>WNWU01013639.1:10257328-10467774 GCA_012654045.1 Ptyas mucosa
GCAATGGCAGAGCTTGTATCTGGATCTGACCAAAACTGAGAGGTATGAATAGTACAGTGGTTTAAAGCCCTGTTATTAACATCAGCTGCCTGCAATTATTGCAGGTTCGAATCTCACCAAGGCTCAAGGTTGACTCAGCCTTCCATCCTTTCTAAGGTAGGTAAATTGAGGACCCAGTTTGTGGGGGCAATAAGCTGACTTTGTATAAATATACAAAAAGTATGAAGGCTATTGCTTAGTGCATTGTAAGCCGCCCTGAGACTCCAGAGAAGGGCGGCATATAAATCAAAGTAAAAAAAAAAATCATTGACACATCATGGGTATCATGGGTACAACATGAGCCAAAAAATGGGGCTATCCAGTTGCTTATGCTCTTTGCAATTGTGGTGATATGCAGACAGCAACACATATGTATACCTGCTCTTTGTAACCTAATTAGGGTATACTTGAGGACTTCATGGCAGTGTGACAGAATGCAATGTTACTAGTTCCTGGTCAAAATCTGTTTAATTTGTACATATTTTAATCTTGTAATTTATATTTTAAATGCCATGCCATATAGTATGCCTTATTCTAATTGTGATCCTTCTGACACAAATAAACAAGGAGCATAACTTGCAGTATCACTTTGAGTATACGAACAAAGACCTATTATCATACTCACAAATAGGATTGCATAGGCTACTAAAGAGATCTGGCTACTACTTATCAGGATAATTCTCTAATTATTAGCAAATTTAAATTAAAAATTATGGTGTTTGGTAAACATAACCAGAGACATAGATGGCAAATAGATGGGGATCCAACTGAAAAGGTTAGCACCTTCATATACTTGGGCATAACTTTTTCCAAGGCCAGATCTTGGGCTTGTAACCACCAAAGAAACACATTTAGAGCAAAAGCTCACTTGAATCAAATTAAAGAATAGTTACCCAGCCTCTCTAGTATCACTAATCAAAGTATATAAAGCTAAGGTAATCCCTATGCTCCTATACGGAGCTGAGGTTGGGGATTTGCACCCTATTACAGCTTTAGAGCAGATGCTGTCCCAGCATCTAAGATGTATTTTTGGTGTGGACCAGTGGTAAAATGCTACCGGTTCGCCCCAGTTCAGGCAAACCGGTATTAAAAAAAACCAATGGTTCATCCGAACTGGTATTTCCAATGATCAGCTGTGCAGGGCGATTTATATTCACTAGAAAGCATGATCTAAATCATGCGGCACAGCTGTTCCCCCCCACTGTTCTACTTACCTTCAAAAGGCTCCTTTTTCCACGTGAAGTGTGTGTTTGGTGCACACTGTGCATGCATGTGCCCGCAGCATGCATTTGGTACACATTGGCATGCGCACAGCATGCGTTTCACACACTGTGCATATGCATGTGCAGCATGTATTTGGCATGCACTGTGCATGCACACATGCAGCGTGCGCTTGGCACACATCACGCATGCGCAAGCAGCAAACCAGTGGCAACCCGCGGAGGATTCCACCACTGATGAAATGACCCCAAGACATCTGCTGCAGCAGTCAGAGTGGAACTGGGAATCTACACAATTCAGACTGTTTAAAATTAGAGTTTACAACTACTAGCTCAAAATTAATGAAATGGAGACGGAGAGACTTCCTAAACTATAGAGCAGATAAAATTGTAATCACAAACCCTCTAGATTACTAAATTGACAAATTATATGAAGAGCTGTGGTCTCCCTGTCCCCTTTTACCCAAAGAATCATGGATATAGAAGTTCAAAACAATATAGCCATACTTAATAAGGCTGGTAGCCTGAAATGTCTGAGCATCTTCCAAATGGACAATTATTTAAAATCACAATTGCCAAAACATATCAAGGAGACATTTGCCCAAGTAAGATTCAAACAACTTGATACAATGGTTAGATTTGGGAGATTCCATTTTATCACATATAATGAATGTACATGTATCTGTGGAGCTGAAGAGGTAGAAGATGACTCATATTATTCGATTGCTGTTTATATAAGGGGGCGAGAGATAAGTACCTTGATCCACATATTAAACCTATGGCTCAATGGGAGGAACATATTAAAACAACATACTTCATAGGATAACATGACTTAATCCAAATTATTGTTTTAAATAATCAAAATCCTTTGAAATTATGAATCTGTCTCTTTGCTATTTCTTACATTCAAGAGTATTTAATTTCAAAGTCTTTCTATCTTACTATTGAGAAACATGCAAATTTTGGTAATTTCTCATTGAAGAAATGAACTGAAAGAATTTCTTTCCCATCCACTCAATCAGTTATAAGTGATCCCATCCACTCGCTTCTTTTCTTTTTCCTGCCTAATGAAAATGGATGAGGTAGAGCTGAAGAGACCATATTATTAACAGTGACTAGTTTAAAATGCCTATAGGAAAGAACATATGAACTTCCCAAAAAGGATTCTCAACCATGCCTAATCTTCAAATAGTGCTCTTTTGATGTTATCTTTTTTGTTTAATTTTCAAAAATTCTTTTTCTTTTTTGAGTCATCTAAATATATATGATCTTTCTTGTTATTCTCCATTTGCAATTTGCAATTCTAAGCAAATTATTGCAATTCTAAGAGTTATGAAAGCACAAGCGAATGGTAAAACCGCGGGTAGAGATGGCCTTCCAGTTGAACTATACAAAGCAGTGTTTGACGTTGTAGGGAAACACATGACGGACTTATTCAATGCGGTTATGAAAGAGGCTCAGGTTCCAGTATCTTGGACTTATATTTCTATTATTCCAAAAGAAGGAACTGACTCATCCCTTATTAAGAATTACAGGCCTATATCATTACTAAATTCCGATTATAAGATATTTGCGGGGGTCCTTGCAGCCAGACTTAGTTGTTTCCTTAATCAATTCATTCACTCAGACCAAAATGGCTTCCTTCCTAATAGATATTTACGAGATAACCTTAGAATTATCATGAATACATTAGAATTTTTTGAAAATCGCCCAGATAAACAATTAGCTTTAATTTTTGTTGAAGTCCAAAAGGCCTTTGACAGAATCAGTTGGGAATTTATGATTTCTCAACTGGAATATATGGAGTTTGGTGGGAATTTTATTCGGGCAATTCAAGCTATCTACCGGGAGTAGACTGCAAGAGTTCTCATAGATGGAGAGGAAACGGAGAGGATTCAAATTTGTAGAGGTACAAGACAGAGATGCCCCCTTTCCCCATTGCTATTTGTATTGACTTTAGAACCCCTGCTTAGAGAAGTGAGAGGAAATACGGAAATAAAAGGAATGAAGAATAGGCAGGAGGAAGTTAAAGTCCAGGCTTATGCAGACAACCTTGCATTTATTTTGGATCAACCACTGGACTCGGGCCTGAAATTATTACACTTGATTAGAGAATATGGGAAGGTAGCGGGATTATTGATGAATGAAGAAAAAACTAAAATCCTAGCGAAAAATATGACTCAAATGCAAAGGCAACAGTTGGAGCAGTTAATGGGTTTAAGAATCACAAATAAAATTAAGTATCTGGGTATATGGTTGACTGCCAGATGCTCCTCCATAAAGGAGGATAACTATCTTCCTCTTTACAACCAGATGCTCAGAGATCTAGAAAGATGGAAAAATCTCCAGCTATCAATTTTGGGAAGGGTGGCAACTATTAAGATGTGTGTGTTACCCAAATGGCTATTTCTATTCCAAACAGCCCCAGTAAGGTTAAACAAAGAGTTTTTTACAAATTTAGATAGGAGTATTTCCAAGTTTATCTGGCAGGGAAAGAAGCCGCGGATTAGACTTAAAATGTTACAAGAACCCAAAAACAGAGGAGGACTGGGACTCCCAAATTGGGAGCTCTATTACCAAGCAGCGAACTTGATTTGGGTGAAAGAATGGATGATCCTACAAAAGAGACGACTTTTGATAGTTGAGGGAGCCGGTCTTCAACATGGCTGGGACTATTTTTTATGGCCGGGAGCGTCCAGCCGCCCCAGACACTTTGACAATCACTATTTACGTAGGACTCTTGGGTACCCTTGGGAAAAGATTAGAAGAAAAGTATATTCAAAAGTTCCATGTTGGATTTCAGCGCAGGAAGCTCAGATTTACCCGACATTGTATAAAGGGGGGAAAACTTTGACGTATGAAGGTTTTTTGGATGTTCAGGGTAATCCGAAGTCACGAGAATTATTAACTCTTCAAGGATATAAGATAGACTAGTGGTCTTACTCCCAAGTGCACTCCAGGTACAAAAAAGATTTATATAGCAAAGGAATTTACCGTAAAAGACAAGAATGGATAAGATCTTATTAGAAGGAGGGAAAGGGGTATTATCTAAATGTTATACATATTTATTGTCTCTGCAGATAGGACAGGATGTAGTGAAGGATTGTATGATAGTGTGGGGACGAAATTTTGGATATCCCCTTGACTTCCAGCAATGGGAACAGATTTGGTTGAAAAATATGAAATTAACCATGGCCTCCTCATATAAAGAAAACATATATAAAATGGTCTACCGTTGGCATCTCCCCTCTGTGAGACTAGCTAAAATGTTCCCCGGGACATCTTCCTGCTGTTGGAAATGCGGTTACAGTAATGGAACTTATTTTCATCAATGGTGGACCTGCCCACAGGCGGTTAAATATTGGAAAAAAATACGGCAATGGATCTTGGAAATTACACAGATCAATTTGGAATTAAGGCCCGAGATTTTCCTGTTGGGGGCAAAACCTTTGAATGTTAAATCAGGTATATGGTTCTTGTTGATTCACATTATTACTGCAGCAAGATTAGCGTTTGCGCAGGAGTGGAAAAATTAATATTTACCGATGGATTTGAAAATAATATATAAAATTAATGAGTGTGCGGAATCATATAAATTAACTAGATTGATCAATGGTAAAAAAGATTCAGAATTTTATAACAGTTGGAAATTATGGTACGATTGGGTCCAGAAAAGGTGGGATAGAACAGATATATGATGTATATATATGATGGCAAGTATGTATGTATAAAGGAATGATTTTATATTTATGGACAATGTACTTACATTACACCATGGTGGCAGGATTGTATATTTCATTTGTGTATTGATGCATAGAATATATTAATAAAAATTATATTATATATATATATATATATATATATATATATATATATATATATATGATCTTTCTTGTTATTCTCCATTTGAAATTTGCAATTCTAAGCAAAGTAAATCCCTTTAAATTGCATAGTTCATACTTTTTTATAACAAGGCTGCATTTTAATTTTAATTCTTATGAAAGTATATGTCATGGCTTAACTATAACTTGAATGTGAAAGATTTTTTTCATATTCTAGTTATAGTGTCTGTGTTTAGATTTCCTCTAAAACTCTTATTTCTTTATTTTGTAGGGGGCATTTTTGACAGTGCATTAGCCAGGTCTTTCTGAAACAAGATTGTGAATATTAATGCTATGAAAAATCTCAGAATTTAGCACCTCTTTAGCAAGAACTGACAGTGGAACTAGGAAGAACTGGTCTCCTTGATATCTTACTTTTTATGTCTAGTCGGTGGGCTGGGTGCACAATTGTTTACAACTTTATTTAGAATTTGTATTTATTTGAGTAATGGAGTCTCCTTGGAGAATGTGAGATGTTCCTGGAGTGGAGAGGCAAAGGCTATGAGAGTAAAGGACTAAACAAAGACTTATAACGTCTCCTGAATCCTCCTTTCTCAGAAGATATGGCTTCCTATCACTTCCTTCCTGATACTTGTGCAAAACGCCATATTGGTTCTTGAGCTTTTATACCTTTATAATGGTAGATAAGACAACTGACCTGGCATGTATTACTGAGACCCAGGAACATGTTGTTTTATTATACATTTGTAATAAGAAACTTGAGAAGGTCATCATTTGGTTCTGTTCTCTATAGTATATGAATAAGGAGAAATTGTTCATATTCTGGATTTGGACATAGGAATGATGTAGGTGACAGCCTGAGATGCAAACTAAAATTGCATTCTGACAACAAGAAGGCCATGAAGTCAAGTCATTTCCAGGTACATGAATTGGGAAGAGTGAGCCTAGTATCTTCCATCAATAGAGTTCAACCTGCCTTGGGCAGTGGTTGGACTAGAAGACCTCCAAGATCCCTTCCAACACTATGATTCTAAATGCATTTTTTTCCTGGACTGGAATCATTTACCTACTATTGTTCACATATTAGTAACTTCATACTAGATTATTGTAATGTATCTTTTATTAGCTCTGGAAACTATAGTTGGTGTAGAATGTTGCAACTGGTTATTGAGTGAAACACCTAGCCATGTCTGTTTTGCTTTTGGCCTTCTTTTTCTGCCCCTTAATGGATGAATGAATAAAATGTCTGTGTATGCATGCGCTTTTGTGTGGTGTGGTGTGGTGTGGTGCGGTGCGGTGCGGTGTGGTGTGGTGTGGTGTGTGGTGTATGGTATGGTGTGTGGTGTGTGGTATATGGTATGGTATGGTATGGTATGGTATGGTATGGTTTGGTATTGGTGCTCTTATTTTATGTATTAAGCAAATGTTCATAGCTCCCCATCTATCAGAAAGAACTCTGGGTGGGAAACAAAATAAAAACAATAATAAAAAAGTCCATTTAAAAGAGCAAACAATATTGAGGTCCATATAAAAGTTGCATTCATAAATCAATCAGCCCATGACAGCTCTATCAACATTCTGCCTGAGTGCCTAAGGAAAAAAACAAAATCTTCACCTCTTTCCTGAAGACCAACAAGGTCAGGACCATTCATTTCTCCCCAGGGCAGGCTCTTCCATAAGACAGGAGACTTGACATAAATGCTATGTATCTGAGGCATCCCCAGATGTCTTTCTGTTAATTGTTAAAAAACACTGAAAGGTGATTCACTGGAAATAATAATTTAATCAAAATAGATTATTTTAATTATTTTATTTGTTAAAATGCAAATAAACCTCAAACAGGTTTCTGAATATAATTATCTTCTTCAGAGCTGAAGAAACTTCTTGGATGAGAAGCAAAACGTCTCCAAAGAAAAACAAGAAAGTCCAGTTGCCTCTTGAAAAAGCATCTTTGGGACAATTATCTGTTATGTTTTTACTTAATTTTGTAAGCAAGAAACTTATTCATATAGATGATGGAGACATTTTGCATCATTGAATGGAGAATTGGAAAGATTCCAGCATTCAAGGGTCTACCTTCAGTTCAGCGAAATGTATTCCTGACAAAGCCTCTTACAGTTGCCTTGCAGCTCAATAAAATAACAAAAAAATGGGAGGAGCTTAAAGTCATTATTTCAACTTCATATAGTTTCAGTCTCTGCTATCCATATTTCATTTGTCTGCTCAGCTGGTTGCTCAAACTTGAGCCTTCTATTCTGGGTAAACTCCATGGGCATCCTGCTTTATTTCTGTTTTCACAGCAATTCTGATGAATAGCTTCAACATGTCACTTACACCTCCAGTTAGATAATTTTTTACAGCCTGAATGTTAAACCTCATTTTTGCATCCTCTGTCTGGAAGGACTAGCACATCACTCTTACTGCCTTCCCACAGAGCCACCTTTGCTGAAGAGTCTTCCTTGCTCCCCTATCATATGCTGTATAAAGTCTTTTATGCCTTTAGCTGTATTGTTCAAATATAAATTCCATCTATCAGGGACAGGTGGAGACACCCCCTCTAAAGATGTGTAATCTTAAATATAGGGAGTGTTTGTTAGTTTATCATCCAATTCACTATTCTATTAATAAAACCAGTAATATATTCTTGCCACTCATAGTGCCTAGACAGTGGCACTTAGTTAAATCATATCTTAACACTATGAACAGATATTATCTCAGATATATAGATAGCAAACTAACGTTATACTGGAATTTTGGAATTTTTTAATAAAATTGACCTCTGCAGGACAACATTATGAAATCTGCAATCTTATTTGTGTCTGCTTAGAAGATAAACCCAATATCATACTTTTTAAAAAATAAGAAAAAAACATATACCTCTCAAAGGAATTGTCGAAGTTTGGGGAAATTAAGTAAATGTGAGAATGGAAGGGAACTGCTATCTTATGGCCAACAGCTGTTATTCTGTTTTCCCAAGAATATCCTGGCAAAAATATTGAAAGCTAATAATTACATATTAGTATCATATTCTCTCACTGTTTACCAATTGTACCTCAATTTTCCCATTAAGAGCTTGGAAACTTGGATTATCTAAAAAAACTGAATGTATCTATAGACTTATAAGATCAAGACTGTTTAAGATGCTCTGCACCGTAAGAAACAATCAGGTGAGAATTAAAGAGTTGATATATTAAAACTTCAGATTTTAAAATGGTAAAAGCTCAGTAATACTTCTTTTCAATTTTCAAAATTGTTTACAAAGCTTCTCATGCTCCTAATAAATATTATGTTTGCTCCATTAAGTTATAATGGACAGAAATTGATCAGCAAAAAAAAAAGAACTAATGATCTATAAACTATGGCAGTGTAGAACTTCGAATTCAAAAATGAAAATGTCTTCTGACTTGCAAATTCCAAGTGTAGAATTTGTCCATGGCTGTTTAAAGTCAAGTTCCTTTTTCCAGATTGTACAACTGCCCTCAAAAACTATTGGAGAGACTTGCTTTATTTAAGAACTGAAAGACAGGAACTCAATATGTTTTGAAACACCTTTCTGTATGTGTACAACTCTATTACCGTATATACTCGAATATAAGCCGAGTTTTTCAGCACGTTTTTCAGGCTGAAAAAGCCCCCCCTCGGCTTATATTTGAGTCACAAAAAAAAAGCCTTTTTAAAAGAAAACAAATGAGTAGACCCATGTCTGCAAAAATAGAAAAAACAGCCCTTTCAGCTTCAGTATAGGTTAATTACCATAAGTTGTTTTGAAGAGCCTCCCGACCCTCAGCTGATTTGCTCTCAGCTGTTTTGCTAGCTGCAAAGAGGTACAGATTTCCCCCCCCCAAGCCATGCTGAAATGCGAAACTGAAAGTAAAACAGGGTCTTTGCTGCAACGTGACAAAATGAGGCAGAGGGAGATTTCTTTTTCTTTTTCCTCACCAACTGACTTGCTTAGTATGGAAATGTTGGGCTCAATTGTGGTCGTAAGTCGAGGACTACCTGTAAGGCTATACTGAAAGTAGTGTTTCTCAATCTTACTAACTTCAAGATGTTAGATTTCAACTCCCAGAGTTCCCCAGCCAATCTACTAATTAGGATATTCTAATAGTTGAAGTCCATACAACTTAAAGCTTCCAAGTTTGAGAAACACTGATATAATGTGTTTAGTTGATTCCTCATCAATCCAATTCACAACTTCTTAGCAAATTGCTTTAAAATAAACATATATTTGATTAAATTGCATGTTTGTCAAAAGGAGAACAACCAGACTGATCCTTCCCCACCACCAAGTTATGGCAAACAGGCCACAGCAAACGGGCCAGATGAATACTGGATGAATGCTGGGAAGCAGAGGCAGATTTTTTTTTCTTGTTTTCATCCCCAAAAGCTAAGTGCGTCTTATACTCCAGAGCATCTTATAGTCCGAAAAATACGGTATTCCTTTCTCTCATTGCTACTCCTGGGCTTCTTGTAGTTTGTTTCTATAAGAGTTTTCCTTCATCACCAGAAAGATGCCTGTCAGAAAACCTGTTCCAGGAACAGAAGAAAATTATAGAAAGAACACAGACTGGATGCTCACCAGGGTGAGTATAGGGTGAGCTGGTATATTAGGGTTTCACACTATATCCTACCTAGAACATTTATTTTCAGTAAGAAAGTATAAGAACAATTGTTTTCTATTTTTTTTAAAAAAAGAGAAATGGATGATATCTGGCATCCGGTGTAGAGGGACCCAAGATGTAGAGCTTTGTAAGGTGGAGGAAACAAGTTACTTGCAATAGGTAATTGCCAGCATTTTGTTGTCCTTGACTTATGCTCAGAATCTGATTTACTGGCTATATTCGTATTGTTGACTATTGTTTATTTCAACATAGATTACTTGATAAATAAAATTTCTGGATTAATGTGACATATTATGCCATCAAAAATTCATGGATTTAAAGAATAGTCTAAGATATTGATATTCATCACGAAGATACCTGCCCACAATCTCCATTCCAGCATTGATTGCTCTAGGCAATTATCTTGATCAATAGCAAGATAGGAAGTATAAATTGCAGTTAAATTCTCATAATGCAGTCAACCATTCTAGATGAGTAGTTATTTAAATCTTTTAAATCCAGAATTAATTATAACTTCCCTTCAAGATTGTTATTTTGAGAACAGAATGTTCTAGGTCAGCACTCTGTTCTCATTTTATGAATATGTAGCATATTTTTAATTTATTTTACTGAAGATGTTTCATATAGTACGGCTGGGGAAAGCATTTGAAAGCAGTGCATCACAACTCAAGGGAACATAACAAAGCACCTCTCTTCAAATTTTGTAACATCTGTTACAAAACTGATAGTATTGCTTTATTTTTTTTTATTATAAAAGTTTTTATTGGTTAAAAATAAACAATATTATCGCTTACAATATGTGGAATTTTCATTATCCTTTTACAAAGATAATATATAATTACTTTTTTTCACATACAGCAGATCTTCCCTTATTAAAATTTCAAATTTAGCAACCGGATTTATATAAAAATATCAGTTCAATATCCAGAGTAATATTAAAGTTTACAAAAATAAGAGATATCATAAAAGGCACAAAATAATAGATTCCTCTCACTTCATCATTTCTTGGTTCTAGATCTCAAGGTTCTGGCCTTAGCACCCCCTTCCTCCCGGACCGCCACGGCCTTGCCCGCCCCTGTTCCTTGATCATCTAATACCTCCCCTTCCTCGGTTCCTGTATCTTCACCCTCTAGGAGGGTCTTATGTTGCTCCAGATAGGCCTGAGCCTCCATCACACTATTAATTTTCTTCCTACTGCCCTCCCTGAAAATCATCAAACCTTCCGGCATCAACCACCTGAAGCCTATTCCCTTAAGGTACAATTTACTTGATAAAAAATAATAATTTCTTCTTAATTCTCGTACCTGTCTAGGGATCTGCTTCAGAATGGTGACCTCCTTGCCCCTGTATATCAGCGCCCCCGATCTTTGAGTTCTCAGTATTTCATCTCTCGTTTCCCTTCTCACAAATTTAATGTGGACCTCTCTTGGGACACTATGTAAAATTGCATATTGTGAGTTTACTCTATAAACTAGATCCATGTCCCATCTCATAAAATCCAAACCTCTTTCAATAAATTCGCCCAACAATTTAACCATCACTTCTCGCAGATCTTCCTGGTCCACTTCTTCCACATTTTGAAACCTGAGAAAATAAGACATTCTATCCAGCTGCGAAGTTAAAATTACATTTCCTCTCATTTCTTCCCTCTTCTGGATTGCCCGCACCTCCCCCTCCAAACCTCCCACCTTTTTCTTGTTGTCCTCAGCCACCTGTTGAACAGCACTTAAATCTTTTTTCATAACTACCATTTCAGATTTTATTTCCAATTGCCCTTTTTGCAAGTCATCAAGTTTATCAAGTTTCTCATCCAATTTTACCAATTTCTCCAAAATATTTTCCATGTCAGCTGCAGCTGGTCTTTGTCCTTTAGCCATCTTACAGTAATAAAGAATGAGAGGTCCTCAGGAAGGCACAAGCATCCAGAAAGAGAAGGTTCTCTTAAAAATCAGCTCTATTTCCTCATGATCCACCAGAGGGCGCTCACAGGAGCAACGAGTCCGGCTTGTAGAGTAGGTCAAACAGGAAACCAGAGGTGGGTGATGTCATCAATTATATACAAAGAAGCAGGAAATCAAGCTCCAGCCATGTTTCTCCAGAAGGACAGGGGGCTCCAGCCTCCCTTCCCAAATTCTGCCTCACCATTCTCCACAGAAAATCAGCAAGGTAAGAGGTCTCCTTATTTTTTCTCCCTCTTTCTTCTCAACTACGGCGCCCTTCCCAGCTACAAGGGGGGGGAGAAACTTCAGTCCCCCCCTCTCACCCGCAGGACGCCTTGTTGCTTTGCCAGTCAAAGTCTCTCCTTTTCTAGTTATTCTCCGGCCTGCATCTCTTCCTCTTCCGATCGCCTCTTTACCTGCTGCCTTAATTTCGATATACACTGGGTCCTACAGGCACATAGGCACGGAACGGCCTTGGAATGGCCGCTGCATGCTGCCCACACTCACTGGAGCCTCAGGCACGCCAGCATTGGCCGCCCAGCCCCTGGAATTGAGGCAGGGGACCCCTGGCGAGCCGCCCTTAACGGCGGATACCCCAAAACCTGGGCACCCGGCCCCGAGGGGCCTCCAAGCGGGGGGGAATTCAGACGCTGGGGCAAAGAACCCAAACAACGTCTGCTGCCATCTGGAGCCGGAAGTCGTCTCAATAGTATTGCTTTAGATGTTGGAAATAGCTTGTGAAAGACGTATGTCAAGCCTCTAATATCAGCTCACACTTGTGAAAGGTAGGTTCCCACAAAATCTCAGTCAGGTTTATGGAAAGAAAAAGAGAATTAGGCTACCAAATACTGAAAGTTGGACACATGTACTAGTAAACATGTGAAAACAAGGACCTCTTGATGCTTTTAACACAGAAGAAAAAGTTTGAATAAAGAAAGCAGGCTGCTCTTGTTCTATGATATATTGGAACTGTCTAGTCATTTCCAGAACACAGAAATTATATTGCTCTGTGGCAATTCTAATGGCACATAGAGGTGCTTTGTTTCCTCTTCTACTCGTCTCAAAGCACCTTTGGCAAACCTTTGCCACAATTCTGTTTAAAGTCACTGGATTGCATGACTACAGTTTTGCCTAGATATTCTTGCACTGCTTTCTCTGCTTCAGATAAAACGTACAGTATGCTATGCTGAACTGGATCAAAACATCACTGTTTATTTTGTAGGCAGTTAAATTCTCATGTTACTTGTGTTGGATATGGTGCAAATATTATACTGCACTCTGAAGGTTAAGAAAATAATGGTGCTATTTTATATAACTGCATATTGTATAACTTGATTGTAATGAAATTTCACTAGTTACCAGACCTCAAAAAATAGAGAGCATGAATTGTATTAGAGGAAGGAAAACAGTTTGGTGGTTATTAAATCTTATAAATCCATCATATTTTTAAGCTCTTTCCATTCTATTTTCTATAGTAAAGATATATGAAAATGTAAAACTAATGGTGAGTAACCTATTTTTCCTGTTAGTGTTATCCCTTTAAATTAACCTGTGGCTCATTCTGAAATAACAAACTTAAATAAGTTGCTCTCTTCTGTCACTTCATAATCATAAATCTTGATATAAAAACACGCTTGATTTGTGAGGTGCTAAAATCTTATTTTCCTACTATTAGATCTATTAACCAAATCTTTCCTTGGTATAAGTTATACAAGCCCAATAAGCTTTTATTTTGAGTTAAAGAATAAGGTGAATAGTTAAACTTTATAGTTTCAATCTAGATACTTACTTACTTAAAAAATCTTTAAATCTCCCTATTTAACCCCTCCTCCTATATTTTCTTGTTCAGTCTCTAATCATTTTTAACGTTATTAAACATTCATCCACTCATTGCAGTATTTTTCCAATTTCAGAATGTTCCTTATACAAATCACTAACATTATGCATATTATCTATGTAACTATATTCTTATCTCACCTAACATTTTAAGAAATGTATTCTCAGCTCATATGTTTATGAAATCTTCTTACAGATGATTTACAAATTGTTAGATTTTAATTGTTATAATTAAGTAGAGTTGTGGGATAATAAAGAATTGATGGTGTAAAAATATCTTTCAACAACGGAGAGACTTGCTGGAAGGAGCAGCCCTCTCTATGCAAGTCCATCATACCATAAAAATTTAGACATGCTGCAAAACACAAAATCCCATATCCATGGCAAATCAGTGGGCAAAGTTTTTCTTCTGCTTTGAGTTTTATTTTTCATAGGTCCCAGGGTTCCAGAACATGCTTCCAGATGCCTTCTCATGCAATGAGGAACTTCAAACTATGAGGTTCCCAGTCACATCCACGCACCAGCAACAATACTGCATCCATACAACTTTGTGCCATAAACTAGAGAAATATGAAAGGCTGGGAGCAGGAAGACAGTATAGATCTCTTTATCAGCAACAAGATGCATATGCCACGGCCTGGGTGGATGAGTTCCAGAGAGCCCAACAAGTTACTGTTTCATTTTTCACAAGAAAGGTAGGAGGGTAGCTATCCACAATGGGCATTTAGATGTCACTCTTCCCCCAACAGAAGAAAACTACAGTTGTGTAATGACAACAAAACAACATCGCATGAGGGGATATTTAAAACCCAATAAAGACTTTGAAGAGAGGCCTGGTGGCTCAGAAGACTAAATAGCATTGTGATTAACCCCAGCTGTCTGCAATTACTGTAAATTTGAATTTCACCAGGCTCAAGGTTGACTCAGCCTTCCATTCTTTCTAAGGTAGGTAAAATGAGGACCTAGTTTGTGGGGGCAATAAGCTGACTTTGTATAAATATACAAAAGTATGAAGTCTATTGCTTAACGCATTGTAAGCCGCCCTGAGTCTCCAGGGAAAGGCGGTATATAAATCAAATTTTTAAAAAAAGAGAGAGAGAATGTTTGTATCTGAAAGTCCATGCTGATATTAAGGATTAGGTTTCCTCATAACTGCCAGAGATTAAAACCAATCTCTTATAAGTCTGTTGAACTACTGCAACCACTAAACACCTCTACTTCAATCTTGAGACTTTTTTTTTCTAGATTTCATTACTGAACTTCCTCAAGTGTGGGAATATAATGCTGTACTTATATTAGTGGATTTATTTACGTAAATTGGCCCATTTTATTCCTTGCAAGAATGTTTCAACTGTCCGAGAAATGTTCAATTATCAGAGGTAGTCCAATCAGACATGGAAACTTAAGAATAGCCTAATTGATCAGGCTACTGCAAGTGACAAAGTTTTTTCTTTACACTACATTCTGCTAATGTAGCCTTACCATAAAGTAGAATTAACTCATCTAAGTGGGTGTCCTCTCTGGTTTACCTAATAACATACATAGAAATTGAACAAATATCCGGGGGGGGGGGATGTTTTAAGAGAGTTGTAAGATATGTTTGAAAGGGAGATAGGGGCCTGGGCAGAATTTTTGGAAACTAGGCAGTGGAAGAAGTTAGAGGTGGGTGAAATAGTCAAGAAGCAGCTATAGATAGAGATAAAGATCCCAGAGAGGAAGGTGGGAGGCAAATTAAAAAAAGCATAGCAACTAAAGTATTGAAGCAGAGAAGAGTCTATGGATAAATGATTTCTTTTCTTTGTTGTTATACTGATTTACTTTTACTTTTCTCTCTCTTTTCCTTTTTTATGTAGGTGACAAAACTAGAAGCTCGGTAGGATAGAAATAAAATGTTTTTCAGTAAACATTTGGAGCCTTGGATAGTACAGTGGTCTAAAGCCCTGTTATTAACATCAGCTGCCTGCAATTATTGCAGGTTCGAATCTCACCAAGGCTCAAGGTTGACTCAGCCTTCCATCCTTTCTAAGGTAGGTAAATTGAGGACCCAGTTTGTGGGGGCAATAAGCTGACTTTGTATAAATATACAAAAGTATGAAGGCTATTGCTTAGCGCATTGTAAGCCGCCCTGAGTCTCCGGAGAAGGGCGGCATAAAAATCAAATTAAAAACAAAAAAGGTGACATGATTAAAAATTAGAATAAGTGATAGAAATAAGAGAAGGGGGAATGTTAGTGTAGACACTTTTATATAATAAAATAAAGTAACAATATTAGAAAACATGGAATAATTGAACAATGACAGATTGCAACTTATTTTAATTGTGTATCATTATTAGAAATATATAAGTTGACTGATGTAATAACTATGATTAATTTTACTAGTTTTATTGATATTAGAATGTATGACACTCAGGTGCCACATTGTTCACGCATTGATTTGATATGTTTGTAAAAAAATAAAAAAACGTTTAAAAAAGAAAAGAAATTGAACAAATAAAGTCATTATGTAAAGATATTGCAGTCAATAATGCAACTACAGAAATGGCCATAAGCAGTTCATTACATTGATAAATGGAACTCTGCAATAAAAATGTGCCATTCAGTTTCCTATGTGACCTACAAAAATCTTGATACCTAGAGCCTGCCTAAAACCTCTTACCAAATTGTAATATTTCATATAACAAAAACAAGAATTTGTCAAATATATGGTAAATGCAAGACAGATGTAAATTATGTTTAAAAAATTCTTGGTGCTATCCATATCAATATCTAATTTTGGAAATGCAGCAATTGACAGGGTACATATAGATCTTAGTAATGAAAAAAAAAGTAGGGCACTCCTCCACTGGCTGAACAAGATAAGTAGGTTTCCAGGGGGTAGATAAATAAATTAGCTGCACCCTTTCTTTCATACTTAGGTAACTGGACTTTAGTGATCCTCATGCTCCCATATTAAATTCTTCAGCCAATTCACTATGAAGGTTTAATGCTTCACAGTGAGGGCATATTCAGAATTTCTGACATTGTTCATTTTCTCCAAACATAAGGAGTATTATCTCCTGAAATGTTCCTATAGATGATTTACAAATTAGAATTTTAATTATTATTATTAAGTACAATACTAGGACTTCAGTTCACCTACAGAATCTAATCTCATCCCATCTTTTCATAACAAAGCATTCTCCTTTTGCTGTCATGTCAAATAGATTTGTTTTATTCTGATATAACCATCCAAATATAATCAGACCCTGAAAAACAATCTCAGTTTTCAGAAAGGAAAAGAAAAAGTAAGAAAATACCTAGGAAGTTTAAAACTCTTCTACCTATCTTGAGTTGCAGATGGTTGTTTATAATTCTGTCTACATATCAGCAACTGTCACAAATAAAGTTAACTGGAAATGTCAAATGTTGAAATTTATGACAGTAAATGTATGATTCAACTCATATAAAGAGAACATCCTTGTAATAAACAAGTAAAGATCTACTGGAAGGGAAGTTTTTCCCCCCCTGCACTTGAAATTTAACAGCCAACAGTCTACATCCTACACATAACTATCATAAAGCACCTCTAAATCTGTCCTTGTTTATAGCATGTGTTATGACAAGATTTGACAGTTTATGAAAGAGCTATAATTGCCACTAAACATCCAGCATTTTGTAAACTGCAACTGTATTTAAGAAAAGCATTTTTCCTTTCTGAAAGAATTGACTGAACTTTTCTTTGCTCCTTAATGCTTCTTCCATTAGGAGTATTTTAACAATAACAAGCACCACACAAGCTTTAAAGGAAGGTAGGAATGCCCAATGATAACCATTACTAACTGAGTTGGCACTAGCACCCATGTATTTATATTGATTATTACACACACAGTCCCCTTTACCAAGACTGAAGAAATAACCTTTTGATGCAGCCTTTTTTTTTTTTTTGCTTTTGAAAAACTACTTTTTCTCTCCTGATTATATAGTTTTGAAATTGTTATTTGTTGCTAACGCCAAACTAATATCAAATCTTCCTGGTGAATGCTGACATGTCTAAACTTAATATTACATTCTTTAATTACATCTCATTGAACTAAATATAGGAAACTGAATCCTTGCAGTCATACATTTTGTTTTAATGAGGTGGGAATTTCCTCTCTGGGACATTGTGCCAGGAAAAAAGAACCTTCATTCAGTAATTCTAATTATAGTACATTCATCTATCAGTGTTAGTATACAAGTGTCATACGGTGTTATAAGGAGAAATTGTACACAGAAGCAACAGAACAGATCAGTTGAGACCAGAGGTGCTTTCAAGAACCCCTAAACATAAGACAGGCCCATAAGAAAAAAGTGCTTTCTGTAATCTACAAATTAGTTCATCTTCATTTTTTGTTTGGAAGAAAAAACATGCCTTTTTTTTCACCAACTTCTGAGGTCTTTTTATTTATTCTTATATGCAGGACAGCAGGATAATATGAAAGTGAGATGTAAGTTTAAATCACCACAGTGCCATGAAGCTTACCAGAAGATAGCTGGGTTCAGGATTTTTACTCAATGTTTTGTATTTATTTATTTATATTTACATCTCAAATTTAGACATATTTTGAAGTGTTATGAAACATATGATGATTTAGTACAATATGTGAATGCACACACTCTCATATCCTGTTTTTCTTTCAGTTTTTTCTTTCAGTTTCAGCATTTTCACTTTCAGCTACGTACACAGTCCAGATGTACAGACTGGCTCTGAAAGGAAGTAGAGAGCTGCTTTATGTTACCTAGAAATAGTAAGGTAAAGTGTGGTAGTTTAAAACTTTTATTTTCTCCTGATTACAGTTAAAGAAGAAGGAATAAAGAGAAAATGCAATAAAAATAATTAGATATATCTTACAAAGTTAAAAGAAATTCCCATGTTGCTGTTTATGTTCAAATATAGGTGCTATATAACATTTTAAGAATATTGATTAAATCAGCAGTTCCCAACCTTTCTGGCACCAGGGACTGGTTTTGTGGAAGACAGTTTTTCAACAGACTGGGTGGGTGGAAATAGTTCTCACAACCTAGTTCTCGCATATGCACAGATGAAGCTTTGCTTGTTCGCCAACCACTTGTGTGGTCCGGTTCCTAAGAAGCCATGGACCAGTACTATTTGGGACTTCTGGATTAAATAATTCTTCAATTCTCTCATAACATATGTTCCTTTTAAATGTTTGACTAACACACAAAAGATCTGTCTTAATATCTGATTAACAGAGTGAAAGACATTTTAAATCCAATTTTTCAAGCTTTTAGTAATTATCATATATTTTATCTTATTAATACTGAGCATAATAACTCAAACACAATTACATATTGGCTTCAATTTATGGAGATTCTCAGTTATACAGGTTATACAGTAGTTGTCCTGGTTGAAATGAAGAAGCAAAACATCTTAATGGAAAAACAAAGAAATACCAGTTGCCTTTTGAAAAAGCACCTTTGGGATTGGCTTCAATTCTTTTAACAAGAACAAGAGTGCAAATACTACTGTATATAGTTTTTTATGTGTCCATTTTTCAAGGGAGATAAAATTTAACCTTTTTTATAACTATATGTAATTTGTTGGGTTTATATATTACATTACACCTGAATGTTAGTGTTTGATTTAATTTAATATTAAATGTTAATTATGCATAATCATTGTTTATAATCATTTCTAAACCATGGCTTATGGCTTAAATAATGTGTGAATCTAGCAAATTTCCAAAACTTGTCAGTTCAGGAATCAGTTGAACCTTATTAGATGTTGACAGCAAACTGCCATTATAAAAACACATAGTGCAACATTGTTACGAAACAGGGTTGAGGGGTATCCCGGACCGCGAACCAGCTCATGAGCAAACACACTGAGACTGAAATAAATCTGACAAAGGAGTCTTGTATAAAATATAATTTAGTTTAAAATACTTAAAAAGACACTGTGCCTTTAAAAAACACATTAAAAGCAAAGTCTTATCTTGGTTATGTGAAGCCAGGCTATCTCCCTAGATTCTTCTCCACAATACAGAAACAGTTCACAAGAGATAAAGGTTAACATGACGATAGACAGCTTCGGCATCGATACATCATCGAGGCAAACGAAGGGCAGTAGCAAAGACTTCACAGCTAAAAGTCACCTGAGGAGAAAACAGTTCAAGCAGCAACGTAGCTTGAAAGTCTGTGTGAAGAAGAATGTCCAGCATGCCTCAAACATTGGCTTGTGTGCTTCAAACAGCAAAACACAAGCATCTGTGGGAGTATTTCAGTAGCAGCGTCTGGAGTCCTTATCTGCATCCTCCTTCCTTCTGCAGCGTTGTGCTGAGCTCTGCAATCAGCTCTGCATATAGGCCTAAAAGCATTTTAGGCCCAAGTAGCAAGTGGAAAGGTCCTTGCTTATATGGGGAGTTAACCTGCAATTAACTAGGGCGGGTAACTAAGGCTTGCAGGTAATTGCAAACAGGAGATGGCTTGATTGGGACCATACTGTTTGTGGCTAATCAGGTAGCCGCAGCAATCCTGAAAACACTCGTGACAAACATTAAAAGATAACTTCTGGAATATATTTGTTTTGATTTCTATTCTGGAAAATCAGATTGTTCCAATATGAGTACAGGCCTCTTACTTTTTTCTCAGGAACAGGAACCTAACAATTATCTACCTACCACAAGCCCCCAGACAGGCAACTTCTACATGCTTTTTCCTTCTATATATTGAAGTAGATTTGTTCTGGCAGAAACAGTGCCATCCAATTCAGTGGTGAAATCCAATTTTGTTTACTATTGGTTCTGTGGGTGTGGCTTGGTGGGCATGGTATGGCTTGGTGGGCATGGCAGGAGAAGGATACTGCAAAATCCCCATTCTCTCTCCACTCCTGGGGGAAGGATATTGCAAAATCTACATTCCCACTCCACTCCGGGGCCAGCCAGAGGTGGTATTTGCCGGTTCTCCAAACTACTCAAAATTTCCACTACCAGTTCTCCAGAACCTGTCAGAACCTGCTGGATTTCACCCCTGGTCCAATTCCTATAGTTAAAACATCTCTTTCTTCTCTGCAGTTGGCAGTTATTGTTTGATGTAGCAGGACCATCTCCTTGTTTGTCACTTGGCCCTTGCCATTCTCTCCAAAGCCATTGAAATGCCTATCCCCTTCTGAATGTTGATGATCCTGGGCTTTGTTTCTTAATTTCCACTGGTGGACTGTTTTTATAAAAAGATGTGTTCATTTGTGGAAAGATTAAAGGGCAAGTTTTTGTTTTACAAGTTCACTTGAAAGTACTATTGTTTAAAGTAAGTGAAATTGGCAAGTGTTCCACCAGTTCCTCTTCAAGCCAAAGATACAGGAAAAATGCTAAAACTATTTTAACATATTTATTGCTGGAATGGCTAAGTGGATCTTTATTTCTTTTTTAATTTTTATTTTAACCAAAGGAAATTGTCAAGTTTTTTGCCTGTTTCCCCTTCTAGGCCAAATACCAGGAAGAATAATAAAAAATATATTTGGAGGGGGAGGGGGTTTATGCACTAGTTCACAGGGAACACACCGGATGAAAAGAAATAAAGAAGGAATTCAAATAAAATACTCTTTTGGAAAAGAAAAGGTTCCATTTTCCAGCACAAATGGGAGTATAAAGAAGCAAGGAAATCCACTTATCCAGGACCTTGATAAATGTGGTCTTGGCGAAGTATCAGAGCATTACTATCAAGAAGGAGCTATAATCCATAAAATTAATTTAAGTTAGCTAGTTTTCCAGACAGTTTACACACAGGTGTCAAATGGGCTAAGGCTGCAGTGCAGAAAAAGTCCAAGGTTCTGAAGCAGATGATTAATATAAAAGCTGCCTGCCTGATAACTGTCTTTAGTTTTGGAAGATAATGAGCACAAATGCAGTGAAGGGCAATTTGGATGATGTTTGATTAAATTGGTTTATGGAAAAAAATCTTTCTGTAAAGTCATCTAGGACAAGATGCTATCACTTCACATTTGCAGAACTAAACATGGTTGCCCTTACATGTATGGCAGTGGTAGGATTCTACCGGTTCTACCCGGGTCAGGTGAACCGGTAGCAGTGGCGGGAGGCTCTGCCCACCTGCGTGGATGTCATCACAGACGCTCTGTGCATGCACAGAAGGCTTTGCGCATGCGCAGAGGTGGCGCACACACTCACATTTCCAAACTGGTAGCGAAGGTAAGTGAATATGTGATTGCTTTTTAAAACTCTGAATACATCATATGTACCCTAATTAGCACCGCTCTTATGCACTCTGTTTTCACCACCATTATTAATTACAGAAGAACAGATATTTTAAGGAGAAGCCAAGGTTAAACTGTTCCAACTTCAAATAATACACAAGGTACCATTTGATAACCTGGTTATCAAAAGAATATGAAATCTTTACCAGGGTCTTACACACACACACACACACACACACCCCATCACTCCTGGTCAGCAAAATCATTGTCTAGCCTGGCTGGAAATTAAAAGAACTGAAATCTGAAAAAACATGTAGGTAGAAGAATATTAATCTAGTGTTTTGCTACATTAGGGCAATATGATAACTGTACATATAAGAGCTGTCAGAAACCTCTTAATATAGCTGCAGCTTTTCCAGACAGGTACATCATAGCTTTCCCTTCAAAACAGATTGCTAGATGGTCCTACTTTATTTATCCTGTGTTCATCCTGTATAGCTGCATATTATAAGCAAAAGATGTTTTGTGAATATATATATATATTTCCTAACCTGTCGATTAGTATCACTCATCAGACAATCTTAGTTTATCAAGGCAGTATGGGTAAGGAAAATATTTGTAACAAAATGGTAATACATAAATGGTAAGAGAAGGAAAGGAAAAGAAATAAAACATAATTGTTATTACTATCGATTCAAGAAGTTTAGTTCCTTGAAGATGATAGGATAAAGAAGCAAAAGTTAGAAAACTATTGCAACAAACTTCATTAATAGCATAATATCACCTCTTTTCTACTTTAGGTTACACTTATTGCTAACTTCTGGCTTCTCTCTGGTTTTAATTCTAGCTGGCTCACTTCTCTAAAGAGATAACCATAATACCTGGCTAAGATCATGGAATACATTGTGATTGTACACTGTATCAAAGTATGAAAAAATAAGGCAAATGGTTTTACTTCACAATTGATCACAGAAAGAAAAATACTAACACTAACAGGAAGGCAGTGTCAGAACTAATGGTGGAAATTAGCAGAGCAGAAGAGAACAAACACAAGTAATGCAAATATTTTAAGGAGGAAATTAAAGGAATTTCAGAGCGCTGTTACAAGAGACAAGAAGCAGTAGTATAAAAACACTATATGAAAATGGAAACAGATACAGAAAAATAAGGATTTATTCAAAAGCTCTCTGAATTTAGAACAAGGTTCCAATTTTGCACTAGTATGCTGAAGACACTAATGAACAGATAATAATTGATTCAAAGAAGTTCAAACAAAGAAGAAATGAATATAGTGGAAGTCTGTACAGTAAAGAAATGAAACATCCAATATATAATATAATCCCTATTTAAAATAATCTCTGAAGTTAGAAGGTGAAGTCAGATCACCACTTCAGTCATTACTAAGTCAGAATGCTACAGAAATTTTATGACCCATCTATAGAAATATGACAAGTAACAAAAGAAAATCTGCAATAGATCTAACTAAACTATGTCAGGGAATCTGGAGAATGACAGAGTATCCAACAACTTGAAAAACTTCAGTCTATGTACCAATACTAAATGGGAGACTTAACAAGGTATCTAAACTATTATACAATATCCCTAATTTCACAATATAATGCTTAGAATAATTCAATGCAAGTTACAATTTACATGGAAAGGGAGATTCCAGATGTGCAAGTTGGCTTTCGAAAAGAGGAGAAACAAGACATATTATTGCTGATGCAGTCTGGTTTATCGACAGGCAAAGAAGACAAAAAGAAGACAACATATGCTTTGGTGTATGCAGAAAGGCTTTCAGTTATGTCAACCACATCAACTTGTGGAATACATTTAGGAAGAACATTTCATTTTAGAATTGACAATGAAGATATCCAAGTTATGGATAGCTTCTGCCTATTAAGCAATTATCAGCAATAAAGGAATCAGTACTCAAGAAGTATATCACACATTAGCACTTGGTATCATATCATATCTGCAAAGGCTTGTAAAAATCTATCTATACCTATCAAGATTAAAATCAAGCAAGTGGATTTTTTCCCACCTATGATACTTAATTGAAGTAAAAGTTGTACTTTTATTGGTATTGGAAAAGACTTCTGAGAATATCATTAATAGTCAAGCAAGCAACAGAATCATAGGAAAAAAATCAATACCAAGTTCTTACTTGAGGCACAAATGTCCAGGTTCAAACTATATTTTGGACATATTATTTACTTTTATTTTGTCACTAATACTTGAAATTGAAAAAGAAGAGGAAAGGAAGGTAGATGGACTCAAAGTGATGAGTGCACCATTGGAAAACCTATAAAGATAGTTTGAGGTCAGATCATAGTGGAGAAACTTAATTTACATGACAACCAAGAATTGGTCCAATTTGATGTCACATCATTATCATAATCATTATTCAATCATTCAAGAAAAGGACTAGAAATGAATACAAGGCAAAAGGACTATGGACCTAGGGCAATTGCAGTTGATCTGGTGGTTTCCCTAATATGTTTGATGAATTTATTAATCTAATTTTTGACTGGATTTGATGGATATCATTTCAAATATAATTACAATTACAAAGTCACTCGGGGGGCTTTTTTTTTATATACAGAAGCAATTTTTATTTAGGGGGGTAGATGTAAATGAAGATATCTTATATGCTGTTGGAAGATGTGAAGACAAGAAGATTAGCAATTGGTTCAATCTAGTATGAAGAATTTAAAGGATTGATAAAGTTCTTAAATGATGTTCTTAGTTGATTTGTTAATATTTATGGATATAAGAGGTTTGATTATTAATTTAAAAAATTATTGTTAATATTATTTCTTATTAAGTGTTTTGATTATAATTGGACCTTGATGGTTTAAAAGTGAAGGACGGAAGAGTTTATATAGTAATTTTTTTTTTAAATCAGAGGTTTTTTGAGTGAGGGTTTCCTTTTTTTTTTTCTTTCTTTTTGTTGTTGTTGTTGTTGTTGTTTTGTTTTAAATGAAAGAAGTTATAAAATATTTTGTTAAATTGTATAGATCTAATAATTTGTTAAGTAACAATTAGCCAAATTGAGTAATGATAGATTTGATTAGATAATACTTAATTGTTTTAATTGCTGTAATTATAAATGGAGATAATTTTGTTGAATTAGATGGAATAAGGAGAAAAAAAGACTTGCTTTCCTTTTATCTATTTGTTTAATGATCATGATTATAATAAGTGTGAAATGGAGTTTAATTTAGAGAATTTAAGCTGTATTTTATTTTGTACTTGCTCTGGGAAGTCGGGGGAGGTGGTTGGGGAGGGGGGGAGAAAATGTATGTAAAATTTTTAAAACTTTTTCAATAAAAAGATAAATGAAAAAAAGAAAAGGACTAGAAATGACATAATAGCAGTTTTCCCATATTTGAGGGGCTGCCATAGAGAAGAAGGGTTCAACCTATTATCCAATGCATTCTTCCAATCTGAGGGCTGGACAAGACAGAATGGTTGAAAACATATCAAAGAAAAATCCAACCAAGAACTAAGAGAAATTTCCTGACAGTGAGAACAATTAATCAGTGGAATAGCTTGCCTCCAGAAGTTGTGTGTGTTCTTTTACTGGAGATTTTTAAGAAGAAACTGGACAACCATTTGTCCAGAATGATGCAGGGTTTCCTGCTTAAGTAGGGGGTTAGGATTAGAAGACCTCATCTCATGATGTTGGATGATCTCATCCCGCAGCCTGATATAGATGTTAAAAAGAAAGCACCGAATTGTATGGCAAACCCCAAAGCTGCTCAAAGGAGCAGTTGCAGACTGGAGCTCTTCCTCTCTATGAATACCAGTTGGGACTAGCCTTGAAGAAAGGGGCTGAATCAATACAAGACTGCAGCAGCCAGTCCCAGCTATCACATCTGGCCCAAAAGGATTCCATGGTTGATGGTATTGAAAGCCATTAAAAGGTCAAGAAAAGCAAGGATGAATTCAATACCCATTCCACTTCTACCAGATATTATCTACAAGTGTGGCCAATGCCATCTCTGTCCCATAACTAGACCAGAAACCAACTGAAAGAAGTCCAGATAATCCATTCCAATCAGAAACCCCTGAAGCTGAAGCACAATAACTTGTTCCACCACCTTTCACAAAAGGAGGAGGTGGGATACTGGATGGCAATTGTCCAGATTAGTGGGATCTGATGAAGGTTTCTTAAGGAGGAACAGGCCATAAGCATGGGGAATTCCACCACTACCCCTGAAATGGCCTCCAGCAGCTCTATGCAGCAGTGAAGTTGGTATAGCAGCAATATTTCCAATTGATTCCACAAGCCCAAGTTCAGGAATAGCATCTCAGATCTGGAAATAGCATCTCACATTTTGAAGAATGGCTCCTGAAAACCAAAAGTGATTCCCAAATAACAATGGCTTCACCCAAGACTTTGGTTAGTGCCAAATCTAAAACCCAGTTAGGCACATCTCCAAGAGGAGAACATCATCCTCTGTGTCAGCCAGGTCTTGATGATACATTCCAGGTCAACTTGTTCCTCCTCAATAAGGTCACAAATGAGAGAAGGGGGCTTGTTGTTGATTGACCCTGATGCTGATCAGCAACAGCTGAAGGCCCAAGACTCTGAGGGACTATTGTCTAGGAACTGGAACTCTCCCCCCAGGTCTTATGCCAAGTCAAAATTGAACAAACCATATTCTGGTATACATAGTACATGAACTCAAGCATTTAATCAAAACACCTCTTTGCTGGATGGATTCTGTATACTCAAACCTATAAGAAAATAATTAGAAATGAAAAGATAAGAAACTGTATCATACTGTACTGAAACAAGCAAATATGTTTCATAAAATATCCCAGTGGATGTAAACTATTTTTGTTTAAGAGATAGATGCTACTTTTTATACATTTTGAGAGTAGAAAGAACAATCCAAGCAAGCTGTGTTTTGTGAATAAGTTTTAAAAAGTACCAGAAAGCCTTAAGGGAAGATCATGCTTGAAAGAAATTCCTCAATTTTAGTGTCAAGTTTCTTGTCTGAACTTTAGAATGTACCAATACATTTGTGTCAAATTATGCAAGTTTATAGACCTACTTAAAATTCTTATAAGATGAAATTACTATAAAATGAAGTTAATATTGAACTGCTGTAACTTTTATTTCATTTTAAATGAACATATTCTAGAACTCTTCTGACAGAAAAAGTTATGAGTTATGTACTAGACTACTACTACTTACTTTTTCTTCAGCAAGTAGTACTGATTAGAATAACTGATATAGGAGGGAATATATAGTGCTTTAATAGCCATCAATTTGTTTGTTTGTTTGTTTGATTGATTATACAGCCACCCAAACAGGTGACTGGGCAGCTTACAATACGACAGATAAAAATAAAGAAAATGCATAATATAGAGCACATAAATTACTCACCATAAAATAACCATCAAGAAACTCAAGAAACCGGTTCTGTCACACTTGCAGGGTTCTGAACCCAGGCACAAAACCCCATAAATTAAATTAGTTCTCTTTTCAAGCCATTAAAGTTGTTGGCCTTTAATACACGTTACGAAATAAATTATAAGATTTAACTTAATTGTACATTATGAGAAATATAATTGTGTTGGGTTTTCCTCCAGTTCCTACACTGTATTTTCCTAACTTTGTATAACTTCATTATGTACTCTTTCATATAAAAAGATTACACCTAGCATTCTATTACCTTGTGTGTTGTCTGTGCTGACATGGGGCTCTCAATGTTAAAGAAACATCTCCATTAGGAGAACCTGGTACAAAAGATGTTTTTCAGCATCTTCTAGGAACCCTTGTAACTGCAACTTTGACAGAGACATTCAAACTGTACTTCAATAGTTAGGCTTTCCTTTGTCCAAAATCTAATGTGGTTTAACTGGTTTTGGCTTACCATGCTATCTAAATGGAATATCTTTCAAATAGCATGCTAATATGATTTGTAAATTACAATTTATGGCTTAGCCCAATGAGTTTACTATTCCAGGTAGACCACTTAACAATTATTAGAATTTCCATCACCAAGCCACATGGGCATAAAGTGAGATGTCATGTGATCATGCCACTTAGAGATGCAATTCTGGCTGCTGTTATTAAGTGAATCCAGAGATCATTAGAAATAATGGCACATGATCACCATTTGTGACCTTTTGCCAGCTTCCCCATTGACTTTGCTTATCGAAAGATGCCAGAGAAGGTTGCAAATTGTAATCACATGACCATAGGACACTGGGTCAGTTAGAAGTGCAGGCCATTTGTCAAAATCTTGGATTATAATCACATGACCATAAACCAGATCTTCAAGGACTGGGTATAGGTCTACTCACTCAGCACCATCATACATTTCAATCAGGGGTGGGTTCTACTTACCTTTACTACTGGTTCGCAGCAGGGCCGCGCACTCTTCTGCACATGCGCAGAAGAGTTTTGATGACATCGGGGTTGATGGGTGGAGCCTCCTGCCGGTTTTACTACCAGTTCAATAGAACCGGTGCGAACTGGGGGCAACCCATCATTGATTTGAATGATTGCTGACAGTATGGTAATTTAACAAACTTTGAATTGAACTAACCATGGCTCAGAATTCTATATGAATTCAGCAGTGTTAGTATCCAGTAATTATATGTTCTGTGGCACTCATCTTCTTAATGTCACTGGTCTTTTTTCTTTTTTCCATATCCTGATTATTGGACAGGACAGCAATTAGAATAACAGCTGCCTTTCATCAATTTTTACTGATTTGCAAGAATAACCATGTCTACCAGGGCCAGCAAATTATTCATTCTTATGATTCATAAATGGAATAATAATAAAAGGCAATTAGTACAAGTAATATCTAGCTTACAGTGTGCAGATTAATTGGTTTTACTACTTTGGTAAATTCACATTTGATATGAATTCAACCATTACCATATTTTTTGGAGTATAAGATGTATCTTTTTCCCCTTCAGCACAACCTAATTAGCACAAGTTGATTGGATCGGCCTCCCGACTCACAGATGATTTGCTCTCAGCTGTTTTGCGCAGGGCTCTGCTGCTTGCTGCAAAGAGGTAAATTGCTGGAGCAGATTTTTTTTCCTCGTGCTAATCAAGCTATGCTGAAAATGAAAATGAAAGTAAAGCAGGCTATTTGCTGCAACGTCACAAAATTAGGCAGAGGGAGAGGGAGATTTGTTTTTCTTCTTTTTCCTCACCAAAAAAGGTAGGTGCAAACAATGGAAAATTTAGGGCAAAAGAGGAGAGTTCAAGGTTTTAAAACACAAAAGAAAAAAAGGAGAAAGAAAATGCAAAAATAAAAATGGGAAGGGAGAAAAAGAAATGAAAGAGAAAGATGTTATACATATTTAGAATTGAAATATGAATAGTAGTAAGAAATAAATGGGAAATCATGATTGGTAAAATGAAATGAATAATAATTGGAATACTTGTCTTTGTATTTTTGAAATCTAGACAATGATAAGTTTTTATTTTTTTATTTTTTTTTAGAAATATGAACAAGTATAAACTGTAACAATTGAAATATCTTTAATGGTATATGGTGGTGAAAGTAAAAAGGATTAAGTTGTATAACAGCTAACAGATATCTGTTGTATAACAGATAACAGCTAGAACATTTTTAAATTTAATTAGGGATATTGTAACAATTGAAATATTTTTAATTATATGTGAAGAAAGTAGAAATTATTAAGTTGTGATTTGGAGGATTATATGGGCAAACTATTTGGGTTATTGAGAGAGTTTAAGATGTGAAAATGAGTAACATAAGGGGAAAGCTCTATTTAACTAGGAAATCATAATAATTGAGATACTATTAATTGCATATTATGTTGAAAGCAGAAATGGTTAAGTTGTGGTTTGGAGGAATATATAGAGAAAATTATTTGGTTTATTATTATTGGTAAATATAATTAATTGATTTGTAAGAAATTAGATTGCATGGAAATATTCATGTTCATACTTATATACAAAATAAGATAGTTAAATAACTAATTGATTTATATTAAAATGTTGAATTCGTATTAAACAATTGTAATATTACATAATTAACCAATGTGAGGATGGATATAAAAATAGATGACAATGGGAAGGGGTATAATATAGAATAGAAGGAAAGAATTGAATTTGATTAAGATTAGAGATGAGGATGAAGGGTAATATTGGTTTTTTAAAAAAAATAGATGAGGAATAAATATGGCAAAAAGGAAATGTAGAAATTGTAAATTTAATTGAAATGACTAAATACTGTTTAAATTTGTGAACTGGCCAAATACTCTGTTCAAAGAAAATACATCGTATGTTTGTATGTGTGTTTGTCTAAAAAATATAAAAAACTTTTTATAAAAAAAAACAAAACAAAAAAGGTAGGTGCGTCTTATATTTGGGTGTGTCTTATATTCCGAAAAATACGGTAAGACTTAGTCAACCGTCAATATTGTCGGTTCAATATAGTCAATATTGAAATTCATGGTTTCAATACCATATCTGTCCTATGTAGGATTCTTGGAGTGGATTATGTTTTCATTAACAACACTTCTTTCAGTGGTGGGTTGCCTCCGGTTCGCACCAGTTCTATAGAACCAGTAGTAAAACTGGCAGGAAGCTCCGCCCACCGACCCTGACGTTATTAGAATGCTTCTGCGCATGCGCAGAAGAGTGTGTGTGTGCATGAGCAAAGCGAGTGCGTGTGTGCAGCCCCGATGCGAACCGGTAGTAAAGGTAAGTAGAACCCACCCCTGACTTCTTATCAAGGAATCTTAAATTCTTGATCTTAATGTCACAGATCAGTTCGGCCCTAAATATATTTAAATATACATCAGTTAATATCAAAACTTGCAAACACAGATTGTGTGCCTTTCTCATCAAGACATGTTTAAGAACTTAATTTATAAATTCATCTGTTTGTTGGTTGAAATTATCTTTATTTAGTTAATTAGTAAAATAATAATATGTTTATCATAAAAAAGCAGTATCTTGATTAGAAAATACCTTATGTCTTCCATGTGATTTTTCTAATCCTTCAGAATAAAAAGTAGCTGTGACTGAATGACACTGCAATTGTGAAAGAAATGTAGCTTTTTACAGGCGACTTTAGTTTTTCATCCCAAAGTGTCACATCTGTTTCCTGTTATGCTATAAAACATTGCATGATTTATTTTCCTAAGATCTTCATCGTGTCTGTTCACCTTTCTGTGTTTGTATCTAATTTAAAAGTTTACTGAACTATGTATGATTATAATGAAGGTATTTTAGTATTATTACTTTTGCACTTGTATTTGCCAGAACGAAAAATTTCAATGGCAGCACTATACCTTCGCTTTTCAAGAGGTGGGAGGATAATATCATGAAGGGAACACATTTTAAAGCTCTAAGATTGAGAAACACTGTGTTAATAGGAGCAGTCCTAAATCCTTTGTTTTTAACATTCCAGCTAGTGTTAATGGAAAAAGATTAGGACATTTTAAAAAAGGATTATGACTGCAAATAGCAAATAAGCAATAGCAGCTAATGCCATGACCCTCATTTTGTAGCAAAAAGTTTAGTTCCACAAATTCCCCTATACAGTAAAGCATTTCAACAAAGTTACTATTAGAATATTTCAAAAAGCAGTAAAGCAAAAACTAACTGCCAAAACTGATTCAGTGCTAGAACCAGAATTTTTCCTGTCAACAGAATAAATTAAAGTAAGATTTGGATACATAATGTCATATCCTCATTTTCTATTCTTACTTTGATAATGTTTACTTTACAATAATGGAGCAGCAAACAAACATTTCTCATTCTCTTATTTTTCCATTGTAAGACCTGACTATTACTACACCAGTAGGATTCATTTCTAGGTACTGAAAACAACTACGCTCTGCTAAAGAAGCACAAACACTTGAAAAAATATTAAAAACCTCAAATGTGATTTCTTCATTCAAGAAAATTATACCTAGATATATACTCTTATTGTGGAGATAAGTATACAAATATATAGAGATAATTATTTAGAACTACTGTCACAAGGTCCTCTACTAAATGTTTTCTCATAGCCAGAGGTGGGATTCAGCTGGTTCAGACTGGTTTAGGCAAACTAGTTTTTAAAATTCTGCCTAGTTCGACAAACTGGCTAATCCCACTACTGGCTGGCCCTGCCCCCACCTGTTTTTCAGCCTGTTTTTCGGCCATTTTTAGGACCATTTTTGGGCCATTTTCCAGGCCATTTGGGGCTGTTTTTCAGCCCTTTTTTGGGCTGTTTTGGGCCATTTTGAGGCCATTTGGGATGTTCAGTAGCAGTAAGTAAATAGAGAGGGAAATTGAATCAAAGGCCTCAAGTAGGCCTTCCAAAATTCTGGAAAAACAGCCCAAAAAACATCTGGAAAAACGGCCTGAAAATGGCTGAAAAACAGGCCAAAAAATGAAGATTTTAAATCTTCAATTACATCTCTTGAAGCTGTACAACAATCTGGATTTGAAAGGGAAAAAGGAATTCGTAGCTGTGTGGGCACACACTTCAGACCTCTCAATACCTCACAACCATTGTGCTTTTTCCTGCCCCACTGCACAAATCTTTTAAACATTTGCTAGCAAATACAAAATGAGCCTTCATCCCAAAGCATATGCCCCTTTTGAATTTGGATTATTACACAACCATATGAAATAGTATAAAAATCACACTACTAAGCAGAGTAACACCTGGACTATAGCAAAACTTTATGAAAAAAATTGATAAGTTTCCATAACCCATATATAGATTATGTTGAACAAATGTAATGTCTTTGGATTGATTTAAAGCCAAGATATGAAAATAAGGAAAACAAGAAAACTTCATCAAAAACTTGAATTGCCATACTGTTGTCTTCCTAAAGTACCCCGATTCCTTCTTTGCTCCAATTACAATTCTGTTCTAAAAAACTTTACATCCAGTTTTAGAACCAATTCTGAGAAAATAAGTCAAAAACCCACTTGGACCTTTTCCTCATATCACTACATTAGTAATGGTGTGGGGTAGGGAAGGAATTGCTTAAGTATCAGTGTAAAAGTCCCTTTTTTCCAGTGGTAACAGTTCTAGGATAAATCAGATCAATAATAATGTCTGTCCATGTATCTCTCCCGCTCAGCTTTTCCTCATTATCTGACTATTCCAGAATATAAATAAAGACAGAGGAGGGCAGTTTTATGATTGGGAGAACTTTGTGTCTATTTTTAGGGTCCCATATTATAAATAAAGAGAACAGAGGACAATTCTTGTTGTTATGTCCTTATAAGGACATCCGCCCGGGGATTGGATAATCCTCCAGGCGGGAAATTTGAAACGCTGTCATTGGATGGCTGGTCTGCCGGAGCGCTATAAAAGAGCTCCAGCAGCACAGCCGTTCGTCTGTTCTGACTTAGTTGAGAGCTGAATAAAACTTGTTGAACAGACCCCGCTGGTCTCATCTTCTTTCCCTGTGCCTGATCTAACACTGGCGACGAAGGAGTGTGAAGAACCGCCACGCGGAACGAACCTCGCTCATCGAGCCAACCTCACTGAGCTGAAGTCACTGAGCTGGAAATCACTAACATGGAGGCTTCGCAAGCCGTGATGGCTCCGATCTCCAAGTTCGACCCCAGAGTGGAGAAATGGACCTCCTATCTGGTACGGTTCCGCCAGTTTCTGCGAGGAAACAACTACCAGGACCTCTCCGACGAACGGAAAAGAGCCCTTTTCCTGGCGCACTGCGGCTCCGAAGTGCTGGAGATGGCCATCGACCTCGTGTCCCCGAGGACATCGAGGAAATGTCATGGGCCGACTTGCAAGATGTGCTCAAGGAGTACTACGCACCCACGGGGACTCCCATTGCCAACAGGTTCACCTTCCAACAGAGGAATCAGTTGGAAGGGGAATCCATCAAAGACTTTGTGGCGGCTCTCCGGCAACTCGCGTCAAATTGTGAGTTCGACAACGTGGAGAACGCCATTAGGGACCGCATCGTCTTCGGCATGAGGGACATTGGACTTCAACGAAAGTTTCTCAGCTGAAAGAAGATCCTGTTAAAGGACGTCGTCGAGGAAGCGATCGCAGCCGAAATCTCGGAAAAAGCAGCGGCTGCTATGAGAAGAGCTAAAGGGGTGCACAAATTACAGCGACACCCCAAAAGTTCATCTGAAGACTCGTCTGCCAGCTCCTGCTCCGACAACAAAATGGCCGTCCACAAGGTTTCCCGCCATAACCATCACGAGCGCACTCAAGATGGCGCCAGGACTGAGCGCTGCGCTAGCTGTAAAGGAAACCATGCCAGGGCCAAATGTCGCTGGAGAGGTGCCATTTGCCGATGCTGCAACAAATGGGGCCACATCGCAGAGGCCTGCAGGGCCGAAGCACCCGTTCCGGGTCCGTTTCCCCCCGGCTGGGGCAAGAAACGGCAAGATAACCAAAGGTCATCCAAACGGTCCTCGGCCGGGTACCAATGACGTGGCAACGGCTACGCGGCAAGCGGAGTCGATCATCAAGCCTCCGGCATCCACACCATCGATGACACGGCCGCGAAGTTCCATACCACCATCATTGTGGAAGGAACACCTTGCTCCATGGAAGTAGATTCGGGATCGAACTACTCCATCATGGACTGGCATCAGCTGAAGCGTCTGAAACCAGAAGTCTGCAAAAGAGACCTCAAGCCTCTGAGAGCGCGTCTCGTTGACTTCAGTGGCAACCCTGTCAAGATCCTGGGAAGAACGTTGCTCCGGGTCGCCTACCACGATTTCCAGGGCGTCCTACCCATCACCATTGTAGGGCACAGCCACCCGAGCCTGCTGGGGATGGAGTGGTTCGGGCCATTGGGGCTGTCAATCAGCGGGATTCACCAAATTCGCAGGGATGAACTTGACACCCTCATCGAAGAGTTCAAGGAAGTCTTCGATGGTAAGCTGGGGAAATTTGTGGGGAAACCTATTTCCTTTAATTTGGATAAAACCATTACACCCATCAGACTAAAGCCCCACAGGGTTCCGTTCGCCTTGCGGCCCAAGGTCAATGCCCAGATAGATAAGCTTGTCGCCCAAGGCATCCTGGAACCGATCGATCATGCTGCATGGGAGATCCCCATTGTGACCCCAATGAAGCATGATGGGTCTGTGCGCATCTGCGCCGACTATAAGTGTTCGATAAATAGGCCCCTCCAGCAGAGCGCATATCCGGTCCCAGTGGTGCAACATCTGCTGCACTCACTTGGGAGCGGATCAATATTCGCAAAATTGGACCTAGCCCAAGCTATTGCCAGTGGACGAAAAGACTGCGGAGGCACAAACTATTGTCACCCATAGGGGGGCTTTTAAATGCACGCGCCTCCAATTTGGAGTCAGCGCAGCCCCAGGAATTTTTCAATCATTTATGGAACGCCTTCTCCAAGGCATTCCAGGGATGGTCCCTTACTTCGATGATGTCTTGATCTCCAGCCACTCTAAAACCCAACTGCTTGAGTGACTGCACACGGTCCTACAACGGTTCAAGGAGAAGGGTTTGAGAGTCAGGAGAGACAAGTGCATCATTGGAGTCCAGGAGGTCGAGTTCCTGGGTTATCTCATTGATAAGAACAGCATCCACCCCACCAAATCCAAGGTTAAGGCCATACATGAAGCTCCTGCCCCCAAAAACAAGACGGAGCTTCAGGCGTTTCTGGGACTACTGAATTTTTACAGTGTCTTTCTGAAACAGAAAGCCTCCGTGGCTCAACCGCTCCATCGCTTGCTGGGGAAGGCAGCTCCCTGGAGATGGGGGAAGGAAGAGGAAGCAGCATTCAAATCTGTCAAAGACCTGCTATCTTCCGAGAGTGTCCTCATCCAATACCACAAGACACTCCCCCTACTGCTGACATGCGACGCATCTCCCTATAGCATCGGAGCAGTCCTCAGCCACCAGTTCCCGGACGGGAAAGAAGCACCCATCGCTTATTTCTCAAAGACGCTGTCCAGCGCCGAGAGAAATTACAGCCAGCTGGACAAAGAAGCCCTGGCCATCGTTGCTGGCATCAAGCGTTTCCATGAATCCTTATACGGGCGAAAGTTCACCGTCATCACAGACCACAAGCCACTGCTGGGACTATTGTCCGGGGACAAACCCACACCGAACTACACATCACCCAGGATGACACGCTGGGCAATTTTCTTGGCCGGATACTCTTACGTGCTGAGCCACAGACCCGGCAGCAACATCAGCAACCCTGATGCATTGAGCAGGTGCCCGTCAAAAGACCTGGTGGAGGACCCAGCACCAACCCTGGGGCTGCATCACATCGATAATGACCTGGCTTGCCTAGTCACATCCGCAGATGCGGCAGCGCAGACCCAGAAAGACCGGACTTTGAAGCAGGTGCTATCGTGGGTGCTGCGCGGGTGGCCACCGGGAGAGCTGACCAACGACTTCAAACCGTTTGCTAAAAGACAACAGGAACTGTCATCCATGAAGGGCTGCCTGCTAGGGAGACAGGGTCGTGGTTCCCCTAGCGCTGCGCCAAAAGACTTTGAGAACTTTGCATAATGGGCACCCTGGCATAGTGCGCATGAAGGGACTGGCACGGAGTTATGTCTGGTGGCCATCTTTGGACAAAGACATTGAGGACTGGGTTTCCAGATGTGACCCGTGCCAGGAAGTCCACCCCGCCCCACCACAGGCGCCGATTGCCGAATGGGAGACAACTAGCAACCCGTGGGCACGGGTACACATTGACTTTGCAGGGCCAATGCAGGGCAAGTACCTCCTGATCGTGGTGGACGCCTTTTCTAAATGGCTCGAGGTCATCCCCCTGGCATCCATCACGACCGAAGTCACAATTAGAGCTCTCCGGCACCTATTCGCAACCCACGGGCTACCGGACGTGCTCGTTTCTGACAACGGCCCGCAGCTGACCTCGAAGCCCATGGAGGAGTTCCTGGCAGGCTTGGGAATCCGTCATGCCCTCTCTGCCCCCTACAGACTGGCAGGAACGGACAAGCTGAGAGGATGGTGAGGTTCACCAAGGAAGCCCTTGCCAGAATGGGACCAGGTGATTGGCAAGAGAAAATTGACAGATTCCTCCTAATCCAGCACATCACGCCGCATGCCACCACAAAAAAGAGCCCGGCCGAACTGCTGATGGGCAGGAAGTTGAGGTCACCCCTAGATCGACTGCACCCCCTGTACCACTCCGAGGTCACAGCAACCACAAGCCGCCCTCTTCGGGGTTTCTCCACAGGCGATCCGGTTTTCGCGCTCTATTTCCACGGCCTACCAAAATGGCTTAAAGGGAAAATCGAGAGCGCAACCGGCCTGAAGTCCTACACAGTCGAACTGCAAGACGGAGTGGTCTGTAGACGTCACGTCGACCAACTCCGGAAAAGGTGGGAAGGAGCTGACGGAAACCACCCAGATGAGGTAGCCCTGCACCACCCCGACAGGGTCGACCATCAATCCAATCATGGAAATAGACATTTGCGAAATAATAAAATAAAACCAGTAGACTTACCGTCCAACCGTCATCCACCTGCGGATAGCAGCAGCGTCCAGCACCACGATGCCCGGCACCCAGGCCAGGGAGGAGACCAGCAGGACCAGCAGAGACATCCCAAGTATGTGGCCGGAGGCAGGACAGCAAGGCCCGCGCCTTCAACAGCCACATCGCAGCCCAGAAGCAAGGCCGGAGGTGCACGACCAGGTCCAGCACCATGAACGGCCGTAATCCAGACATACCCAGGACGAGAGCCGGAGGAAGCAGGAGCGACCACCTTCCAGGCAGGCGGTGAAGCACGGACTGAACTGCGCAGGTCGAGCAGAACCTCCAGACGCCCCGCCTACCTGCGTGACTATGTACAGTGATTGGCAGGAGCAGACTCAGCTTCATCTAGGGGGGAGGAGTGTTATGTCCTTATAAGGACATCCGCCTGGGGATTGGATAATCCTCTGGGCGGGAAATTTGAAACGCTGTCATTGGACAGCTGGTCTGCCGGAGCGCTATAAAAGAGCTCCGGCAGCACAGCCGTTCGTCTGTTCTGACTTAGTTGAGAGCTGAATAAAACTTGTTGAACAGACCCCGCTGGTCTCATCTTCTTTCCCTGCGCCTGATCTAACACTTGTGATTGAGAAAACTTTGTGTCTATTCTTAGGGCCAGAATGATCACAGTTCAATGACAGAGCATTGATATTGCATATTCAGGCAAAGCAGAGCTGAGGAAAACGTCTGTTGAGATCATGGCAAACTTCTCATAAATTATGGTCCATGAAGGTGGGGAGATTAGTGATCCTTAGATGCCTTTCTATATTTTTATACATAAAGTATGTTTCCTTCATAGATATGCTGCTCAGGATAATCTGTAATATGTTTTTTTTAAGAAGACCAAAGCACAGAAATACTAAAAAGCAAAGACATCCCTTTGCCAACAAAAGTGCATATAGTCAAGGCTATGGTTTTCCCAGTTGCATTGTATGGTTGTGAAAGTTGAACCATAAGGAAGGCTGACCGTCAAAGAATTGAGGCCTTTGAACTATGGTGCTGGAGAAGATTCCTGCGAGTCCCTTGGACTGCAAGGTAATCAAACCAGTCAGTCCTAGAGATCAACTCTAACTGCTCTTTAGAAGGCCAGATCCTGAAGATGAAACTGAAATACTTTGGCTACTTAATGAGAAAGAAGGACTCACTGGAGAAGACCCTAATGCTGGGAACGATTGAGGGCAAAAGAAGAAGGGCAGAGAATGAGGTGGCTGGATGGAGTCAATGAAACAGTCAGCAGGAGCTTAAATGGTCTCCGGGAGATGGTGGAGGTCAGAAAGGCCTGGAGAAAAGTTGTCCATGGGGTCGTGATGGGTCAGACATGACTACGCAACTAACAACAACAACAAAAGTACAGATCCCTAAAAATGATCTTAATTTGCCCATTTTGACACGGTTTTTCAAACTTGCAATCCTATGATATGTGGACTTCCAGAATTGCCTGGATAGCATTCTGGAAGTTGAAGTCTATACATCTTAAAAGTTGCCAAATTTGAAAAACACTGATCTATCAGAACATCTAGCTCAGGGGTATCCAACTTGGCAACGTTTAAGACTTGTGGCCTTCAAAACAGGCTGCAAAAATAGCAGGGGCAGGGCCACCCAGTGGTGGGATTAGCCCGAATCGGTCCGAATTGGCTGAATCCCACCTCTGCCTTTGAGGTGAGTGGCCTGGAGGTGGGGTTGGGTGTGATGAGTGATGACAAGCTGGCCATGCCCACCCAGTCACATGATCACCCGGCAACACCTACCCAGCAATCATTAAAGCAGAGAACCGGTTGTTAAATTATTTGAATCCCACCACTGTTCATAGGTAACTACTGATATCAGATACATCTTTGAGAATGCATCGTCTAAGATTGATTACTATCACCAATCTCTGTTGTTTTGAGAGACAGTAGTAGCAAAAAGAGCCTCTCATTCCTGGGATCCTTTTAGTGGAAAGAAGAGACTTCATTTTGTCACCACACACATTCCTGTACTATACTCAAAAATGACCATGGAATTCTTTGTAGCATCAAACCTCACATAGCTGGGCAAGATCAAGGAGCTGTACAGATTTCGTTAAGCATTTTTAATATTAGCCAAGGATAAATATAGGATCTTGAAACTGTAAGAGAAAATTCCAGCCCTTGGTCCTAATGAGTTCATTAAGACAGAGTCTCTCTGAAAGTTTAAACCCTTCTTCCCAAATTTTCAACCCGGATTTGCCAATTATAAAAAAAACCGCCAATTGATTCACTTTCTGTCTCTCGATTGTTTATGTCTATGCTCCTTTCTATTTCTTTCCCAGTCTCCTTTCCCAACAAGATTAATATATCTATCATATATTATTATATGTATTATATATTATTAGGTTACATGTAGTCCTTAACTGATGATCAAAACTGAACCCAAAATTTCTGTAACTAAGCAAGAAATTGTTAAGTGAGTTTTGCCCTATTTTATTGCCATTCTTGCCACATTTCTTAAGTGAATCACTGCAGTTATTTAAGTGAGTCTGGCTTTCCCATTGACTTTGTTTGTCAGAAGGTCGCAAAAGGAAATTACATGATCCTGGGACACTGCAACTATCATAAATATGAGTCAGTTGCCAAGCATCTGAATTTTGATAATGTGACCATTGGGATGCTGCAATGATTGTTAAGTATGAAAAACAGTCATAAGTCATTTTTTCAATGCCGTTGTAATTTTGAACTGCCACTAAACAAACTGTTGTAAGTCAAAGACTAACTGTATTTGACAGAGTCCCTATCCCCAGTTACATCTGCCCAGCTCACCAGAGCAGTAAGTTGGCAGGTTGTAGATCCCATCTATCAAGGAAATAGATCTGGTGGGACCTAGAAAAAGGGCCTTTTCTGTGGTGGTTTCTCCCTTTGGAACATCATTCTCTCAGGGATAAGATTGGTGCCCACCTTGTTGTTTTTCTACAAGTCTAGAATTTGTTTAATAAATAATAAATAAATATTGCATATCTTCAGGTGGGTTGGTAGCAGTGGTGGGTTGCCCGCGGTTCGGACCGGTTCTTTAGAATCGGTAGTAAAACTGGTGGGAGGTTCCACCCACTGACCCTGACATCATGAGAAGCGATCTGCGCATGCACAAGCGAAGCGAGCATGCATGCGCAATCCCATTGCGAATCGGTAGTAAAGATAAGTAGAACCCAGCCCTGGTTGGTAGAGAACCATTTGAAAATTGTTTTTTATACTAGGCAATTCTAAAATGCATGGACTTTAACTTCTAAAATACAGTATACCTAGCCTGCATGCTGGCTGGGAAATTTTGGGATTTGATGTCCACATATTTTAAATTTGCCAAATTTGAAACTGTATTACAAGCAGGATATGAAGAGATTGTTCAAAACATGTTTTCAGCCCAGAAAAGGTAACAAGGTCCATCCTGGAGTTTCTTTCATGTGACTGTCTAATGTTGCATATGCTACATTGAATATGGTGTGGTATATACCGTGTTTCCAATAAAAGCATAATTGATACCTTAGTATATAAGTTTCTAAGTGAGAAGAAAATTGGAAGTGCTAGAGATACTATGTTGATTTTAATACCTAGCTCACTATAGTTGAGAGTGTCTACCTATTTCTGAATTTTGCTTTCCCTCTATGAAGTTTTTTGGTTGTATGTAAACTTTCAAATTTGTGCAAGAATCAAATGGTTTTTTTTTTAAAAAAATTCCTAATTATATCTTTCAATCTCATATTTTTGTATAAACACTGGAAGTAAATTTTCAGGTTGTAGATTTAAAAAAAAATCACAAATGTATTGGCCACAAATTCATATCTCTAGGGCAACTAGTGTGTAAGTAATATGGGAAATTCCAGAATACTCAGTAATGGCCATTCTAATAGGGAACCTGGAAATTATCCACACATCTAGAGGCATCTATATTGAGGAACAGTAGGAAAGAATATGGGTTTTCCTAATAATTCTTTTAGAAATTAATTTTGCTTTCCTCAGTAAAATTGAATCACATGATTTTCTTTGCTTCTTTTTTTACTTATGTTTTCCTATTCAATAAAATGTTTGGAAGAAATTATAGAAAGGGCTCAATTCAGACCATCAGCAGGATAATTCTTCAAAACTGAAGAATGAAATAAATAGCACCTTCATAGGCATGAAATTGTTTAAACTAGCTGAAGTCCTAATAATTTCCAAAATTGGACTGTAGAGGGAGCTAAATATTCCAGGCAAAAAAAGAAAAAAAAAGACATGCTTGCTCTTTATCTTCAGTCAGTATTGGGAAGAAAGTACAGAAAATGATAACATTTGAAATATTCCAGAAGATATTTGAAGAATAGAGATAGAAATGGAGCTATAATGTCATCAATTATGTCTGCTCCTCTGGATTATTAATAACTGGATATTAAAGAAAAGATATTTATCTCCTGGAGCAGATAAAGAGAACACTATTTTCTCCATGGAAATCAAGAGAGAAACTATCTCCCCACTACGTGTCCCGAATACATCCCTATCCTTTTAGTGATCTGCATATTGGCATTATTCTCAATAGTAAATCTGAAACACATTTTTCTTGTAGTACATAGAACTCACAATCATTAAATAACTGTCGTAAAATATTACCCATATGTTCCCATACCAGAATTCATATGTAGATTGATCTTCTTCAAACTTGGTGCCCACTATATATGTTTAGTTCACAAAGTTTTACCTGGCAGCAAAGTAAAAAAAAATAAAAATGCTGAGTTGGAAAAGGCAACTAGTTATTACCTACAACAGAGGTAAGCAATGTGTGGTCCTTATTTTCTCTAGAATTGGTCATGCTGGCTAAGCCTGAAATAAGTTCTGGAAAGCTACACATTGTCCATTCTTCTCCTATAGCTTAGATTACTAGAAAATACAGTAAGAGTCATGAATATTATTTGCTATATGCACAATATGATTTATTTTATCCAAGCTATAGACAGGATGAAGACAAAATGATGGAATAAACTGCCACCTACAGTTGAGAATTAGATTGATATTGAAACTGTATTTTATAGATTTCTTTAATTTTCATTATTAGGCTGCATGGTTCATTGGATACTTAAACTATTGCACAAAAAAGATAGAAGACATGCTGTCCTGATACACTGTCCTAAATATATGTTTGTTTATCAAATTTGTATAATGTATATAAGACAATATTTTATAAAGCCATATTACAGTCAATGGATCTGCAGAACAGAACACATTTATCCGCTCATAAGAATTGCACACATAATATGTGGGATCACCTGAAGATATGAGTAACCATTTGTTTAGTTAATCACCATACACAACTAGCATGTAAAAGGATTGTATTTGCCTCCCCCCCCAAAAAAATATTCCTTTTCCATATGTAGCTACATCTCTCTCTCTGCCAAATGGACTGTTAAATGTATGCACATTGCATTCACATTAAAATGGCAATCGATCAATCGATCAATTGATAGAGAGGGAGGGAGGGAGGGAGGGAGGGAGGGAGGGAGGGAGGGAGGAAGGAAGGAAGGAAGGAAAAAAGACATATTTGATTGTGATTAAAGTACCATTTTTTATTTTATTTATTATATCACTTTATTATTTTATAAATAACTCAAGGCAGAGAACATGCCTAATAGTCCTTTCTCCTATTTTCTCCATAACAACAATCCTGTGAGATGGGTTGGGCTGAATGAGAGTGATTAGCCCAAAGTCACTTGGTCAACTTTCTCCTAGCTTGTCATCTGGTGCCTTAACCAGTAGATCAAACTGGCTGTCTTTCCTTCCTTCCTTTAATTTTAATGTTTTATTAGTGATTTCTAGGATAATGAAGTTAGCCCTTAAGAAAATAAACTAAATCCAGGCTAAATTACTTCATTGGAATAAACTCTATTGTTTCACTAAGTTCAAGAGGACGTCTAGGCAGCCATGTTTCCATCTACATTCCTGGAAGCTGAGGGAAAGGGGCAATAGAAGCACCTGAGAAGCATACAATTCATGGTGGAATTTTGAAGACAAAGTGGAAGAAATTATGCTAATATTGTAGTAATAGGTGTTTACCTATTAAAGTTCGTAATTTTAAATTTTCTTTTGTGCTTTAAAGAATCCTTAGAAGAACTCAGTAAAAGAGCAAGCAAACTTTACAGATCCTTCTGCACTTTCAGCACAGAGACACAAGGAAGCAAGTACTATGGTAGAAAAATGGGATCAGAGATTAAATTAAGACAAAGCAGTGAGACAAGACCGAAGATCAATGGGAAAAAAGGAACTCAGAGAAACCCAAGAATGCTATTTTTTCAGGAAGGCTCATCTGGAATAGGAAGATGTTTTATACTCTTTGCATCTAAAGGATCCAGTAGGAAGACTGAAATTACCTGAAATTGACTCAGTATTAACAATATACTCTAGAGATGTGACATTATTCTCCTGCTATTCCTTATTAGCACTGATGCTCAGAAATATATTGCTATGTTGCTTGGAATTTTTATTTATCTCGCAAATCCCAATGGGAAAGAGCCTGAAGACGATTCAGACAAATCCTAGGCAAGAAAAGAGTTTAAAAACTGCACATTGATGATCTGGCCCTAGAATCAGATTGTAGGCCAGTTAGTGCAAAATTTCTTATCATAGTTTGAGCCTTTAGCTGATTTTTGAGGAGGCAGAATGTACAAGCAGACAGATCTGTTTTCCTGCCTCTTCAAGAAAAACATTTTTAGATCAACGGACAAATAGTCCTACAAGTAATGTTATGTCTAATTCCTTGGCCACAGTCTCTTTCCAGGTTGGTGTTATAGAAACCAATACTTCCTTACGTAGACAAAACAAAATGGAGATTGCATTTCTTCCTCTCTCTGGATTTTGGATATGACTGGGTCAAGCCCTCTCTTTGCCTAATCCCATCAGACCCAAAGGCTCGACTCTAATCTTTCTTGCCCCAGCAGAGCTACACTTTCATATACATCATAGAATAAAAGCTTCCTCACCAGCTCATAATAGAGGCCAAGGATAACCTTATAAGGAAATTGTAATCTAGAAAAACACAACACATCCATCCTCCATCAGCTAGTGGACCTCAACATTCTAGCTATCATTTTTGGTGCCCTTCTGAAAGGCCCATTTTACCTAACAAAAGACTTCAGCCCAAGGGTATGGGTGGTTTTAGCAAGTTCTTCCATCTTTCACCTTGTGGTAAACAAACAGGGAAATCCAGTTTATTATTTGTCATTGGCACTTATGTTCAAGTATAACAGAGAAACAACACTGAGGATTTAGTCTCAAGAAGGAGCATAATAATCAGGTGAAAAACATAGCCCTGAGGCGTAGTTCAGACAAGAAGCACAGCCAGGGCTACTTCTACCTTTATTAAGTTATATTAACAGAATCTTACAAGTTTGAAAATGTTTATTTCCCCCTTTCCTTTTTCTCTCTGGAAATTTAGGGAGGGTCTATTGATGAAACATTTGGTGTGCCATTCCCCCCTTCTATGAGCTGAAACTATTCAGCTATTATCTTTCATGCCAGTAAACATTCATTTCTGTCTCCCAAAGTCATTCCCCAATACAATTACAGTTACATTCAACTATTAATTTTTCTGTAAGTATTTTGTTAAGGCTTTACCTTTTTCCAGTATTTTGGTGCCTATTTTCAACTATGCTAGATGGGAATTTTGGGTGTCAGGACCAGCCCAAGAACATCATAGAACAATCCAACCAAAGTTGTTTTTTATTTGCTCAAGTCAAATAGACAGAATCTTGGAAGTATATAAACCTATACTATTCTAACCCTAATGGATATACCCTGGAAAATTCCACAAAGTGGCTATCCTAAATCTCTTCCTATATCTACAATCCAGGTCCTGGCTATGTTGTATTTTGTCTCATTTCCCTCCTTTCTGAGAAATTTCTGCTTCAATGTAGTCTGTTAAATCAAGAACTGTAGTCCCTCCATAACTAAAAAGGTTCAGGTCGCAAAAGTCTGATGCAAATTGAAAATGGGAACTTCAAATTGTAAAGAAAGGCTCACAACTATTCTAACAACCATGCTATAACTTTTTATATAACATGAATCTTTTCAGATTTAGCTTGGTGCCCCTTAATCATTACATCACAAAAATGGACTCTTAGCACATTGATTTAATTGAACCATTCTACACATTTTAGTTTGGCAATTAAAAATGCTCCCCTTAGCTTGCATGCTTTCTAAAGGGTCACTTTCTGATTTTTTAATATTAGTCACTTGCCATAACATGATGGTCATTCATTTATGTAGAGTTTTAGGGACCAAGCAAGCAGTTACCAGCATCAAGAAGCAAACGCTGGATATACCAAAGGAGTAGGAATTAATTTATTCACACCCGTTAAGCTCTTTTAGAAAAATAAAAATATTAAATCAACTTACAATGTCCAAAAGAGATAAGACACTTTGGTATAGCAGTTCTTTTCTTCCTTCTAGAAATGATAGCCTCAGCAGAAGATGGATAGGCAGTCCTTTCTCATTGTGGCAGTCACCTACTCTCCCAGTTGGCATTCCTTTTCAAGAGATGGAATGGCTCAGTTCCCCTCCCACTTCATTCTGAAAGGGACTTACTTTAAGGCCAGCCTCACTGAAGCACTGGGAGGGTTTTACAAACCTGAATAGAGACGTCCATTGGCACTTTTGTTTTACATTCTTCAGTGAAGTGAGGTGAAGTATGTGTTTTGCTTGCTTTTCTCACTCCCTCAATCCCAAAGCCTTCCCGATAGCCTTTAAACTTATGATACACTGACTCCGTACAAGATTACTTTCAAAGAGGCTGCTTTTTCCCTTTAATTACACACAATGCCTATTCTGCAAAATACATTGAGCACATTAACTCAGCATAACAAAGACAGTACCACTACAAATAATGTGGTAAACCATGGACACCAGCCTGCCTTTTTCCCTCATGCTTTGCAGGGTTTAATGAAGTAGGACTTCTGGTTAACTGTAACCACTTCTGAACTTTTGTAGGAAAATGTTGCTGGGCTTCCTGGGTGATGAATTGAATAGGGTTCAACTCTGCAAATATGGAGTGGTGATATATATAAATAAGAAACTTGTAGCTAAAATTATAGAAGCAGATAAAGATGGAAGATATATTGCAGTTGAAGTTATTACAGTTGGTGGACCAATCTTGTTGGTCGGAATATATGCCCCAAATCAACAGCAGGAAAACTTTTACAAGTTACTTCATTTAAAAATTCTGGATTGGGACTATTCAAACATTATAATAATGGGCGACTGGAATGGAGTAATCCAACCTAGATTGGATAAAAAAACCACGGCCAAAATAGGGAATAAATTACCACAAGCTTTTTTTGAACTGAAAGAGGATTTGGAATTGAAAGATATTTGGAGAATTCGAAATCCAAATGAACTGGACTTTACTTTTTACTCAGACAGGCACAAATCCTTTTCCAGAATAGACTTTTTTCTCTTAACTTCTAATTTACTTTCTAAAGTAAAGAAAATAAAGATATTTCCTAGGACTTTGACTGACCACAGTCCGGTCTGGATGGAAATCAAGATGGGTAAAAGAGAAAGAAGATCCTGGAGAGTAAATGAGAATCTATTTAGATATGAAAAAAATATAATTGAACTCAAAAAGCATTTAAAGGAGTTTTTTAAATTTAACCTGAACAAAGGTACCCCTATTGAAACAGTTTGGGATGCAGCTAAAGCATATATGCGGGGAGTACTAATTCAAATGAATTCTAAACACAGGCAGAATCAGCAGAAGAAAAGACTACAATTGGAATCTGAGATAAAAAAGAAAGAACAACAATTGATACAAAAACCAACAGACGGAAAATTGCAAATGGTTATAAAACTTCTGAAGGATCAATTTCAAATGCTTATAGCAGACCAAACGGCAACTAACTTACAATTTGCAAAGCATAATACCTTTTCCAATGCTAACAAACCGGGCAGGTGGTTGGCGTATACTTTGAGGAAACAAGCATCGACACGAATTATTGATAGTACTGAATATGCTGATAAAGAAGTTTATCAACAAGATCTAATTAAAAAAGCCTTTTTGGAATATTATACTAAGTTATATGCTAAAGATGACATACAGAATAATATCATAGATGAATATTTAGAAAACAAGAGAATCTCAAAAATTTCAACGATTCAAAAGAAAAGCTTGGAACAATTGATAACAGTGGAAGAGATTAGTTTTGCTATAAAACAATTAAAAACAGCTAAAGCTCCAGGGACGGATGGCTTAACTGCAATTTATTATAAAACTTTACAGGAAGAAATGATTCAGCATCTTAAAGATTTATTTTGTAATATACAACTAGGAGGTAAGATACCTTCCTCATGGAAAACAGCTTTTGTTTCATTGATTCCGAAAGAAGAATCAGGTCCTAAGAAACCAGAAAATTATAGACCAATATCTTTATTAAACACAGACTATAAAATCTTTGCAAAAGTACTAGCCAACAGATTGATGCCAGTTATTCAAAAGATAATTCACCATGCTCAAGCAGGATTTATTGAAGGCAGATATAAGAAGGAGAATGTTAGGCAAGTCATAGACTTAATGGACTATCTAGATAAGAATAAACAGATCTCTGCAGTGCTGGTTTTTTTGGATGCGGAAAAAGCCTTTGATCGAGTGAATTGGAACTTTATAATTAAGACTTTGGAAAAAATGGATTTGGGGGAGCGGTTTATACAAGCGATTGGTGCAATCTATCAAGAGCAATATGCACAACTTATTATTAATGGATGTTTAACATCGAATTTCAACATACAAAAAGGCACCAGACAAGGTTGTCCATTATCCCCGTTATTATTTATTTTAACTTTAGAAGTCTTACTCAACGCAATACGGGATTCGAATTCCTTGACTGGAATAGTTATAAGGCAAAAGGACTACAGAACTAAGGCATTTGCAGATGACCTGGTTGTTACCCTATCACAACCTATGAACTCAATAATCCAGATGAAAAATATCATAGAAGATTATGGCATGGTATCCGGTTTCAGGTTGAATCAGAAGAAAACTAAAATGATTGTCAAAAATCTGACAGAGAGCAAAAAAAAGGAACTGGAAAGAATGGCAGGCTTCGAGATTGTTTCAAAGGTCAAATATTTAGGAGTACAAATCACAGACTCCAATGCTAAACTGTTTCAAAATAACTATGAGGTTCTGCGGCAAAAGATACAAAAAGATATGCAAAACTGGAAGAAACTGCAGTTATCACTGCTTGGAAGAATATCAGCAGTAAAGATGAATGTTTTACCTAGACTGATCTTTTTATTTCAAATGATACCGGTGCTTAAATCAGACAAACCATTGCTAGAATGGCAAAAAGGACTGAACAAATTCATTTGGAATGATAAAAAGCCAAGAGTTAAATTGAAAATAATGCAAGATACTCGTGAGAGAGGTGGTCTTAAACTCCCAAACCTTCGACTATATTATGAAGCAACTGCATTGATACAATTAAGTGATTGGTTTGGGAAAACTAAGACTGACTTGTTGAATATAGAAAGTCATGACCTGGTTTGGGGTTGGCATGCATACTTATTTTATGATACCAAAGTGGATAAAGTGTTTAACAGTCATCTACTTAGAAATGCCTTGCTGAGAGTCTGGAGAAGGCACCGAACTAATTGGGATTATAAGATTCCGTTTTGGCTGGATCTCGCTGATACCATGTGGAATACAAATATTAAGTCACTCGGGGGTTTCTTATATAAAGAGCTACTTTACTTTGAAGAGGGCAGGTGGCGACTGAAGACTTTGGATATGCTGTTGGAAGAAGGGAAATCGTTGACTTGGTTGCAGTACAATCAATTACAGATGAGATGGAAAGAAGATCAACAAACTGGTTTAATGGAATATGAAGTAGAATTGGTTGAACAGATAAAGCAGACAGGTCCAATGCATATTAAGAGAGTTTATAATGTTCTGTTAGAAAGAGACTCAGAAAATGAGCTAGTTAAAGATTGTATGATTAAATGGGCACAAAATTTCTCTCAACCAGTTATGTTGGAAACATGGGAAAAAATATGGGTTCAGAACGTTAAATTTACACAGTCACAAAATTTACGAGAAAATTTTTATAAAATGTTTTATAGATGGCACTTAGACCCCAAGAAATTGTCTTGCATGTACCCTAATGTGCAGCCAAAATGTTGGAGATGTGATTGTTTAGATGCTACATATTATCACATCTGGTGGACCTGCAGGAAAGTGAGGGCTTTTTGGATAAAAATCTGGTGGGTTATGCAAAATGTTTTAAAGAAAAAAATACAATTTTCTCCGCAATTTTTTTTATTGGGTATAGTTAAAGACTTTACACTGGGTGAAACTAAATTGATTTTGTATATGGTGACAGCAGCTAGGTTGTTGATTGCCCAACATTGGAAGAGTGATGTTTTACCGACGGTTGATCAATGGACCCAGAAGATGGCTGGATTTGCAGAAATGGCAAAGGTTTCAGCTTTTTTAAAAGATCAGACGCATGAGAAGTATATACAGGAATGGAAATTATGGATTGAGTATGTACAGAATAAGTATCAGACTAGAAAATATTATATCGCTTTTAGCTGAGATGATTATGTTAGTATGTTAGTAAATATAGAAAAAAGATATGGAAGTTTGAATAACATATATATTGTTTGGGAATATTAATATTGCATATAATGGAAGTCAAGGGGGGGAGGGAAGAGGGAGGAGGGGGAGGGTTAGGGTGGGGATGGGAAGGATTTACATATTCTTTTTACATGTATTCTACAATCTGTGGCTAGGGAGGGGGGGGAAAAGGGGGAAAAATTTGTATTGTTAAAACTTTTTCAATAAAAAAAAAAAAGAACCACCTGTATATCAGCTACTTAATTGCATAGAAATTTATAGGTTAGAAAGAAACTCCTTTGATTTGAGATTTTACTGATTAGATTAATTTGTTGTTATAGAAATGGTTAGTTATACTATTATGGAAAAATAAAAAGTTGAGGTCAATGTTTATGTTTTGTTCTACTGCAACAGAGGGAGTCGGAGGTCAACACCTTTTTTTTTCCTCCTCTCCACCTCACTTTTCTTTCCCCTTCACTCCCCACTGTGTCTTACTATTTGTTTTTGTATTTGCGTATTTTATTCTATAATCTAATAAAATAATATAAAATTTATAAAAAGAAAAGAAAGAAACTCCTTAAGTGTTTGGGTGGTCTAGTCAATGACAAGTTGTCAATTGTTATTATGTAGCCAACATTCAACATTTGTGTGTATTTCTTTGTTTAGGTTTCCTATTGTTCCTCCCAGTTCCCAAACAACCAGTTCCTATTGTCTCGTCCATTGGATCTAACCATTTTGGTTCTGAATTTTTTAAAATTTATTTAGCATATGTCATATGCTAAATATGTCATATCATAGCAATATATATTAACATTTCATTTAGATTAGTGAAGCACAATAAGATACAAATGTTAAAAAGATCTATGTTCTACCAGTGTCTTCTATGCCATCTGTCCATTGGAAGAATTCACTATACAGAGTTGCAAAGCTGCTTTTTTCCAAAAGTCAACTGGACTTTCCTGGTTTTTTTCTTCGAAAATATTTCATTTCTCATCCAAGAAGCTTTTTTTTAGTTCTAATTGACTGGTAGGGAATGGAAGAATTTATATTCTTTGCAGTCATCTGGTTGTTAGCACTCTAAGGGTTGGTTGTTAGTTCTCTGACAGTCATTGAGGCTACTTGGGGGTTTATCTGTATCTGAGAGTCAACTGCATCAGAGTGTAAATAAGTGGGGAACTTTCTTGGGATTGTTGAAATGACTGCATTATAAACTGGAGATGTGTGAAATGTTCAATTTTAACATAGATGGCATCTTTAAAATTAGTGATTTTCTCTGTCCAGAATTGAACTTTGCTGTCCTTGTCGAATTTCAGATGAGGATGGATTGTTGAATCTTGTCCTGATGATGAGTTTGTTCCCCTATGTTATGCCATGTATTTGTGAAGTGAAGTGGTTGTTTTGTTTCCCCAATTTACCCATCTGCACATGCATTACACAATACATACTCTGTTTGTGTCTGGGTGTTTTGTCCTTGGGGTGGACAAGGTTCTGCCTCAATGTATTCCTACATGAAATGTTGTGTTGGTTGAAAATCTTCCTGAACTTTTAAAATTTTCCTGCAACATATGGAATGACAATGTTGCTCCATTTGTTGTTCTTTTCATGTTATGAAAGAGCTCCTGCTGGATTTTTTTGTGGATTTGATGAAGGCCCAATTAGGATAGCTACAAATTCTGAGAGCTTCCTTGATGTGTTTTTGTTCATTCTCTTTTCCTTCTTTGTTTGTAGGCAAACCTACAGCCCAGCAATAATTACTCCCACTTTGTGCTTCAATAGATGGTGAGAATTAAACTGTAAATACTGATCTGTGTGTGAAAGCAAATTGTTTTCAAAGGGGGAAAAATCAAAGTCCAGTCACCTTTTGGAAAAAGCATCTTGAAATCAACCATGACCTGGATAATTGAGAATGTTCATAGACATTATAAAGACTTATTTTCATTTAATTTCAAATTATACAACTTATCTGTGAACCCATTCACACCCCCATGGTATCTGAAAACTGCTAAACAAACATTAGCTGGTGTCTCACACACACTGATTAAATCACCTGGAGAGGTGGAATGGGTAAGATGATGTGCATAATGCCATTGTCATGAAAATGCTTGTCAGACATCAGGCTACAGATACTTAGTGATTAAAATAATTGGTGACTTATCACTATGTATGAATGCTGCTGTCCAAACAGATAATGCAGTTTTCTCCTCTAAAGAATGACAAAAAACTCAATAAATCTTAGCAAACGCTTCTGGAAGTGAAAAAGTATTACCGACTTACAAAATACCAAAAAATGCAAGATTTGGACACTATCCTTTAGCACTGTGTCTTATTCTTTAAGGCCAAGAGAAAAAGACTCTGCTTCTGGTCTGGTCCTAATGAGAGTAATTAAAACAAGACATTCATTCATTTATCACATTTCTAAGGATTATGATTAGTTTAGCTACTCAACTGCTTAATGAATCTGAATAACATATAGTATTAAAACAGAATCAGATTAGACAACATATAACAGAAGAAAATATTAATATAGGTAGTCCTTGAGTTACGAATGTAATGGAGCCTGCCAATTACATTCATAATCCGAGGATTCATAGGAGTAAATCTCATAACTTGACCGCAATTGTTCCCTGCTTTCGTGCACGCATTCACTAATTAACTGCACATGAGGCATCCCAGGGTAGGGAAGGCTATGTGGGGGCCTAGTGATGGAACAGGCCACCTGCTTAAGACCACTCAAGGCCTCCCTGACTCACTGAAAAACCTCATGCTCCCCACAATTGCTTCCCCCCCATCCTGTCACTCCAGGTCACTTACCTTGCAAAGATCTAGTGAGCTGTCTCCTCCCCAGTCTCTCTGCTATGTCAGATCAAGAAGCTTCCAATTTTGGCCCACAAAGTATCTGGAAGCCGATGGCATACTTTTAGGCAGCGAAATCCGTTGCCTAAAATTGTGCCATCAGCTTCCAAATACTTCAGCAAGCCATTGTGAAAAGCCTTTCTGGCAAGAAAGGAACTTGGAAGGGATGCGCCCGCCCCTCCCAAGCTCCACTCTTGCTGGCAAAGGCTTTTTGCAAAGGACTGCCGAAGCCTATAGGGATACAATCTCCCTGCAGGCTTTAACAAGGAAAAGGCAAACAAAAGTAAATAAATAGATACAATGTATATAGACTTCTGTAAAGATTTCGATTCAGTGGTACACAACAAGCTACTTCTAAAACTAAAATGGCATTTCCGGATTCCTGCATAAATGGATAGCTGCGTTCCTATCAAACAGGCAGCAAGTAGTTCAAAAAGGGAACGCATTATCTAACCCTGCACCTGTTAACAGCGGTGTCTCCCAAGGCAGCGTTTTAGGACCCCCACTCTTTATACTTTATATAAATGACCTTTGCAGTCATATTATAAGCAACTGCATTCTCTTTGCAGATGATGTAAAACTATTCAACACCACTGACAATGCTGCTACTCTACAAAAAGACCTTGACTATGTGCCAGAATGGTCAAACAATTGGCAACGCCAAATCTCAATCAACAAATGCTTTGTTGTGTTCTGTTACATTTTGGCGGGAGTTTTGAATAAGGGAATAATTCCTGATTGGCTGACAGCCTCTCCAGAACTGTATATAAGGAGGACTGCAGACTCAGTTCAAGTCTCACTGTATAATAAAGAGCTGTTGTCACTTGCCTGCTTGTGCCTTTGTTAATTCCCAAGCCACTACATTGGCGACGAAGGTGGGATTTGGCCACAAGAGGCGGCCTAGTGAGACACGAGCTTCAGTTAGGCTACAAGGCGAACAAGTGGAGGCATACCAAACATGTCTGCCTACGTTCCGCCCAAGCCTTTTGACCCGGACCGCGAAAAATGGGCTTCATACATGACTCGGTTCGAGTGCTCGCTCAAAGCCAGCGATATGCAGGGGCTCTCTGCAAACCGAAAAAGAGCCCTCTTCCTGAGCCACTGCGGACCGGACGTGTTCGAGATGGCAGAGTCACTCAGCGAGCCAACGCCGGTCCAGACTGTCCCCTGGGACACCCTGATGACGACCCTTCGGGCTCACTACGCTCCCATGCCCTCCAAGTTTGTGCAACGGTACCAGTTCCGACAGCACATCCAACGGGAGACAGAGCCGGTTAGTGCCTATATGGCAAGCCTACACAAAGCCGCAACCCACTGCGACTACAGAGATCTAGATGATGCATTGTTAGAGCAACTGATCTGTGGTGTTCGCGACACAAGACTACAGAGGCTGCTGCTCGCCAAACCGGATCTGACACTTTCGGGTGCCCTAGATGAGGCCAGGGCTCATGAAGCCTCCACAAAAGCCACGGAAGCCCTGCAGTGCCCACTGACCAGCAAGGACAGTTCCAAGTCCTTACCCGTCCACAGAAAGGATGCCCGATCCAGCTCGGAGGCTGATTCAGATGAGGACGTTTTCCGGATAGAAAAGCGGAAAGATTCAAACAGCCCCCGATGAAGCTGCCAGAGCTGTGGTGGAAACCATGATAGACTGTCGTGCAAATACAAAGAGGCCATTTGCCGACGTTGCGATAAGAAGGGGCATTTGGTGCGAGTCTGTAGGGCCACTCTGCCCAGAAAACACCAATCACATGACCACCACAGCCAATCAGAATCAACGCGCCAAAAACAACCAACCAAAGATGGCAGCGCAAAGCACTGGCACGAAATTCAACCGCGAGACGGCTACAGCACACACCTTGACCAGGCCAGCACGGTGGTCGAGGACAAGGTCTCCACGATCGTTGAAATCAACGGCAGACCCTGTGAAATGGAAATTGACACCGGATCAGCTCTTTGTCGGATCGGCTCTTCGTCGGGGGCTGTTTGAAGTCAATTCTATCATCATTTCAAAAGGACCAGCTCGCAAGGCAAAGGCTGCGGATTCTCGATTACCAGGGCAACCGAGTTCCTGTCGAAGGTGTTGGCATGTTCCGAGTAACCTACGGTGACTATGAAAGAACCTTGCCACTGACCGTTGTGACCAGACAGCTGCCCAGCCTTTTGGGCATGGGGTGGTTCCAAGCCCTTGGCATGGGCTTCACCGGCGTCCACAGCATGCTCAAGTCACCTCTAAAGGACAGCCTCCTGACCGAGTTCCAGGACGTCTTTTCAGATTCCTTGGGCAAGTATGTGGGGACCCCTATTTCTCTAAATATAGACCCCAATGTGCCCCAAGTCAGGTTAAAGGCTCGAAGAGTCCCCTTTGCATTACGGCCAAAGATAGACATTGAGCTGGACAAATTGATTAAGCAGGGAGTGTTGGTCCCCGTTGACCATGCTAAATGGGAGATCCCCATAGTCACCCCAGTAAAATCGGACGGGTCAGTCAGAATTTGTGCCAACTACAAGTGCACAATCAATAAGGCTTTGCAGCTGAGCGCCTATCCGGTGCCGATTGTGCACCATCTGCTACACTCCCTGGGGTCAGGCAAAATTTTTGCAAAATTAGACTTGGTGCAAGCCTATCAACAATTACCAGTTGACGATGCCACGGCAGAGGCACAGACAATTGTAATGCATAGGGGGGCATTCAAATGCATCCGGCTCCAGTTCGGAGTTAGTGTCGCTCCGGGGCTTTTCCAGAGCACTATGAAGCGCCTGTTGCAGGGCCTTCCGGGGGTGGTGCCCTATTTCGACGACGTCTTGATTAGCGCCCAGACCGAACAACAACTGGGAGACAGAGTGAGGAGCGTTCTGTCCCGATTCAGGGAAGCGGGACTCAAATTAAAGAAAAGCAAATGTATGTTCGCTGTCCCCTCTGTCGAGTTCCTGGGCTACAAGATTGATGGCGCAGGCATCCACCCCACGGAAAGTAAGGTTAGGGCTATCAGGAATGCGCCCACCCCAAAATCCAAAGCAGAACTCCAAGCCTTCCTTGGAGTGCTCAATTTCTATTCGATGTTCTTAAAGGACAAGGCCACCGTGGCTGATCCACTTCACAAACTTTTGGGAAAGAATGCACCGTGGGTTTGGGGTAAACCAGAGTCTGCTGCGTTCGAAGCTGTAAAAAGACTTCTAGCTGAAGACAGTTTCCTTATACAGTATAACGCTAAATTGCCACTCGTCTTAGTTTGTGACGCTTCCCCGTTTGGAGTTGGTGCCGTCTTGGGCCATAGACTGCCAAATGGCCTGGAGGCGCTCATAGCATACTACTCCCGCACTCTGTCTAGCGCTGAACAGAATTATAGCCAGCTAGACAGAGAGGCATTGGTCGCTATTGCGGGAGTGAAGAAATTCCATGAATATCTCTATGGCAGGACATTCGAGTTGGTTACTGAACATCGGCCGCTGCTAGGACTATTGGCCAGAGACAAGCTGACCCCCGCTGCTCTCTCTCCGCGTATGACTAGATGGACTATTTTTCTGTCTGCATATTCCTACAAACTGGTTCACCGCCCCGGGCGATCCCTGGGCCATGCAGACGCCCTCAGCTGTTGCCCCCTTCCCGAGCTGCTGGACGACCCGACACCGGAGGCCCCTGTCCTTTTGCTGGACGCTCTGACTCTGGGTCCCATTTCCTCTAGTGAGGTGGCCAGGGCCTCCGCAAGAGACTCTGTTATACGCACTGTCAGTGGTTGGGTTTTGAAGGGGTGGCCGCCCAAGGTGGACGGAGGGGATTTTCAAACGTTTGTCAATAAGCGTAATGAATTGTTCATGCAGGGGGGATGCTTACTGTGGGGTGATAGAGTTGTTGTGCCATCCAAGCTGCGCACCAGGGTTCTGGAGTTACTTCACGAGGGGCACCTGGGCATAGTTAGGATGAAGAGCCTAGCTCGAGGCTACGTATGGTGGCCCAATATGGACCAAGATATCTCTCAGTGGGTGGGGAAATACACGCCCTGCCAGGAATCTCGCCCCGATCCCCCGGTTGCCCCAATCCGAGAATGGGAAACGCCAAAAGGGCCATGGGGGAGGATCCACATCGACTTCGCAGGCCCATTCCATGGCCAAACATTCTTGATAGTAGTCGATGCATACTCTAAGTGGCTCGAGATCATTGTCATGTCTTCAACCACATCTGAAGCGGTTATCAGGGCCCTTCGGAAGTTGTTCGCCACACACGGGCTTCTGGATACTCTGGTATCTGACAACAGCCCTCAGTTTACGGCCACCCAGTTCGAGGGCTACCTGGCCAAGCTGGGCATTCACCATGCCCTCTCGGCCCCTTTCCATCCGGCTTCGAATGGCCTTGCTGAACGTTTCGTGAGGACGGCCAAGGAAGCCTTGTCCAGGTTAGATAATGGTGACTGGCAAGCCAGGATAGATCAATTTTTAGCAGTTCAACATGCCACACCATGCACAGCTATGGGGAGAAGCCCCGCAGAGCTACTCATGGGGAGGAAACTTAGGTGCATCTTAGACAGGCTTCACCCGAACTACTCCCATGATAGCTTTAAGGATGAAATCATGGGGCTGAGACAATTCCAAGTCGGGGACTCAGTATATGCCTGAAACTATGCAAACGGCCCACTATGGGTCGCGGGAACAATTACTGGGGTAACTGGACCAAAGTCATACACTGTAGATGTCGGGGTTGACAAAATTTGGAAACGCCACATAGACCAGCTCAGGAGAAGGTTAGTTAGCGAGGTCGAGCACAACACAGAACTCACTGACTCTAACTACGACAACTTCTCCAAAACAGCTAACTTAAACCCGATTCCGAGAGAAACCTGAGAAACCTTGGGTCCAGCACTGCCCCAGCAAGCCGACACTCCCAACCAGGGATAGCCACGCCCCAGATCAAATCCAGGAGGTTCCATTGGCGGAGCTGGGAGAGACAGAGGGTCCCTCCAACCGGCTCGATGCCTTACCGAAGACTGATCTGCGCAGGTCAGCCCGGACGAGAACACGCCCAAGGCACCTGTGAGATTTTGTTTGTACATATGTAAATATTTGAGTGTAAGTGCCTTCTGGGAGGGGAGGGGTGTTGTGTTCTGTTACATTTTGGCAGGAGTTTTGAATAAGGGAATAATTCCTGATTGGCTGACAGCCTCTCCAGAACTGTATATAAGGAGGGCTGCAGCCTCAGTTCTTTGCTGAAGTCTCACTGTATAATAAAGAGCTGTTGTCACTTGCCTGCTTGTGCCTTCGTTAATTCCCAAGCCACTTTTCCCAAAATGCAACCTAATACGACCTAACAGATGACACTCACTCTGTCAAAGACCTTGGAGTACTCCTCTCAAATGATCTAAGTGCCAGAGCTCACTGTAACAGCATTGCTAAAAAACATTAAGAGTTGTTAACCTAATCTTGCGTAGCTTCTTATCCGGTAACTAGGGCATACAAAACTTTTGCCAGACCAATTCTTGAATACAGCTCATCTGTCTGGAACCCGCAGTGCATATCGGACATTAATACAATTGAACGAATCCAGAGATATTTCACAAGAAGAGTCCTCCACTCCTCTGCTCGCAACAAAATACCTTATGCTACCAGACTTGAAATTTTGTGCTTAGACAACATAGAACTTCACCGTCTTCGGCCTGACCTAAGCATAGTACATAAAATCATCTGCTACAATGTCCTACCAGCCAATGAATACTTCAGCTTCAACCAAAACAATACAAGAGCACACAATAGATATAAACTCATGGTAAACCGATCCAAACTAGACTGCAGAAAACATGACTTCAGTAACAGAGTTGTCAACGCCTGGAATGCACTACCTGACTCTGTGGTTTTTTCCTCAAATCCCCAAAACTTTAACCTTAGACTGTCTACTGTCAACTTCACCCCATTCCTAAGAGGTCTGTAAGGGGCGTGCATAAGCGCACCAGCGTGCCTACCATCCCTGTCCTAATGTTTTCTTTTATTCATATCCTTTTCATGTATTTATAATTATGTTTACTTGTATCATTATAAAATACACTCTTGACGAAATAAAATAAATAAATAAAAAATAAATAAAAATAAAAAATAAATAAAAATAAAATAAAAATAAATAAATAAATAAATAAAAATAAATAAATAAATAAATAAATAAAATAAAATAAAATAAAATAAATAAATAAATAAATAAATAGAAGGAAGGAAGGAAGGAAGGAAGGGCTGAAGAACTGAAGCCTTCCCTCTGTTTGCAAAGTATTTTGCTCCAGATCTCATACAGGCCTCAATTCGCAGAGAACAGAGGCCTAAAGTACTGTGAGATCATGCAAGATCAGTAGCACCAAATCCAGTGGTGGGATTCAGCCAGTTCGCACCACTTCAGGAGAACCGGTTGTTAACTTTCTCAGCAGTTTGGCGAACTGATTGTTGGAAGAAATCATTAGGGCAGAGAACCGGTTGTTAAATTATTTGAATCCCACCACTGGCCAAATCCCATGCTACTTGATCTCGCATGATATCTTGGTACTTTAGACCTCTATTCTGAAACAAAGGCTGAAACAATGAAGCAGGCAAAGAAGCGGCAGAGAGGAGATCTTCGCAAGGTAAATGAGTTTCCACAGGTGGAGTGCCTGTGAAGACCTGACTAGGGGTTGGAGGGGAGAATAGCCAGGGCAAATGTTGCAGTGTCTCTGCCATCATTCATAAGTGTGAACGACGGCAGTGGTGCTGCATTACATTCGTAACTTCGGGACTGGGTTGTAAGTACTGGGTGGTAGGTTGTAACTTCAAACAGTTGCTAGGTGAACTGTTGTAACTTGGGGATTACCTGTATATGAAAATAGCAAAACAAGCATCTTCTCAAACATGCATTTTTCCTACAAAAAATAGCTACAATAACTCATGTCTTTATCATCATTTAGTTAGACTACTGTACCATTCTCTACTTGGGGCCTTAAAAACTACTTGAAATTGTGTAAAATAAATAAAAACAATATTAGGAAACTACATCTGTCTTTTTCTTATTAAAAGTATGCCTTATTTTTATTGTCATATTTGTTTCCACTTTAAAATATTACAATTATAAATGCTGATTTTCTCTTGAACCTGGTTTATACTGCTGTTGATAAAAATCTAGGATTTTATTTTCTTTTATTTTTGGAACAGCCTTTGAGTCATGTTTATCCAGAAATCTCTAAAATATATATATATATTTTGCATGTACTGTTGTCTAGTATAGTCTCCCTTACTTAGACCCATACATTTGATTTTTGTTACCCATATATAGGATTTCTCAACTTTGTTGAAATTAAATTTTTTTGCCTAATAATCCAACATGACAATTCTCTTAAATTTTGATATTACTCTCTGAGGTGTTTATAATCCCTCATAATTATGTTGTCTGCCAATCTGATAATATTTTTCAATATCTCATCCATGTCAGTTATAAACATGTTGAACAGCACAGAACATAGAATGGTGCCTTATGGTACATCACTCAATTCTTCCCTCCATCTTGACACAGAGCTATTAATATACACTCTTTGAGTACTATCAATGTATTCATGGCACCATCAATGCCTTTGACATTAATAATGCCTATACTGAAGCTTCCTCTTGAAGTGCTGGAAAAGATAGCAAAGCAGATTAAACTATAAAAAGTCAGTGTTATGTAGAGTGTATGGCCAGATCTGATATTAAAGTAGATAGTTTTGTGGCCAGAAGACTATTCTAAAGTAAAGCTCAAAGATGGAGGAAAAATAATTCCATTAACCTGACTATGAATTTCGGATAATTCAGACAGTATTTAACAATATACACATCAAATAAGGGAAACAATTATCCTTAATTGTTAAGGATAATAACTTGCTATCATATTTAATGCTCTTGTTTAAAAAAACACACACCTTTGCTACCCTAATGTGAAACGCCTATAGAGAGAAAACTTCACTGCAAATCAAACTATTCCTTCATCATTCTTCCTGTTCTTTGCTCCTTTGTGAAATAAACCAATTCAGGATGAAAGTTAGACTTATGAACAAAATGAGAATACATACTGTATATACTCGAGTATAAGCCTAGTTTTTCAGTACATTTTTAATGCTGAAAAAAGCCCCCCTCGGCTTATATTTGAGTGAGGAAAAAAATACCTTTTTTCCTGCAACCCGTTTTGGCTTCCAGGGGCTGCAGGGAGGCTTGCTAAGGCCAAAATGGGGCATGGGGGGAGTGCGGCGCCCCCCCCCCCGTGTCCCGTTTTGGCTTCCAAATGGGAAGGGGCTGCAGGGAGGCTTGCTAAGGCCAAAAAGAAAGAGAAGAAAGAAAGAGACAAAGAAAGAAAGAAAGAGGGGGGGGAAGAAAGGGAGAGAGAGAGAGAGAGAGAGAGAGAGAATGCAGGTATCTATTAACAGAGGCTTGAACTTGCCTGAAATTAGATCAAGCCCTATATCACTTAACCCAATGTATCAGATTAAATTGTTATTGAATTGTTTTTGATATATATACTACATTCTCTTGTGTAATTTAGTTATAGTGTAGTTTACACTATGCACTTACAGAGCTAGTTTACTGTTTTCCTTTGAAATAAATATTCAAAAACATTTAACCTACTGATGCCTCAATTAATGTAATTTTATTGGTATCTATTTTTATTTTGAAATTTACCAGTAGCTGTTGCATTTCCCACCCTAGGCTTATACTTGAGTCAAAAAGTTTTCCCAGTTTTTTGTGGAAAAATTAGGTTCCTCAGCTTATATTCGGGTCGGCTTATACTTGAGTATATACGGTATTTAGTTTATACAAATGTAGTGTCACAAGAAACTGCCATATACTACAAAGTTCATAAAATTCATCATCAAATGGTTTCCTTAATCAAGGTTTATGAAATGCACCGTAATTTGCTAATATTAAACCAAAACTAGTGAAAGTTACTATCGCTTGATATAATAATCAATTCAACTAGTGAATGGCAGCCATGTTTAAGGTATCTCCAAAGATAGCATTTTTCCTGCTATCTTTGGAGATGCCAAAGGTGTTCATCATAGCAAACATCTGTTTTACTAGTGAACTATTAAATATTGGGGAATTTAAAATAGCTATGCTAATTCTAGTTAGGGTATAAACTTTAATATTTCAGTTGCATGTCTGATTTCTAAATTTTAATTATACTTGTCATCAGTGAGTGGCGGAATGCCAGTATTTATTATTTCTTCTTCTTTCTCTTTATTTTAATTCCTTTTGAGGTCTTTTCCACTAGCTTCTTTGCTGTCCAATTCTGTTCACCACTGCTATGATTTTGAAATTCAAGATATATATCTTATATACTGTTTTAATATCACTTAAAATCAAGAACATTACATGTCACTTTCCTCAATACTGAAATTCTACTTCTGTTTCCTACTTCTTCCTCATCTAAGTCCTACTAATTAGTATATTGTCAAGGGGAATCCAGCAGGTTCTGACAGGTTCTGGAGAATCGGTAGCAGAAATTTTGAGCAATTTGGAGAACCAATAGCGGAAATTTTGAGTAGTTCGGAGAACTGGCAAATACCACCTCTGGCTGGCCCCAGAGTGGGGTAGGAATGGAGATTTTGCAATATCCTTCTCCCAGGAGTGGGGTGGGAATGCAGATTTTGCAGTATCCTTCCCCTGCCACACCCACCGAGCCACTTCACAGAACCAGTAGTAAAAAAATTTGGATTTCACCACTGGAACTGATCCTCTTGTGCATTTAGCAAGACAAGTCAGATATTTTCTGGAAGAATCGTGCTTGGCAGAGTTTGTTTTTCAAGTTATAGTGGCATATTTAAAGCTCCCCCATCATTGTAACTTTATATCTCATTGAAAGTTCTGCAGTTGCCTCTTGAAAAAAGCACCTTTGGGACAATGTATTTTATTATTTTTAGTTGAAACACTAATTGATTAGAAGAATACAACATAAATGATTAGCGCATAATTATACTAATTCTGAAAAGTTTCAAAGTACGCAGATAAGGAAGAATTAATCTGAGACTGTATAGAGGCAATTTATGTCTCTAATACATGCCTTCAAAACTAGAAAGTAATAAAAGAAGGAAAGGAAAAATGGAAGGGCTAGAAAACGATTTACTAAAATGAGTGGATTATGTAAATGCTGATTCCTCAGAAACAGCAGATGCTATTTCAGTTAACAAAGACAATGCTTTTTATCTATCAAGACATTTTGCTAGCCCTCATAATTTTATATGAACATAACTGGCCCATCTGGTGCCTCGCCTAAATAAATGGAATATGAGCGGTAGATCCAACTAAGCACTTGAAACCACATAGAAAACAAGAACCTAAATGACTCTTACTAAATACTGTGTTTTCATTCAGAAACTTTTTTTGGCTAAACAACATAGGTTGTTTAAGTTAATCAGTCTGCTGTGATTAAATCGTTGTTTTTTGTAAATGCCATAAGCTTTTGAAAAGCAAGATACTACAGTAAACTATGACATATGTTTTGAATAAATCTGTATTTCTTATTTATGCACTAGTTCTGCCTCTTCCGTCACACTGATAAAAGGAAGCAGAAAAACACAAATAAGTCTTTAATGCCTTTGCTATAAGTATTCTGATAACAGAATGAAAAACATTCATAATCAGGAAACAGTTCTAGCTAAACCAGATTTTTTTCATGTGCCTATTTTTGACAGCATATGAAAAATGAAAAGAAGACTATAGTAATGTTCTATTAAAAATGAACATTACGGTACATGTTTCTACAATTATGATGCACAGGTAGGCCAAGAGTTATAACAGCAATTGTGATCAGAATATGTACTACTAAGTGATATTATAACATGTGATATCACGTGACTACATTGATTAGCAATGACAATCCCTGCAGTACCTGTTGCCATCATTAAGTAAAAATGTGGGTTGTTAAGCAAGAATCTGCTTGCAACTTCCTGCTGGCTCCCAAAAACCAAAATCTGTAGGGGAGCAAGCAGGAAGTTGCCAAGTCCCAGATAGTTCATATAGGATTAGGGTGACTGCTTCCAAATCGAAGAAAGTAACCGATAGTCTGTGGAGTTGAGGTGTGAGTGCAGCAAGGCTCGGGGAGGGTTCTGAGAGTGTTTATGTGGTGAGGGATGCACAATGTGAGTGTGAGGAACTTGAGGTTATTGCTGCCAGGCAAGAGACAATGTCAAAGTTCATGAGGCAAGAAAAGACATGGCACAAGTGCAGTAAGGCTTGGGTAAGATGCAAGAATGATGAAGGAGGCAAAGTGTGGGTGCAGCAAGGCTTGGGAAGAGTGTTCAGGAGGGCTGTGAGACACAATGAGAGTAGAATGGCTAGGGGAAGGTGTACCGAAGGGGAAGACTTATCTGAACAGTAGATTGCAATCTTCTCTGTTGGCTCAAGGTCACAAATTGCGATTATATGATCCCGTTAAGTGCGAACTAGTTGCCAGGCACCCAAACTGAAGGCAGAGGTGATGATCCTAACCACCATTCAGTACTATTGTAACTTTAAAGGGTTGTTGAATGAGTAGCCATTAACAATATAACAGAATAACAGATTTGGAAGGAATCTTAGAGGTCTTCTAGTCTAACCTCCTGCAGGAGACCCTGTACCATTACAGACAAATGGCTGTCCAATCTCTTCTTAAAAACTCATAACTTTTGAATGCAAGTCATTCTATTGATTAATTGTTCTCCCTGTAAAGAAATTTCTACTTAGTTCTAGGTTGGATCTCTCTTTGATAAGTTTCCATCATTTCTTGTTCTGCCTTTAGATGCTTTAGAAAATAGGTTGATTCTCTCTTCTTTGTGACAGCCCCTTAGATACTGGAAGAGTGCTATCATCTCTCATCTTGTCCTTCTCTTCATTAGCAATAGTAATAGCACTTAGACTTATATACTGCTTCACAGTGCTTTACAGCCCTCTCTAAGCAGTTTACAGGGTCAGCATGTTGCCCCCAACAATCTGGGTCCTCATTTTACCCATCTCGGAAGGATGGAAGGCTGAGTTAATCGTGAGATTTAATCTGCCAAACTGCTGGCAGCCAGTGATCAGCAGAAGTAGCCTGCAGTACTGCACTCTAACCACTGCGTCACCGTGGCTCTTAATTAGACTAGACATTCCCAGTTCAACTTTCTTCATATGTTTTAGCCTCCAGTCTCCTAAATATCTTTGTTGCTTTTCTCTGCACTTTTTCTAGGGTCTCAACATCTTTTTTGTATTATGGTGATCAGAAATGGATGCATTATTCTAGGTCTGGTCTCACCGGTACATATAAAGCAGCAATTACATATTGTGTGATCTTGGTACTATACTTCTGTTGATGTGGCCCAGGACTGCATTGGCTGTTTTGGCAGCTGCATCAACTAAAGACTACCTGTATGAATAGATACAAATTGTTTTAATGTGTTAATTTTTTTGCCACCTATCTCCCCTGCAAGGTGACTCTGGGCTTGTATGCCAACAGAATATATTGGGCACTCAGCAAAGCTTTGATACTTTGCTTAGCAGCTATGAAAAACAGCAGAACCACAGCCTATTTACTGTTGACACGCTATATTGCAAGGAAGAGAAAGGCAGACACAACAAAGAAAAAGGAGACACAGTAGAAACTTGACATTGGAATATTTTAGATAAACCCTTCATGTGACCTATTTATTATTTATACCTTTCTACTGGGTCAGTTGCTAGCCTTACCATCTTTCAGATATCAACAATTTGGTTTACCAAGCCACAAATTCCTAACTAACTCTTATTTTTGTCTCCACTCAGGATCCCTTCAGCTTGCTGTGAACATTTTTTTTCTTTTTTTACAAAGGTACTTTAAGGATTTCATATGTGGGGGGGGGCATTTAATAGAGTTAACATGTGTATGGCTGTGAGGGTGCAATAAGCTACAGTTTCTCACTAGTCGATGAATAGAAGTCTCTATGGTAAAGCGTTTTCTGTGTCGATAGTTATTTTTGCAAATGGTTCTGATCCATCTGTCATTTCATGCAGAACACAACTCCATGCTCTTGGAACACTTTACCATGTTCACAGTTGAAACTGTCAAGAACATTGCAGAGATCACTGCTGAAAGAAGCGAAAAAGGTTTTGCAAAGTGCTGCTGTACAGCAATGGTTCTCAAACATCTTTATCTAAGGAGGCCTTTACCTTAATAGAATAACAGAATAGAGTTGGAAAGCATCTTGGAGATCTTCTAGTCCAGCCCCAGGCTCAAATTCAGAATAGAATAGAATAGAATAGAATAGAATAGAATAGAACAGAATAGAATAGAATAGGAATAACAGAGTTGAAAGGGACCTTGGAGGTCTTCTAGTCCAACCCCCTGCTTAGGCAGGAAACCCTACACCACTTCAGATAATGGTTATCCAATCTCTTCTTTAAAATGTCCAGTTTCTCCTTAGTACTAAGTTGCTTCTCTCCTTGATTAGTTTCCACCCATTGCTTCTTGTTCTACCCTCAGGTACTTTGAAGAATAGCTTGACTCCCTCTTCTTTGTGGCAACCTCTGAGATATTGGAACGGACGTTGACGTACCTGAACGTCCCTTTTCAGGACGCTGTGACTCCAATCCATTGGCAGTTCTTCTCATGTTGCTGGGGAACTGAGTGAAGATTTTTTCTTTCTTGCTGGCTGACCACACCCATCCTGTGTCATCACGTCAGCCTTTCCTCACGAAGGCTCAGGAACTTGGAAGTCCAACAAACTATAACCACAACAAGGAAAAACTGATAAATAACTCAGGAACAGGAAGCCCAACACAGGGCGGGTATGGATTGGAGTCGCAGCGTCCTGAAAAGGGACGTTCAGGTACGTCAACATCCGTTTTCCAGTACGCTGCTCCTCCAATCCATTGGCTGGGATCTATCCAAGCTCACACATGGGCGGGAGGTTGATTGCTCCCTGAGTCTTGGTAAGTAGCCACTTGTTGCAGCACCCGTCGACCAAAAGAGGCCTCTGTGGAGGCAAACAAATCTATCTTATAGTGGTGAGTGAAAGATGATGCCGACGCCCACGATGCTGCGCAGCAGATTTCTAAAATCGAGGCTTGCGTCGCCCAGGCCGCGGTAGTTGCAGCACTGCGGGTCGAATGTGCATATATCTTGGATGGAACAGGCCTGTCCTTGCTGATGTAGGTGGTCTCAATGCAGGCCTTGATCCATCGTCCGACCGTTGCCAAGGACACCTTCCTCCCCATGGTGGATGGATGGAATGATATGAGAAGTGCCTCCGTAAGGCGAAACGCTGCAGTTCGTCTGATGTATCAACGTAGGGCTCTTCGCACATCAAGAATGTGCCAATTTTTTTCACGGGGATCCCACGGGTTGGGACAAAAATTGGGAAGGATGAGCTCCTGGGCCCGGTGAAACCAGGAGTTCACTTTCAGTGTGAAACACGGGTCCAACCTCATCACCACCCGATCTGAATAGAAAATACAAAGGTCCTTCTGAACCGATAAGGCTGTGAGCTCCGATAACCTTCGTGCAGAAGTGATAGCGAGGAGAAAGGTAAGTTTGAAAGTCAGAAATTTAAGCGGGACAGATGCCAGCGGTTCGAATGGAGAGGCGGTAAGTGCATGGAGCACCAGAGACAAGTCCCAAGAAGGAAACCGATGGACCACAGGCGGAGAGATGTTGGAAGCGCCATGGAGAAAACTCTGAATACGAGGATTCAGCGTCAGAGAACGGTGCGGCTCACAGGTAAGAACCGTGGCGAGGGCGGCAACCTGATGTCTTAAAGTGGCCAGTGCGAGGCCCCTGGTCAAACCATCCACGAGGAAGTCTAGCACATCTGGGATGTCGGCCGACGTAGGATCCACATGATGTGCTGCACACCAGACGGAAAATGCCTTCCACGATGCTTGATATATACGGGTCATTGAAGGGCGTCTGGCTGATTGGATGACTTCAATGACTGGATCAGAGAGTCTGTCCCTTCTCAGCAGGAGCTTCTCAAATGCCAGACAGTCAACTGGAGCCACTGGGGCTCCGGATGGGCAATGACCCCCTGGCTGAGAGAGATCTCCTGCTGAGGAATAGTCCATGGTGGTGAGATGGACAGGCTTAAGAGGTCCGCGTACCAAGGTCTGCGGGGCCAGCGAGGCACCAACAGTAGAACCTCTGCTTGCCCCGCTAACAGTTTCCGTATCACTTGCGGAATTAGAGGAATGGGGGAGGAAGGCGTAAAGCAGCCCCTGGGGCCATGGACATCTGCGAGTGTTGCAGCCTTCCGCCCCTGAGCACTGGTAGCGTGTGAAAAAGTGGGGCAGCTGAGCATTTTGAGGCGTGGCGAATAAATCCACGATAGGCTGGCTGAAGCGACGAATGATGTCTGCGAAATTGTTGGGATGGAGGCACCACTCAGCTGGATCGATGCGCTCCTGGCTGAGCCAGTCGGCTTGTACGTTCAAAAGTCCGGAGATATGATCGGCCCTCAATGATGCTGTGTGCCGTTCTGCCCAGGCCAGAAGACTCTCCGCCTCCATCATCAGGCGCTTGGAGCGAGTGCTGCCTTCGCGATTTATGTGCGCTTTGGTCGTCATGTTGTCCATCCGGATCAACACATGTTGGTCTTCCAGGAGTGGACGGAAGTGGCGAAGAGCAAGACGAACCGCCCTCAACTCCAGCCAATTGATGCTGTTCGCCTTCTCTGCTGGAGACCAACGACCTTGAACCACCTGATCTAACAAATGGGCGCCCCAGCCCACCAGACTGGCGTCCGATGTCAGAACAAGATGGTCGACCTGGAGGAAGACATACCCTCGTAGAAGAGCAGGAGATGTCCACTACGTCATGGACAACCGAACCTGAGGCGGTAGGGAGACTGGTGTTGACAAGGTGCTGTGCTTGGTCCTCTGGAAGGGCAGGAGAAACCACTGCAGTGGTCTCGTGTGTCTGTGTGCCCAGGGAACGATAGCGATACAAGACACCATCTTCCCCAACAGTTGGGATAGTTGGAGAAGAGGGACTGTCCGCTTGGCCTGTATGTGAGCCACCAATGTCCTGATGTCGTGGATCCGGTCGGGAGACAAAAATACCTGTCCTCTTGCTGTATCGATCACCGCCCCTAGGGGGAGTATTCGTGTGGTTGGTACAAGGTGACTCTTTTTGTAATTGATGGAGAAGCCGTGACTCCGAAACACCCGCAACACCGTCTCCATGTTGCTCGACGCCTGAAGCGGAGATGATGACAGGACAAGGATGTCGTCTAAGTAACATAGAAGACGGATTGGAAAGGATCTCAGAGACGCGGCTACCACTGCGACCAGTTTGGTGGAGGTCCTGGGAGCAGAGGAGAGTCCAAACGGCATCGCACAATACTGATAATGATGGGAATTGTACTCAAACCTCAGGAACTTGCGATGTGCCGGATGTATGGGGACGTGTAAGTAGGCCTCCCGAAGATCCACAGACTGCAGAAGATCGTTGCACCTGACGCTTGCCAGAATGGATGACAGCGACTGCATCTTGAACCTGTGATACAAAATGTACTTGTTGAGTTGTTTCAGGTTCAAGATGCCTCTGTGCCCCCCCCCCCCCCCCCGGCCTTCGCCACCAAGAACAGAGTGGAATAGAAGCCAGTCATCTCTTGCCCCACTGGTACAGGTTCTATCGCCCTTATGGTGAGGAGATGGGCGATTTCTGCCTCCATCAACTGCCGCTGATGTAGAAGGTGCGAGATGGGACAACGACGGAACCGGCTTGGTGGGACGCCGATGAATTCGAGGTGTAGGCCCTGACGTATAGTGCGACGGATCCACTCCTCGGATGTTGAAAGGTCCCACTGGTGGTGAAACAGCTGGAGGCGACCACCAATGGGACCTGATTCGTGGGAGTCATTTGCCATGTTTTGCGGGGCGGTAACCCCCACCCCTGAAGGGACGTTTAGATGACGCCTGAGACCGTGGCCGTTCCCTGAATGACTGTCGGTCTTGAAAACGGTCTCCACGTAGGGAAAAGGACCGGTGAGCATAGGACCCACTGGGTCCGGCGTAGGCCCAAAAGGGCTGCCGCTGATTGTATGGAACGAACCAGCGCTCTGGTCTTCGAAAGGAAGATGGAAGGATTTTATGTTTTTCCTTATCTTCCACCAGAAGGGGCTCCAGTGCTGGACCAAACAAAGACAGGGGCTTAAACGTTGAGGAAGCGAGCTTCCACTTTCTCTTGGTGTCGGCTTTCCAGTTACGTAGCCAAAACAAACGCCTGTTGGTGACCGTTGATGCCAATGCGTGGGAGGCAAACTTGGCTGCGTTTAATGACGCATCAGCCGAGTACTCTGTGGCCGCAACTATCTTGTTTACATCCTGATGGATGCATGTCTCGGTGACAGGGAGACGCTCCTGTAGTTGCTTCAGCCAAATCAATGCCGCCCTATTGAAAAATGACATTGCTGTGGCTGCCTTAATCGCCCACACAGCAGCCTGATGCGCCTTTCGGGACCCCATTTCCGTCTTTCTTTCCTCTGACTTCAACCTGTCCATAGTGTCGGTCGACACCACCGACGTTGAGGAAAGGTTCGCAACAGGTGTATCCACGGATGGCAACACCAACATATCCTCTAACTCAGAGGTAGCGCAATACAGTCGTTTGTTTAAGCCACTGGGGGCCGTCAGGGAGCCCGGCTGGCCGAAAGCCCCTTGGACCACGTCGGCAAATAGTGGGGGACAAGGGATAACGTCCTTGTCCGGCTTAGCGACCTGGAACAAAGCGTCATGGGCAGTCGAAGGCTGAGCAGTCCCCTCAGCTGGAGGAGTTGTCAACAAGCCGAATTGGGTAGTAACTTTCGCCTTGTGTAGAAGAGACTTGAATACAGATGAGCGAAAGAGTCCAGTGAAAACCGGCTTCTCAGGTGGAAGACCCTCGTCCTCGGAGAATTCCATTTCCTCCGGACATTCCTCCGACTGATCTGAGTCGTCCGAAGACCCATAGTCTGCCTGAGGCAGGACGGTAGTCTTGGGGGTATAAGGACCCCGAACCTGTGATTGGGTGGTAGCTGAAGATTGTGTCGCAGTTGTACCCTGCTGTAGGCCAGCCGCCAAAATCTTGGCTAAAGCATCAGAAAGCATAGAATGAAGGTCCACTTGGGCCGCAGGTTCCTCCGGACGGAGGCCGGCAGCCGTTGGGGTGAAAGATGCTGTCGGCGGTGGTCTGAGCTGGGAAGACTTATCCACTGGAATCGCCAGAGAAACATTGGACAAGGATGCCGAGACCCCTCGTAACGCCTTCAAATTCAAGGGTGTGGGGGACTGAATGTCAGAACCTGTAAAGGAATGTGGTTCCTGGTGAGATGTAGAAGGCTGTTCTTCGGCAGCTGCAGAAGAAGACATGCGAGATTTGGCTTGTTCGGCCTTTTCGAACTGTTTTTCGAGCGCCTTGTGGCATCGAAGTTCAGACTTGTGATGAATCGTCGGCTTTGCTGTGTGAGCAGCTTTAGTGGCCTTGATGGTCGTCTTAGCTTTGGCATGTTTGTGCTGGTGCTGATGGCGGCCAGGCGGGATAGGCGGGATAGGCGGGCTGGCCTCCTGCTCCAGGTCTGATGACAGATCAGATTTTGCCATCTCAGACCAGTAAAAGGGATATTGAATTAACACCAGGGAATGAAACGCCCAGTGAAATCAGTGTTAACTGCTAATACCCAGCCTTAGTAGAGACAGGAATCTGCAGTAGTGGATCAGAAATCACGCAGAATAAAGTCCAGATGTCTCAGGCGAGACCCAGCACCTCCAGTATCAGTTCAGGGGTGCAATAGGTGAGAGGCTAGCAGATGACAGTGCTTTGATATGCCTCCAAGTGTATCAATCCAAGAATGAGGCTGGGCACTCAACGAGGACCCTAACTGCCTCCTCCCCACACGCACACACCACAGTACAGAGCAAGCAATCAAGTGTTTGCTGCTGGAAGTGCTCCATAGGTGTCTCCGGAAATCAAAATGGCGGCCGCCAATAGGCAGGAGTTCAAAATGGTGGCTGCAAAGGAATTCAGGCAGCCCTGATGCTCACGAATGATATCCAAAATGGCAGCCGCAAGAAATCGCCAGCACCACAGTCTATAAAATGGCATCCGCCAGCTAACAACAGTTCCAAAATGGCGGCTGCGAACTGTCAGGTATCTGCGAGGCTTCCTAATGGCGACCGCTATCTATTAAACGATCCGAAATGGCTGCCGTGGCGAAATCCAAAGCTGTCGCTCAAATTGTCCAATTAGTGGTGAAACGGGGGGAGATCAAACATCAGAGTATACCTGTTGTCATAGGCATTGATTCCGGAGCCGCAAACAATTACGGAGCTGAGGCGCTCGTGGCTCTCCCAGCTCACCAGGGAGCCAACGAGACGCCAGCGGCTAAATGAAGTGCGGAACCACCCAGCCAGGTCAGATTCCGGCTGGCTGCTTGTCCGGAAAGGAAAATAAGTGAAAAAGGAGGAGTGGAACGGCCTGGAGCCCCAGACACGTTGCCGCTCCTCCGCAGCCTCACCAATCCCTCGTAGCAGCTCCTCAGACGCTCTGACGAACAAAACAAATGAATAAAGGCAGTATTAAAGGTAACACTCCCGAGGGTCACTAAAGTAATAAATTTAAACCAAAACAAAAAAACCTAACGGTCAGCCAACACTACTCCTAGAAGCAGGAATGCACTAAACAAATTCCCTCATCAACTGAGTGAGAAAGACTGATGTGATGACACAGGGTGGGCGTGGTCAGCCAACAAGAAAGAAAAAATCTTCACTCAGTTCCCCAGCAACATGAGAAGAACAGCCAATGGATTGGAGGAGCAGCGTACTGGAAAATACTGCTGTCATGGCTCCCCTAGTCCTTCTTTTCATTAAACTAGACATACCCAGTTCCTGCAACTGTTATTCATGTTTTAGCCTCCAGTCCCCTAAACATCTTTGTTGCTCTTCTCTGCACTCTTTCTAGAGTCTCAACATCATGCAGGACACTGCTGACTCATATTTAAATGATTGTCCACTAGGACTCCAAGATCCCTCTCACAGTTATTACTATTGAGCAAGGTACCATATATACTGTACCTGTGCATTTTGTTTTTTGTGCCTAAATGCAGAATGGACGTTGGTCCTACCTGATACGTCCGTTCTCTGATGAGAGGAAACGGCAGTCAGTCTGGGTGTATCGCTCTGTGTCTTGTGGTGACCGAGTCTGCTAATCAAATAGGCTCCGCCCTCTTAGCCTTCCCAGTTGTTCGGCGAGGGCGACGTGCAGACTCCGAGGTCATGTCTTTCTGAAACAAGAGAGAATTAGCATACCGCCCACCCCGCCATCCCACAGATCCGGAGAAAACAAGGGTGGGGCTGACTGCCGTTTCCTCTCATCAGAGAACGGACGTATCAGGTAGGACCAACGTCCATTCTCCTGAGAGAGGAGGAAACGGCAGTCAGTCTGGGGACATACCAAAGCTCAATGTCATCCAGGGAGGGTAGCTCCGGATCCAGATCGTCTTAGGAATGGTGTACTGCTTGAAGCACCCGCCTGCCGAAGGAGGCATCCGCCGATGCGAAGGAGTCCACCTTATAGTGCCGAATGAAAGGTGTGATGGTGGTCCAAGTGGCAGCGCGGCAGACCTCTTCCAAGGGAGCCTGAGTTGACCAGGCGGTAGATGTAGCGGCACTCCTGGTTGAATGAGCTGTGATGCGTCCTGGCACGGGAATGCCTAGGTGACGGTAGGCCATGGCAATGGTGGCCCGCAGCCATCGGCCCAACGCGGGGCCCGAGACGCGGGAGCCCATGTTCGAAGGCTGAAAGGCCACAAAAAGGGCCTCCGTTCTCCGGAAGGAAGCAGTCCTGGAGATGTAGACCTTCAAGGCTCTGCGAATGTCCAAGGAGTGCCAAGCACGCTCCAGTCGATGAGAGGGATTAGGACAAAAATTTGGGAGGATGAGTTCCTGGGAGCGGTGAAAGGCAGAGTTCACCTTAGTAAGGAAGGCAGGATCGAGGCGGAGGACGACCCTGTCCTTGTGGAAAATGCAGAGGTCCCCACGGATGGACAGGGCCGCCAGTTCGGAGATCCGTCGGGCCGAAGTAACGGCCACCAGGAACAGGACCTTGAAAGAGAGTAGTCGAAGAGAAACCTCTCGAAGAGGTTCGAATGGAGGAGCTGTAAGGACGTTGAGTACCTTGTTTAAGCTCCAGGTCGGGAACCGATGAACAATCGGTGGCCGCAAGTTGCCTGCCCCTCTTAAGAAGTCCCGAATTAGGGGATGTCGAGAAAGAGATCCGGTGGAACCAAGGGCGAGCACTGATGCGAGAGCAGCCACCTGCCTCCGGAGGGTGTTGGGAGCTAGACCTTTCCGGAAACCATCCTTAAGGAAGGACAACACATGGACGATGGAAGCAGTGGCAGGTGAGATGGAAGCCAAGGCACACCACGAAGAAAAGGCGTGCCAAGTGGCCTCGTATATACGTGTTGTGGAGGGTCGACGGGCAGCCTGAACTATGGAGATGACGTCCGGCGGAAGGTTGGCTGCAGACAAGATGAACCGCTCAACCGCCAAGCGGTTAGATGAAACCAAGTCGGATCCGGGTGATGCAGGGGTCCCTGGGTTAGGCGCACCTTGGAGTCCGGAAGGCGCCAACAAGGAGCCACAGAGAGGGACATTAAGTCCGCATACCAAGGCCTCCGGGGCCAGTAGGGGGCGATTAAGATGAGCTCCGCTCTGGATTCCAGGAGTTTCCGGATCACTTTGGCGATCACCGGTATGGGGGGGAAAGCGTAAAGCAGTCCTGCCGGCCAAGGGCTGCGGAGGGCGTTTGTGGCTTCGGCACCCGGATCCGGATACCTGGTGAAGTACCGGGGAACGTGATGGTTCTCTGAGGAAGCAAAGAGGTCTACCAGGGGCGTGCCAAACCTGGCCGCAATCTCGAGGAAGAGATCCTCTGGAATACTCCACTCCCCTTGGTCCAGGAATGTCCGGCTGAGGGCGTCCGCTTGAACATTTGCCGCCCCTGATATGTGGTCCGCCGTGATGGAATTTAGATGTTTCTCCGCCCACTGCCCCAGCAGTCGGGCCTCCGCCATGAGGGACCGGGACCGAGTCCCTCCCATTCTGTTGATGTGGGCTTTGGCCGTGGTGTTGTCCGTGAGGACTAGGACATCTTTGCCCGCCAAATGACTGCGGAAGTGGGCGAGGGCGAGACGAACAGCTCTCAACTCCAGTAAATTGATGTTGAGAAGACTCTCCTTCCCGGACCACCGACCTTGAGCCATCGAATGGGAAAGATGGGCCCCCCAACCCACCAAACTGGCATCGGTGGTCAGCAGGATCCGATGGGGCTCCCTGAAGCAAGAACCCCGAGAGATGGCGTCGGAGGTCCACCAGTGGAGTGATCGTCGGACAGGCTCCGGCAACTGGATCCGGGTGAGTGACGTGTCCCTTTGGGCCTTCTGGTATGGAAGGAGCAGCCACTGCAGTTCCCTGCTATGTAAGCGAGACCATGGGATGATACCAAATGAGGAGACCATCTTGCCTAACAAGCAAGATAGGTCTCGGATGGGAACGTCAGGAGAGGAAATACAGGAAAGAGCCAGGGCCCTAATACTATCTTGTCGTTCGGAGGAGAGAAAAACGCAGGAGCTCTCGGTGTCGATAATAGTGCCAAGGTGGCGAATGCAGGTAGTGGGGGTAAGATGGCTTTTAGCCGTGTTGACAGAAAAGCCGTGACGCTCAAGGGCTGAAAGAACCGTGGAAAGGTCACGGTGGGCCATGGGCAGGGATGAAGATAGAACAAGAATGTCGTCCAAATAGAATTGGACCCGGACAGATTGAGAACGAATATGGGCCATAAGGGCGGCCATAACCTTAGTAAACACCCTAGGGGCCGAGGACAGGCCAAAGGGAAGGGCTTTATATTGATAGTGATGCCCAAGAAAACAAAACCGAAGGTACTGACGGTGGCTGGGCAAAATGGGGACATGAAGGTAAGCCTCCGTAAGGTCGATGGAGGACAGGAAATCAAGGGGTCGGACAGATTCAAGAATAGAAAAAAGGGATTGCATCTTGAACCGGTGATAAGCTACATACCGGTTCAAGGATTTCAAATCTAAGATAGGGCGCCAACCACCTGAAGACTTTTCTACAAGAAAAAGGCGGGAATAGTATCCCTGACCATGTTGGGAAGGTGGGACCTCCTGAACTGCCTCAATAAGAAGCAGGTGAGCGATGGCAGCGGAGATAAGATCTCGCCTAGTGGTATCTTGAGGCAGGGGACAAGCAAGAAAACGAGGTGGAGGAAGGGAAACAAACTCTAAGGAGAGGCCAAGGGAAATAGTACGGAGGACCCAGGAGTCCGAAGTGGAAGACTCCCATTGATCAGAGAATAGGGCCAGCCGGCCCCCAATGGGAGGAGAGGTAACACCCTTATCTGGGACGTCGATTAAACCGACCCCGCCCCCCCTGGGGCGGGCGCTTGGGGGGAAACCTGGTCCCCTGTCTGACCTGGGATTCTTGGTGCGATCGGGATGGAAAGGATCGTTGAAAACGAGGCTGGAATGATGGAGTCTCTGAAGAACGAAAGGACTGATAGCGTGAGGTCGTTGTGAAACGGGAATCATTGCGGCGAGCCGGCGGTAGTATCTTGCGTCTATCCCTCGTCTCGACTAGCAGTGGTTCCAAACATTGGCCAAACAGGTTACCCGCAGAATATGGCGCTGAAGCTAGTTGCCATTTGCTCCGCATGTCAGCCTGCCAGTTACGGAGCCAGAGGAGACGACGGGAAGAAATGTTGGAGCCCAGGGCTCTGGCTGAGAACCTGGTGGCATTGAGGGTGGCATCGGCCGAATACTCTAGGGCAGCAGAAATTTTATTGAGGTCTTGATGAGACCTGGAGTCTGAGAGGGGTAGACGAGCCTGAAGCTGCTTTAGCCATAGAAGAGCCGCTCTATTAAAGAAAGACGCCGATGAAGACGCTCTGATGGACCAAGCCGAGGACAGATGACCCTTAAGCAACGTTTTTTCAGCCCGCTTGTCCTCCGGACGGAGAGACTCTTCAGTGGGTCCGGTAGGATGTGAAGCATTGGTCAGGGCCACCACAGGAGGATCCACGGGCGGGGGCTGGAGGATGTCAGACAGAGGAGCAGCCGAATTATAAAGGCGCTTATCCAACCCATTCGGACTAGGTCCAGCCCCGGGAAGAGACCACTGTCGCTGAATCACATCGGTAAACAGCTTAGGTGCTGGAATGGTCTCAGGGTCTACTGTATGCTCAGCGAACACGGCAGCTGCCGGATCAGAAGAAGTCGAAGGAGCCGAGGAAGATGGAGGCACGCCCAAACGAGTCGTGGAAATAGCCTTAAAGAGCAGGGACCGAAACTGCTGTGGACGGAACAAACCAATAAAAGAGGGCTGGTCAGGAGCCAGCCCTTCGTCATCAGACCAGGCCTGGTCATTGTGCTCCTCCGCGTCAGAAACAGAAGCTTGGTCACCAGAGTAATGAGATTCGGCTTGATCTTCAGCCGATAGGGAGCCATCAGGTTCCTGTTGGGCAAGTTGGTGGCTAGCCGCTGAAGCTGGGGCAGTCGGCTGTTGGAAACACTGGGCTAGGCCTTGGCGAATTGCCCTGGAAATCATGTCCTCCAGTGATCTAGCCAGATCAGGGAACTGGAGTGAACCTGGCAAGGGAGGCATAGTTGAAGGAGCCACCGAAGAAACTTGGTCTCCATTAGGAGGGGCAGCTTCGGGCAAGGTCTGGAACATTAATTGGCTGTCAGATATGGAAACCACTGAGGCGGCAGTAGAACGGTCAGGAGACAATTCCCTCAATGACCGATGGTCTCCTGAAGCTGAGGCGTTGCCAACTGAGGGAGCCCCGGAGCTGCCGGGCAGAGTAGTAGCCGCCGCTTGTGCCTGCGCTTTAAGGAAAGCCTTCTCAATGGCTTTATGGCGTCGTTGATCCTCTTTAGAGGACGAGGAAGTGGAGGGAGGGGGGGGCGCCTTCCTTCCCTTGTTCTTCTTAGGAGGAGGAGGAGGAGGCAAGGACGAAGACCCCTCAATCGGGTCGCTATGATGGCGGCGTCGGCCCGAAGCTTTGAGGGCCGCTGAGGAAGCTGAGCGCATGGCGGTCGCCATTTTGATATGCAAACGGCGTCCGCGCGGCTGCTTAAAAAGTCGAAAAAAATCACTTACAGCGGCTCCGAGTCAATGGAGGGCGATCTGCAAGCAGAAAAACCTCCCAGCGGTCCGACAAAGATTGAAGGGGTGTCGCTAAGAACAGCCGCTTGTAATTAGCAAGTCGCTAGCCGTCCGGCTTTAAACGCGACTGCTGCGCTCGGCGAGGATCCCCTCTGGCCGAAGTAAGCTGCTCCGTTAAAACGCAGCACTAGCCTCTCGAAACCTGGAGAAGTTCAAAAACTCACAGGCAAGCTTGTAGGAAGTATCTGCCAGCCGACAGAGACGAGGGAAAAGAACAGGTAGCAGATCTAGTATAGTCCTGATGAGGAGAAGTTGAAAGACACGACCGATCTCACAAAGACCGAGTCGAACAACTGGGAAGGCTAAGAGGGCGGAGCCTATTTGATTAGCAGACTCGGTCACCACAAGACACAGAGCGATACACCCAGACTGACTGCCGTTTCCTCCTCTCTCAGGAGAACCTTACTTTTTTCACCATTGAATTTCATTTTGTTAGGTAACGCCCAATGTTCAAGTCTGTCAAATCCTTCTGTATTTTAAGCCTATCTTCTGGAGTGTTGGCTATTCCTGCCAGTTTGGTGTCATCTGCAAATTTGATGAGTTCCCCATCTATCCCCTTCTCCAAATCACTGATGAAGATGTTGAGCCTTGGGGTACCCCCCCCCCCGCATACCTCCCTCCATGTAGATGCAGTTCCATTGAGGACTACACATTATGTGCGGTTGGTCAGCCAGTTATGTATTCATCTGGGGGTGATGCTGTCTAACCCACATTTTTCTATTTTATCAAGTAGGTTATGCTCTACTTTATCAAATGCCTTACTGAAGTCGAAGTAAATTATATCAACAACATTCCTCTGGTCCACTAATTTTGCCACTTTGTCAAATAATGCAATAAGATGAGTCTGGCATGATCTGTTTTTGACAAATCCATGTTGGCTTTTGGTTATTACTTTGTTTGCTTCTAGGTGTTCGCTGATTCGTTGCTTGATTATCTTTTCCAGAATCTTCCCTGTTATTGAGATCAGGCTGATAGGTCTGTAGTTTCCTGGATCTATTTTTTCCCCCTTTTTTGAAGATGGAAATTACATCAGCTCTTTTCCAGTCCTCTGGCAGTTCTCCGGTACTCCAGGATCTTTGAAAGATATAGTTCAGTGGTTCTGAGATCTCGTCTGCCAGTTCCTTCAGGACCTTGGGGTATAATCCATCCGGTCCTGTTGATTTGAATTTGTCTAGGGTAGACAGGTGTTCTCTTACCATTTTCTTTCCTATTTTAATTTGTGTTCCTAATCTGTTTTTTGTGATGCTGTTTTCAATAGGTTGGACTGTTTTTTCCCTTTGTGTAAAGTCAGATGCAAAAAACGATTTAAGTAGTTCTGCTTGCTCCCTGTTGTTTGTCACCTTCTTGCCACTTTCTCCCAGCAATGGACCAATTGTTTCCTTGACTTTTTTCTTGTTTTTAACATGTTGGAAAAAGCTTTTTTTTGTTATTTTTTACTTTTGTCACAAGCCTTTGTTCATTGGGAGCCTTAGCTTTCCTTACTTCATCTTTACAGGCTTGGGCTATTTGCTGATATTCTGCTTTAGTTATTTGCTCCTCTTTCCACCTTTTATATTTGTCCTTTTTGTCTTTCAGTTTGTCAGAGAGTTCTTTATGCAGCCATGCTGGTTTCTTTTGAGAGTTGTTATTTTTCTTTTTCATTGATATAGTGCTAGACTGGGTTTTTATAATCTCACTTTTCAAAATTTCCCAAGCTTCTTGAGTTGTTTTCCCCTTGAGGATTCTCATCAAATGCCCTAATATGCCCTATCCTTCCCAAACTCTCTCTAAGTTTATTGAAATTAGCTCTCTTAAAGTCCAAGACTCTAGTTTGACTTTGTTCTACTACTTATGTTTGCATAATGTTGAATTTCAATTTTGCATGATCACTTGCCCCCAAGGTTCCTGTAGCTTCAACACCTTCTATCATTTCACCTCTGCTAGTGAGAATTAAGTCCAATATGGCTAATCCCCTTGTTCCCTTCTCTACTTTTTGGGAAACAAAGTCATTTGTTAGGTTTGTTAGGAATCCACTTGGTGCAGAGTTTGTCTCCCAGTTGATATCAGGGTAGTTATTACTCATTACTCATTACTATTGTGATGTTCTTCCTACATACCTTAGTTAGCTGACTTGCAAAAAGTTCATCTATCTGCTCTGTTTGGGTGGATGGCCTATAGTATAGACCTATGGCAATGTCATCTCCCCCCCCCTTTAATATTGACCAAAAATGCATTCAAGGTAATTTTCATCATTGTTATGCTCTACTTCTGTAGAGACGTAGTTATTTCTTATATATAGTGCAACTCCACCTCCTCTTTTATTTGATCTATTTCTTTTAAATAAGTTAAATCCCTTTAGCTATATGTTCCATTTGTGGGTTTCATCCCACCAAGTTTCCGTAATAGCAACAATATCATATCTGCCCTTATTTACTTAAATTTCTAATTCACTCTGTTTATTCCTCATACTCTGTGCATTGGTGTATAGACATTTGAGTCCATTTTGACTGACCCTCTGTTTACTGTCTACATAATCTGTGTTGTGCCTGACTGCCCCTACTTTCTTGCCATCTGTTTGATTAGTGCACATGGTATGGCACTCAATATTAAATGCTTGGTTTTGCTTGACAGCAAGGCTGATTGTCTTACCCACACAAACATCTATGTAATATGCACTGATAACCCTATTAATTTTAGATTGCTGGGCACAGAAATGTTCTGTATCAATTAATTCTCTGTCAAATTATTAACATGAAGCCTCTTCCTCCCCCTCCCCCGTGATGTTTGACAGCCCCTATCTCAGCTGGTTGCAAGACACAACCAAACCCAGAAGCCCAAAACTGGAAATTCCCTTCCGGGATCATCCTAGAGCTCTTTTTTGGGGGATGCCCAACCCTAGTGGCCATGAATCTCCTCTCCAGGTGTGCCCCAGGGATAAGGGGCAAGGTAGGGATGTGAACCAGCCCCACCATCACTTGGTCAGGACTGTAGCCTCTCCCAGCAACTGGTTTATAGAGCGACGGTGTCCATTATCTATGGCCCAGTCATTGGGGGACTTCACACCTGACCTCTAATAAACTCCACTGGCCACAAAGGCTCCCTCAGGATGCTTGCAAGGCCCTGGGGAGCATCTGAGGGACCCTTTGGAAACCCTTGACTTGCACAGCGGATTGGCAAGATTTTGAGGCCAGGGAGATCCACCTCTCCCAAACATATCAGATTCAGTCAGGTGGATAGCTATGTCCCGGGAAGCAGATGTCAGCTGTGTTTATTGGATATAAAGGTAGCACAGCTGTTATAACCGGTTCCTAATAGAAAAAGGTATTTGAGAGTGAACCTTTTCGGCCCCGAGTGCATGCGCGTGCATGCGCATGTGCCGGAAACCAGAAGAGCAGCCACCTGGTGTGCATGTGCGAGTTGGAAAGGTGATCTTCTGGTTTCCGTCACATGCATGCGCACTGGCCAACTAGTCTTCACATGCACATGTGTGCCAGAAACTGGAAGACCAGGTGGCCAGAGCGCATGTGCACACTGGAAACCAGAAGATCATCTTCCCGCATGTGCACCATGGAGTTGCTCTTCCAGTTTCCGGTGCTCCCATGCATGTGAAGACCAGCTGGCCGGCACGCCAGAACCCAGAAGAGCAATGGGCGATGGCTTGCGTGCCCAGAGAGATGGCTCTGCATGCCACTTCCAGCACACGTGCCATAGGAGGAAAGTGGCAAGAAGGTGACAAGCAACAGGGAGCAAGCAGAACTATTTAACTCGTTTTTTGCATCTGTCTTTACACAAAGAGAAAAAACAGTTCAACCTATCCAAAACAGCACCACAAAAAACAGATTAGGAATAATCTGTTAAAATAGGGAAGAAAATGGTAAGTGAACAGCTGTCTACCCTAGATGAGTTCAAACCACCAGGACCAGATGGATTACACCCCAAAGTTCTGAAGGAACTGGCAGACGAGATCTCAGAATCACTGAACTATATCTTTTAAAGATCCTGGAGCACTGGGGAATTGCCAGAGGACTGGAAAAGAGCTGATGTAGTTCTCATCTTCAAAAAAAGGGGGGAAAAATAGATCTCCAAGAAACTACAGACCTATCAGCCTGACCTCAATATCAGGGAAGATTCTGGAAAATCAAGCAGCAGATCAGTGAACACCTAGAAGCAAACAGAGTAATAACCAAAAGCCAACATGGGTTTGTCAAAAACAGATCATGCCAGACTAATCTTATTGCATTCTCTGACAAAGTGACAAAATTAGTGGACCAGAGGAATGTTGTTGATATAGTTTACTTCGACTTCAGTAAGGCATTTGATAAAGTAGAGCATAACCTACTTGATAAAATAGAAAAATGTGGGTTAGACAGCATCACCCCCAGATGGATACATAACTGGCTGACCAACTGCACTCAATGTGTAGTCCTCAGTGGAACTGCATCTACATGGAGGGAAGTATGTGGGGGGGGGGAATACCCCAAGGCTCTGTTTTAGGCCCAGTACTCTTCAACATCTTCATCAGTGATTTGTACAAAGGGATAGATTGGGATCTCATCAAATTTGCAGACAACACCAAGGTAGCAAGAATAGCCAACACTCCAGAAGATAGGCTTAAGATACAGAAGGATCTTGACAGACTTGAACATTGAGCGCTATCCAACAAAATGAAATTTAATGGTGAAAAAAGTAAGGTTCTATATTTAGGCAAAAAAACCCCAAAATGCAGGTACAATATATGTCGTACCTCACTCAATAGTAGTAACTGTGAGAGGGATCTTGGAGTGCTAGTGGACAATCATTTAAATATGAGCCAGCAGTGTCTTGCAGATGCTAAGAAAGCCAACACAGTTCTAGGCTGCATAAACAGAGGGATAGCATCGAGATTATGTGAAGTGTAAATACCACTTTAAAATGCCTTGATAAGGCCACACTTGGAATACTGCATCGTTTTGGTCACCAGAATGTAAGAGAGATGTTGGGAGCTGAGGTGGCGCAGTGGTTAGAGTGCAGTACTGCAGGCTACTTCAGCTGACTGCTAGCTGCAGTTTAGCAGTTTAAATCTCATTGGCTCAAGGTTGACTCAGCCTTCCATCTTTCCAAGGTGGGTAAAATGAGGACCCAGATTGTTGGGGTCAATATGCTGACTCTGTATAACACTTGGAGAGGGCTGTAAAGTACTATGAAAATATATAAGTCTAAGTGCTATTGCTATTGAGACTCTAGAAAGAGTGTAAAGTAGCATAGTGCAATATTAATGCAGTATCAGGGATCTTCAATTCAATTGTGTAGAATGTGAAGGATGTGGGTTTTTTTATAGTTTTCTTATGTATGATGTACACTGAAGATGGCATTTAATTTCATTGTACGAGGTGCAATGACAATAAAGTAAACTTAAACTTAAAGAGCAACAAAGATGATGAGGGGACTGGAGGCTAAAACATATAAAAAACAGTTGCTAGAGCTGGGTATGTCTAGTCTGATGAAAAAAAGAACTAGAGGTGACATGGTAGCAATGTCCCAATATCTCAGGGGCTGCCACAAAAAAGAGAGAGTCAAGCTATTCTCCAAAGCACCTGGGGGTAGGACAATACGCAATGGGTGGAAACTAATCAAGGAAAGAAGCAACTTAGAACTAAGGAGAAACTGGAAGTTTTTAAGAAGAGATTGGATAACCATTTGTCTGAAGTGGTGTAGGATTTCCTGCCTAAGCAAGGGATTGGACTAGAAGACCTCCAAGATCTCTTCCAACTCTGTTATTTTATTCTATTCTATCATGTCATCCAGTCCTTCATTTCATTAAACTAGATGTAGCCTATTTCTGCAACCATTTTTCTTATGTTCAATACCCTAACCATCTTTGTTGCTCTTCTGTACTTTTTCTAGAATCTCAACATATTTTTTATACTGTGGCAACCAAAACTGGATGCAACATTCCAAGTGTGGTCTTACCAAAACATTATAAAATGGTACTAACATTTCATATGATCTTAATTCTATCCGGGGCGGTATTCACTTACCTTCGCTACCAGTTTGCAAGTGTGAGCTTGTGTGCATCACCTCCGCGCATGCGCAGGGACTTCCATGCATGTGCAGAGCATCAAAAACATGGATAAATGGAACGTCATTACGTTGAGGTGGGTGGGCGGAGCCACCCGCAGCCACGGTTCACTCGAATCGGATAGAACCGGCTGAATATCACCACTGATTCTACCCCTCTGTTAATGCAGTCTAGGACTGTATTGGCTTTTTTGTCAGTTGCAGCACACTTCTGGCTCATATTTAAGCAATTGTCCACTAGGATTACAAGATTCTTCTCACATTTATTATTATTGAGCCAAGTACCATCTGTCCTATATCTGAACATTTGGCGGTGGAGTTGCCTAAATGTAGAACTTTATTTTTGTCACCATTGAATTTCATTTTGTTATACAGCATCCAAAGTTTGTTGGGATCCTTCTGTATCTTGAGCTTATACTCTGGAGTGTTGGCTATTCCTATTAGCTTGGTGTTATCTGTAATTTTGATAATTTTCTCTTTCTATCATCTTGTCTAAATCATTTATGATTTATTTTCAGTTCAGTTCATTTATTTTCAGTACAGTTCATATATGATTTACCTTCCTAATAGTGGCCCAGAATCCAAAGAGCTATAATTTATAAAGGATTTATCTACTAATAGGTATTGTATTAGAAATAAAAACAGAGAAATATAAAATACTTGACTTTACAAGCCTCCTGAAACTCCCTCAGGAACTCTCAGGAATCCCCAGAGCATCGTTTGAGAACTACTATTCTGGAGCAAAGGGAAGGTACATAATGAACTGTCTATTGCACACCATTACACTCCACTGTCTATTTCATTAAAAAAGTGAAGTCAGCATTTATGCAAGTCTGGTAGTCGGCATGGTATTTCAGTCACTCATTCCCAAACTGAAGCAGTTATCCAACAAACATTGTCTATTTCAAAAAGCTTTATCAGAGGTCCCTCATAAAGTAAAAATTTATTTTTTAAAAAAGTATATGGCTGCCTTATTTTAAGTAACTCTGTGTGACTTTCATAGATAAAATCCTAATATAAGAAACAATAAAAAGTAATAACCCACCATTGCCCAGATGACAACATTCAATCAAAAAAGTCATTTGATGGGCTTTATCCTATTTTGTGCCTGTTGGGAAAACTTCAGAGCCTTGTGAAAGGGGGGTTCAAAGTGGGGACGAATCTTATCTCCATGGATTGATGTTCCATAGGGAGGGAGCCACTACAGAAAAGGCCCTTTTTTTCATTCTGCTACATGGATTCCTTAGAAGGGACCTCTACCATTCCCTGCCTTGTTGCTCTGTAGGTCAGGTAGCTGTAAATGAGAAAATCTGCTTCCAAGCCATGTAAAGGTGAGAACCAACACCTTGAACTGGACCTGGAAGCAAATCGTCAGCCAATACAACTCCCGCAGGAGAGATGGCACATATGCACATTAAGGCCTAGACAAAGCCATATGGGCCACTTGAAGTTTCTGGATATTTTTCAAGGGCAGCCCTATGTACAGCGTATTGCAATAGTCAAGACAGGGGGTGATTAGGGTGTGAATGACTGTGAGCAAGGATTGTTGAGCCAGGAAAGGGCATCATTGGTGCACAATCCAGTGTTACATGAAGCTCATCCTGGACATGACTTAAGCAGCAGTCATGAGTCCAGGAGAATCCCCAGATTATGGGTCTGTCTGAGGCAGTACCATTCCATCCAGGACCAGAGATGGTAATTCTCCATGAACTAAAAAATTCCAACTCAGAGCATTCTGTCTTTTCTGGGTTCGGTTTCAGCCCTATCGAGCTCTTAGCTTTTAGCAGTCTTCAAGCGCTGAGAGGGAGGTCATGAAATAGCTTAACTCACCATGGGCTGAGACATATAGCTGGGTGTCATCAGCATACAGGTAATCCTCGATTTAAAACAGTTCATTTAGTGACCGTCAAAGTTACAACAGTTCAGTGACTTATGACCATTTTTCACACTTATGACCATCGCATCTCCAATCACATGATCAAAATTCAGATGCTTGGTAACTGGTTCATTTTTATGACGATTGCTGTGTCCCACAATCATGTGAAGTGAAGTCAATGGGGAAACCAGTTTCACTTAACAAGTGTGTTACTTAATGTACCAACTGCAGTGATTCATTTAACAATTGTGGCAAGGAAAGTTGTAAAATGGGGCAAAATTAATTTAATAAATATTTCACTTAGCAACAGAAATTTTGGGCTCAATTGTGGTCATAAATTGAGGACTATCTGTATTGATGAATTGGTAGCACAGGTATTTAAAGAGTAATTTAGTTTATTGTAAACAATAGGGCTGACAGTACTTCATGTACAAAGACAAAATGATGCTTCAGAGCAGAAAATGTGACAAATGTAGTTCTTGTGTAAAAGTTATTAAAGCAGTGGAGGCCCTTTGCAGTTGCCACATAATCCTAGAAATGATGCATTTGGTCCCAGGTGTTAGAGACTGAGGGTATTTAAATCATAGAATATTCTATAGCTGAATGGCCGGCTTTTGAATAAAGGTTTAACTTTCTGCAAGAACTCCCAATCCACCATTATTTACCTCCTATCTGAAGACCATAACACGTCCCAAAATGGCAAATTATTGAAGGGTTCTATTTAAAAATACCGGTACAAAGCAACAGCAAGTCTTGATGGCCAAACATGAACCACCCATCTGTTCTCAGTCCCTAATTATGACCTGGATGAGGATGTTTTCCTGCAGGTTGATGATCTTGGCAGGAGAAAACAGGGGGAATTCCTTTTGCTAACACGAACACTGTAAATAATAACATCATCACTTGGTGGATGGTTAAATCTATGGCAGGCCTGAACTGGGCTGTCAGTTTCACGCTGGTAGTTTTGTCAGTCGAAGGAGCATGAATAACACTTTAAAGGAAAGTGAGGTCAGGGTGTTTGTGCCTGCAGCTGGTTGCAGTTCCTCTTCTCTTGTTCTCCTTTGCTAATCTTTCCATTAAAGTTTACAGATTAAACTCTATTCTTCAAGATGATAAATACTGCGAAATGTCTTCTCCTTGCTCCACCCCCTTTATTACTGAGTAAGAGGCATTAGGCAGCTACTCTCCGGTTCTCTACAAGTACGAATTTAAACCCGGATCTTCTACAGTCTGTACCAAGTCGGGTTCAGCCCTCCTCTTTCCATCCAGATCTGCTTTGCAAACTCAAAGCCCCGTCCTGGGAAGCGCAGCAGACAGGACGAACAAATTTCTGACTTCTGCTCGCCTCAGCACGAAAGCAAATCGCGCCAAGCTCAGGGAGGCCAGCCAAACGAGAGAGAGGCCTGCCCCGCGTCTTACTGCCCCATTGGGCGGCTGCGCCACGGAGAGCGGCGGCGGCGGCGTCTCACGTAGCTAAGATGGCCGCCCTTCTTGAGCGGGCGGCGGCAGCGGCTATAGTTGGAATGGGTTTGGCGTTACGGAGGGATCGCTAAAGAGGCTGAGAGCTGCCGGGATCCCTTCCTTAGTGGTGTGCGTTGGGCTGCGGTTGGGGACAGACGCACCATGCGGCGGAGCTAGAGCCGGAGGTTTCCACCGCGAGTAATGATGTTAGCTGAGGTAAAAATTCGGCGTCGAAGGGGGCGGATTGGGGAACAGAGAGGAGGGCTGTTGGGGTCCGAGGTGGAGGCGTTTGTGCTTTATTTTCCTCTCTTTCTGAAGCTCTTCTGCTTTCTGAACACTTCTTTCACCCAATCTCTTATCCTCGGACGGTCTAGGCCCACTTTCGTGCTCCCAATCAGAGCGCCGCATCGCTTTCCTGGGGTAGATCGGCCTCGGATGAGTTTTATCTCGTATTGTGGTTTGGGTGTTCCTTTGGGGCTGCCGCTGTCAGTGAGGGGTTTTCCCGGACGCTTAGCAGCGAAGACGAGGGTTTGCTTGGCTTTTGAAAAGACGTCAAGGTGATTAGATTATAATGCCTGCTGAAAAGAACTATTCTCCCCTAGGCCTCTGTTGGAAGGGTGTTTACTTTCCAGCTTGTTTTTACATGAAAAATACTAATCCCTTTTCTTTTCCCTGTTAACCCAGTATAGAAGTTGCTTTGTGTCATCAGCTAAGACGATCCTGGTTTTAGTGGTTCGTTGCATCCTGTATCTGCCTCAGTTTCTTTAATATGATGGTGCAATTTATTTTCCAAAGCCAGGGCAGACTGAGCTGATGTTTTTACAGTCGTTTATTAGTACAGATGGAAGTAGGGAAATTATTTGGAGGTGAGGTGCCAGTGAAATTGGGATTTTTTAAAAAGAGAGAGGCACAACATTCTGTGTCTCAGGTGTCTGCTACTTTTTCATCCACTTTGACTTCATAGTGCTTGTACTGTATGCTCATTCTTGGTTGAATGCCAGCAATATGCTTTTTTGTAAAGATTGCTTACTGCCTTACCATAAGGTAAGGTTTACAACACAGTGTGACAGCATTGTTAAAAAGGTTTGTGGGCTTATAAATTATACATAATTGTTTTCTGAGAATTCTCATTCTGTTGTTGAGTGGTTTAAGCTATTGTACTTAATTGGTTTTTGGTATTTTTGTATAAATCTGTAGTAGAAATCTGGTTATTACAACTTTTGTAGTACAGTTGTACTCTATGTTGGCATAGACCCAAACATAGCATATATATGATGCCTATTAGACAAGTATGATGCTTTATCCTGTCAGATCATTAGTATACTTTAGCTGTCTTTTCAAATAATTATCCATGGTTAACTTAAACATAGTTTACTCAGCCTTGTTTTATGAATTTTCATGACATATTGAACTAGACATTATCTGACCACATAGTTTTGCTCATGCAACTTTCTGTATAAAATATGGTTGGCTTCTTTGTCATTAACTGCATTTTTGTGGTATTCTAATGAATTTTCCTCAGATAATTTACTTGAAATATTTTGTAACCTGAAAATTCTTTATTTCTAAACAACTACACTACTCTTATCAGTAAAGGTATCTGACTTGTCAAAGAAAGAGAAAGCTTATTCAGAAAGATGCAATTTCTGATGCAAGGAAACAATTTGTTGCTTTGTGTTAAGGTAATTTGAAACCTCTTTTCATCAGCAAAATAGATACAACATATAATCAACCTTTGTATTGATGTAGAAATACTTAAAAGTATTTATTATATTACAGCTTCCTTTATTTTCAGGAGCTCAGGGTGACCTATAAGTTAGTGGTGGAATCAAAAAGGTCAAGACGTTGCAGTACAATTCCTGTCGCTTTGTACATTATTGAGAAAGTTGCCAAACAGAGCTTCAATTAGATGCAATTTCTGTCTTGATTCCTTATTGGTCCACTGTGGCATGTATAGTGCTTTCGCCAGTTTTCCCCATACGAGCATCTCTGTGTGGTCGGTTGGCTGAGGGAAGAAAACTGGTCCCAAGTTAGTAATAATCCTAATGTATTTAGCACTAATTTATAATGTTGAACTTTGTCTTCATTGTTATAATAAGCATGAGTCATATAAGAGGATTTAGATCCTATTTTCACATTTAAAGTGTGAAAAAATAAGCATACTTAATACATTGAAATAAAAGCATTCCAGAGTTTATGTGGAACATATAATAGAATACAGATTTACCCTTCATATGGTGATTAGTTCATATTTATTTGCTCCAATAGGAATTTGAAATTATATTCATATCAATGAAGAACTATTTGAAAAGGTTTCTCTTTTCAGATAATGTATTTTCCCAAAGTTTTAAACATGTTTTATTACATGTTTAAAACTTTGGGAAAAATACATTATCTGAGGTTACGTGTGGTAAATTGGAAATTTCTCTTTTGATTTGTCTCCTTGATCAGGTACGCACTTTCTACAATTTATGGTACAGTGTGTGTAATGCTATTTGATTTCTATCAGCAAAGAAATGGCGCTGTCTTGTATAACAAACACTTGGTTCATTCTTGTTTATTGCTTCTGCTACAATGAGAATTATAAGCGGTAATGGCACACAAAATTCTAGATTAGCTTTATAATTTATTGCATAGAGATTTGATGTGATTTGATTTCAGCATAATAAGAAATACTATGCATGAGTAGCTTTTCTTTGGTATTAGAATTAGATTTTTTTTGGGAGGGGGCAAAGTGAGGTATACAAGGAATATGTCTCTAGTGCAGAAGCTCTGAGTGTACATACAAAGCAATGGATAATCATAATAATGGTATAAGTAACAGGGTAGTAGAGAAGATGATAATAAAATTACTACAACCATACTATATGGGTGAATATACTTAGACATAAGAGAGTACTATGAGGATTAGGTGTTCAGAGTGATGGCACAAGGGAAAAACTGTCCCTGTGAGTCTAGTTGCTTTGACATATAATACCTTTACATGCAAGTTTACAATATTTTAAAATACAGTTATTGTGTATTAAAAACATTACATCTAAGAGGAATAATTTTATATGTATTTTTAGTTGTATATTAATGTCTTGTAGATTTTTTGAATCTGACTGAATTAAGCAACTTCAGCTTAACTGTTAGATTTTCCTTGCTTCATTTCAATGGGTGGAGAGTAAGTTGAATATAACAACATAATTTGAATAGAAATGTCTTAATTATCAGGGTAGTTCAGTAAAATACAGGTATTCCTCTACTTACAACTACAATTGAGCCTAAAATTTCTGTTGCTAAGTGAATAATTTATTAAGTGAATTTTGCCCCATTTTATGACCTTTCTTGCCACATTGTTAAGTAAATCACTGTAGTTATTAAGCTAAGAGAATCTGGCTTCTCCATTGACTTTGCTTATAGGAAGATTTCAAAAGGTGATGACATGTCCCCAGGACATTATAACCGTCATAAATGTGAGTCAGTTGCCAACCATCCAAATTTTGATCACATAACCATGGGGATGGTTACTTTTAAATGTCATGATGTTATAGTAACAAAAAATATCCTTATTAAAGGTTAAGGTTACCTGTCCCATAACATTATTTTAAAGTAAGATCATATATTCTGAAATAATTTGATACAATTTATACCTCATTTTTTATTATGACTAAAATAACTTGTCTTTAGAGCATTTTCCACAGGAGTGCTTACAATTAAAAACTTGAATCATATAGAAGTTAATAGCAATTTACTAAAAGATAAATCTGATACACAGCTGCACTAACATTTGGAATAAGTTGAAAAGTTGGACAATATCAAAGCAGAATGGAGAAACACCAACATACCGCAACAACATTCTATTTTCTTCTAAATATAAATTACCAAAAAGTTATAGGAAAAAAAATGAAATAGTATGAATATTAAGAGCATGTGTTCAAGTATTCCTCAGGTGTAATGACCTAATGTTACAGTGGCACTGAACAAATGAGAACCTATCCTCAAAGTTTCCCAGCACCCCGCAATCACATGAACATGGTCTAGGGCAATGATGGTGAACCTATGGCACATATGCCAGAGGTGGCACTCAGAGCCCTCCCTGCTGGCACGCGCGCCATCACCCCAGGTCAGATCTCCATGGTGTTTCTTTTGTGAGCTTCTGTTTCCCTGCAAATGACAAAACACAAGCTCATGAAAGAAAAAGATCTTAACTCTTGCCGTGCTACCGGTTTTGGGATGCCCTGCTTCCCGCCTCCCACTGGCCAGCTGGTCTTTGGATCTCTGCTGCACATGCACACATTTGCACATGTCTGTGCATGCATGCATGCATGTCTACACATGCGTACATTGCCGGTGTTGGGATGCCCCACCTCCCGCCGGCCAGCTGGTCTTCGGGTCTCTGCTGTGCATGCACGCATGGCCATGCATGCCTGTGTGCATGTCTGCCATGTGCACGTACATACGCACACATTTCAGTTTGGGCATGCATGCGTGCACAGTTTGGGCACTTGGTGACTAAAAGGTTCGCCATCCCTGTCCAGATTGTTAAACTCGATTGTGTCACAGGAAGGTTCGTGATGTATCGTGATGCTTTTTGCCTTTGCAGAGCCAGGGGTGTGTGGCCTGCACATGATATATCCAGCCCGTGGACCACCAGTTTCACAGATCTGATCTAGGTGCTTGACAACTGCTTGCACTTATAATTCCAGAATCCTGTAGTGGGATCACATTTTGCAACAAGCCGAGTCAATTTGAAACCTGGTAGGGAAGATCAAGAGTTGCCTGAGTAAGTGTCGCCACCTGTGACCCTTCCCCAGCCTCTGTGCCTTCTCAGCCATCTGTTCATCCTTATGCATCCTCCCTGAACCTTGCTACTCATATGCCCTTTTACACTCTTTTTAATCGCTCATGCCTTCCTCCAGCAACCACCCTAAGCCTGCTGCACTTGTCCATGTCTCCCTAGACAGTTGTATACCTTGCATGTCCTCTTCTATTGGCATAAGCCACCCAACCCTGCTGCACTCACACTTTGTCTCTCACCCTTAAGCACCATCCCCAAGTCTTGCTGGACTCATGCCGCATTTCCCCAGCCATGTCTTTTAACCCTCTCCCAGCATCCAGGCTAAGGTCCTTATACACTCTTCTCAAACCTTCTCTGGCCATTTGTGCAACTTATCTATCTAGCAGCACTCACCCCAAGCCCCACTCTGCCATGCCTGTCCCTCCCTCCGAGATGCAGTAGCTACTTTGCCTGCCTGCTGGCCTGCTTGCAAACTGCTTGCAAGCGGGCTTGCAACTTTTTGCCTGTTTGCCTCATGACTTCAGTTATTGAAAGTCAGTAGGAAGTTGTGAATTGCTTAACAATTCATGTCTTTGCTTACAGATGGCAACAGGGTGTGACGTGCACTTGTATGACTGCATTGTTTAGTGACATAATTTTGCTTCCTATTGCAATCATAACGTGAGGAATTACTTCTGTTCTAAAGATGTTTTTCAGTGGTGGAGATGGAAAATGCTTTTAAACATAGGAAATCTGGTACAGCTGCAGATGTTGATGGTATTCAAAGTGAGCAAATAAACACTCAAGCCTGGACCCTAGAAAATGAGTCCTGGAATTGCATACTATAAAAACAGAATAAAACATTGTCTTATATTTATCATTGCTGAAACTAGCTAGAGTTCCTTCAGATATAAAAATCTAGTCTCCCTCTTATTCTGTCGGTATAACCCGAGTACATAATTCTAAATAACCTTTCACCCTTAGGAGTTAAATAACATAAACTTTACAGTTCAGATATTGAATCTCACCTAATCTAGTAAAGAAGGTTTTTTAGAGTTCTGCAAATCATAGGAATTTTTATCAGTGTTTTGGGAGATATGCTGTACAATTAATCTTTTCATTTTATGGTAGGTATATAATTCATTTGAGTGAATATACTATCAGGCTCTTGGGATCTTTGCTCTGACAAACACTGATATAGAATTTTGTGGGAAATTGCCGCTTCTGTTTCTAACCTGAATTCAAATGCAGTTGACAGTGTATTCACCTGAATGATTTAATATAAAAAGACTGTCTTCCCTTTTAACATATTTATTAGTTATTTACCAATTTGTTCACATATCACTCCCCTCAAATAATCTGAACTGATATGGAATAGAAGCAAGGGAATGTATTGAGATTATAAAAGATTAATAGCATCAGAAAAGCTGATTATCTATTACATTGCTAACCAGCTTTACTTAAGAAGAAGTAAAATTCAGCTTCATCCAATTTTGCAAGCAAAATACAGACATCAGCTGGAACAGAATTTGGTTAAATTATGTTGGAAGGAAAATCCATCTGCTTCAGTTCCAAATTGGGAAAAAGACACTGGAAACATGGAGGCTGATTGGAAAGAAAGTTTAATGATAAATAGAACCAACAGCAGTCCTGAGTCAGCTAACCAATTGGTTTGATGAGTATATAGATTTGTATAAGTTTCAGAGATGCTGCTAGAGGGGGATTGTGCAATGTCTGAAATGCTCTTAGGCATTGTGCAAAGTAGTGAGCACTGTGTCTTCTGATAAATGGTAATGGGTTAATCCAGAGGTTCCCAATCGTTTTGGGTTCGCGGCTCCCATAGCAATCCGACTTGCAACTGCGCGGCTCCCATAAGCAATCCGACTTGCAACTGCGCATGCGCATTAGACGTTAGACCCAGCGGGCGGAATATTTCGCGGCGCCCTTACAACGATGCCGCGGCTCCCCAGGGAGCCGCGGCGCACAGTTTGGGAACCGCTGGGTTAATCCTATTATGTCCTGAAAGATCATGTCCTGTTCTTCTTAATCCTATCATCTGCAGCTGAAGGTCTTTTGCAGATAGGATAGCCCAGTCTTTCTTAATGGGCACAAAATATCTGCTGTGGACTATTAAGAAAAGGTGGGGGCTACTTTCTCTCTTTAAGAGCTCATTTCTCCATTTCTCCTTTAGTGAAATAAAATATAATGCCTTTTTAATATTTTCCAAAATATTTCATTCTTCTTGGAAGGGGGAGGCTTCCCCACAATTGCAATAAAAGCCTGCTATCTCATTGAGTAACCCTAGAATAATGAACTTTCATTTAAAGCACATTGGAAAACTCATAGAACTAACATTTGCTCTTCTTTAACCCTTTTGTTAATCTATCTTTAAGTATGGCTAGGATATTAGTACAGTCTTCTCAGAAGGACTATTACAGAAGATAATTTAATTTTTTTATTCAATAAGAGTTACCAAATTGTCACAGGTTGCTTAAAACTCATTTTAATTATATACTTTTACTGGAATTGCTCTTCTAAAGAAATGTATCAAGTCAAAATGACAAAAAATGACAATAGGAAGATGTTGCACGTCCTCTAACTAGTTCAGAAAGTGGAGGGGTTTTTTGATGATATAAATTGTCAATGAAGTAATTAAATACTTTTCTGTAGAGTTCCTTAAAAAGGTGCCTTAACAAGAATTGCATGTGAAACATCTTTTTTCGTTAGCTAAAACAGCTCCGGTTTTTTTTTGGTCAGGCTTCATATTGCTTTAGGTATGGAAATAGCTACCGTGTTTCCCTGAAAATAAGACCGTGTTTCCCCGAAAATGGACCTCCGAAAATGGACCTCCGAAATACTTTCTTTGGACCCCCAAAAAACGGCTAGACTTCTTTTTGGGGAGATCTTATTTTTTTGAGGTGCAGGAGGTGGCAAGTGCAATCACTTCATGGTTGCTTGGCCCCTTAACAGCAGCCCGCGGATCAGCTGATCCAGCGAGGGCTGGGAGTTCTATCTCTCTAGGTGCCTGGAGATGTTTCTGGCACACTCTTGCCAGCCCTAGCCCTAGCCCTGCCCACGGCACCAGGCAACCTTGTAGCCAAGGACTCCTCTCTTCCTCAGCTCATCCTGTGGCTATGGAGTAAACGACAAGCACGGTTTGCATTCCGCCAGGCCTTGGGTGTTGCTCAGGCTGCTGCTGCAATGAGACAGAAAGCCATGCAGCCTGTCGGAATTGGCTCCCCCCCCCCCCCGGCTGCTGCTGCTGCTTGAGAAAAGGACAAAAACGCAGACAAGATTGTGGGAAGCGCGTGCGTAAAGCGCGTGCTTACGGTACAAGTAAAGCACAGCCTATTCCTTTCAAGCAATCAAATGTCTGTTTGTGTGAGAGAGAGAATGAGAGAGTGAGAGAAAAAGAGAAACAGTGGAGGGGAGTAACAAGAATTGCAGGCAACGCTGTTTGAAAGGGTTTCCTCTCCCCCCCCTCTCTCTTTGCGTGGGCAAACTCCACCCGACCAATGCAAGAAATGGGCTTCCTCACGGCGCCTCCTCTCCTGCATGAAGCCAGCTGGGCTCGACACCCCCCAAGCACCTGTCTGCAATTCTTGTTACTCCACTCCACCATTTCTCTTTCTTGCTCACGCTCTCATTCTCTCTCGCCCGGAGAGACAGAACTCTCAGCCCTCACTGGATCACCTGATCTGCAGGTCGCACTTAAGGGGCTGAGCAGCCATGAGGTAACCAGGGAAGGGAAGGGCTGCCTCCTGTGCTGGCCATGCCCCCCCTCACTAGGACTTATTTTTGGGGTAGATTATATATTAGTCCAACTCCAAAAAAATTGGGTTAGCTCTTACTTTTGAATAGGTTGTATTTTTGGGGAAACATGGTAGGATCAATTTAGAAAGCATTCATATGAGCCTGAAAAACAAGGGTACACTCTTCTGTAGAAAGTTAGCACCCACCCCTCTCCTAGAAGAATGAAATATTCTAGGAAATATTAAAAAGGTAGAATATTATATTTCCCTGGATGAGAAAAGGAGAAACATGTTTTTAAAGTCAAAGAGCAGCTCCCTGCAACTCACTGCCCACAACAGCTATTTGGTGCACATTAAGACTGGGCCAGCCTATCTACAAAACAATTAGAACTTCAGCTCCAGGGTAATGGGATTAAGACATGACCCTCGGGTCATAATAGGATTAGCCCTCTACCCATCTAGCATTAGGGCTCACTGCATAGTGAAATCACCTGGGAACATTATATCAACCAGCAAGGTTCAACCAACCTTAATTCAGATGTCAGTTGTGACACCTGCCTAGCCCCTTGGGAGTCTGACAGCCAATAGAATACATGCTCTTGCCACAGGAACAGGAAGCTCAAGTTCAAAGCCCAAGAGAGGGTATAAATAACACTCACTCTCCACTCCATGTGGTCAGTTACCCAGAATCACAAGTGCTTGGTGGTTCTGCTTCACCATTAAAACCATCTTTCCAATCAGCCTCCATATTTCCAGTTTCTTTCTCCCCACTTGGAAATAAACCCAGATGGACATTTCTTCCAACACTTCATAACGTAGACATAAATTGTGGGAACATTTCTCGTGAAGGATGCTGCACAGGGACTATGTTAGGCATAACTGAAGAAATCTCAAATGTGAAAAACAATTTTCTACTGAAGTAGAGGAGCAGTGCATAATTGTACCATTTATGACCAAGACAATTGATCACTGGATATTAGCATATTTCATTGAACAAGATATCTGCATATTTACAGAGTGGCAGACTTTGCAACATCTTTTGCTTCAATCTTTATTAGAGAACAAATTATTGTACCACAGGATTCCACTGGCCAAGTCATGATTATTAAAAATGTGTATAATGATGCAAAGAAATCTGACTAGCTGAATGGACCTATGATGAATTTAATGCCAATTCCCAGTATTGTTTGGAACAATTTCTTGTGAACAACATAAACAAGAGCTACGGTGTCTATGAGTCAATAAAGAAAGGCTCTGCATTTACAGTTCTGCTGCATAAATTTAATTAGAAATCCAGTTTTAGCATTAATCTGATCAAATAGTTGTTAACGTGGGACTTTATCTGGATTCTTATTTGGTAGATATGAAATATGTGATTATAATTGCATAAGAATGCTATTACACCTAATTTGGGGGGGGAAAAGTCCAGTCAGTATTGCAAGCAAAGATTCAGGTATTAGAATTAGGGTGTAAATAATATGAGCCTCTTGATAATTATCTTTTTTAAATGTAATATACACTGCATCTTCTTTTCTAAGAGTCCACTAGGTTTAAAATATGTTCATATTTATTGCTAATAGCATTTAGCGTATATTACAATGCTTAGTTCATGTTTGAGTTGTGATATGAAATACTATACTAAAAGGATAACTTTAAACCTGATAGGAAGAAAAGACAGTTTGTGATGCCAGGACTGAATTCACTTCCTTAATAGAAGACAAAGGAAATAAACCTAAATAGATGATGACAAACTAAAATCTAAAAAAAAAAATCAAAACAATTAAACATCACAGTATAATTATAAATATATCAGAACTGCTCTTTTTATAAGCTTATATTTATTGTTTTTATTATTTTACTTATTTATTATTATTTATTATTATTTATTTATTATTATTTGGCCTATTATTATTTGGCCTATTATTTAGTCATGCTGGCCATATGATCACGGAAAAGTCTTCGGACAGCGCTGTCTCTTCAGCTTTGAAACTGAGATGAGCACCACCCCCTAGAGTCGGGAACAACTAAGCACATATGTGCGAGGGGAACCTTTATCTTTTATTCATTGGTTGTTTTTCTTACACAGCCTGATAATAAATTTGATGAAGTTGTATTTAAGTATGATTCAGAACTTTAGTAACTTGATCCTAAAATATTTTGTAAATTAAAATGTTTCATTTTAGATACAAACATCAGAAACTTGTAAATGAAGGTGCGGATAGATTTCAGGCTGGTGCCATCTGCTTTCTTTCTTTGTTTGTTTTTTAATGGCAGCATTTACATGTCTGCTGCAGAATAGTGGCCAGAACATAGAGTCAGTTATCTAATGTATTCTGTAGCATATATTAGAATAACATGCATGTGCAAATTAATTCTGTTTGCAACAGAATTGTTACATCAGGAATTCTAAAAGCTTTACTTTAAAGGTTGGCAAGGTGAAATAGAGGAGGCTTTTCAATGTTATTGTACTATTAAACAGTTGAATTTTTCTATTACTGATCTTCCTTATAACAATAGTATTTAGATTTATATACTGCTTCACAGTGCTTTAAAGCTCTCTCTAAGCAGTTTACAAGGTCATCATATTGCCCCCAAAAATCTGTTTCCTCATTTTACTGACCTCAGAAGGATGGAAGGCTGCGTCAACCTTGAGCCTGGTGAGATTTGAACTCACAAATTGCAGACAGCTGATAATCAGCGAAGTAGCCTGCAGTACTGCATTCACCACTGTGAAAATGGCTTAATCATGTACATTTTTCTAATTAGTTTTTGCATACTACAAGATAATTCATTACTATTACTTCTAACAAAACAAAAGCTAAAAAAAATATATCTGTGGGCCAAAAAATGTATGCAAATTGTTCAGTAATTTCCAGTTCAAGAGTTTTATATGAGTTACTATTTTTTACTATTATACTATTACTATTGCTATTAGATGGGTTGCTGAAAATTTTGAGGACTACATTCTAATATAATCATTACTGAAAGAAATCTCCCTTGAGTTCAATATATTGAGGTCAGGCTGATAGGTCTGAAGTTTCCGGGATCTATTTTTTCCCCCCTTTTTTGAAGATGGGAACTATATCAGTTCTTTCGCAGTCCTCTGGTAGTTCCCTGGTGCTTCAGGATCTTTGGAAGATATAGTTCAATGGTTCTGAGATCATGTCTGCCAGTTTCTTAAGAATTTTGGGATATAATCCATTTGGTCCTGGTGATTTGAACTCTTCTAGAGTGGACAGGTGCTCACTAACTATTGTTTTTTTCTGGAAAATAAGACCCGATCTTGTTTTGTTTTGACCTCTGAAATATGCACCGGGCTTATTCTCCATAATGGGTGGAGACAGCAGCCAGCATGGGTTGTTCCAGCCATTCAGATTGAAGGACTGAGTCTGACATAGATCTTAAATCCCGCCTATGTTACCGGGCAGACCCAGCTTTGACTCAGTCCTTCAGTCTGGACAGGCGTGTGGGACTGTCTCTCTGGCACTTTGGAGAATTTCTCTGTTCATTTTTCTCTGCCTTTTCCTCCTATACCCTTTTATTCTGCTGGATTTTATGGTTGACCTTGGATTGTGACTTGGACTTTGCCTCTGGACTTCGTTTACAGCGTTGACAGTAAGACTGTTCCTCAGAAGCGGTTATCTGCTTCTGAGGGGTTTTTCCCTTCACCCTCGCGTCTGAACTGCTTCTAGTCCCTTAGTATTAGTTTCCCTGGGACTTTCCCTTTTTTGTGTGGCTGTGCCTGTTTTTTTCTACTGAGCTTCGTGCTTCTTTACTAAGAGTCTACTGTTGGTTCGTCGAGGGAGCCACACCGGACTTCGTTTCGCCGCCATTGCCGCCATTTTCCCCTCGCCGTTGCTCTTCTGCGGTTTTCAGACTTTGCCGTTTGTTCGCAACGCTTAAATTCTTCAGCGGCTTGGCGGGGGGGGCTTTTTCCTCCGTATCGTTGCCGACAACCAGCTGGACATAATTAAAGCGGCGGCGGTATTTACCAGCAGCGGAGCTTCGCGCTCCCTTTGACAGCGTCTGGATTGACGACCTGTGCTCCGTGGAGTCTCGCGCTCCCATCGCCATTGTGCTTTGAGCCCCGCCTCCTTCTTTACCGGCCATTGCAAATTCGCGCCTCCTGGAGCCTGGCGCTTGTGATTGGTGGAGCTTCGCACTCCCTTTCTATAACGCCGTTTGAGCCTGTTTGTGGAGCTTCGCGCTCCTGTCACAGCGTGTTTGGCAGTAAAACCTGCAGGCATTGCAGCCCTTGTTTCTCCTGCCTGGCCACTTTCCTGGGGCTGTCAATTGTTGGAGTTATTTTACGCTCTGTGCTAGCCGCTGCTGGCCTTTGCCTGGATTGTCAGAGCGCCTCGGCAAACAGGGATTGAGGGTGTCTCCTGCCTCTCCCTTTTACACTCTTCTGAGTGCTTTGTGTGGAGTTTCGCGCTCCCCCCCCCAACTTGGTTCTCTTGTTGACTCCTGAGAGTACCTGACGTTTAAGCATGCCCAAGAGCCTGCACAAGTCTAAACATGGCCGGAGGGCCTCCACTTCGTCCACAGCGGCCTCCTCGGCTGCGGACGCCTCTGCTGTCACCTTACCCAAGGCCACTTCTTCGCGCCCTATCCACAGGACGTCTGGTCATTCTGTCCCTTCAAAGGCAGAACCTCGTCGTGACAAGGTGTTGCAGAAAATTTGCGCTAAGGCTACTAGCGGCTCCAAGGCCACAAACATGGCTGTGCCCGCTTCTGAGCGTGGGGCTGTTCTGGACCTGGCCGTGTCTCAATCGGACCAGGCGTCGCTGAAAGATTGCCCAGTCGTTATACGAACAGACACGCTGTGGGGCTCCTCAACCAACACTCCAGCTCCTGAGGGCTCCTCTGTGGCCCCAACTCCCACCATGCCTCCAACTTCATCTGAGCCTGCTCCTGCTCCTCCTGTGGCTGCTCCACATGATCCAGCTCCTGCACCTCCTCCGGCGGTCCCTGACTCAGGAGTACCCCAAGCTGCGGCTATCTTATCTCCGGAGCAGCTTCAACATTTCATTGCAGCGGCCGTGCAACAATCACTCGCAGCTCAGTCTCGTCCGGTCAGCAGGGCTCCATCAGTATCATCCGGGGCTCGCTCGGTTCGATCTGTCTCCTGCCAAGGGGAGCCCCCATTGGAGGACGCCCCGGCTTCTCCCGTATCGTCGGCGGGGTCGCATTCTTCATCAGCGCCGGACATTGACCTTCAGGACTTTGACCTTTCGGAGAATGAGGGACTGCCCCCAGACCAGCCGGCCTTCACCGGCCTTTTCCCGCAGTCCTTGTTCAAGTCTGTTGTTTAAAGCTGTGAACACCGCTGGCTTTGGTTCATCTACACCAGCACAGTCGCCCGCTCCGGGCTCTTCGGGGGCGTTAAACCCTTTGTTTGCTGAACCGGCAAAGCCGGTGGATATTGTACCTACCCCTCCCTTGTTTCTGGATGTTATTAGGAAGCAGTGGAGTAGTCCTGGGGCCTCGTCTGCCCCTTCAGCTGTTGACCGATGAAACTTTAATGTCGCTCCTGACCTTGCTTCGTTGCTTGACATTCCTTCCATTGATGCTCCAGTGGCTGCGCTGCTCCCGAATGCCACTGCCCCCGGCCATCCCGATGAGGGTCTCCGTCCGGAGGAACGCCGTTCGGACCAAGTTTTACAACGTGCCTTTCAAGGGGCGGCTTGGGCCGTCTGTTCGGCGTCTACCGCCTCTTTCTTTAATCGGACCACATTGCTCTGGCTTCGTCAGTTGCAGGACAATTTGACGACTGAGGATGTCCGTGTGAAGCAGGACTTAAACAAAATCATAGCGTCCCTGCAGTTTTCCGCAGATGCCACTCTCCATGCAGCACGTTTTGTGGCTAAATCCCTGGCTTCTTCAGTTGTGGCACGCCGATTGGTTTGGCTTCGCCATTGGCAGGCAGATACCCGCCATAAGTGGCGCCTGGCATCGGTTCCTTTTACGGGTGCCAAATTATTTGGCGAGCCTCTGGACGCTTTCCTCGTGGAAACGAGGGATAAACGAAAAGTCCTGCCGGCTGCATACCGTAGAGGAGATTCTAGATTTGCTCCTTACCCTTCTCGTCCCCACGCACGGGGGTTAGATGGGCCTAGTACTTCCTTTGCCTCCCCTAGACAGCAGGGTTCTTTCAACACTAGGCCCCGTGTTTTTCCGGATAGACCTTCCAGAGGTAGGCCTTTTCTGTCCAAACGGCCCTTTCGGGGGGGAGGAGGTCGCTCTTTCCGACGCCGCCGTTAGCTGCATTCCGGACCCTCCCATTGGTGGCAGATTGGCCCTCTTTGTCCACCTCTGGGAACGTTCAACATCTGATCAGTGGGTCCTGGCCACCTTACGATCTGGGTTGGCCATCGAATTTGTCTCCGCTCCCCCGGTGTCCTTTGTCTGCTGTCCGTCTTCGAGTTCTTCCTCTAAACGTTCGCTTATGAACTCGGCGATTCAACACCTTCTTTCCATCAAGGCAATTCAAAAGGTCCCGGACGGTCAGCAAGGGGCGGGATTTTACTCCCGTGTCTTTTTAGTACCTAAATCATCGGGGGTGGCGCCCTATTCTAGATCTTAAGCGTTTAAATAGGTATGTTGTTTACCGAAAATTTAAAATGCAGTCTTTGAGAACTATTCTTGACGGCGTTCGGAGGGGCGATCTCTCTTCCATCGATCTTACGGAGGCCTATCTCCATATCCCGATCCTACCTTCCCACAGAAGGTTTCTCCGTTTCTACTATCAGGGTTCCCATTACCAGTATAGGGCCCTCCCTTTTGGCCTCTCCTTGGCCCCTCAGACCTTTACCAAGGTCTTGGCGGCTTTGGCTGCTTCCCTTCGAGCCCGGGCTATTCGTCTCCAGTGTTGGAGACACTGGATGACATTTTAATTTTGTCTTCCTCCCCTCAGCAAGCAGCACTTGACGTGCGTACTACTGTACAGGTGCTAACCTCCCATGGCTTCTCCGTTAATACGGACAAGAGTCACCTTACTCCTTAGACACGTTTGGTACACTTGGGTGCGTTGATAGATTCTGAGGCTGGTAAGGTGTTTCTCTCGCAAGAACGTCAGGATAGTTTAAGAGCATTAGTAACCAAAGTTGAGGGCTCCCGCTCTGTTTCTCCCTATGTTTTATCTCAGCTTCTAGGAAAAATGATCTCCGCTATTTCTATTGTCCCTTGGGCTCAGCTTCACTCCCGCGAGCTTCAATGGTTTCTTTTGCCGTTGCAGAAGGCAGGCAAGGGGACTTCCTCTATCAAGGTTCCGGTACCTCTCAAGGTTCGCAGATCTCTCAGTTGGTGGTGCTCGTCGGCGATTTCAGCAGGCTGCCTTTTTCTCGAGCCTCAGCGAATTGTGGTGACTTCGGATGCCAGCCTTCAAGGTTGGAGGGCTCATTGCCAAGTACAGTTGGCCCAGGGCCTGTGGACTTCAGCCGATGCTCGCAGACCGATCAACTGGCTGGAGTTGCAGGCGGTGTTTCTGGCGCTATGCTCCTTCCGTCACCTTCTGACTGGCTCCCATGTTTTAGTCCTCACGGACAATATGACCGCGAAGGCGCACATCAATCGCCTCAGGGGCACGCGGTCCAAGACTCTGATGGCGGTTGCCATGAAGTTGGGGCTCTGGTAGGAACGTCATCTGGCCTCGATAAGGGCAGAACACATCTCCGGGATGGCCAACAGACAGGTGGACTGGTTGAGTCGCCAGCAGATAGACCACGCGGAGTGGCGACTCCACCCCCGGATCTTCCGATCCCTGACAGATCGCTACGGTCTTCCGGAGGTCGATCTATTTGCGACCCCGGAGAACGCTCAGCTCCCTCGTTTCTTTGCCCGTTATCCATCTCTACGGGTGGAGGCCATCGACGCTCTTCGGTCCCCTTGGCCCTCGGGACTGCTGTATGTGTTTCCTCCGATCCCTCTGTTGGCCAAGGTCATTCGGAAACTGTTGCTGGAACGTGCGGAGGTGATCCTTGTGGCTCCCCAATGGCCTCGGAGGCCCTGGTTTGCGGACCTAGTCTCCTTGTCTGTCACCCCCTCATGGCGCCTTCCCCAGAAAGCGGACGTTCTGACGCAAGGGGACCTGCAACATCCGGACCTCTCCTGGCTCAATCTGACCGCTTGGCGGTTGAGCGGTGCGCGCTGACTGGCGCTAACGTTCCTATAGATGTGGTCCGTACGATTCAAGCTTCTCTCCGGCCTTCAACGGACCGGATCTATTCGGCCACTTGGCGTGCCTTTTGTGGTTAGTGTGAGCAAAACTGGATCCCCCCTCTGCAGGCGACGATTGTGAATGTTCTAGTTTTTCTTAAAGCCGGCTTGTCCAAAGGCCTCTCCCCCAACACCTTGCGGAGACAGGTGGCAGCTATCTCGTCGGTCCTTACTTGCGGCAACTTAACTTCTTTGGCCCAACATCCTCTAATACGACGTTTTTTGGGGCTGCGAATTTGTGTCCTCCGGTTCTCCATCGCTACCCTACGTGGGACCTTTCGCTGGTATTAAACTCTTTAACAGGTCCTCCATACGAACCTCTTCGATTGACGAGTCTACGTTTGCTATCGTGTAAAGTCTCCTTCTTAGTCGCCATAACTTGGCCCGCCGAATTTCAGAGATCGCAGCTCTCTCCACCCGCCCAGACCTCTGTGTATTCCATTCGGACCGGGTGGTTCTCAGGTTGGATCCGACCTTTGTGCCTAAAGTCAACACGACCTTTCACCGTCTGCAGGAACTGATCCTGCCTGACTTCTGTCCGCATCCCGTCCATCCCCGGGAGCGCAAGTGGCACATGTTGGATGTTCGGCGGGCGCTTCGAGTGTATTTGAAACGGACCTCTTCGATTCGTCGCACGGAAGCCTTATTTGTCTCTTTTTTGCCCGCTTCCCTGGGGTCTAAGGTGTCCTCCTCCACTATCGGCCGCTGGCTTCGCCAAACTATTGCTTCAGCTTACGACCTTCGCTCATTGCCCAGACCCCCTCGTGTGATGGCGCATTCGACCCGCAGTGCGGCGACGTCAGCACCTGGGGCCACTCAGGCCTCCTTACTGGAAATCTGCAGGGCGGCTACTTGGTCTTCACCATCACCGTTTATTCATCATTACAAACTGGGCAAGTTTGCATCGGCGGAGGCCGCATTCGGTCGTTGAGTGCTACAGAGGGTCCTGCTGGGAGAGGGTTCTACGGACCAGACTGGTCCCCCCCGTTTTTAGGGACTGTGAACTTGGGTACGTCCCATGCTGGCTGCTGTCTCACCCATTATGGAGAAGGGGCGTTGGTCCTACCTGAGACGCACCTTCTCGTTGGGTGGAGACAGCAGCCAGACCCTCCCTTCTCCAGCCTGATGATGGCTGTCTTCTCTGTGTTACTTACCTTTTGTCCTATTCTCCCACACGCCGAGTCTGTCTTTTCGTCCTTCGCCAAAGCTGGGTCTGCCCGGTTACAAGGGCGGGATTTAAGATCTATGTCAGACTCAGTCCTTCAATCTGAATGGCTGGAACAACCCATGCTGGCTGCTGTCTCCACCCAACGAGAAGGTGCGTCTCAGGTAGGACCAACACCCCTTTTCAGGGGGATGTTGTTGTTGTTGTTATTATTATTATTATGACAGTATACACGGCAAACGAGATGACCATGCTGGATTTCATATTCCAAATCACTAGTTGAACACTTCCCAAGCATTTAGGACTGCGTGAAGTATCAGCGGATTATGCGAGCAGATCCCAGTAAGGTGGCCTTCTGCAGCTGACCAATGGTGATCTTGTCAGTGCCAATTGTTTTTAAGTGCTTGCCTAGGTCTTTAGGCACATTTATTTTTTATTTATTTATTTATTTATTTATTATTATTATTATTATTATTACATTATTTTATTATTATTATTATTATTATTGATTAATCTTTAGTGAGATTCACAGCCTTTGGGGCTGGTTAATATCTCAGCAGCTCGAGTCTTAACCAAGGACCTAGGAACTGTTAAGGTATCATCAGAGGATGTAAGCTGTTCCGAGTAAGGTGGTTTTTTGTAGAGTCAAAATGTTCAAGTCCGGTAAATTTAGAATTTCTAAATAGCGGGGTAGCCCTTTGGGTATTGCTCCAAGGGCTACAATTACAATCGGGACAACAGACGATTTCTTTTTCCACAGTCGCTCAACTTCAATTTGCAAGTCCCGGTACTTTGTGATTTTTTCTTGCTGCTTATCTTCAATCCGTGCATCACCAGGTATTGCAATGTCAATGAACCATACTTTTTTCTTTTCAACTATTGTTATGTCAGGTGTGTTGTGGACCAAGTGCTTATCAGTCTGAATCCTGAAGTCCCACAAGATCTTGAGTTTCTCATTCTCTAAAACTTTCTCAACCTGATGTTCCCAGTGGTTTTTGCTGTACTCAAATCCAAACTTCTGGCACAATTTCCAGTGAATGAACTTAGCAACGCGGTCATGGTGTTATAGGTAGTCAGTTTGTGAAATTTTGCTGCACCCGCTGATCAGGTGGTCGACTGTCTCATCTTTCTCATTACAGAGGTGGCATTTGCTGTTGGTGGTAACATGTTGAATTTTTGCCTTCATGCAGTTTATGGCTAGGGCTTGTTCTTGAGCTGCCAAAATAAAGCTTTCTGTTTCTTTTTTCAGTACTCCTGATCTTAACCAGTTCCAAGTTAGTTTCTGGTCAACTTTTCCTTCAATACTTTTCAAGTATTGGCCATGCAGAGCCTTGCTTTTCCAATTTTCAGCTTGCTGCTCAATTACTTCTTTCTTATACCCTGCTTTTGTTTTAGTTGTCTTTAAAAGGCCTCCTTTATTTACTTCCTTAATCATTGGTTCTTCACTTTTCTGGATGTAATCATTCAAGCTGCGTTTTTCTTCTTCCACAGTCTGCTTTACTTGTAGGAGTCCTCGACCACCTTCTGCTGTTGGTAGATATAATCAGTCAACATCACTTTTGTGGTGCAAGGCATGATTCATTGTCATAAGCTTCCTTGTTTTTCTGTCCAAATTGTCTAACTCCATCTGGGTCCAATCAATTATTCCTGCAGAGTATCGAATCACAGGTATAGCCCAGGTATTTATGGCTTTTATGATGTTTCCTCCACTCAGTTTGGACATTAATATCTTACAAATTCACCGAATGTACTTGGCTGAAGTTAATTCCTTGACTTTATTATGCATTAAGTCAGAGGCTTCTAACATCCCTAAGTGCTTGTAGCCTTCTTCTGATTTTACTGCCTTTATCATTTCTTCATTCTCTAGTTCTATTCCATCCTCTTCTATGATCTTGCCTGCTTTGGTTGCTATTGTTGCACATTTGTCAATTCCAAACTGCATACCAATGTCTTGGCTGAATTTTTTTGTGTTTTCAATTAATAAATTCAGTTCAGCTTTTGTTTTGCCAAACAGCTTCAGATCATCCATGTACATCAAGTGTGAAATTTTAGGTCCTTTCTTTGCCAGTTTGTATCCACAGTTCATCTTCTTCAAAATGATTGTCAGTGGTAGCATTGAAAGTATAAAAATTAGGGGTGAAAGGGAATCGCCCTGGAAAATGCCTCGTTTAATTTCAACTTCATCCATTTCTTCTTCATTAGCCATAAATTTCATTTTCCAGAGGTTCATTGAAGATTCCATGAATTTTTGTATGTTTCCAGGCATTTCTTGATCCAGCTATGGGGAACTGAATCAAACGCTTTCTTATAGTCTATCCAAGCCATGAACAGGTTGGTTCATCTTTTCTTTGAGTTCTTTAAGATTAGCTTGTCAATCAGCAATAGATCCTTTGTTCCTCTTGAGTTTTTGCAGCATCCTTTCTGTTCTACAGGAAGCAAGTTATTTCTTTCCAAGTATCCATAAATTTGGTTTGCAATGATACCAGTAAGAAGCTTGTATGTTGTTGGCAAATAGGTGATTGGCCTATAGCAGTGATGGCTAACCTTTTTGCCATCGCGTGCCAGGAGGGGGGGGCGGGGGAGGGTTGTGCACGCACGTGCCCACACGCATGTGCGCGCAACTCCCCTCCCCCCGGCACATGATGGCCTGGTAGCCCTGTTTTTCTTTCTTACCTGGCTCCAGATCCTGTCTATTTATCTGGGAAGGGCGAAAACAGCCTTTCCCACTCCCTTGGAGGCCCTATGGAGGCTGAAAGTGGGACAGGAAGTGACATTTTTTGCTGTCCCCAGCCTCCAGAACCTCTCTAGGAGTCTCTAGAAGCCTCTCTAGGAATCTCTAGGAGCCTCTCTAGGAGTCTTTGGCGGCTGGGGACAGCAAAAAAAGTCACTTCCTGTCCCACCGGAAGTCAGGAAATGGGCCCTTTCAGCCTCCGTAGGGCCTCCAAGGGAGTGTGAAAGTTTTGCTTTTCCCAGATAAATAGACAGGATCTGGAGCCAGGTATGAAAGAAAAATGGGCCTCCCCCCCCAGTCCCTCCAGAGGCAGGAAACAGCCTGTTTCCCTACTTCTGGTGGGCCCAGAAGGCCCGAAAATCAGCTGGCCGGCGGGCGCATGCGCCCCAGAGCTGAGCTGGCATACCCACTAATATGGCTCTGCGTGCCACCTGTGGCACGCGTGCCATAGGTCCGCCATCACGGGCCTATAGTTTCCAGGGTCCTTTCCTTTTTCTTTATCTTTTTGGATCAAAAATGTCCTTCCAGTTGTCATCCATTCATCATTTTCAGGTGTTTTAAGGGTCTGGTTCATCTGGGTTGCCAATCTTTTGTGCACACTTGTAAGTGCCTTTAACCAGAAGCAATGCAGCTTATCTGGTCCAGGGGCACTCCAGTTCTTCACTTTTCTTGACTGTCTTTGCACCATTTCTTTTGTTATTTTCACGTTTTCCATTTTATGCACTTTAATAGAGTCCTCAACGTGTTTGATCCATTTTGCATTTCTGTTGGGCTTCTTGTTGTTTTCCCACAAATTCTTCCAGTATTTCAGCGCTTTCTCTTTATCAGGCTTTTCATTTGTTGTTGCTCCGTCTCCATTTTCACAAATCACTAGTCAAACACTTCCCAAGCATTTAGGACTGCGTGATGTATCGGCGGATTATGCGAGCAGATCCCAGTAAAGTGGCCTTCTGCAGCTGACCAGTGGTGATCTTGTCAGTGCCAATTGTTTGCCTAGGTCTTTAGGCACAGCACCCAGTGTGCCGAGTACCACTGGGACCACCTGCACTGGTTTATGCCAGAGTTTCTGCAGTTCTATTCTGAAGTCCTGATATCTGGTGACTTTTTCAAGTTTTTCTCGTCGATTCTGCTGTCAGCAGGTATGGCAATGTCGACGATCCACACTTTTTTCTTCTCCACAATTATGATAGCCAGGATATTGTGTTCTAAAACTTTGTCAGTCTGTATTCGGAAGTCCCACAGCAGTTTTGCATGCTCATTTTTGACCACTTTTTCAGGCTTATGATCCCACCAGTTCTTTGCTACAGGCAGATGCTAGTGGGCCATCTAAGCGACTGTGATGGGATGTTGTTTGTAGTCAGTCTGAGCTATTGTCTTGCAACAGCTCAGTATGTGGTCAATGGTTTCATCCGCTTCTTTGCAGAGTCTGCATTTGGAGTCATCAGCAGATCTTTCTATTCTGGCTTTTATTACATTTGTTCTGATGGCTTGTTCTTGGGCTGCAAGAATCCGGCCTTCTGTCTCTTCAATGTTCCGTTGGTCAACCATAACCAGGTCTTTTCCTTATCTACTTTTCCTTGGATCTTTTCAAGGAATTGTCCATGCAGTGCTTTATTACACCAGCTGTCAGCCCAAGTTTGCATCACTGTTTTCCTATATTGATTCTTGGTTTGCTGCACTTTGAGTAGCTTCCTCTTGTTGACCTCCATCAAAGCTGGTTAAACACTGTCTTTCACATAATCTGCCAGAGCATGCTTCTCTTCTTCGACTGTCTGCTTCACTTGCAAAAGTCCTCTGCCTTCTGCTTTTCTGGACAAATATAGCCTGTCAACATCACAACGCGGGTGCAACGCATAGTGTATGATCATCAGTTTTCCTGTTTTCCTATCCAGGCTGTCCAGCTCTCCCTGTGTCCAGTTCACGATCCCAGCAGTATAGCTGATGATGGGTATGGCACAAGTATTTATAGCCTTGATGGTGTTACCGCCATTCAGTTTGCTTTTTAGAAGTTTCCGGACCCTTTGTGTGTATTATTTGCTGACCACATTTTTCACTTGCCCGTGCTTGATGTTGTCCAGCTTGATATTGTCCAGCTGTCCAGGTATTTGTAGGCTTCGGGTTGCTGGCACTTGATGGTTTGTCCATTGGGCATTTCAATTCCATCACTGTCTACGATGTTCCCTTTCTTCAGTGCCACTGTGGCGCATTTGTTCAGGCCAAACTCCATGCTGATGTCAGTGCTGAAAATTTGAACTGTATTGGTCAGTGACTGGATCTTAATTTCCGATTTTCCATATAGCTTCAGGTCATCCATGTACAGCAGGTGAGAGATTTTCTGTGAGTTTTTAGCAGTTTGATAACCCAGGTTAGTTTTCTGTAAAATTGTTGACAGGGGGGGTCATGGTGATGATGAACAACAGAGGTGACAAAGAATACTCTGGAAAATTCCTCTTTTGATGTTGACCAGTCCATAGCTTTCACTTCCAATAAACAGTTCTGTTTTCCAGGACTTGATCGCATTTGCAATGAAAGTACCAATGCACTTGCATATTCCGATGACGTCCAGGCACTTGATGATCCAGCTGTGCTATAGTGAATCAAATGCTTTCTTGTAATCAATCCGAGTTGTATGCAGATTTGTTTTTTGGCTTTTGCAGTTCTCTAGAATCAGTTTGTCAATCAGGAGCTGATCCTTTGTGCTCTGCTTCCTCGTTTGTTTCCTTTCTGCTCTACTGGCAAGATGTTTTTTGCTTCTAGGTAGTCCTGGATCCTGTCAACTATAATGCCAGTCAGCAGCTTGAACATGGTTGGCAGACACGTTATTGGCCTGTACTTTGCAGGTGTTGCCCCTTTTGCTGGATCCTTCTGTATCAAATAGGTTTTTCCAACTGTTAACCATTCACTGATGTTTCCTGTCTGCAGCATCTCATTGAATTGTTCGGCCATTTTTTCATGCGGGCTGGTCAGGTATTTGAGCCAAAAGCCATGCAGTTGATCGTTGCCAGGCGATGGCCAGTTCTTGACTTTTTTCACTCTGTTGCTTATCATTTCAGTAGTTATTTTCAGTTGGTCCATTTTGTTCTTGGAGAATTTCATCTCAAAATCTCTGATCCATCCAGCATTTTTGTTGTAACATTTCTCAGTCTCCCATAGGTCTTTCCAAAACTGAGTAGTTGCTGTTTTCTCAGGTTTTTCAATTTTCGTATCCCCCGTCTGATTCAGACTCTGATAGAACCATCTTTGGTCTGATTGGAACAATTAAATTTGTTTATACTGGATGACTCTGGCTTCGTATCTTTCAATTTTTCTTGCTGTCGCTGTTATCTGCAGCTTCACAATTTCCAATGCTTCAATAATTTTTCTTGTGCTGAGTCCATATTTTTTTATCAGATGTTTCTTGATCTTGCTGTTCTTCAGCTTTTTCTCCTGCAAATTCTTCAAGTTGCTTGCATCTGCTCGCAGACTCTTGATTTTCAGCTCCAACCTGATTTTCCACTGTGGTTTCCCAGTCAATTTTCTAGGGGACTGTGGCTGTTGAATCCCCAGTTCTTCTGACTGCTGTACTGTAGGAAAGCTGATTTGTTTGTTTAATTGATGTGCCCCCACAGAGAAGGCTCTCCCCCTGGGGGCCACCAGCCAACATTGCTTGACCGACGGCACCCTGAGGAGGCCCTCTCTGTGAGAGCGTATTGTCCGGTGGGAGGTTATCGGTAGTAGCAGGCGGTCTAGTAGATATCCTGGCCCTAAGCCATGGAGCGCTTTGAAGGTGAGAACCAATACCTTGAAGCGCACCCGGAAGACCAACAGGAGCCAATGCAGCTCGCGCAGGAGAGGTGTTACATGGGAGCGCCACGTCGCTCCCATAATCACCCGTACGGCTGCATTCTGAACCAGTTGGAGCCTCTGCGTGGTCCTCAAGGGGAGCCCCATGTAGAGAGTGTTGCAGTAGTCCAAGTGAGACGTAACGAGGGCATGGGTGACCGTGCATTAGGAGTCCCGATCCAGAAAGGGGCGCAACTGGCGTATCAGGCGAACCTGATAGAAAGCCCCCCTGGCCATGGTGTCATATGCTCTTCTAAAGACAGCCATGTGCCCAGGAGGACACCCAAGTTGCGAGCCCCCTCTGTGGGGGTCAATGACTCACCCCCAATAGCCAGCGATGGCACCAGCTGGCTATATCGGGACGCCGGTATCCACAGCCACTCAGTCTTGGAAGGGTTGAGTCGAAACCTGTTCCTCCCCATCCAGACTTGCACAGCCTCCAGACACTGGGACATCACTTCGAGGGCATCATTGGGGTGGTCTGGGGTGGAGATGTACAGCTGAGTGTCATCAGCGTACAGATGACATTGCACCCCAAAGCCACAGATGATCTCACCCAGCGGCTTCACATAAATGTTGAACAGGAGTGGCGAGAGGACCGACCTTTGCAGACACCGCAAGCAAGCCGCCTCGAGGTCGACTTCTGCCCCCCTGCCAACACAGACTGCAACCGGTCAGAGAGATAGGAGGAGAACCACCGCAGCATGGTGCCTCCCACTCCCAATCCCCCCAACCGGCACAGCATGATACCATCGTCAATGGTATCAAAAGCCACTGAGAGGTCTAACACAACCAGAACAGAGGAACAACCTCTGTCCCGGGCCCTCCAGAGATCATCTACCAATGCGACCAATGCCATCTCCATGCATTGTTGCGCCATTGTGCGCACGAGCAGCAGCAGCACCACGATGAACCTCACAGTATCCTGCTGTAAGCGTCTACACTGGTATGACACACCTCGTAGTGCTGCCACCACTTGCACACAATGCCATAACAAGCCTTACAGCATCCTCTCCCCCACCCCACCCCCACCCTTGCTTGATTTTTAAGCTTGTGCATCACCCCATCTCGGACAATCAGATGGTGGGAAGGACTTAACTAGGGCTTATTTTGAGTGGCAGGGCTTATTTTAGGGGCAAGCATGAAAATCAGGCTGGGGCTTGTTTTCGGGGAAGGTTGTATTTTTGGGGAAACACGGTATTTTCTTGCCTATTTTAACTTTTGTTCCTAATCTGTTTTTTTCAGTAGTTTTTGATAGGTTGGACTGTTTTTTTCCTTTGTGTAAAGATGAATGCAAAATAATAAGTTAAATTCTGCTTTCTCCCAGTTGCTTGTCACCTTCTTGCCACTTTCTCTCACTAATGGACCAATCATTTCCTTGACTTTTTTCTTGTCTTTTACATGTTGAAAGGAAGTTTTTTTTTTGTTATTTTTGACTTTTTCGCAAGCCTTAGTTTATTTTGAGCTTAGGTCAAAAGTGAGCCTTCCTCACTTCATCTTTGCAGCTTGGGCTATAGAATATAATATAATACTGTGTGAATGGGCTATTTAAATATCTACAAATTGGCCAAATGTAAAAGAAACTTTTTCTAAGTTTGGTGCCTATTAATTTGTGGTATAATAATAAAAATTAATACCAATTATATTAAAATGATATTTAAAAAGAAAACAAAAACAATCTGAAGAGAGATCAAGGCAAAGAAAAGATAATTCCTATTCATACTAGACAATTCAGTTTATTGGCAAATAGCCCTCCTAGGCAACAACTGATTTTCAAAGCCATCTATCCTTTCTAGAAGTACATCTAAATTTGGCCATTTGTAGATATTTTGCCCATTCACACAGTATTATGTTATAGTCTCAGAAAATAAAAGACTGTAACTCTCACTTTATAAGCAAGGAATTGAATTATTTTTCCTTCTATTGGAAAAAATAATATTACAAATTTAATTTTTGAATGAAAATTTTCCACAGAAATCAGGCTTAGCGAAAAAAAACTTCTAAACTTCAAGACCCAGTTGATTAACTGATTAATTAATATGACAGAAATTGAAAACTGATGGGAGGAGTGGTAGAAATAACACTCCAGATATTCTTAGTTACATGTTTATTGAATGTCAACATTGTCTATGAAAAATATTCTATAAATTGATATCAAGCACAATATTGGAAAGTATTTCCAAAACATATATTTAAAGGACATAAAGAAATTATTCTTAAATCTAATTTGAAATTGACATTAAATCTATCATTAGTTAGTGGCTAAATTTAAGCAGTTTGGTTTTGCTTCCTTCCCATACTTTTTGACAAAAGTAAGTTTAAATAATAATAAAAAAGGTTCTTATATGTAATAGATTTAGGTTACAAACACATAATTCTATAGCACTACCAAATTGAATATATATATATATATATATATATATATATATATATATATATATATATCTTAATTGCATAAACTTCTTTAGAGTTTTAACAGGATTAAAAAATTAAAATTTATATAATTAGGAAAAAGTAATAATGCTTTTGGTGTCATAAAACAAGAGCAAAATATTTTTGATACTGAAGCATCTGTTCCTGAAGAAGGAATAAGATAATATAAAAGTTGGACGGGATCTTGGAGAGCATATCATCTAACCTTTTGTTCAACATAGGAATCCAGTAATACAGCATTCTTCAAAGATTACTATGTAGTCCTTATTTAAACATCTCCGTTGATGGAGACTACACAATCTCCTGTAGCAATGTGCTCCATTTTTTAAGATCTCTTACTGTTAAGAAATATTTTATAGTACTAAACCCATACGCTAGTCACCTCCCATCTTGATTACTGTAATGCTCTCTACCTGGGGCTGCCCTTGAGGATCACTCGGAGGCTTCAGCTGGTGCAGAATGCGGCTGCGCGGGTTGTGATGGGAGGGTCCCGATACTCCCATGTTACACCTCTCCTGCGTGACTTGCATTGGTTACCGGTTGTCCTCCGGGTGAGATTCAAGGTGCTGGGGATGACCTATATAGCCCTACATGGCTTAGGCCCAGGATACTTGTTGGACCATCTGCAGCTAGCAACGGCTTCCCATCGCCCGGTGTGTTCTCACAGGGAGGGCCTTCTCCAGATGCTGTCGGCTAGATAATGTCGGCTGGCAGCCCCCAGGGGTAGACCTTTCTCTGTGGGCTTGCCCACTCTTTGGAATCAACTCCTCCTGGGGCTTTGGTTGGCTCCTGACCTTTGCACCTTCCGCCGCAAATTAAAAACATGGCTGTTCACATCACCCAGCCTGGACTAAAGGGGTTTTTGATTATTTTAATGGGTTTTAATATATGTTTAAATTATACATTTATACATTTATGTATTTTATATATGCATATTTATGTATTTTATGTTTTATTGGGTTTGTTTTTATTTGTTGTGAGCTGCTCTGAGTCCTACGGAGATAGGGCGGCATACAAATTATAATAAATAAATAAATAAATGTTCCATTAACTTTGTCTATGGAGAATTTTAGATGTCACTTGGTGCAACCTTGTCACCAATGAGGAAATGTTGTGGTGGAGTGGACCTAGGAAGTTGCAGATCATTATGATGGAACACTGAATGTGCCTGGCTAGCTATATTCTTCATTTGCTAGAACATTGATACTCGAAAAGTACTATGAGATGGGAGCCATTGGAGAAAAAGTGGGGTAGATCACACAAAACATAGTGTCAGATGTTAAAAAATAGCTTACAGACAGTAGCCATCAAATGAGAAAATGCTGAAGATGCCACTGTGGATAGTATTCTGCCTCTGAAACAACTCCCAAGTATTTATTTTGAGATATTGTTAACATGCTTCATTTTGTTTTTGAACACATCAGTGACAGTTTGAGAGAGATACACAGAAGCATACTGATAATATATGTCTTGATTATATGTAATTGAAACAAGCTAGATTTTGTTTCTAGGTGACATATACTATAATTTGACATATTCGTCATTTTTTCAAATTTTTCCCTTTGCTTTGGCAAAGCCACAACAGTGTTAGAAATGCTTCTAACAGATGTAAAAACAAATAAAACATGAGAGGAGAAGAACAGTAGAAGGACAGAATCCATAATGAAAGTATTATGCAACAATGTATAAATATACTATATGTATACTACATTTCTGGAAATAATCTATTATAATATAGTTGAAATTAAAAAGTTTCAAATATGCTGTACTGTTATTGCAAAAATGTTTCTGTTATATCTTTTATTTTAATATTGCAAATGTCAAATACAAAATTCACAGATATTTTCCATTATGTAGAGGAAAACAATTGCGTAAGAAACTAAACATACCACCTTTATTTCAAATTATACTTCGTCATTATATAGATTGCTTAAAATGAAGTAATTATGATGTTAAAGCAACTGGAATTCAAAGAACGTAAACAACATTTTATATAATTATAGCATATGAAGTTAACCAGTAATTAAATCAAGATGTGTTTTTAAAAATAGATAATAAGTTAACTAGTACAGGTTGGAAATTGCTCTATGGCAAATTTTGTGCAAAAAATTGAAAACTTAAGTTTCATCCTTTTATTAAATAGCTCCTAAAGATCGTTGCCCATGACTAGCACAAGGCATATTGATTTTAATGTAGTCTTTTTTATTATTCCTGGTTTTAGCATATTAATTGGCACTATATTCCAGCAAGCTCAACAAAAGATACTGTATAAATAGTGATTAGTTTGTTTTTTTTATTAGAGTTTCAGATGTGCACCACAGAGGGAAATTAGATACAAATTTCAGAAAGCTGCTGAAAGAGATATCTTTGCATGTAGAGTGATAGTTTATAAATAAAATATTAGATCTGATATGCCATTTCACCTGTTAAGACCAAGATACTATAGAATGAAGCATATGCTATATTCTTGTTTCAAATCAGACATCACTTCTTGAATACTTATTTTCTCCATTGTAGCGGGGGCAGCATCCAGGAGTGGGTTTGTCCTCGTCTGTTAGCCAATAGGACTGAGACTGTCAAATTGTGAGGACACGCCTACACCAACGGTCTCCAGCTTTGTCTCAGTCCTAGCTGAAGACAGGTGTGTTTTTTTCCATAGGTCTTCCTATTCCTGGGTGCCTTTGGGATTTCCTTCTTTTAATTTACTTTGATTTAGTTTGATTTTTGATTAGTTTTTTGACAGGAGTTGTCATCCTCTTTGTGGCAGCTACATTTCCATCACATAGCATGCCACCATCATTCCAGCATGCAGTGCTTGGCACAAGCCACTGAAGGCCGCATAGCGGCACGTCAGCCCATCGGCCGGTGGGTCTGATAGGGCAACCAGCGCTGACCCTAGAGCATTTCCATCAAGGCTGTTGAATTTCTGGCTCAGTGGGAAGCTCCGTGCTCCGCTTCAAGCTGAGGAGTGGCTGGGCTGTCAGGAGAAGCCCAAACTTTCGTGAGCCGCCGGACTTCTGGACGTCCCTGCCCAATTGGGGGCACGGCTCGCAAGTGGTCAGCAGACCAGGAACTTGATTCCCAAGCCTCTGCTCGCTTGTGGGTACGCTTGGAAACCGCCATGGCCGCCCTGGAGGCCACCTTTGATGCCAGCTGCTCGGCAGCTCGTTAAAATGGCGGACGTGACTCCCAGAATCAGCGGTGGAGCTGTTTTGCAAATGGAGGCTTCGGCGGGTAAGGAGCAGGGCGAGGCTCCCAGGAAGGTGGCTGGAGGGGCAGAGACCTCGGGCTCGAGGTCTGCAAGCAGGAGAGTAGCCACCAAAATCTCTTAAGACATCGCAGAGATCAGCGAAGCCCTAAAAAGCTGCAGAGAAAGATGCAGCGAGGCGCCAGAGGGCAATGGAAAGGGAGATTGCCAGGGCATCAGACTCAGTCCCTCAGGGATGCCCCTCAGGGACTGGCGGCAACTTTTTCCTGCCATTATCAGGAGTGGCAGTTGCTTACAGAGGAGTTTGACAACAGGTGAATGCAGCCCTTGTCACCAGATGGTGCTGCTGAGCAATCTTTAACAGGCAATCTGCCCAGCAACAGAGCTTTGTTTAGGTCCCTCCCTGATCCCTTTTCTACCCCAGTGGCATGGCAACAGCTACCCAAGCGTAAATCTTGCCTGCTGAGGCACCGCCTGCCTGCCCAGCCTTCAGCAGAGGCCCGCTCTGGGGACAAACCTCATGGTTAATTTCCACATAATATGGAGACCATTATCTCTGAAGCCATAGAGAGAGGAATAGCTGCTGGTGGGCTGCTTTGTTGTGGCCCACCAGTGGCCTGCGCAGATTGTTGCTGATCCTGATGATGAGGAAGATGTTGTGGTCTCGCGCCAGCAGCCTGTGCAGCTGGCGCTCGAGTTGGACAGCAAGGAGGCTGAAGAAGATGTGGTGCCAGAGGCAGGGATTCAGCCAGGGCCTTCAGAACCTCCAGAAGCTCCTTTAAGTGCAGAAGATGAAGTGGAGGAGCCTCTTCTCAATGTATGGGCACACAGAGCTGCCAAAAGGCAGGAGTGGTTACTCAGGAGGAGGTCTTCTCGAGAGTAAGGCTTGGGGCTAATTGGCCACTCCCTTAGCCTATTTAAAATTGCACGCAGCTTCTAAAAAGCTGCAGGAAACAATGCATGTTCGCTCGATGATCATTGAATCTGGATTTTCTTTGCAAACCTTACTTCTGGGCTTTTTGCCGACTCTCGTAAGACTTTATCTTTCTGTGGAATTTCTGGCAGGTTGTTAAGGACGTTTTAGTTAACAGCCTGCATTTGTAAAAAAAACTATGTTTGGAAGTAAATTGAGTTTGGTTTATAGTTTGTGTGTGCTACATTCTCTGGGATCTGTAGCTGGGGCAGAACAGGCTTCCCTTCAATCTGAGTACTCTCAGTCAGTGGATTTGCCACCTAAAGGACTGGTGTCAGGGGAGTTGCCATGCCCTCGGGGTTCTTACTCCCTGACTTCTTCAGATGCTTCTGATGTTCAGGAGGACATGGATTGAGAACTTGAGTTCTCAGAGGATGTGGGATTATCTCCTGACCAGCCGTCCTTTGTTGGGTTTCCCCTCCCCCCCCATTTGCTTAAGTCTTTGCTGTATAAGGCCACCAGCGCAGCACGTTTAGCAGGACACCTGCCAGCAGTACATCCACCTACAGATTCAGGGCATATCAGTGGTTCCTTGTTTTCCGAGCCCAAGGCTGAGGCCGAGTGGTCTCTGCTCCACCGTTGTTTACTGATGTGGTGAATAGGCAGTGGGCCACACCAGGGGCAGGGGCGAACCCCAGCTCCCTAGTAGACATTTTTTTAACATGGCCCCAGAATTGTCCCAAGTCCTACTGGTGCCAGCGGTGGATGCCTCAATCGTGGCGCTTGTGACTTCAGCTGTCCTGTCAGATGCCCAGGAAGAGGCCCTCCGGCTGGAGGACAGACGTGCCAAGCAGTCTATCAAGAAGTAGTCTATCCATCAGTCAGCCGTGTGAGCCGTGAAAGCCTCGACAGCAGCATCCTTCTTTAATCGTGCCTTGTTGCTGTGGCTTAGGCAGTTGCAGGACAGGGTTCCGCTGACTGATCTGTGTGTCCATCAGGACCTCAATAAATTGTCGTCCACCCTTGAATTTTTGGCGGATGAGACACTGGCAGCTGCGAAGTTTGCCTCAAAGGCCATCGCTTCGTCCGTGGCTTCTAGGCAGCTTCTTTAGCTCTGGCAGTGACAGGCGGATGCCAAGCAGAAGTGGCGACTGGCATCTGCCCTGTTCTTGGGGAAACAACTGCTTGGGGAGTCACTGGAGCTGCTGCTCGTAGAAACTAAAGAAAAACATAAGGTCCTCCCCTTGCAAGACGGACAGATTCACAACCTTCTCCATATTCCCGAAGTCAGTCCTTCCGGGGTCCTGATGGAGGGGTTGGATTCTTTAGGCCACAGTGCCCATTCCACCCTAGGCAGGGTCAGCCCCAGGATAGGGCAGGGAAGTTTAGGCAATTTCCTCCTAGGCAGCCCTTTCGAGGTGGGGGGGAGCCGCCCTTACTGATGCCAGCAATAATTGCGTCATGAGCCCTCCCATTGGGGGACGCCTGACCTTCTATGCCAGACGTTGGCAGGGTATCACGACAGATGCATGGATTCTGGAGACGGTCCATTAGGGCCTCTCTTTAGAGTTCCTCTCTCTTCCTCGAGCTTTTTAATTTCTTGCCCGGTTTCAGGTAATCAGGTCAAACGGGACCGCATGGAAACTGCTATCCAGCACCTATTGGATATTCAGGCTGTTCAGCCAGTTCCTGAGGTCAAGCAGCAGATGGGGTTTTATTCCATCCTTTTTGTAATTCCAAAAGCCTCGGGTGGGTATAGAGCAATTCTAGATCTCAAAAGACTGAACCGCTACATTGCTTACAAACAGTTCAAGATGCATTTGCTTCAGTCCATTTTGGATGGTTTTAGGGAGGGCGACTTCCTCACCTCAATTGACCTTTCTGAGGCTTATTTACATATCCCATTTTTTTTTAGGTCATAGGAAATATCTCCACTTCTGTTATGCAGGCCGGCACTATGAGTATCGAGCCTTGCCCTTTGGTCTGTGTCAGTGCCAAGGGTTTTCACGAAGGTATTGGCGGTCTTAGCAGCCTATCTGCGGGCTTGTCTCGTGCGCATCCAGTGCTAACTGGATGACATCCTGATCCAGTCCGCCTCTAAGGAACAGGCATGTGAGGACCTAAGGGTCACCATGCAGGTGCTTCAGCAGCATGGTTTCTCTGTTAATTTGAAAGAGAGTCAGTTGGTTCCTACAATGCGGTTGCTGCATTTGGGGGCTGAGATTGATACTATTGAGTGCAGGGTATATCTCTCCCAGGAGCGTCAGGCAAGCTTGGTTGAGCTAGTAAACCACATTAAAGGGTCTTGCTCAGTGCCTTTCGCGACTTCTGGGCAAGATGGTATCCTGCATTTCAATCGTACCATGGGCACGCTTACATGCCAGGTCAGTCCAGTGGTTTCTTCTTCCTTATCAGAGGGCAAGTACCAGCTCCTCCCTTTACAAGGTTAGTTTGCCTCCTGTGGTATTACATTCCCTGGAATGGGTCTCCCAAGCGATTGCTAAAGGTTGTGCTTTTAAAGAGCCCAAGAGGCTGACAGTGACGACTGATGCCAGTCTTTATGGTTGGGGGGCTCACCTATGGGATAGGGTGGCCCAGGGCAGGTGGTCCCAGTTAGACTTCGCCCACAATATTAATTGGCTACAACTCAGGGCGGTCCACCTGGCCCTTAAGGAGTTCCAGGATCTGGTGTCGGGCAGGCCTACCTTAATTTTAGCTGACAATGTGGCAGCTAAGGCTCACATTAACAGACAGGGGGGCACCCAGTCTAGGGCCCTTATGGATGAGGCTGAACGGCTTTGTAGTTGGGCGGAACACCTTCAGATATCATTGAGGGCAGGGCATATTGCAGGGACAGCCAATATTCAGGCAGATTGGCTCAGCAGAGCCACAATTGACCATGCAGAGAGGTGCCTGCATCCGGATTTGTTTTAGGAGCTGACGGAGCGCTTCAGGCAACCAGCTGTGGACCTCTTCACCACCCTGGACAACGCTCACCTGGACAGGTTCTTTACGAGGTTTGTGGTTCTGGAAACGGAGAGCGTTGATGCGCTTCACGGCCCTTGGCCAGCAGAATTGCTCTACTCCTTCCCTCCGCTTCCCCTCATTCTGAGGGTGGTAAGGAAGATTCTTGCAGAACTGGTGGAGGTGATCCTACTAGCTGTGCACTGGCCACGGCGGCCTTGGTTTGCCGACTTGGTGGCCCTTTCGGTGGCCAGACTGGAGGATACTGCTGGACAGAGTCTCCCTCAGCCAGGGGGCGTTGGTCCACCCGGACCCTCGGTGGTTCCAATTGACCGCCTGGCATTTGAGTGGAAGGCTCTGAGCCAGGACAACTATTCCTCCAAGGTCATTGCTACCATTCAGGCTTCCCGGAGGGCTTCTACCAACAGGATTTATGATGCCACCTGGCGAGCATTTTGCTCTTGGTGTGTTAAGTCGGGCTTTGACCCGACCTTAGTGACAGTGCCCCAGATTCTTCAATTTCTGCAGGTCAGTCTGAACAAGGGGCTATCGCCTAACACATTCCGTCACCAGGTGGAGGTGGTGTCTTCTTTTCTCCTGCAAAGGTGTGGATTCCCTGGCTCGTCACACAAACATTCGCAGATTCCTTAGGGGCATTACAAATCTTAGGCCTCTGGTAGTTCACTGTTTTCCGACTTGGGACCTTACCAAGGTCCTACAAGCCCTCATGGGGGGACCCTTTGAACCTCTGTGAGAGACCTCCTTGAGATTTCTGTCCTTCAAAGTGGCCTTCCTGGTCGCCATAACTTCGGCCAGGAAGATCTCTGAATTCGCGGCTCTTTCGGTCTGTCCAGACTTGTGTGTTTTTCATACCAACTGGATGGTGTTACATTTGGACCCTTCCTTCATGCCAAAAGTTAACTCATGGTTTCACAGGGCCCAGGAGCTGGTGCTCCCAAATTTTTGTCCCGATCCTGCACATGTGCTGGAACATAAATGGCACATGTTAGACGTGTGGAGAGCACTCCGGATTTATTTAAAGCGGACTTCTTCCTTCAGGAAGACAGAGTCTCTCTTTGTTTCATTTCAGCTGGCCTTCTTGGGGGCCAAGGTCACTTCTTCGACCCTGGGCCGCTGGATTTGGGCGTGTATTGCCAAATCTTATGAAATGCAGGCCCTTCTACTGCCCAATAGTATTACGGCACACTCCACCAGGAGTGCGGCCACAAGTGCAGCATGGGCTACGTAGGCTTCCCTAGAGAAGGTTTTCTGTGCTGCTACCTGGTCATCACCCTCCCCATTTATTAGGCACTATAAACTTTATATCTATGCCTCGGCAGAGGCGGTCTTTGGGAAGTGGGTCCTCCCAAAGCGGGTACACACACTGATGAGGGAACCTAGGGCCGGGCTCCTGCCCACACGTAAGGACAGCACCGCTTTGGTATGTCCCATTCCTGGATGCTGCCCTCACTACAATGGAGAAGGAATGTTGGTTTTACCTGATACGATCCTTCTTGTTGAGTGGGGGCAGCATCCAGCCCCACCCTGTTTCGGAGCCGGCCTCAGTCCACTGGAGGGTGGTTTGTTTATGGTTGTTTGTTTAACTGTTTGTTGATTGTTTCCGGATCATAACACACCGAGGCTGTCATTACTCCTTCGAGAAAGCTGGGACCGTTGGTGTAGGCGTGTCCTCGCAACTTGACAGTCTCAGTCCTATTGGCTAACAAACGAGGACAACCCCATTCCTCGATGCTGCCCCCACTCAATGAGAAGGATTGTATCAGGTAAGACCAATGTTCCATCTCAGTGTATGGTTAATATGGAGGAATTTTCAAGTTAGTATACTTCTCTAATTATTAATAATGTGTCCAACTTTGGTAATTGTCTGCGTAAATTAAGTATGGGTTTCTCTAGGACCAGTTTTGGCCCTTGTCCATATTTTGGAGTAAGAGTTCCTAATGATGCTTATTCTTTATTCAAATTTGCATTTTGTAAGTTCTCTCAGAAGCTGATAAAAAACAACAGAGCAAAAACTCTGTGACAAAAGCCTAGTGACATTTTCTCTAGCACTTTTGATTGAATGTCAAATTATATCCTTCAGGAACTGAAGCAGTGATTAGTGTTTTTGCTGTACATATAGTCCTCAAACTATGACTATAATTGAGTCCAAAATTTCTGTTGCTAAACAAGACCTTAGTTAAATTAGTTTGGCTCCATTTTATGACCTTTCTTGCCACAGTTATTAAGTGAATTACAGCAGTTGTTAAGTTAGTAACATGGTTGTTAAGTGAATCTGACTCCCCCCATTGCCTTTGCTTGTCAGAAAGTCGCAAAAGGATCTGGGAATCCTTATATGCCAGTTGCCAAGCGTCCAAATTTTGATCATCCCCCAATTGACATGGAAATGCTGCAGCAGCGTAAGTGTAAAAAAGGTCATAAAATGGGGCCAAACTAATTTAACAAAGGTCTTGTTTAGCAACAGAAAGTTTCAGTGCCATTGTGACTTTGAATGATCACTAAACAAATGGTTATAAGTCAAGGACTACCTATACAGAAAGACCCAATCTCCCAAAGACCTTTCCGGCATCCATATTGGCTTGCTTCTGAAAAAATATAACATTTAAATTAATTAAGTGCTATTTAGACTGTCTCTAAACAAATCTCAACAATTTACAATATATCAAAAAGATAAAATATAATAATTCAAATGCAAATAATCAAAACAAATAAAAAAAGAATGATGACTCCAACCATCAACAAAATTCACAAAGGTTTTCAGCCCAAGATCAGGGAAAACAGTCAGCTCTTTAAGTTCCTCTGGAATGCCATCAGGACAGGAGGCATCCAGATTACAAGGGGAATTTAATTTGATGGTACTGCAGAAGGCTTGTTTCCTTAGTCGCAAAACGTATTTTGTATAATAAAAGAGAACTAACACACACCAACTTTGCTGGTTCTTATTGGCCAGGAGAGATCACAGGAGATAATCAGTTGAATAACAAAGTCTCATACCGTGTAGGGTTAGAAGGCCTAAAAACATCTTGAATCACATCCGGAAACAGATTAGTAACTAGTGCAGTTTGTGAAGCAGAGTGTTTCATGGGCACACCCAGCTAAAATTTCCAACTCAACTCAAAGGGCAGCTTGATGTAGGCTCATTGAAATAGTCAATCTTCAAGATCACTAAGACAGGAATAATTGTTTGAAGGATCTCTCAATACAGGAAAAGCACAATTGGTACATCAAATGAAACTCTGCAAAGGCTTTCTTGGTCAGAGATACCACTTTTTCTGTTATGGATTGCACCAGAGAGGCTAAACCAATTTCATTGTATATATGATGTTCAGTGACAATAAACGCTATACTATATTTGTTCATCAAGCAAGAGCTATTAAGTCCATGACCACCAGATTGTGAATTGCCCTTGAATGGGGAACTGATTTCTCACATAAGATGAAAGTTGGGATCTTCTCCCCATTCAGGCCTGCATAGCCTTTAGACATTGGGACAGACTTTGGCAGCCTCACTTGGGATCAAAAAATATAATTGGATATTACCAACATACTAATGCTATACCCCAAACTGGCAGATATACTCCCAATGGTCTTGTTAAACTTCTCCATGCTAGATATGAGTTCCATATTTATTTTCAATTGCATTATTCAACCAGCTTCAGCAAAGCTTCAGTTCTACATTCTACTATATGAGCACTTAACTTTTCCTAGTTGCTCTATACTAGCGTCAGGCTTCATTTTTAGACTGTCAAATGCTTCTCTTTTTTATAGACATTTAGGATTTCTTCAAAGCAAAATCTTGGCTTCCAGCAAGGGAAGTACTTTTAGACATTGTGTTTCAATGGCTTCAAAAAGAGTTTTTGAGTGAACAAGATAACTGCATCAGCATTATCCACTCAGATAATGTGTTTCTGTGTTAACAAAGAAATTTTAAAATGTATTTGAGCTAAGACAATGAATTTATTTTTAAAGGAAACACAGTCAAATAATATTAGAGCTTCTTGCCAGCTAATTCTTAAACCTACTTATTGCACAACATTCACTTAATATTTTCTTATTTCAATATTTATTTTCTCTTAGACCTTTATGCAACAGAATAAACTGGACATCTCAGTTTTACTAAGTGGAGTGATGTAACTTGGGGAAAAATAGATCATTTTTTTTCTTCTCTATGTGAAACTATCACACAAGACCATGTGAAACAATCACATAAGACAATCACATAAGCAATCATAAAAATAATTGCTACTCAGTAATTCTATTCTAATTATACTATTTTGATTCTAACCTCTGTAATAATTTATTCACACTGTATTTCAGGCATCTCTTAAACTGCTGATCTCTGTTGATAGGAGCAGGTATGTTTCTGTTCCAACTTTTATCAAATTGGGTTGGTAAACTAGTGATGATTATACTTGGGCAAAATTATGCATTTAGTATCCATGCTTTGTAAAATTAGATATTATAAGTGTTGTCTACATTATTCTCTTTGAAGATTATTTGTAAACTTCAGTGTAATGTGGCTGTTAAATTGCTGATTGGACTAGTATTATAGCTGTATTATGCTAATTGCAACTATTGTGCCAAAACTAGGTGTACTTTAAGTTGAAATTGATTTTTTTAAAAGTAGTAGATATAAACAACTCATTTATTTGTATGCCATCTTTATAATTTTTAAAAATAACTTAAAATAGTAAACATATCCAACACACTTTCCTCCTCCTTTTTTCCCCAGAACAACAATCTCGTGAACTGAGTTAGGCTGAAATCACCCAGCCGTTTTTCGTGGCTACTCCGGCTGAGCCTCAGTTTGTTTTCAACTCAGTCTTCCAGAAAGACTTATTTTGAGTTGGTTCTTTTAAAAAATTGAATTAAATTAGGAAAATTGGCTATTTTCCTGCTGCGCTGAGCCGATACTCCGTCCTATGGGATTTCACCGAGTCCTCTCGCTGACTGAGTGCCAATCAAATCTTCCACTGCCTTCCGATCTCTCCCTCTCCTTCTGCGCATGCCCAGTCTTTTCACTCAGTCGAAGGTGTTAGACTGGTGCCATTTGACTGTGCGGGAAAAAAGAAATAAAAAACGTAAAATAAACAGCAGTAGGAAATAAATAGAGAACCGGGGGCTTGTTAAGGAAATAACTATTTAAAGAAGCGCTTAGCGGGTGGCAGAGTTTCGGCACGGAAGAGGCTGCCGATACAAAATAAAAAAGCACAGGCTGCCAGCGCTATAGAACGGCTGGAATAGCCGTTAATGGTCTTTTCGCCGCAAGTGAGGAGCAGGTTGCCTGGCTTGCCAGCATAACCACCCTCACTCTGAAGCCCCATAATTCATTATTTGCGGCTTTTGTAGTCACTGCCTTGCCGGCAAACTAAGTATTTACAAGAGAGCACTTCACGGGCAGAAAACAGCTACAAAATAGCTGGTTCCGAAACAGTTTGACAATCAGCTGAGACCATCAGGAAAGCAACTTTGTTGCCACAAGCAATGTAACGGCTGAATCAAAAGAGTTGCAAAGGAAATTCAGTAAAAATAAGACTCACAGACTGCCCAAAATACTGATCCAAGGGAGGACAGAAGGTGTGGTGTGACTGCAGATGTTGTCTGCATATGTCCTGTCTCCTGTCAACGTAGTTGTTTTTTTCTACAACAGACAACTAAAAAGGAAAGTAAAAATTTAATTTATAACTAAATTTGGACAGTTAATTGTTACATTAAATTTTACATTTATATTTACAAAGTTATATTTAAATATTTAAATATTTAATAATTAATAATTGACTGATTGGAGAATGGCGGAGGAAGTTCTCTCATCAGATTTAGAACAAGATAACTCACCTCCAAAGGTGCCTTCCCCAACCTTACATAAAGATAAGAAGAGTGCTATGAGTCATACAGAACCTTCAAAATCTATTAGGAATAAGGGGAACTCTAAGGCATCTAAGGATGCTCAACATAGACATAAGGCTCTGGAACGTCAATTTGATAAGGCTAAGTGCGCTGCGCAATTTGACCAAGATAGTAATGTAGATGAGGTGTCAGTGGTGCAACCTGGGGAACCACAGCGTTTACACCCAATATCAGGGCAAGGTCCTAGCATGATATACTTACCTTGTAGACATGAGAGCCAGAAGGGTGATTGATCTGAACCATTACCTCATCAAGGTCCTGGAATAATGCCTGAGATTACGTTTACACCCATGACTGCTGGGTTAAATGTGGGGGAAGCTCACAACTATAGCCAAGGTTTAGACTTCCAAACATTGATTTCTCAAACTATGGCCCGCATATTTCAAGCAGGGTTACAGCAGGCAGGATTGCCTGTGTCAGCTGCAGTAGAATCAACATCCAATTATGCCATACCCGTTAATCAACCACAATTGTCACCCAGAGGATTAGGACAAATAGAGGAAAATGAAATGGAGGAAGAATACATGGAAGAAGATGACCTTTCAGATGAGGAGGAGTCTCTGATGGATAAACCGGCCTTTCAAGGATTGTTTAAACCATCATTATTTAAATCTTTACTTTGTAAAGCAAAAATTGCCACAAATATGGAACTAGGAATAGACAACTCCAATACGAACCAGAATATTAAGGATTCTAGGAGCAGTCTCTTTCCAGTACCTCAAATTGAAGAGGACTATGTACCTTGCCCAGAGCAATTTTCTCAGGTTATAAAGAAACCATGGGAAAAACCAGGTTCCATTCCAGGACCAAATAGTTTTGATAGGAAATTATACTGTGCTGCACCAGAATTGGATGCATTACTACAGTTACCGGCTGTGGATGAGCCGGTAGCTAGTCTCACCTCATCCTCTGTGCTAGTGAGTGATGCGGGTGAGGGGTTGAGACAAGAAGACAAAAGAGCGGAAATGACAACCCGTAAGACACACCAGGCGTCTGCATGGGCAATTAAAGCATCCACAGCGTCATCATATTTCAACAGAGTGGCCTTAATTTGGCTAAGACAGTTAAAAGAAAGATTACCTATAGGGGATGCAAGAATACAGAAGGATTTAGAAAAAATAGTGACAGCTGTACAATACTCAGCTGACGCATCATTAGATGCTGCAAAATTTGCATCTAGAAGCTTAGCATCAAATATTACATCTCGCCGCCTTCTTTGGCTTCGCCATTGGAAAGCAGATATGAAGTCCAAGGGGAGACTTTCAACAACACCATATCAAGGTCAAACACTTTTTGGGGCGTCATTACAGCCCATATTGGTGGAAGATAAGAGATAAGAAGAAGATTCTCCCATCATCATATAGAAGACCAGATCGCAGGTTCTCACCATACCCGAGACAACCATTTCGATCTTAACAGAACACCAGTGGGGCATACTACCCCAGGCCAACATATCAGGCATATAACTACTATTCTGACAGAGCCAATTTTCGAGACAGAGGTAAACGTCAGACAGCAGGCAGGAGACCCTTAGAGGAACGGGGACTCGTTCCTTTCGTAGGGGAAAATGACTCAAACCAACAGTACCCCATTGGTGGCAAACTCCAGTTGTTTTACCACCAGTGGGAGATATCAACTACAGACAACTGGATTATCAAAACAGTGACCAACGGCCTAATGTTGGAATTTACATCCCTTCCTCCAACTATTATTATACAGTGCCCACTACCAACTATCCACTCAAAACAACAATTAATGGAATTGGAAATTCAACATCTAATGAATATAGAGGCAATAGAGACAGTTCCAGAACATCAGAGGAATACAGGATTTTATTCAATTCTATTTCTAGTACCCAAGACATCGGGAGCATGGAGGGGAATTCTAAATCTAAAAAGACTGAATCTACATCTATTATATCAAAGATTCAAAATGCATTCATTAAAGTCAATACTGAATTGCATTCGTGTAGGAGATTGGATGCAATCAATAGACCTAAAGGAGGCATACTTGCATGTGCCTATTCATCAGGAACACAGGAAAGTCCTAAGATTTGCCTATGCGGGAAGACGTTATCAATATCGAGCAATGCCATTTGGCCTATCATCTGCCCCAAGAACGTTTACAAAGATTCTGGCAGCAATTGCTGCAGGTATCAGGGAACAATCAGTAAGAGTTGCATGTTACTTAGACGACATATTGATAATGTCATTGTCTCTGAGTCAGGCGGAAACAGACAAGAAATTGGTGATAAGAGCTCTACAAAGTCATGGATTTACCATCAATTGGGACAAAAGTCATCTTATTCCTACGACAAGAATATTACATCTAGGAGCAGTGATAGATTCGAGACTGGGTCTGGTTTATCTATCACCCGAAAGACAACTAAGTATAAGGGGATTGGTGAAGCAGGTAATAGCGAACAAACAGGTACCCCTACTACAGCTGTCTCAGTTGCTGGGAAAACTAATTTCTTGCATAAATATAGTACCGTGGGCTCGGAGACATTCACGCCAATTGCAGTGGTTTCTACTAACATATCAAAAACAGGGCATAGCAAATTCACAAAACAAAGTAATACTACCAATAAAAGTAAAGAATTCGTTAAAATGGTGGATATCTCCTACGATCAAGATGGGATCGAAGTTTCTGGAGCCACAACGGATAAAGTTAACTACGGATGCGAGCCTTTATGGGTGGGGAGCACACCTAGGGACACAAATAGCACAAGGAAGGTGGTCTATGACCGAGAAGGAACAAAGTATAAATTGGTTAGAGCTCAGGGCAGTCAGGTTAGCATTACTGCATTTCCAAAAACAGCTGGAACAGAAGCATGTGTTAATATTGACGGACAATATGGCCACAAAGGCTCATGTCAACAGACAAGGGGGCACAAGATCCAAGAAACTAATGGAAGAGACAGAACAAATGATGAACTGGGCAGAGAGTCATGTACTGTCAATAAAGGCAGAACACATTTTGGGAACCAACAATCAACAAGCGGATTGGTTAAGCAGGGGACGTATAGACCAGTCGGAATGGAAATTAGACACAGGACTGTTCTTGGAAATTTCAAAGAGATTCGGGAAACCGATAATAGACTTATTTGCAATGAGGCAAAACACGCAGATGAAAAGGTTTTTCTCACATTATCCGACACCGGAAGCGGAAGGACAGGATGCTCTAACCTTAACATGGCCGAGAGGACTACTGTATGCATTCCCTCCAATACCAATTATTCCGCAGGTGATAAGGAAAATCATGGAAGAAAAAGCGGATGTAGTGCTGCTGACACCTTATTGGCCGAGAAGAGAATGGTTTGCGGATTTGATGGACCTGTCAATACAGACACCATGGAGAATACCGAGAAACAAGATAAGATTATGGCAGGGAACAGTATGTCACCCAAATCCAGAATGGCTAAAACTGACCGTATGGAGGTTGAAAGGAGACGTTTCAGAAAGGATAAGATACCAGAGGATGTAATTGAGATTATGCAGGCAGCAAGAAGACCATCGACAATATGAATTTATAATGCGTCTTGGAAAGCATTTACACAATGGAGTATGGATAATGATATAGATCCGATGGCAGCATCAGTTACAGAGGTCCTCAGATTTTTACAGGCAGGATTCAAGAAAGGACTAGCAACAGCAACACTAAGAAGACAAGTGGCAGCATTGGCTACAGTAATTAAATGGGACAGGTGTCAATCTTTAGCTCATGACATTAGAATTAGAACATATTTACAAGGAGTGGCAAATATTAGACCACCAGTAATACATCGTTATCCTAATTGGGACCTCAACTTGGTATTAAAGACACTCACTAATAAGCCGTTTGAGCCGATAAAGGAAGCAACATTAAGAAATATAACATTGAAGTTGGCGTTTCTGTTGGCAGTCACGTCGGCAAGAAGAGTATCGGAGCTAGCAGCATTGTCAATAAGACCAGAGTTATGTACAATATTTAAGGATAGAGTGGTAATGAGATTGGATCCGGCATTTATGCCGAAAATAAATTCTCAATTTCATAGGGCACAGGAAATAGTGTTACCAAATTTTTGTCCAAATCCAAAGCACCCATTAGAAAGAAAGTGGCATACTTTGGATGTGAGGAGAGTGTTAAGGCATTACATAGAGAGAACAGCAGAATTTAGAAAAACTGAGGCATTGTTAGTTTCATATTTACCAACAACACTTGGACAAAAAGTAGCGTCTACAACAGTGGGAAGATGGATTAAGGCATGTATAGCGACAGCTTACTCAGAACAAGGGGTTAAGATTACAGGAGCAATTAAACCACATTCAACCAGGAGTGCAGCGACATCAGCAGCATGGGCAACACAGGCATCTATAGATGATATATGTAGGGCGGCTACATGGTCGTCCATATCTTCATTTATTAAGCACTACCGATTAGATGCATTTACATCAGCGGATGCATCATTTGGTAGAAGAGTGTTACAAAAAGTAATGTCCAACTGAGGCCAAGAGATCAATTATACTCCCTCTCATATAAGAGAACTTGGGTATATCCCATAGGACGGAGTATCGGCTCAGCGCAGCAGGAAAAAGGACGTTGGATTACCTGAACGTCCATTTTCTGTGCGATGAGCCGATACTCCGGCCCACCCAGTAACTGGCCTAGGTTGGAGTCTGTTTATCTTCCTCTGCAGTTAATAAGAAAGGAAAGAGGAAAACAGAAATTAAAGAAGGGAAACTTCGTGAAAAGACTGGGCATGCGCAGAAGGAGAGGGAGAGATCGGAAGGCAGAGGAAGATTTGATTGGCACTCAGTCAGCGAGAGGACTCGGTGAAATCCCATAGGACGGAGTATTGGCTCATCGCACAGAAAATGGACGTTCAGGTAATCCAACGTCCTTTTTAAATTCTTTTCAAATAAATTCATTTAGAGCCTCTTGGTTTGGCTTGGAGTGGTGAAAACGGAGCGCAGAGAGTGAATGCAAGGCCAGTAGCCACCATTTTGCTGGTGGTGGCCATTTTGTTGCAGCATACAACGCAGCATAAAATTACCAATTGAGAAGCTGGACAGTATTTGGAGCAAGGGATCTTCTCCTGAGACCTGACCATCGCAGGGAATCATGGCCACGCAAGTAAAAACAGTTTCGCCGGTTTAAAAAGCATTAATTGGTGTGTTTTGGTAGCCACGTTGTTGGGATAGGGCCCTACTAACACCTGAAGTGCCTGGTCATTGCTGCTGCTGCTTGTATTTACAGCCTAACAAACCATTTTGCTGGTTTGGGCATGATTTGAACTCTGATCTGTGCGTGAATAAATCTTCCACCTTCTATTATCCTTGAGGATTCTAAAACCTGTATTTTGGGTTAGACATGGCAAATAGTAGTGATTCTGATGATTCCTCACACTCCCAACATCAGGCTAATTGTCCTGTAATTAAAAAGCCCAGATTGAGTTCTAGCAAGGTTTCTTCCAACACCCAAGCCAAATCTTCCAAAGTTTCCAAACCTCCATCTGTAGCTGCTGAGAAAGATGCACTGAGGAGGCAAAAAGCCTTAGAGAAGCATTTTGCAAAGGCACAGCTTCTAAATCCCCTGAGGGTTCCAGGGTTCTGGGAGAACCTTCTAATCCTTTTTGTTCAGAATTGCAAATACAGGAAGTGCAGGAGGATCAGCCTAACTGGTGTCCCACTGTACCTTTGGAATCACATGGGTTCCATGCAGTTCCTTTTCAGGAAGGATTTATCCCTGACCCTCCTCAGTCTCCTTCTGATTCTTCTCAAGGGCCTAGCAGGCAGCCCTTTGCGCCTTCAGCCACGTTTACGCCCACAGCAGCGGGGCTACGGGCCCCAGAGGCGACACAGCAATCCTTATCCTTTGACTTACATTATGCCATTGTACAAACCATTACTCAAGGTATTGATGAGGCCCTAGCAGAAAAGGGATTGTTGGCTCCCTTACATCCAGAACCTCCCAGATCTGATCCTATGCATCAACATTCACATAGACACAGAGATTACAGGGGAGGGATCACGCCATGCTTCTCCATCACTTCACAGCGAGGCATCACTGGAAGGAGAGGAGGAATTGGGTGAATTTGAAATGTCTGGGGATGAAGGGCTTGCTCAGGACAAACCTACTTACACAGGTTTATTCCGTCCCCATCTCTTTAAGACATTATTACTCAAAGTAAAAATGACTGCTAATATGGGCCAAACGGAGAGACCCACTACAGATACTAAAGGATCCCAGGATCTTTGTGCCAGTCTCTTTACTGAGCAGGTTACTACTCAGGAAGTTATTCCCTCCCCAAAATTCTTTGTAGATGTAATTCAGAGGCAATGGGAACAACCTTTTTCAATCCCAGCACCTAGTGGCATGGACAAAAATATGTATACTGTGGAGAAGGAGCTTGAGGAACTGCTTCAGATCCCCACAGTAGACTCTCCCTTGACTAATTTGGCTTCTTCTGCCATTCTTCCTTTCTTCCATCTGATAATGAGGATAGGAAGGCAAATTTAGCTGCACGCAAAACACACCAGTTTTACAGCTAGGTCCTCTACAGCAGCTTCATTCATGTCTAAAACATCTCTTTTATGGTTGAAACAGATGCAAGCCAGGATCTGAAGATGAACATTGAAGATGTACGTCTCCAATAAGACATTAGCAAGCTGATAGCTGCAATTGAATACATAGCCGATGCTACCACTAATGCAGCCAAATTTGCTTCTAGAGCTCTAGTGTCTAATGTGGCATCTAGGCGTTTGTTATGGCTGCACCAGTGGCAAGCAGATACAAGATCCAAGTGGCGCTTAGCCTCAGCTCCCTTTAAGGAACGTCAGCTGCTTGGAGACGCTCTAGACCCCATCCTCGTGGAAGGGAAAGATAAGAGGAAGGTTCTTCCACAGCTGACTAGGGAGCCTGACAGACAGTCTACCTCTTATTACCATAGGCAGTCGTTTCAGAACACCGAGGCGGGGTTTCCCACCTCCCACTATCATAGACAGTACCCCTATGGAGGGGAACAGAGCACAGGATAGGTCAGGATTTCGAGACAGATCTTGAGAGTCACAGTCCAGGCGGCCTTACAGGGGTTCAGGGGGATGCCCGTACCGCCGTTCCAAATGACTTGGGGTCTCAAATCCCGATTGGCGGCAGGTTAAAGAGGTTTGCCAACCAATGGAGGGATACCACCACGGACGCATGGGTATTACAAACAATAACTCTCGGACTGACCTTAGAATTTTGTTCCAGACCCCTCATTGATTCCTTCAGTGCCCGGCACCCAGGGAGTCCATCAAAAAAGCCATGATGGAGGCCAAAATCCAGCACTTGCTGGACATCAAGGCCATCAAACCAGTACCAATTGGACAGAGGGGTTTGGGGTTTTACTCCATATTCTTTCTGGATCCCAAGAGCTCGGGTGGCCAAAGGGCAATATTGAATCTAAAGGACCTCAATGTTCACATAAGATACAAGAGGTTCAAAATGCAATCTCTTCAGTCAATTCTGGGTTGCCTCAGACTAGGAGATTATTTAAGATCAATAGACCTCAAGGAGGCTTATCTCTATGTCCCCATACGGGTATCTCACAGGAGGTTTCTCAGATTTGCATTTGCAGGCCACCACTGGCAATATCGGGCTCTCCCCTTTGGCCTATCCTCAGCCCCACGTACCTTCACCAAAATACTGGACATAGTAGCAGCACATCTGAGGGCACATCCCATCCGCCTACAGTGCTATCTGGACTATGTACTGATCCAGTCATAGTCTCTCAGGCAGGCAGAACTAGATCTTCAACTCAAGATCCAGTCTGTGCAGGACCGTGGCTTTTCAGTCAACTGGGAGAAAAGACATCTGACACCGTCTACCAGGCTTACTCATTTGGGGGCAGTGATAAGGCACCAGTTATCTCAGATGTTCCTGTCTCAAGAATGATGGGACAGTATAAAGGACTTAGTGAAACAGGTTCATACATCAGTTTCGGTGCCCCTTTTAGTGCTTTCCCAGCTATTAGGGAAAATGATTTCCTGTCTAGCAACAGTTTCCTGGGGTTGCTTACACGCCAGGCCTTTGCAGTGGTTCCTTCTTCCCAGTCAGAGGTCAGGGTGCAGCAATTCACTGGGCAAGATCAGGGTTCCTCAACAGGTTCTGCGATCCCTGGATTGGTGGAAGTCGAAGGCCATGGAAGAAGACTGCTTGTTTCATGATCCTCCCAGACTGGTCCTGACATCGGATGCGAGTCTATTCGGCTGGGGAGTGCACCTAGTGACCCAGGTGACTCAAGGACGGTGGTTGCAGCGAGAGCTACGCAACAACATCAATTGGCTGGAGCTGAGGGCGGCCCATCTGGCGCTCCATCATTTTCAGTCCGAGTTGTCAAATCAGCATGTTCTCCTGTTAACAGACAACATCACGGCCAAGGCGCATGTCAGCCACTAAGGGGGCACCCGCTCCATCTTCTTATGGGCGAGGCGAAGAAGATGTGTCTCTGGGCACAACGACATCTCCTGTCCTTGCAGGCCAAACACATTGCTGGGACATCCAACTCGACAGCAGATTGGTTGAGCCGGAGGATGATAGATCAGTCTGAATGGCAGCTTCATCTGGATTTATTCCACCTCATCACAGTCCGATTCGGGACTCCAGCCATGGACTTGTTTGCCAGACCTCAGAACACTCATCTGCCTTGGTTCTTCACCTGGTTCTGGTTTCCAGCGGCCAAGGGCACCAATGCTCTTCGTTGTCCGTGACCACATGGACTTCTGTACGCCTTTCCTCCCATTCCTCTGCTCCAGAGGATGATCCGGAAAATTTTGGAGGAGGAAGCAGAGGTGCTGTTAGTAGCACTGCATTGGCTGAGACGTCCATGGTTCGCAGACCTGGTGTCGCTGTCAATAGCACCTCCCTGGATATTACCACCGCACAAGGTCTCCCTCAGCCAAGGGGCCCTTCAACTTCCGGACCCCCAATGGCTCAAGTTGGCTGCTTGGCACTTGAGCGGGAGACCCTCAGGAAGGGACGCTATTCACCTGAGGTGATTTCTACCATCCTTGGATCTAGGAAAGCGTCGACAACCAGGATTTACGATTCCACATGGGCGTTGTTCTGTCATTGGTACACCAAGGTGCACCTGACGCCGACTTCTGCCACAGTTCTACAGGTCCTGAAGTTCCTACAGCGGGGCCTGAAGAAGAAGTTATCAACTAATACGCTCTGGCGACAAGTTGCAGCATTGGTTACCATCTTGCCAGGCGAAGGACCTTTCTCTATTTCTCATCATCCCAAGGTCCGTAGCTTTTTAAAGGGAGCTGCCAACCTGTTACCACTGTTTGTACATAGATACCCGACCTGGGATCTATCCTTGGTTTTACAAGCGCTCACCTTGGCTCCTTTCGAACTGCTGGAGACTACCATGCTTAGACTGTTTACATTTAAAATTGTGATCCTGGTTGCGATTACATCTGCACACAGGATATCGGAGTTAGTGACACTGTGCGCCAGGATTTATGTATCTTTCACCCGGACAGAGTCATTCTTAGATTGGATCTTACCTTTGTGCCAAAGATAAATTCCTGGTTCCACAGAGCACAGGAGGTTATTTTGCCAGACTTTTGCCCCAATCCACAACATCTAAGAGAAAAGTGATGGCATACATTAGATGTACGCAGGGCCTTGAAACGATACATTAAATGCACTGCCTCCTTTAGGAGAACGGAGGCCTTGTTCGTGTCATTCCAGCCCACTTCAATGGAGAAGAAGGTGTCTCCATCCACCATTGGGCATTGGCTCTAGCTTATGAACAACAAGCTCGTCCCCTGCCCCGTCGTATCAGGGCGCACTCTACTTGTAGTGCCGCCACTTTGGCAAGCATCAATTCTGGAAATCTGCAGAGCTGCCACTTGGACTTCCCTTTCACCATTTGTGAGGAACTACAAGTTGGATCTGTACGCATCGGCTGAAGCAGCGTTTGGGAGACGGATCTTACAGAGAGTCCTGCCGGCCGAGGGGACCCTGGACCAAACTGCTTCCCGCCCAACATCACTTCAGCTTGGGTATATCCCATGCTTGGACTCTCCAAGCAGTGCATGTTGTGAATGAACGTTGGGCTTACTTTGAACGTTTGTTCTATGTGCACTGCAGGAGAGTCCAATCCTACCCTGGCTGGTACTGGTCCAGGGTCCAGGAGTGGTTGGTTCTTCGAACAACCTTGATTCTGGTTTCATTGAAAAAAGCTGAGGCTCAGCCAGAGGAGGAGGGCATTGGCAGACAAATTCCAACTCAGTGACGTCAGAACAGACTGAAATTAACCATGCTTGGACTCTACTGCAGTGCACATAGAAAAAATGTTCAAGGTAAGCCCAACGTTCAATATCTTCACAGGTACTGATATAAGTGTGATTCTTCATAGTGGTGGAGATAGCATCCAGAAATGGGTTGACCTCGTCTGCTTAGCTGATCGGACTGAGTCTGTCAGAGCTGTTAGGACACGCCTCTGTTGCTAGGGTTCCCCAGCTTTTGACTCAGTCCCTCAGCTAGGACAGACGTGTCAAGAATTTTCGCCAATCTTGACAGGAACATTCCTAGATCCTTTTCTTCGTCTACCTTCGAATTCGCGAGTGTTTACACCAGCTGACTACCAAACACCTTGTAGAGCCGCCAGAATGGCCTCTGTGGCAAGAGCTTTGGCTCATGCTGCTGAAGAGTTGCACTCCTTGACTGTCAGGGCAGCTAGACAGGTTTGATCCCAAGCAGCTAGCCCTATTGAGGTCTGCAGCCCATGGCCTCTGGGGTTACTGTATGCCTTTCCTCCTCTTCCCCTTATTCCAAGGGTGATCCGGAAGATCCTGGAGGAGAAGATGGAGGTCCTACTTCTGGCCCCACATTGGCCCAGAAGACCTTGGTTTACCGATCTTGTAAACCTATTGGTGGCTCGGCCTTGGAGGATCCCTCAAGGCAAGATCTCCCTCAGCCAGGGGGCCTTGGTCTACCCGGACCCACAGTGGCTCCAACTGACCACCTGGTGTTTGAGTGGAGTGTTCTTAGGGAGAACAGTTTTTCCTTCAGGATTATCAAAACAATAAAAGCCTCCAGGAGACCCTCCACCGGACGTATATACAATGCCACTTGGAGGGCTTTTTGTACCTGGTGTACCAAGACAGGTATTTCTCCTACGTAGGTGATGATAGCCCAAATCCTGGAGTTCCTCCAGGATGGACTAGATAAGGGGCTGTCGCCCAATACCATCCAGAGGCAGGTGGCAGCACTGTCCTTGGTATTGGCGTGTGGGTCTCTGGAGATTCTCACACAGCATCCCACGGTCCACAGATTCCTAAGGGGCACGACCAATTTATGTACCTCGGTGGTACACAGATACCCTACATGGGACCTGTCTAGGGTCTTAAACTCCCTCACCGGGGCCCCATAGAAGCCATTAAGATACATGTAAGGTGATGTTGCTTGTGGCCATTATATTGGCCAGGAGGATGTCTGAGCTGGCAGTTCTGTCAGTGAAGCAGGACCTGTGTGTTTTTCACACAGATAGAGTGACTATGCAGTTGGATCTCTCCTTCATACTCAAGGTGAACACCTAGTTCCACAGGGCACAGGAACTGATATTGCCTAACTTCTGCCCTGACCCAGTCTACCCCTTGGAGAAAAGGTGGCACACCTTGGGCGTAAGGAGGGCCCTCTGCATCTATGTTAAATGGACTGCTGACCTAAGGAAAACAGAGTCCCTGTTTGTCTCGTTTCCGCCAACCACATTGGGCAACAGGGTCAGCCCTTCCACTGTGGGATGATGGCTTAGGTCCACCATCGCCAAGGCCTATGAATTGTAGGCCCTTCTGAGGCCTACCCGGATAACTGCACACTCCACCTGGAGCACAGCTACGACTACGACGTTGTTGTGATCCGCCAGCAGCCTGCGGAGCTGGCAGCGGAGTCGGACAATGATGAGGCTGAGGAAGAACATGGGCCAGTCCTGGAGGCTGGGGATGGCCCAGATGAGGGCTCTGTGTCAGAAGCAGAGATGGGGACAGGGCCATCAGGGAGTGATGCACGGATTTTGGAGCTTCCAGAGGCTGACAGTAGAGAGGCAGAGGAACAGGAGGAGCCTTTTCTAGTGCATGTATGAGAAGAGCTGCCAGAAGGCAGGAGCAGCTAAAGCAGAGAAGACGACTCATGAGTAGGGCCAAGAGATGATTGGCCCCTCCCATAAGACTTAAAAGACCAGCAACGCCTCTTTGTCAGAAAACAATCATTGAGAGATTTGCTTTGTGTTTGGATGTATTTCTTTCTTGTCAGCATCTTCTGTTCCTGAACTGTTGCCAAGAAAAGCCTTTGGCAGTTTGCCTAATTATCCCAAGGTCAGAGATAAACTGAAGGTGTTTTGAGAACTTTGCTTTCATTTAATTTGGAATAAACTGAGAATGAGTTAATTCTCAGCTGTTTTAATAAAATATGTGTTTTTTGGAACTGTTTTGCATTTAATATTAACTATGTGGGCCTGGGTCACAACAGACGTGGGCAATGCAGGCCTCTATAGAGGAGGTCTGTCGAGCAGCAACTTGGTCTTCTCCTTCCCTTTCATCAAGCATTATAAATTGGACATCTTTGCCTCGGTGGCAGCGGCATTTGGCTGGTGAGTGCTTCAGCGCGTCCTTACAGAGGACGTAACTTTGGACCAGATTGCAGCCCACTCATAGGACAGCCAGCTTTGGTCTTACCTGACATGGTCCTTCTTGTTGGTTGGAGATAGCATCCAGCCCCACCCTGGAGACCATCTAGTCCTCGTTCGGGAGAGGGGGGGAAAGATCTTTGAGCGAGACACGTCGAGTCTGTCACTTCGTCTTCACCAAAAGCTGAGGAGCCCTAGCAATAGAGGCGTGTCCTAACAACTCTGACAGACTCAGTCCAATCAGCTAAGCAGACGAGGTCAACCCATTCCTGGATGCTATCTCCACCCAACAAGAAGACCAACACCCCTTCTTGAGGAGAGTAATATGTGTGAAGGGGGACATAAACACATATCCACTTATAATCTATATGTACATTCTGTGCTTTTGTTTTTATATTACTGTGTATTTATTTAGTTATTTACCGTAGTTATTTAGTTATTTATTTCAGAAAATTCATATAGACATCCAGTTTCTTATAGCGACTCTAAAAACAGTGCAGCTAGTGAGGCTTTCCTGATGACAATCCCATGCCTGGAAGACCAGTAACTATCATATTCAAGTTTCAAATATCTTGGCATCTAATTCCAGGCATCTTCTCCTTGAAAACATCATTCTTTATCTCTTTAATAATGAGCCCAAACTTCTTATCGTGTAATTATAAAATATTCAACCCATAAAGGTAATAATTATGTGGAACGGTGTGGGAGCATCGTGGGGAAGACTCTCATATCCCACTCAGAATATTAAGAGTTCAATACTAAGTAGTGTCGGGTTTCTCTCCTAGGGTGCAAAGAAAAAATACCTGTTGCGAACTCCATGTAGGGATCAGAAAGGGCATCCTGACAGTAAACTCTCACCTCCATCTAGTCGCCTTGACTCTACCCGGAATTAAGAAACTACAGGGTCTTAAAATGAGAGTTTTTAAAGGATAACAATTACAGTTGCAAGAAAAAGTATATGAACCCCTTGGGATTACGTGGAGTTTTGTATGAATTGGTCATAAAATGTGCTCTGAACTTCATCTAAGTCACAACAATAGAAAAGCACAATCTGCTTAAAATAATACTACACAAACATTAGATGTTGCCATGGTTTAATTGAACATAACATGTAAATATTCACAGTGCAGGGAGGAAAAAGTATGTGAGTCCCTAGCCTAATGATTTCTCCAAGAGCTAATTGGAGCCAAGAGTGAGCCAACCGTGACTCCAATCAGTGTGATGATATTGGATGTGTTGCTGACAGCTGTCCTGCCCTTTAAAAACACACACCAGTTTTGAGTTTACTGGTTTCAAGAAGCACTGTCTGTTGTGAACCATGCCTCGCAGAAAAGAGCTCTCAGAAGACCTACGATCAAGAATTGTTGACTTGCATGAAGCTGGAAAGGGTTACAAAAGTATCTCCAAAAGCCTTGATGTTCATGTGTCCATGGTAAGACAGACTGTCTACAAATGGAGAAAGTTTAGCACTGTTGCTACTCTTCCGAGGCGTGGTCGTCCTGTAAAAATGACTGCAAGAGCACAGCACAGAATGCTTCATGAGGTAAAGAAGAATCCTAGAGTGTCAGCTAAAGACCTACAGAAATCTCTGGCACATGCTAACATTTTTGTTGACACATCTACAATAAGGAAAATATTAAACAAGAATGGAGTACATGGGAGGACACCACGGAGGAAGCCATTGCTGTCCAAAAAAATTATTGCAGCACCTGGATGTTCCATAGCACTACTGGCAAAATATACTATGGACAGATGAAACCAAAATTGAGTTGTTTGGGAAGAACACACAACACTATGTGTGGAGAAAAAAAGGCACAGCACACCGACATCAAAACCTCATCCCCACTATAAAACATGGCGGAGGGAGCATCATGGTTTGGGGCTGCTTTGCTGCCTCAGGGCCTTGACGGATTGTTGTCATTGATGGGAAAATGAATTCCAGAGTTTATCAAGACATTTTGCAGGAAAACGTATGACCATCTGTCCGCCAACTGAAGCTCTTTAGAGGATTGGTGATGCAACAGGACAATGACCCAAAGCATACAAGTAATTCAACAAAAAAAATGGTTTCAACAGCACAGAATACGCCTTCTGGAGTGGCCCAGTCAGAGTCCTGACCTCAGCCTGATTGAAATGCTGTGGCATGACCTTAAGAGAGCGATTCACACCAGACATCCCAATAATATTGCTACACTGAAACAGTTTTGTGAAGAGGAGTGGTCCAAAATTACTCCAGATCGTTGTGCAGGTCTGATCTGCAACTACAGGAAACGTTTGGTTGAGGTTATTGCTGCCAAAGGAGGGTCAACCACTTATTAAGTCCAAAGGATCACATACTTTTTTCTCCCTGCACTGTGAATGTTTACATGTTACGTTCTATTAAACCATTGCAACATCTAATGTTTGTGTAGTATTATTTTAAGCAGACTGTGTTTTTCTATTGTTGTGACTTAGATGAAGTTCAAAGCACATTTTATGACCAATTCATGCAAAACTCCACGTAATCCCAAGGGATTCACATACTTTTTCTTGCAACTGTATGTGCCCGTAGCAATTTAATTTTTTGAAACCAATTTGCTGAATATTTTGCTGAATAGCACACAATGTTGCATTTACAAGGACAACTATGCCTTTAATTTAAATTTCTGAGATGCTTGCTTTGAGTTCCTATTTTGTTTGTAATATGCTTGTCTAAGTAGAACTTGACTCTATCTGAGATAAGGCTCAATTACAACTTTGCCAATTGAATATTGGCTTAAATAAATTTTGAGAGGTAAATTACTGATTCTATTAATTCTGACAGGCAGAAGCTTTCATTAAAAGAACAAAAATGGATAACCTGGCACATTGTAGTCATTTTAGGCTTGAATGTAACCTGAGAAGTTTAAATTCTCCATTGTGGGTGGAGACACCAGCCAGCATGGGTTGTCCCAGCCCATTCAGATTTAAGGACTGAGTCTGTCATAGATCTTAATTCCCGCCTATGTTGCCGGGCAGATCCAGCTTTTGACTCAGTCCTTCAGTTGGACTGGCGTGTGGGACCTTAGCTCTCTATCTAGAGTTAAAAATTGTCTCTTCTGCTTTGGATTTCTGGTGTTTTTTGATCTGGACTGTTTCTGACGTTTCTTCTGCTTTATCCTTTGGACTTTGGTTGCATTTGGACATAGTGTGAGTTTTATTCTTTGGTTTGTGGCTGGGGTGCTGCTGTTTGATTCCTAAGGGAAGGCTTTATTCCCATTGGGTTTTTTTTTTCCCCTTTGGGGGTTGTTTGGAACCGTTTCTGATTCTCCTAACGTGTGTGGGGAATTTTTCTGAAGACTCTGGCACCCTCTCAATTTAACTTCGTCTGCCTCAGCTCTCTGGCCGTTTTTTCGCGCTGTTTGCATTGCGCCGGCCATTTTGTTTCCCTCCGCTCCGACTGGAAAGCCTCCCTGCCATTTACAACGTTGGGACTAATATTGCTGCCTGGGACTGCCTTTGCAATATCCCTCAGCCTTTCTGAAAGCCCCTGCCTCTTCCTCTCTTGTGGACTGCTTTCTGCTTTGGCCGTCAGTGCTAGCAGCTCCGCAGTGGCTCCCAGCGCTATTTTCGGCGATTTTGACAGCCCGACCATCAGCTGAGCCAGTCAGTGGAGCTTCGCGCTCCCGCCCTCGTTCAAGTTATTGCTGCTGCTGTTCTGCTTCATCCTGCGGACTTGCTTTGCGGAGCCTCACACTTCCCTCTGTAGGCAGCTGGGTGCCTTACACCCTGAACCTGCGTGTGCTCCTGCGATCCCTGCAGTCTGCCATTTGCATTCTAGTCAGAGGTGCAGCGGCCATTTGTGGAGCTCCACGCTCCCGGTTTTCGGCGCAGTTTGAGCCACACCTACTCAGTGACTTTTGGCATTGCTGGAGCTCTGCGCTCCCGTACCTATTGTGGTGTGAGGTTTGCCCGGTTCCTCGGAGCGCCTCTGTAGTCTGGGATAGAGTGCTCTCTGCCTCTCCCTATTGGCCTTTCCTGCCGGCCCTTGGTGGAGCTTCGCGCTCCCCCTCCCTGGGGACTGTCTCTGTCTTTAATAAGCCCAACTCTGCGCTGTAATTTCGGCATCAGCTGGTTATTCCAACATGCCCAAGAGCTTGCACAAATCCAAGCATGGGCGGCGGGCCTCCAGCGCTGCTAGGGAGGCTGCCAGGGCATCTGACATTTCATCTACTACCTTGCCTACCACCGTTGCAGCGAAGCATGGTCACAAGACCTCAGGTCATCCTACCTCCTCCAAGGTGGAACGCCGCCATGACAAGGTTTTGCAAAAACTGTACGGTAAGCTAGTGATAACCACACGGTCTCCACTGCTATCGTGACTGCACCTGGCCATGAGCTGGTTCTAGACTCGGCGTCAGCGCACTCTGACCAAGCCTCTTTAAAGGATTGTCCAGTGGTAATCCGGCCGGACGCGCTGTGGGGCTCTTCGCCTGATCCACTTGTTCCTGAACCATCTGCTGATGTACCAGCGCCCGCCGTTGAGCCTCCTCCATCTGAGCCGGCCCCGGCTCCACCTTCTGTGGCTTCTGACTCCGGCGTCCCGCAAGCTGCTGCCCTTTTGTCCCCGCAGCAGATTCAGCAGTTTATCGCGGTCGCGGTTCAGCAGTCTCTGGCCACTCAGTTTCGTCCGTCCAGCAGGGCTGCTTTGGTGTCATCGGGAGCACGTTCTGCCCGTTCTGTTTCCTGTCATGCCGATTCTCTGGCTGTGTCCAGCATCCCCGGCCTCATCCGCTGGATCTCAAACTTCCTCAACACCTGACATGGATCTGCAGGATTTCGACCTTTTGGAGGACGAGGGTCTTCCTCCGGACAAGCCTTCCTTCACTGGGCTCTTCCTGCAATCTTTGTTGAAATCGCTTTTGTTCAAGGCTGTGAACACTGTGGGATTTGGGGTGCCGGCCCCGACACAATCGTCTACTCAGGTCCTTCAGGTGCATTGGACCCTCTGTTCGCTGAACCACCCAGGGCAGTGGACATTATTCCTACTCCCCCGCTGTTCCTGGATGTCATCAAGAGACAGTGGAGTGCCCCTGGGCGGCTCCTTCTCCTTCTGCTACGGAACGACGGAACTTTAATGTCGCGCCCGAGCTTGCTTCATTGCTTGACGTTCCCTCCATCAACGCACCTGTGGCGGCACTGCTCCCGAACACCGCGGTTCCTGGGCATCCCGATGAAGGCTTACGTCCGGATGAACGTCGTTCTGACCAGGTTTTGCAAAGAGCCTTCCAAGGAGCGGCTTGGGCGGTCCATTCTGCATCTACTGCTTCCTTTTTTAATCGGACTACATTTCTCTGGCTTCGTCAATTTCAGGACAATTTAACATCTGAGGATGTCCAAGTGAAGCAGGACTTAAATAAGATCATTGCGGCCTTGCAATTTTCCGCAGATTCCACTCTCCATGTGGCTCGTTTTGCGGCCAAGCCCTTAGCGTCTTTGGTGGTGGCTCGCCGTTTACTATGGCTGTGCCATTGGCAGGCCGATGCCCGCCATAAGTGGCGCTTGGCTTCGGTTCCCTTTACGGGTTCCAAATTATTTGCCAATGCCTTGGACGCGTTCCTCGTTGAAACAAGGGACAAAAGAAAAGTCCTGCCTGCTGCCTACCGCGGGGGGGGGGGGGGGGGAATCTAGATTTGTTCCTTACCCTTCTCGTTCCCAAGCTCGGGGGTTGGATGGTGCTAGCACTTCCTTTGCCTCCCCTAGACAACAGGGTTCTTTCTATTCCAGACCCAGGGGTCCTCAAGACAGAGCTTTCAGAGGTAGGCCTTTTCCATCCAAACGGCCCTTTTGGGGGGGGAGGAGGTCGTTCTTTCCGACGCTGCCGTTAGACGCATCCCGTACCCTCCCATTGGTGGCCGATTGGCTCTCTTTGTCCACCATTGGGAATGTTCAACATCCGATCAGTGGGTCCTGGCCACCCTAAGATCCGGGTTGGCCATAGAATTTGTCTCCCCTCCCCCGATGTCTTTTGTACGCTGTCCCTCTCGAGTTTCTCTTCTAAACGATCTCTGATGAACTCGGCGGTTCAGCACCTTCTATCCATCAGGGCTATTCAAAAGGTCTCTGAGGGTGAGAAAGGTACCGGGTTTTATTCCCGGGTTTTCCTTGTGCCTAAGTCATCGGGGTGGGGGGGTGGCAACCGATTCTTGATCTTAAGCGTCTGAACCGGTATGTAGTGTACCAGAAATTTAAAATGCAGTCTTTAAAAACGATTCTTGACGGCATCCGAAGGGGCGATCTCCTGGCTTCTATTGATCTTACGGAGGCCTATCTCCATATCCCTATCCTCTCTTCCCATAGGAAATTTCTCCGGTTTTATTATGGCGGTTCCCATTACCAGTATAGGGCTCTGCCCTTTGGTCTCTCCTCGGCCCCTTGGACCTTTACCAAGGTTTTGGCGGCTTTGGCCGCTTCCCTTAGAGCCCGGGCCATTTGTCTCCAGTGCTACCTGGATGACATCTTAATTTTGTCTTCTTCCCCTTAGGAGTCGGTGGAGGATGTACATACTACTGTCCAGGCATTGGCGGCCCATGGTTTTTCCGTTAATACGGAGAAGAGCCACCTTACCCCTTCTACGCGTTGGTCCACCTAGGGGCATTGATAGATTCGGTGGCTGGGAAGGTGTATCTCTCACAGGAGCGGCAGGACAGTTTGAGGATATTAGCGGCCAAGGTTGAGGGCTCCCGTACTTCTTCCCCCTTTGTGTTATCTCAACTCTTGGGGAAGATGATCTCCGCTATTTCTATTGTCCCTTGGGCTCAGCTCCACTCCCGGGAGCTTCAATGGTTTCTTTTGCCATTGCAGAAGGCAGGCAGAGGGACCTCATCAGCTCAGCTTCTGGTGCCCCTGAATGTTCGCAGGTCCCTGCGTTGGTGGCGTTCATCGGCGATTTCAGCAGGCTGCCTCTTCCTCGAGCCTCAACGGATAGTGGTCACCTCGGATGCCAGCCTTCAAGGTTGGGGGGCTCATTGTCAAGGGCGCATGGTCCAGGGTCTGTGGACGTCCAGAGACTCTTGCAGACCAATCAACTGGCTGGAGTTGCAGGCGGTGTTTCTTGCACTTCGCTCCTTTCGTCACCTTCTGGCCGGCTCCCACGTTCTAGTCCTCACAGACAATATGACGGCGAAGGCGCACATCAACCGTCTCAGGGGCATGCGGTCCAAGTCTCTGATGGCAGTTTCCATGAAGTTGGGGCTCTGGGCGGAACGTCACCTGGCTTCGCTCAGGGCAGAACACATCTCCGGGACTGCCAACTGTCAGGCGGATTGGTTGAGCCGCCAGCAGGTGGACCATGCGGAATGGCGATTCCATCCTTGGATCTTCAGGGACCTGACGGAGCGTTACGGCCGGCTGGAGGTCGATCTGTTTGCGGCTTCAGCGAACACACAGCTTCCTCGCTTCTTCACACGTTTCCCAGCCCCGCGTGCAGAAGCTGTCGACGCTCTTCGATCCCCGTGGCTCTCGGGGCTCCTGTATGTTTTCCCACCGATCCCTCTGCTGGCCAAAGTCATTCGGAAACTGTTGCTGGAACGTGCGGAGGTGATCCTTGTGGCCCCCCATTGGCCTCGGAGGCCCTGGTTTGTGGACCTCGTCTCCTTGTCTGTCGCCCCCTCATGGCGCCTTCCCCAGGAAGCGGACGTTCTGACACAGGGGGAGCTGCAACATCCGGATCTACCTTGGCTCAATCTGACCGCTTGGCAGTTGAGCGGTGCGCGTTGACTGGTGCTAACATTCCTCTGGACGTGGTCCGTACGATTCAAGCATCTCGGCGGCCTTCCACAGACTGTATTTATTCAGCCACTTGGCGGGCCCTTTGTACTTGGTGTGAGCAGCACGGGGTCCGCCCTCTTCAGGCGTCTATTGTGCATATTCTTGTTTTTCTTCAGGCTGGCCTGTCTACGGGTCTCTCTCCAAACACCTTGCGAAGACAGGTGGCAACTATTTCGTCGGTCCTCACCTGTGGTTCCTTGACCTCCTTGGCCCAGCACCCTCTTATTCGACGTTTTTTACGTGGTGCTGCAAATTTGTGTCCTCCTGTCATCCATCGCTACCCTACGTGGGACCTTTCACTTGTATTGAACTCTCTCACGGGGCCGCCGTACGAACCTCTTCGAGCAGCGAGTCTACGTCTGCTATCGTGTAAGGTGGCCTTTTTAATCGCCATAACTTCAGCTCGTCGGATTTCAGAGATTGCGGCCTTATCGATTCGTCCGGACCTTTGCGTGTTCCATACAGACCGGGTAGTTCTCCAGTTGGATCCAACCTTTGTGCCTAAAGTCAACACAACATTTCACCGCTTGCAAGAGCTTACCCTGCCAAACTTCTGCCCGCATCCCGTTCATCCTCGGGAGCGCAAGTGGCATATGCTGGATGTTCGTCGGGCACTCCGGGTATATCTGAAACGAACAGCTTCGATCCGTCGGACTGAGGCCTTATTTGTCTCCTTCTTGCTGGTCTCCATGGGATCCAAAGTGTCATCATCCACTATTGGTCGCTGGATTCGACAAACTATTGCGTCTGCCTATGACCTCCAGGCCTTGCCGAGGCTTCCTCGTGTGACGGCGCATTCGACCCACAGTGCGGCTACCTCGGCGGCTTGGGCTACTCAGGCCTCCTTACTTAAGATTTGCAAAGCAGCTACTTGGACTTCTCCGTCGCCCTTTATTCATCATTATAAACTGGACAAGTTCGCTTCGGCGGATGCCGCATTTGGTCGCCGGGTGTTACAGAGGGTTCTTCCAGGGGAGGTTTCTACGAGCCAGACTGGTCCCCCCCCCCATGTTTCGGGACTGTGAACTTGGGTACGTCCCATGCTGGCTGCTGTCTCCACCCACAATGGAGAAGGGGCGTTGGTCCTACCTGAGACGCACCTTCTCGTTGGGTGGAGACAGCAGCCAGACCCTCCCTTCTCCAGTCTGGTGGTTGCTGTTTTCGTTTCGTATTTCTTTCACTCTGTTACATTTCTCTGCTTCTCCCACACGCCGAGTCTGTCCTTGGTGTCCTTCGCCAAAAGCTGGATCTGCCCGGCACCATAGGCGGGACTTAAGATCTATGACAGACTCAGTCCTTAAATCTGAATGGGCTGGGACAACCCATGCTGGCTGCTGTCTCCACCCAACGAGAAGGTGCGTCTCAGGTAGGACCAACGCCCCTTTTGATTTATAATGAGATAAAACCAGCACTTCTCATCACTGTATCATTTATTCATTACATCTCACAGGATGGCCTTCGAATTGGTGTACTTGGAATGGTCTCCTCCAATAGTACTGTTGGGCGAAAACAATAGTATCCCTTGCTAAGAGTATTCATGTATTATTTCAGAGTTTAGATATGAAGTACTGTATTTATCAGTTTTGGAGAGTAGAGTTAATTTCCCTCCTATTAAAACTATCCAAACAGTTATCATATGCCACATGTTCTCTACATACTAAAGAACTAAAAGTCTTCAATATTGAACCAACTTTTGTAACATTGCTATATCAGTTAGAAGTTTTTGTACGGGCATGGTTTTTATTTGTTGTTTTCTTTTTAAATTAGATGAACTGTAAAGTATTTTTAATTTGTATATGTTTTGACTTTGGTCTTATTTCATAAACTGCAATTTACTAACCATTAGGATTAGGCAAGCAAGGAATGTTGGCTGATGCAGACCAGGAGACATGTTTTTTTCTGCCATAGTACCTACCTCTGAAACATTCTTCTTCCAATTAAGATGGCTCTGCCTCTGTTGGCCATTCAGAAGGCCTTGAAGACCTGGCAGCGTACCAGTTCTGGGAACCTGAGGGTGTGAAAGGCCACATTTCCTTCTGTAGTTATGTTGACATTGACATATTATAATATTTCTTGGCTGCTATTTGTATTTAATATCTTTCTTGTATTGCGTTTTATCAATTTTAATTGTTTTTATGATTGTTTGCTACCCAGAATCATTGATTTGAAATGGGCAGCATATAAATTGAATAAGCAAATAAATAATTCATGGCTGTTATAGAAATTTAGTGGTTAGGCTTCATGTCAGTGTAATGCTGTCTAGTTTCCAAATTTAGACTACATTTAGACTGATACCTAATACATGCCTTCTTTCATTGTCTTTCCTTTTCTGTCTGTTGTGAAGCTAGCAATATTGTAAAGGCCTCTACAGACACTTTTTTGCTTCCTGCTTTTCATCTCATCTCTAGTTTCTAAACCAATTGTGTACTTCTGCTATTAACCTACAATTAGAAAATATGCCATGCCGTATATATTATTTAATAATAAGTAATGCTTGGTGTTTTAAGAACAATTTTAAATTTAGTTGTATAAAGAAGAATAGAAGTTTATCACATTAATACCTTAATTATTGATAGAAATTGTATTTTGTTGAATGTGCTTTTGAGAAGGATTGGTTTCAAACTATCTAAACTTTGAAGAATAGTGTATATTTTATGCCCAATTTCCATAAGCAAAAGATTCTTTTTTACTTCTAATTATCTTCAATGAAAAGGGAAAAAGGTAAAAAAAAATTGACAAATAAGTTTTTGTGAAATAAATTCTGGTATAAAGACTTTATTTGATGCTCAATAAGAGTTATGTCAAATTAGAAAATATTAGGGAAGAGTTTATACTTAGATGTAAACATAAACCTAGTTTTTTCTCTCATTTTATTCCAGACCAATCTTTCCATATGGGGATGGGGAAGCCTTGTTGTTCTACTTTTTCTAATTACATTTGGACCATTTGCTATATTTTACTTTGCATTTTATATCCTCTGCTCTGTGGGTGGGTAAGTATATCATTTAATTTGTTGATCAGGGTGAAGAAATACTAACATTAAGATTGACACTTAATGATTATTATTATTATCTCTATTACTGTCATTATTTTATTAAATTAAATTGACATGTCACCTAACTCCCAACAGCTTTGGAAAATTATAAATAAAAACACTGAAAAAATGCAATAATGGACAAAAATTAAGAATAAAACTGAAAATATAGGATCGTATGAGATTATAGGTAATGACCAACATCTTAAATTATACCTGAAGCAAGCTGGTAACCAGTGCATCTTACGAAGCTGTGATGGTTACAGGGGCATCATTGCTTTCTGAATGAGCTGAAGCTTGTGATCTTCAAGGTCTGCCCCATGTAAAGTATGTTACAGTAGTCAAGTCATGAGATAACTAGGACTTGAGAGTCTGTCTCAAGGGAATGAAACATCAGATGAAGATGTGTAAAGGCCAACTTGTCTGTAGCTATGATATGATATGAGCATTACCCTACACTGTATTTTATATATTTTACATAATTTGCATCAGTACATTTTATGTGCATTAGTACATTTTATGTATGATGCACATTGTAGATCAAGTTACAAGATGATATTGTATTTACCCAAAAATAAGACCTTGTCTTACCTTAGGACAGTGCTTCTCAATTATTTTCTGTCATGCCCCCCTAGGAAGAAGAAAACATTTTTCGCGCCCCCTGCGCGACTGTAAATAGTATCATTATTAGAAAAAGGTCTGTTCTCCTTGAAAGGGAGGAGCATGCACAGTCACATGTACTGGTTTAATGCTCACTATCGATGCAAATGTCAGCAGCAGTAGCCCGATTTCTTTAGCAAGTTTGATTAATTGGGGCAGCGTTATGTTTCACAGGAGAAGGTCATTGTCAGTCATTTGAGCATCAATTGGGCGCACATCCATCGGGCAACAAAGTAAGTGTGGACGGACGTCCCACACTAAAGATGGCTCCGACAGGCTCGTGTCACAAGGGTTTTGGACAGCCAATCAGATGCCGAGGTCAAACGCGCCCCCTTTTACGGAGCCTTGCACCCCCCCTGGGGGGCGCGCCCCACTATTTGAGAAGCACTGCCTTAGGACCACTGCAGCCCGACCTCCTATGGCCCAACACCTGTCATACTGCTACCCGACTTCTGCAGCTGCTCATGGCCAGACGCCGTGTGGCTCATCACATAGCCCTTGCAAGCTGACTCCAAGCTGTTTTTCAGCTGATTAAAACAGTTTTAATTTCTGGAGAATTTTTTGGGTGGTGGTGGTGGTAAATAATGTTTTAAAAAGCTACCATCAGCTATCCTTTCCCTTTTGGCTAAACTCCTCTAATGCACTCCAACCATTTCTACTTGTCTGCCTTCTGAGAAGGCAGAAAAGAATGTGAGCCAAGTATGTATATGCTTTGCCGCTGCTTGCAACAGGAGGCTGCATGGTGCATCATGCCAGTGCCATTGCTTATGGCAGGATGCTGGTTAGCGCATTGAGTGGTGCCACTGCTTGCATGCACAACAAAACAACGCACCATGCAGCCTCCTGCTGTGAGCGGTGGCACACCATACGCATACTTGGCTCACATTCTTTTTTGCCTTCTCAGAAGGGAAGCAAGAGTGAAAGAAAGTGCAGTCAAATGGAAATGGTTGGAGTGCACTTAGAGGAGTTTAGTCAAAAGGAAAAGGATAGCTGATGGTAGCTTTTTAAAACATAATTTCCACCCCCTCTAAAAAAAATCCTCCTAGAGTTAACTTTTTAAACAGCTGAAAAACATCTTAGAGACAGCTTTGCAGCTCAGAGACAGCTTGCACAGGCTGTGCGATGAGCTGAGCAGCTGCGGAAATCGGGCAGCAGTGCGATAGGTGTCAGGGCGTGGGAGGCGTGCCTTTGGTGGTCCTAAGTTAAGCAGGTGTGGGGTGCATGGAGCAGCTCCACCCCCCACTCTGCCCTAGCTTGATTTTTTACATGAGCACCTCACCCTACCTTGTACAAACAGATTGAGGGTGGAGCTTAACTAGGGCTTATTTTGGGGATAGGGCTTATATTTAGGTGCATGTGTGAAAATCGGGATAGGGCTTGTTTTCGGTGTAGGTCGTATCCTTGTGGAAGCATGGTACATAAGTTATCATCCCTCTATGCGTAACCTTAAATTTGGGGTCACGGACAAACAGGTTGAAAATATAATGGAAATATGTAACTTATATTTCCCAAAGAGTCCAATGTTTTTTTCCCCAAAGTTTTGCCCAGTCCATTTAGCAATCTTTTATAAAGAACGCAAGCATCTTAAAAGATTTAAAATATATAAATATTTGTTACCTTAAACTTTTATGTACTCATTGAAACTATTTTCAGTTTTGTGAATAGTTACGATTTATTCAATTGTGTATTTATTTAAAATTTGCTGTGAACAATGTTATGAAATTATAATAATTTTCAATTACCTCTAGAGGAACAAAGCTAATTTTAAAGCCATTAAGGAGAATTTAATTCTACCAACTGTGCTTCTTTAATAACAATGTTTTTTAAATAAAGCATTTAGCATCCTAATGGAACAATTGTAGGAATAACCTTAGAAATATGCATATATGAGTAGTTGTTCTTCTATATTGTGAATATTAGTCACTATATTATCTCAAAGTTTGTTATATAATTTATTTTTTGAGGGGCTTTGTGGTAACACTCTTGTTTGGAAAAACTAATTCAGAGAAGTACCTCGAACAGTGTGAACACTCCTTTCTTCCTCCAACCTCATTTGGCATTAATAAGGTAAGCAACAAGAAATAAAAGCTGGCTTTATTTTCTCTTAAGTTTTACCATATACTACTTTTCCCCAGTTTTATGAATAAGCAACATGTTTTTAAACAACTATTTAATGTCATCAATTACTGGCAATCAATGTATTTCTCTTTCAAAGTGAATATACAATAGGTAGTCCTCAAGACCACAATTCAGCCCAAATTTTCTGTTGTTAAGTGAGACAATTTTTAAGTGAATTTTATCCCATTTTATGACTTTTCTTGCCATAATTGTTGACTGAATCACTTCAGTTTTTAAGTTGGTAACACTGTTGTTAAGTGAATCTGGATTCCCCATTGATTTGGTGATCACATGGCCCCAAGCAACTGTCATAAATATAAGTCAGTTGTCAAGCATCTGAATTTTGATCACGTGACATGGGGATGCTGCAATGGTCATAAGTGTGAAAAACAGTCATAAGTCATTTTTTTCAATGTCTTTGTAACTTTGTATGGTCACAAAATAAATTGTTGTAAGTCAAGGACTACCTGTATTGGATAAAGGGAGAAGTTGGGTTACACAACAGAATTGAAGCAACAACTGACTTTGGGTGATGTTACATTTACCTAAAGTGTAAAATAGGCTATTAATAGATTTTTAGCCTTTGTGATTGAAGTGCATTTTGGTTCAAAGAGTCTTTTACCAGCTTTTTTAAAATTTGCCAGTTGTAACTATCTAAAAAATAATAATTTTTCCAAAGTTTCAATGCTCTAATTTCATCAGTGGTAATTACTATTACTTCATTGCATAGCTCAACTCCTTCTGCTCTTATAGAACCTTGCTTTTGAGCCCCATTATTTCTTACCTAGGGCAATATAAGAATCACCAGAGAAATTATCTTTTTACCATAATTGCAGTTATGTGTGCTTTGTGCACTAATATGTGATCACTGATAAATGTTAAGACTTTTGAATCATACATCTTTTATATTTGCCATTTGACTCTTGTTTTGCTCACTATAAGCATGGGGCATTTTTCTGGATTCTGTTCTGTTTCTCTCTAAGGTCCTGATTCTGCCCCTTATCAAGGAAGTCTGATGACTGATCTTTAAAAAATCTTGCCAGAGAAATTCTCTTCGTACTTCATTCTCTGGTGCGTGTTCTCACCCCTATCACATATATGACAAGATGGAGAGCATACTTCTGAACCCACTGATCACAAGGGGCAGATCCAGGCATGTAGTTTCATGAATCTGAGCATTCATTTTGGACGGCATTCTGTCTCCATATCCAAAGCATTTTGGTTATATTAGATAGTTCTACCACAGTCTTGTACATATTGTACTAGTCTTATACCTCCTGACAAGATGATAAAAATTCAATGCCAAATTCTTTTTAGCATTGATGTCACTGTCACTTTTTCTTCCTGACAGTCTCAAGGTCTATCTCTTTGTATCACAGGACAATAGGAAATAACCTTTTGCAGTTGGACTAACCCAGGGATTTTACAATGATTTTTTAAAACATAGAATGGATACCTTTTTTATATATTTACATGTAGACTTTGCTTGTTGGAAGTCAGCAGAAAGTCACAGGGAAGTTCTCACTTAACAACATGCTATCCTGCTTAAAACTAACAACAGGACTTCTGTGGTTACCATCGCTAAGCTATGCAGTCATGTATCATTGTACTTTATGACTGCTTTGCTTAGTAATAGAAATTCCACTGCCGGTTATTGTTGATGGTTGAAGATTAACTAATGTCATATATTAGAAATCTGTAAAATTTTGTTTTAGACAATCAGATAATTTTTACTATACTTACGGTCTCTCTTCCATCCATCTGATTGTAGAAATGTAGCCTAATGAAAAGTTCGGAATATTTAAAAATGTGTGTATTTTTGTGATCTTGGAATCCATATATTACCATTACATAAATCTAGATATTTCTAAATTTTCAAGGGGCTCCAGGGGGAGGGATAAGCAGTTTGAAAATAGGGTAGTGGGTTTGGGGGATAACCCACTGAGGGAGGGATCAGGATGGGCTGGAGGTCAGGGCACGGGAGGCATGCGACCCCGAGTTGATGAGGAGATTAGAGCTTGCAATGAGGGCCAATACATCTGTACTGTAAGTGGGAGGGGCAGATATGGCGGGAGCAGGGGGCCAAACCTAGTTATGGGAGTGCACACCCGCTATCTCCGAGTGGTGGCGCGCTCCGACCCCCAATGCTTCTCTCGTTCCCCAGGTAGTTCAGATTCTCAGGCCCTTGACCTTCGGTTGATGTTGTGCAATGCCAGATCCGTTGTCAATAAGGCCCCCCTTATTTGTGATCTTATTCAGGATGGGGGAGCGGATCTGGCAGGAATCACGGAGACCTGGTTGGGTCAAGAGGGAGGAGTCCCCCTCATTGAAATGTGCCCTCCTGGTTTCCGTGCATTTCATCAGCCAAGGTCACAGGGTAGGGGCAGAGGGGTGGCAGTTATTATAAAAGAAGGACTTAATCCAGAGGAGACCACTGTTCCTCAGATCGCTGGATGTGAGTCCCTTCTGGTAAAGTGGGGTCATACGGTGCAGGTGGGTTTGCTGATTGCGTACCTGGCTCCCTGCCACGTGGCAGCGGCCCTACCTGAACTGCTCAATGTTATAGCCGGGGTGGTGGTTAATACCCCGAGGCTTATGGTCATGGGGGATTTCAACCTGCCATCCATTGGTGAAACGTCTGAGACAGCGAGGGAGTTCATGGCTTCTATGACGGCTATGGACCTGACCCAATTAGTGCATGACCCCACTCACACGGAGGGAAACACTCTAGACTTAATTTTTGTCTCTGGTCAGTGTCTGAATGATCTCAATATCGGGGATATAGTGAGACTTCCGGTGGGATCGCGACATCGCCGGACGCTTCTTTTTGAAGCGCCAACCCAGGGCTCCGTAGAACCGCAAGAACAGCGACTATCAGCTGTCTTGCGGTTTGGAAACTTTCCTCCTGGTAAGAGGGGGGAAAGTGAGTAGACGGGTGGGGTAGAGCTCCCTGAGAGTGCCAGATTCTACCCATAGTCTGGCGCTCGAAGATGAGAGCTCCCCGCTAAGCCTGTCAGTACTCCGGACTCTGGATGTCTCTGCTTTGCAGAGCTAGATGTCGTGACCATCCCAGCAACCAACTTTAAATAAATACTTTTTGAATCGAGCTGGCGGAGCATAAGCAGCAAGAATAAAACAGCAGGTATTTTCTTTTTTTTAACTCCAAAGATTTACCTTCTTTAAAAGATTTTCTTTAAGCAGAGAAAGTGAAAGCAAGATGGCGTTTGAGTTTCAATGGGGCGTGAAGAAGTGAAAGTTAAAAGCAATTATTGACAAGCCCGTTTGAAACGTAAAACTTTTTTGAAAAGTGGATGAACCAAGAAAGGAAGTAATTATAATAATTGAAGCAGTAGTATAAATTACAAATTGCAAAGGGTCTTTTTTTTCTTTTTGATACTTTTTTTCCCCCTGTCCTTTTGGAAGGGAAGGAAGAAGGGGGGCAAGATGGCTGGTCTTTTTGAAAGCAAAGAAAACAAGGGTTAATTAACCCTCAGATATGGTCTGATTTTGAGGAAGCTTGGAGCTCAGTTACCTCTGCTTTATTGGAAAAAATTGATACTATATTTCAAGCTTTTCAAGCTGGAAACAATGAAATACATGGAAATACTGAGTTGCAATCTAGCAGTGGGGGATTGATTGAAGAGCTGGGAGAAGGAAAAGAACAACAACAACAGCCTATAGTAGTTTTTTTGGAGAGAAAGATGGATGCCTTGCAGAATAAGGAGCAAGAAATTTTGGGAGCTGATGAGACTTTGGCTACACGAATTTTTTGTTACAAAGTCCAACCTGCACTTAAAGAGCTGTTTTCAGAAGAAGTTATACTTCTGCAAAAATTTTATAATATGCAATCCCAAAAAATGCAAGATTATATTGGAGTTTAAAAAGGCAGAGGAATCAAAGTTAAGAAAAGAGTTCGTAAAAAGGAGAAGAAGAAAGACTGGAGACAAGGAAAATAACCCTGCTTGATGAGATGATGGTCCTGAAAAAGTATTGTTTAAATGTTTAAAGATTTTGCTCTTTTGGAAGAAAACATCCAACAGCTTAATGCCAGTTAACTAAGCGATGAGCGACGATGAGGAGGTAACTTACAGCTGTATTGGAATATTTTGAGAAGAATAAACAGATCACTGCAATGCTGGTGTGTTGGGTTGTGAAATAAGCCTTGACCTGAATGATTTGGAATATTTTATTAAGGACTGTAATAAATTTGGACTTAATTGTAATTGCAGAAGTTTTATTGAATATAGTAAATTGGAGTTTTCTGTTTGAAGGTAATAAATATAAGGCAAAAGGATTATGGGCCTAGGGCAATTGCAGTTGATCTGGTGGTTTCCCTAATACGTCTGATGAACTTATTAATCTAATTTTTGGCTGGATTTGATGGATATTATTTGAAATACAATTACAAAGTCACTCGGGGGGGGGGTTATATGAAGAAGCAATTTTTATTTAGGTGGGTAGACGCAAATGAAGACATTCTACATGCTGTTAGAAGAAGTGAAGATAAGAAGATTAACAACTGGTTTAATCTAGTATGAAGAATTTAAATGTTTGATATAGCTATTAAATGATGGTTTTAGTTGATTTGTTAATATATACTGATAAATTAATAAAAGGTTTGATTATTATTTTTTAGTTAGAAAATGTTTTTTTTAAGTGTTTTAACTATAATTGGACCTTGATGATTTAAAAGTGGAGGATGGAAGAGTTTATATAGTATTTTATTTTAAATTTGGGGTTTTTGAATGAGGTTTTTTTTTTGTTTTCAATGAAAGAAGTTATAAAATATCTTGTTAAACTGTATAGATCTAATAATCTGTTAAGTTTGTATTAGTTAAATTGAGTAAATGATAGGTTTGATTAGGTAATATTTAACTGTTTTATTAACTGCTGTAACTATAAATGGATACTAATTCTGTTAAATTAGATGGAATAAGAAGAAAGAAGACTTGCTTTCCTTTTATCCATTTGTTTAATGATTATGATAAGTGAGAGATGGAGTTGAATTTAGGGGATTTAAGCTGTATTTTATATTTTGTATTTGCTCTGGGAAGTCAGGGGGGTGGTTGGGGAGGGGGGAGAAAATGTATGTAAAACTTTTAAAACTTTTTCAATAAAAAAAATGTCGGGGATATAGTAACTGAACCCTTGTCATGGTCGGATCATTCCCTCCTTTGCTTTGACCTTTGAACCGCTACACCCCGTCGCAGGGAGGCGGAACCGACAAAATGGTTCTGCCCCAGGCGCCTGATGGACCCAGAGCGCTTCCAGATGGAGCTTGGGCCACTTCCTGAGTCTTTGGCTCATGGCTCGACCGAGGACCTAGTGGCTGCCTGGTATAGGACGGTTACTGGGGCCTTGAATCGAGTCATGCCTTTGTGGCCTCTGACTTGATGCCGGTCTCGCTTGGCTCCTTGGTTCACTGAGGAGCTGAGGGAGATGAAGCGTCAGAAAAGACACCTGGAGAGAGGGCTCGCAACCTACGTGTCCTCCTGGACTCATGGCTGTCTTTAGAAGAACACTTGACGGCTGTGGCCAGGAGAGCTTTTTATCAGGTTCGCCTGGTACACCAGTTGCGTCCCTTTCTAGATCGGGACTCATTAAATACAGTCACTCATGCCCTCGTCACTTCCCGCATGGACTACTGCAGTGCTCTCTACATGAGACTCCCCTTGAGGAGCATCCGGAGGCTCCAGTTGGTCCAGAATGCAGCCGTGCAGGTAGTTATGGGAGCAACATGGCATTCCCATGTGGCTCCCCTTCTGCGTGAGCTGCACTGGCTCCCTGTGGTCTTCCTGGTGCGCTTCAAAGTTTCGGTTACCATCTTTAAAGCGCTCCATGGCTTAGGACCGGGATATCTTCGAGACCGCCTTCTGCCACCAATAACCTCCCACTGACCAGTACGCTCCCATAGAGAGGGACTTCTCAGGGTGCTGTCGGCCAAACAGTGTCGACTGGTGGCCCCCAGGGGGAGAGCCTTCTCTTTGGGAGGACCCACAATTTGGAATGAACTGCCCTTGGAGATACGATTAATCCCAGATCTCTGGGCTTTCCGCCGGACCCTCAAAACATTTTTATTCATGCAAGCCGGCCTGGCCTAACCTCCCTTCAAACCATTAAATTCTTTAAATTTGGATCTACCCTATAAATTTGAGAATGCTTTAATTTAATTCCATTCTATATCAATCTATTCAATTGTATTTTTAATCAGTTTCTAAATATTTATAATCTGTATTTATTGTTAACTGTTCATTGCCCTGAGTCCTTCGGGAGTAGGGCGGTATACAAATCTAATAAATAAATAAATAAAATAAATAAATAAATATATTGTATACATTTAACATATTTTGATATATTGTGATCATTTGAAAATTGTGCAGTTATTTTTGGAAGAGTAGTATCTGTCTAACGGCAGAGTCAGGTAAACTATATGTGTTTTTTTTCCCTCGTGCCATTCATGTAAATATCATGGTTATGAAGTGATTTGAATTTAGGCTTGCTTGGTCCTAGTCCAATATGTTATTCTTTTTATAACAATTTAAGCATGAGAGTATTATGAGGAAGTAACAACAGTGCAGGTATGTGTTTGTTTGTTTGTTTGTTTGTTTATATCCTGCCTTGATTAAAATCTGGAAAGACCACTGAGGAAATAATAACAATGGACAAGAAAAAAAATTGGTTTGTATCCCACCTGTATTAAAATTTGAAAAGAGCATTGCATAGCAGTTATATTATAAAGCATAGCCTTTGTTCAAATTTGTATTTATGTGATCTAAAATTGCAAGCTAAACTGACAAATTACCTTTGTATATTCTTTTCCAAAGTGCATAGAAGAAATGAAAGAGGAAAGCAAACCTATTAAGATTGATAGGAGGTTAACTGGTGCCTATATAATTGATGAACCTCTGCAGCAAGTGAGTTGAAAAACATTGATTTTTAAAAATTTTTATTACTATAATGTTCTGTGAGTTCAATTATTAAATGTAAATATTTTGATAAGAGAATAATCTAAGTATTTTTTTAAAAAAATTGATTTATATGCCGCCCTTCTCCGGAGACTCAGGGCGGCTTACAATGTGTTAAGCAATAGCCTTCATACTTTTGTATATTTATACAAAGTCAGCTTATTGCCCCCACAAACTAGGTCCTCATTTTACTCACCTTAGAAAGGATGGAAGGCTGAGTCAACCTTGAGCCTGGTGAGATTAGAACTTGCAGTAATTGCAGGCAGCTGAATGTTAATCACAGTGCCTTAGTCTGCGCCACTCAGGCCCAATTTAAGTATTTAAATTGTACAATATATAATTTATGTTACAAGTAACATGAATGCCATGTACAGCATAAATTCCCTGTTCTTTTCAAATCTTGAAAGGAAAATTCACAACATAATATAAAATATACCCTCTCCTGAATGTTTTTGACTTTACCCAAAAGTCTTTTGACTCATGAATGTCTTGAATGTATGTCTCTTGTCAGCATTTCTCTTTCTATTGTCAAGCTAGGCTGATTATACTAGTAGACCTCACTTAATGACTACTTCGGGTTACAATCATTTGAGGTTACAACAGTACTGAAAAAGTAACTGCAACTAATGCCCATATGTATGACCCTCGCAACATCTCTCTATATCTGTCTGTCTGTGTGTGTCTCTTCCTCTCTTTCTCTCTTGTCCCGTGTTCATCAAAATAGTTAGCATGACTTGTCCTGTGCCTGACACACACACTCCTTTTTTTTTTTTTTACATTTTTTACATTGGCAGAGCTAAGAGATTGCTTAAACAAGCAAACTATTGTTGAGCTGCCTTTCTTCCTGGAATTTCTTAGCTGGTGCTAGCCACAAGTTAACAAACTCAGCTTTGTGACCTTAGCTCACTCCAAGTTGCTGCTTGTAATTGACAAGATTTTAATCAGTGTTATACTTTCAATATACTTTCAGTTCCTAAGCTGCTTGGAGCCAAGAGCATACTATACAGTCAGCACTACTAACACATTTCTTTCAGTGTGTGTTCTCCATTGTATGTCTGTTTATTCTCTTGTACTCCCTTCTTGTCCAATGAATATAAATGCAAACATCAATTCTCTTTTTGTTAGTTATCCTAACCCCAAGTTGAGTCCTAAAACAACTGGAAGAGTGGGGGGGAAAGAAAAGCTGAAATAATATTGTAAATATTACCATGTTTCCCTGAAAATAAGCCCTCCCCCGAAAATAAGCCCTCCCCAAAAATATTTAAATGCATGGACAGCTGGTCCCCGCCATTTCCTCTGGTTAGGGAGACAGAATTGGAAATCAGATAAGATGGCAAGGGAAGCCCCATCTTGCTCCACGCACCACAAAATAATTATACCTCCCCAAAAATAAGGCCAAGTGCTTATTTCAGGGTTCAAAAAAATATAAAACAGGGTCTTATTTTTGGGGAAACACTATACAAAACAGATGCAGTTATGTGATTTTCTGCTTATCATTTAGCAATCAAGCTGCTTGTCTCAATTTGATTGCAAAACAAGAGCTATCTATATTACAGTAATATTTGTTTTCTACTGAAGTTATGTTGTGAATCAGTTTTAGTTTTTTTGTCTTCAGATTCTCTGATCTGTGGGGGGGAGGGGGAGATATTAACTCTGGCCTATAAATTTGACCCCAACCTTGGTTAATACATCTAGCAAAGATAGATAGCAAAATTGTGTACACACACACACACACACACACACACTCACTCATACACACACCTCATTATCCTCTGCTTATATTATTAGTAGTGCCAGTTCCCCTCCTAAGCTTACTCTTGAAACTCTTGCTGTTACTATTTAGGATTTGTTTTGAAAAATTAATTGTTCTTATAAAGGGGTATTTCAGAAATAATGGCAGAACTATTTGTAAACCATAAGTACACTTGTGTATAATTATAAGGCAAGTGAGTATGTTGATCATATCATCATTTTTATGCATACTTTCCACCTCCAAGTTGTATAAACTTCAATGCTTAGTGGATATAAGTAGATCAGGTGCTGTGTTTTTGTATAATGAGGGAGGGTGTGGCCTAAGGAGATCAGCACCCTGTATCAAGGTGTGGATAATAATTAGGCGGCTTCTTTTCCCCAGGCAAAATAGGCCAAAAAAGAGATTTAACTGAGACTGAAAAGTCAATTTTTTTTTTGAAATGTCAGAAATGTTTACTTGTACGTTTTAAGTTGTTTATTATTCTTACTTTAACAGATGCAAGTAAATGAGTAAGATGGGCAAATTTTCATTTTTCATTTAGTTGTGTAATAATTCTGCACACTAATACTTCACCAATAATTGTGGCAAAATACAACTTGCCTAATAATTGTGCACACAGTGTATGCATTTTGAGTAGAATTTCTTGAGTATAATGAAATGCATGCTAGAAGTTTAAATAACTAGATGATAAAGTTGGTTTTGGATAGTGCAGATGTACTACATTATCTGTGCTGCTAATCTGAATAGATCGTAACTGTAGACTAAGATATTACTATGGTTTGCCCACATGAGGAAATGTCAATGTTAGGTACCACTATTCCCTGTCTAATGGGGCAGAAACATTTACCTCTCAACTGATCTCAGAAATTATGATTGAAGTAAACTACCGTATTTTTTGGAGTATAAGACGCACCTTTTTCCCCCCCTAAAAGAGGGTGAAAATTTAGGTGCGTCTTATACACTGAATGTAGCCCCGCCCACCCACTGGCCCCCACCCTTTGGCCTCTGCCTCCCAGCAGTTATCTCCTTGCAAGCAAACAGCAAGAAAAAAAACAGCTCCTTTCAGCTTCAGCACAGCCTAATTAGCAAAAGTTGATTGGATGGCCTCCCGACTCTCAGCTGATTTGCTCTCAGCTGTTTTGCGCAGGGTTCTGCTGCAAAGAGGTAAATTGCTGGAGCAGATTTTTTTTTCCTTGTGCTAATCAAGCTATGATGAAAATGAAAATGAAAGTAAAGCAGGCTGTTTGCTGTTTGTTGCAACAAGGCAAAATTGCTCAGAGGCAGAGGGAGATTTCTTTTTCTTCTTTTCCTCACCAAAAAAGGCATGTGCGTCTTATATTCTGGTGCGTCTTATACTCCAAAAAATATGGTAATATTCAAACTAAAGTAAATACAAAATTATCACAGGTGGATTGCAACAAATCAGGAATGGAAATTTCAAACAATGCATTCTGTTGTAAGAGAGATCAGAACATCATAATTTAATGGAAATTAGTGTAGAGCATGAGAAAATGCTGTACATGGAAGAAGATATGTGGAACTTATATTGATTCTAACAAACGAATAAAAAGAGCGGTTTTAAGGCTCTAAAAATATGAATAATCTATTGTAGCTGCAGGTTCATATTTTGTCCCCATCCAAATTATATTACCCTCTTAAATAATCACTTAATTCTAGGATTATGAGAAAATTAAAACAAACAAAATAATCCCCTGGTAAATTATAGAAACACTGTGATAATATGCATACACATAGCACACTTAATGGTATTTGCCAATATAAATGTACTGATCATTATAAAATATATCATTTCCTACACTTTTTGGCTCCTTCTCAACTTCTGAAACTTCTAAAATATGAAAAAATCAGAAAATATGGAGTTGTAAGTGCTTGGAAAATGAAAGGCAAAGTCCAAAACACAATGGGGCACATGGGGTTGCACTCATTTATATTACTAGAATACATTTCTATATGAAATCCCTTGAAAACATAAAAGGCAAAAGAGGATAATTGAAAAAAGAATTCAGATTAGTACAGTTATATTGGGATGCTGGCAATGGAAATTAAATGAAGATTGCATACACATGCAGACACACACACACACACACAATCAAGTTAGCAGACTTAAAGAAAATTAAAAGAACTATTGTTCCATTTAACTTGTGGAATTCAAGCTAAGGATGTAAGAATTGATTTATGATAGTTCCATGTTATTTTTTCATGTATTAATATTCATTCAGTTCCACTTCAGATCAGAAGAGAACACAGCATGATTATACCTATTGAAATATTTTTAGGATTAATTAGATTAATTTGTTCAGAAATATGGACAAGATAAAATTCTCATTCCTAATTTGAAAAGCTGTAGAGGTAGTCCTTGACTTTACAACCATTCATTTAGTGACCATTCAAATTTATAACAGCACTGAAAAAGGTGATTTATCATTGGTTTTCACACTTAGGCATAGGGATGTTGTAGTGTCCCCATACTTATTTGATCAGAATTCAGGCACTTGTCAATTGGTATGTATTTATGATTGTTGCATTGTTCTGGGGTCATGTGATCACTATTTATAATCTTTCCTATTGGCTTCTCTAAGCTAACTCAATGGGAGAAGTGAGATTCATCTAATGACCACATGATTCACTTAATAACTGCAATGATTTACTTAACTACTGAAAAAGATTGTAAAATGGGACAAAACTCACTTAACAACTGTCTTGCCTAGCAATGGAAATTTTGGGCTCAACTGTGGTTGTAAGTTGAAGACTACCTATAAAGTAGAGGTATTCTATAATTAACATTGTAATGAGTATTTGAGATAGTGATCAGTGTTAACTGTTTGAAGTTTTGTGGATTTTTATACAGTTTTATAAAGTAATGCAAACATAACTAGATCATTATAAGCATAATTTTTATTTTATGAAGTTGATTTTCTAAATATTTGTTAAAAGTAAATACTTTATGAATGTTTTAATGTTTGGTTTTTAAAAAACGTATATATTTCAGATCATTCAATTTTCCTTGCGTGACTATGTCCAGTATTGGTATTATACACTAAGTGATGATGAATCTTTTCTTCTTGAAATCAGGCAGACTCTCCAAAATGCACTAATTCAGTTTTCTTCTAGGTAAGCATTTTTTTTCAGTATTTTTCAAACAAGTCTGTAAAAATCTCCCAATATTTTATAAAAGAAGGTTAAACACATGTATGGCAAATATTATATTTCATAGAACAATATTGTCTTTGCTTAATGAACAAAAAGAACTTAATGAAGTTCAGAGACTATTTGAAATTATATTGCTGCTGAATGAAGAGACTTATGACATAACTCTAAGTTATGGTCATTTCAGATCCCACAGTCATGTGATTGCAGTCTGGTTGCTTGGCAATCTATTCATACTTATGATTGATTACCAGGCACCCTATGATCATGTGATCGGCATTTCTAATCTTCCCTGCTGGCTTCTCCAGACAGTCAGTGGACAGCTAGCAGGAAAGATTGCATACCGCTCCTGCCTGCAAAAAGGACTTGCTCTGTTATCTGCAGCTGGCTGAAAAACATTCGAACAACATGGGGAATTTGCAGCAAGCTCTCTGAACTAGAAAGAGGTGTCTTGTCTCTGGATCCTGGTTTTAAATGCCCCATACTATAAATACTCCGTGCCAAAATCATGCTTGGATTTCAGGATGGATCCAGTATGGGCTATTTGCCAGATCCCAGAGACAACTCCGCTTCATTTATGAAACTGACTGCAAAAACTGAACATCTTTTAAAATGTAGCATTATTAGAAATTTGCCCTAAAATTGTGAAGAGTTACCGGTAGCTATAATTTAAATATCTATGCATTTTATAGAAACTTAATAAACTTAATTTTAGTGAGATTTAGGTGGAATTTGGTGGATGGAATTATTGCTAATTATGTAATCATCAGTGCTGTAAAACATTTCCTTCACATTAAGAACTTCAGTTTGTATAACTATATAGAGCAGTGGTGGCTAACCTTTTTGCCGTTGCGTGCCAAAAGCATGGAGAGCGTGGGGAGGGGGTCATGTTTGCACATGTCCAAACCCATAATTCAAAGTGCCCTGCCCCCCTGTGCATGACCCCCCTCCCACGCTCCCCATGCTTTTGGCATGCGATGACACGGTGGGCCAGGTAGGCCCGTTTTTCGCCCTTCCCAGGCTCCAGAGGCCCTCTTGGAGCCTGGGGAGGGTGAAAACGGCCATCCCCACCTGCCCGGAGGCCGGAAACAGCCCGTTTCCCAACTTCCAACTTGATTTGATTCCAAAATTCAGGTGGCTGGCGCTCGCATGCGCACTGGAACTGAGCTAGGGCAATGCTCCTGTGCCCACAGATATGGCTCAGTGTGTCACCTGTGACACCCGTGCCATAGGTTTGCCATCACGGATATAGAGGGAGCTTTGTGACATAAAAGGATTAACATAATAGTCTGTTGGCAGAAAAATACAGTGCCAACTCTGTTGTGTTCAAAATGTTTCACTGCAAATTGAAGCTAGCTTTATTTTGTAGAAGCCAGGCTTTGGCAAAACAGATTCATATATTGGCTGAAATTAATATATTGTGCAGAAGGCTTCCTTAAGTCTTTATGTTCAATGTCACTCCAGCTGGATAATTTTGTTGAAATCAAACTGAGACCCTCTCCATTTTGTATGACATTTGGATATACAAAAGCCAAACAAACTGTAAAACAGCAGCTATGAGATATCAAAACAAAATGATCTTAGCAAAACTATTGTAGTGTTATTGTAGTATCAAAAATCTAACTAAAATTATCATCCAATGATATGTTAAGATCAGAAAAATAAGCTATCAATTTGTATTAAGAAGCCTTTTATGTAATACATTGTCATTTTTTTTAATTTTTAAGGACAAAAGAAATAGATTGGCAGCCTTATTTTACTACTCGAATTGTAGATGATTTTACTACTCATCTTAGAGTATTCAGAAAAGCTCAGCAAAGAATATCTGAAAGAGATGATCAGATTAAAGGTACTGCCTAAATATGTTCTCCTTACAGAAAAGCTGTAATAAATTAAATGAAGGCAGTTTCTTTCCTAAGTTGCATTAATTCAATCTATTTTATGTATAAAGTTATTGCTATTTTTATGTTTATTTTATTATATTTATAAGGCCATCTGATTTTGATGCAGTTCAAGGTGTTGTACAAAAAAGTTAACAAACACAATATTACAATAAATAATATTGTAAACATAATAGACAAGCTCCAGAGAGTATGAAAACTTGAAACAAATACTAAATCAGTGAATTCACAAATCATCCTGATACAATGCCTTCTGGAAGAGTCAGGTTTTTAAGGCTTGCCTGAAAAGTCATGGCCATATGGACCTTGGGATCAATGCTGTTCCAGAAGTAAAAAACAGTGACACAGAAGGTACATTGTGTTTTTTTCCACTAAAAGTTCCTTAATTTAATCACTATTCTGTTTACATTACAGATAAATAGCATATTGTATATGGCATGTATTGTACTGCTAGATACAGTGCTCCCCCACTGTTTTTTTCTGATTTCTTCATCCTTGCCCTGATTTTAGGCTATCCTATAATATACATTAAAAGGGATGCAGTGGCTAAGATGCTGAGCTTGTTGATCAAAAGGTTGGCAGTTCAGCGGTTGGAATCCCTAGCACTGCATCCCTAACAGAATGAGCTACCGTTTCTTGTCCCAGCTTCTGCCAACCTAGCAGTTTGAAAGCACATAAAAAATGCAAGTAGAAAAATAGTAACAGTGCTCCGTGCACCTTCGGCATTTAGTCATGCCAGCTACATGACCACGGAGACATCTTTGGACAGAGATGGCTCTTCAGCTTAGAAACTGAGATTAGCACTGCCCCTGGATCCAGAAATGACCAGCGTATATGTGCGGGGGAACCTTTACCTTTACCTATAATATACCTTGCGTTTTTTAAAAGGGAGAATAGAGGCAATTGCAGGGGAATTTAAAGGGAGGGATTAGAACATTTTGGTTATGCAAGTACAGCATTGGATTCCTGCATAAACAGAAATCACTGGCCAAGGACAGATGTGCCTTCCGTAGAAAAGCTTTCTTGTTTAATTTCTATTCAGCCAGAACTCATAACCCTGGATGGAAGGAAGACAACTTGAAGGGGTAGAGTACGTGAATTGCTGGTCTTGAATGTAGAATATTTTGGCCATCTTCACATGATTTGAAAAGTAACTAAAAAGAAATGGAAATACAGGATGTGCAATACAGTACAGCCTAGCAAATAACAGTTTGCTTCCTACTGCACAAAAACCAGTAAGAATTATTATTCTTTTTTGCTTTGTGTTATACATTCAAACACAAGAACATATTCCTTGCTGTATTTTGACTCTGATGTGGAAGGCACTATCTACACTATATATTGTAATTGCAGTAAAGCTGTACATACAATGTACTCTTCGAAATTGACAGTAAGTCTCTACATTAGCAACTGGATACCTTTGAAAATGTAGGAAAAGAAAATTAAATTACTAAACCATATACAAATAGTACATAAATGTTAAAATAACAAATGTTAATAAGGAGGAGAAATCTGAATGCAATTACTTCAGTAATAGGGATTATTGCAGATTAAAGTTCTTATAGATAAAATCTGCTCAAGTTTCCAATTTTGGTGTAGATGGAGCAGAAGATCTTGTAGATACATTTTTTGAAGTTGAAGTTGAAATGGAAGAGACCATCTGTCGTGATCTAGTCTGCACATCTCCCAAAGATGAAGAAGGTATATGATTATTTTCTTTCTTAATTATGCTTTAAATGAAACGTGCTGATCATCATCTGTATTCTACAATATTGATACAGATAACTTTTTATTAAGCTTTAAAACATTATAATTAACAAAGGGTAAAAATATTAGCTATTAATATGTATTATGTTCAAACTATATGACTATATAATTATTTTACTATATTATAAAAGAATTATATACTTTAAAGGAAAGAATATGATTGGTGAAAAATTAGAAGTCTGCAGTGAACTATTTAGGGAAAAAGAAATTACTTGATTTGACTAAACATCTATATTGATAGTTTGGTGGTCAGTAAGCATTTTTATATCATAGATATAACATTTAATTCTACTGCTGGGGAAAGGAAGCATATTTATGTACTATTTTTCTGTTAGTTTAGAAATGTTGCAAAATGTTTCAAATTAATCCTGTGACTAAACTTACCTAAAGTTTAGATGTCTATTTACCTCTAAAATCATCAATGGTATTTCAAATATGTAAAAACTTGGTAGATAGGTGGGTGGATAGATGGATATTACTAGATTTTGATACACATTCTTACCTTGTACTTTTAGGATTCCTAAGGGATCTGTGTGAAGTTTTACTGTATTTATTGCTACCTCCCGGGGACTTCCAGAACAAGATCATGAGATATTTTGTCAGGGTAAATTTAATTTCATATTATATGACTGCAGTAATCCAATATTCTTTAGCCTAAAAGCTGCATAATATTTATATAATAATATAAATATTATTTAATTATTTATATTATATAAATAATATTTATATAATAAAATATATAACTTTAAAATAAATATTAAATACAGTATTCATTAACAATATCTAAAAATAAAATGGGCAGTCTGCAATTGAGAACTTATTTTCAAAGAAGTCCCAGACATTGACCAAGTTATTTTCTCTTCATTCTTTTATATCAACATGATATTGAGCCATCTTTTGAACAGGAGCTCTGATTGAGGCAAGAAGCATCTGCCTGGAAATATAGGAGGCATGCATTGATTCTCTGCTATTTCTAATACTTCTGTATCTAATAATTCTAAACATATTACATAACTGTATATAAGCATATGGATAACTCTTGTGTGTACATCATTCCTTTTATTTAAAATAACTTGTACTTCCTTAAAAAAAACTACCTTCATTTTCTCATTCAGTCACATTTGTGTATATGTTTATGAGCCAGGCTACATTGTAATTTTTTATAGGGCCTTTATTTATATTGTACATTTTATATAGTTTCTATGCTTGACTTGGGTCACTGAAATATTTTAGACAATTTATAATAAAATGTTTTAGATACTTTGCTATATATTTATTATTTATTGCTTTCATATTTATTTTTGTTTTCTCTATATCATGAAGAGAAAAACTGTGTATTGGTCACATTTTACACTACAAATGCAGTGTTGTCCCTGCACATCCTTGAAGAGACCTATATCCAAAGTATTTACTTTTACAACCACTAAATACATTTGGGATAGGAGTGTCTGTTTGAAATGAAATTATGTGGACTGATTTATTATTTGTAGAATATTTATTTGAAATCTCCTGTTTTGTCCCAGCTACCCTAAAAGAAAGGCAGTGATGAAAAAACCTGTAACAGATGCTTTTGCTTCATGCTAAATGACAAAGGCTAAGAGTATAAATTATTAGATTCCAGTCTAATAATTATAGAGTACATTTTGTTTTGTATTTTGCAAAATACAGCCACTTGTATACACAAGTAATTCTTGATTTAGGACTATTCATTTAATGATAGTTTTAAATGATGACAGTCTTGGAAAATGTGACTTACAATCCATTCTCAAAGTTGTGTTACATGCCAATCTCACGACCAAACGATTGTGATTTGGGCACTTGGCAACTGGCTTGCATTTACAATGGTTGTAGCACATTTTAGTGATTTGTGACTTTCCCAACTCGCTTCCAACAAAGTCAGTTGAGGAAGTCAGATTCACTTAACAAATCTATGATTCATTTAAACATGTGATTCATTTAACAACTGCAGTAAAAATGGTTGTAAAGTTGAGTCTGATCACGTGATGACTCACTTAACAATCAAATTGCTTACAGAGTGAAATTCCAGTCCTAATTGTGGTAGTAAGTTAAGAATTATCTGTATAAAAGATAGGATAAAATGATTATAATAATCATCTTTTTTCCAACTCTCCCACCATTAATCAACTATTTTGCCATCATATTTTTAAGAACTAATGCTCTACTGCCTTTCTTTTACCACTTAATAACTACAGCAATCTTCTCAATTTAAATATATTTTCTATTCAACATCCTCTTAAGTAAAGTTTTAATTTTATACAAGCATCCTTCTCTCTTTAAAATGTATATTGTGGTTGGAACATCTGATATCTCCTAAAATTCATAAAATCAAGTCCATAATATGATCTTTGTTTGAAAGTAATCTAGCTGAACTTGGGTGATCTTGAAAAGCTAAGCAAGACCTGATCTAGTTAGTATTTTGATGGGATGATGTTAAACAATAAAGCTGTAAAATAGATTGGGAAATATTCTGAAAAATGCTATAGCAGTCCACACAAATATTTTATCAGACTTTTTTTCCCCTGAGGTAAGCTAACCATACAAATATTTCATCAGATTTTTTTTCCTGAGGTAAGTAAAGCCACTTAACATATGACCATTGGTTCAACCACAGTTCAAAGTTACAATAGCCTCAGAAAAAGTGATTTACGACCTGCCCTTGAACCTAGTCACATCATCCCTTTAATGATAGGATCGCAGTTCAGATGCCTGACAAACGGCTCACATTTACAACCAGTTCAATATCCTGCATTCATGTGATGGTGATTTGCAAACTTTCTAGACAGTATCAATTAGGGAATGGGTTCACTTAACAATCATTTATGTAATGAACCACATAATGATCATAATAAAAATGTGTCCAGTCATATGATGATACACTAAAAATTTTGACTTACAGTTGAAATTCTGATCACAATTGAAGTTGTAAGTCGAGGAGTACTGTAATTTGGTATTGATTTGCATAGAATAAAATATTATTTTTCATTTTTAATAGTATCTCACACTACAATTAATTCATACTGTAAAAATGCAGGTTTTAAAATTGCGCCATTACAGGTTTCATTATTAATTAACAATAACGATTGATATGTAGCCATTAGCTGTTATGTTGTCCATGGTTTAAAGCCATGATCATGAAGAAATGCTTCAGATTTCACATTTGTGTCATCTGTCTACTGTTCAGTAAGGTAGCCTAATTTTTTGCAGCAAAGTAGACAGCCCAGGTAGCAGTAGGCTATCTCTACCTAATCTGTTGCACAAAATATTAATGAAAGCTAGTTTTTATTTGCACTGTTTTCTTAGGATGCAAACTATGTAGTTATCTTCATTACATTAGTATTGTATTAAATATCCATGAGATTCTGCTGTTAAAAAAACTTTACATTGAACTGACTTAAGATTCAGAGACTAGTAAAATTAGCCTTTTTCCAGGCTAATTTTTATTATCTACTGCAGGGTTGTCAAACTCAATTTCATTGAGGGCCGCATCAGGGCTGTGGTTGACCTTGAGGGGCTGTGTGTGTGTGGCTGACTAGGTTGGTGTTGCCATCTTGACACCACTCACTGGGCGTGGCCAACTGGGTGGACGTGGCCAGCTTGATGCCATTCCCCAAACTGCTGGCATGTTTCCTCTTTGCATTGGGTAGACTGGGCTGGAGCCACGCTGGCCCGATGTTCCTCTTCAGATTGGGTAGATTGGGCTGAAGCGCCACGAGCCGGCTCCTTACATTTTCCAGGATGGCCCCACAGGCTAGATCTGACCACATTGCAGGCCGAATCTGGCCTGTGGGCCTTATGTTTGAAACCCTTGAAATGCTGTTATGAGGTCAAGGAGATGAAATGGGATTGCATCAGGGCATTTCTTTATTGTTATCATGGGTAATTTGTTTGTCTTGAAGAAATCCATTGTCTTTAGTGAGGACAAATTGGACAGTAGGCTTTCTTCAGAGCTCTGAACAAACACAGTTACCAAATATAAATATCCTGTATTTCAAGAATACAGGACTGTCATAAACTTCTGAAGAAGAAGGAAAGTTAATTCAAATTCAATATTTAGGTCATATCTCAGATCTTTCATGTTTTCTTGCAGTATAAGTTCTTGTTCATCTTTCCAGCATTTCTCCTCTTTCCTTCATATAAATCTCAAATTTTGGATGAAACTTTCAAACTAGTAACTCAAGGCCAAGATATTGGCATAGATTTTGTAATTTGAAATCAGGATAGTAGAGGTTTCAAATAATTAAAGAACCAATATGTACTGAGTTGTCTTCTATTTTAGATATCATCAGTATGTTGGCACTGCAGTGCCCGTAGAACATGAGGACAGTATATGCAGCCATTCTTTGTATTATTAAATTGCAGTGGAAGATGAGTAATGAAAAAGGATTTCAGTTTAATTATGTTCTTATTGGATTTGGTACTGAGAATTAAACTATGCTTGTGCTTACCCAAGGATACAAATCTGAAAACATAACATTGGCTGCTACTTAATAAAAATAATCCTTAAAGTATATTAAATGTATTTTTCAAAATATATGAAAATTTTATTTATTTATTTATTTATTTATTTATTCATTCATTCATTCATTCAATTTGTATCTCAATCCAATTACTGTAAGGATAAATGGATTTAGCTGGCTTTTTAATTATTTTGGCAAGATCTTGAATCAAAAGTAATATTGTGCAAAAATTATATATATGAACAATAGGTCTAATTTTACTGTCCATTATTTTTCAGGAAATCCTTTCTCAAGGAATTCTTCTTCCATTAATAAATCAGCTCAGTGATCCTGATTATATTAATCAGCATTTCATATGGATGGTAAGTTATTTAAAAATCATAAAGCCAAACCTGGCAAAGCAAAAATCAACAATTTTCAGGCTAAACAGAATAGTTGAAATATATCTCAACTTCAGCTGCCTCCTATTCTTGAAACCAGCACAATATTGACTCAGAAAAAATAATAATAATCCTGGAGCTGATGGGTAGATAGAGGATAGAAAGATACACAGGCAGATAGCTAAAACATGGGTGGATAGTTAAATAGATAAACACGGCTAAAGAGATAAATAGATAAATATGTATGAATGTATATGTTGCATTTGTGGTATAAAGGTAAACCCAATTTTCCTTCAAATTCAAATGCATACTTATTATTGATAGTCCTTCCTTATTAATCACAACAGGGACCAGCAATTCCACCACTGAGTGGTGGAGTCATTTAGCATCATATTACATGACTGACCTGATTTAGGATATCAGTTCCTGCTAAGGGCATTAAACAAATAAAGAAGTTATTAACTGTGATGTCACATGACCACAACTTGCCATTTTCTGTCAGCTTCTTCATTGACTTTGTTTGTTGGCAGCTGGCTGTGAAGGTAGTGAGATGCTGCTACCATCATAAATGTTTGCGGGTTCCTAGCACCCAAATCAAGATCATATGACTGTGGGGAAATTGGTACTTTGAAGACTGATAAATCTTTCTTTTCAGTGCCATTATAAGTTTGAAAAACCACTGGATGAGTAGTTGGTAAGCTAGGACTACCTATATTTCTATGTTGTTGTCTATATTTTCTAAATAAGAAATGAGTGAATATTGGAGATACAGAATTTGGATACATTAGGCTTAACAATTAGTGAGGAAAGTCAGTTACATAGGTGATAAATACTCTGACACTTATGACCTCTCAGATTGTGGAAATATCAAAGGACCGGCCCTCTGCTGGCTAAAAATGGGCTGCCTGGACATCCTCCAAAGTCCCCTGCGGCCCATTTTCAGCCTCCCTGGCCTCCAGCACTCTGCCAGCCAAAAATGGACTGCATGGAGGCCTCTGCACAGCCTGTTTTTGGCCGGCAGAGTGCTACTGGAGGCCGGGGAGGCCGAAAACGGGCCACATAGCCTCAGGGGGGCTCCATGGCTCATTTTTTGCTGGCAGAGTGCTGCTGGAAGCCGGAGGGCAAAAATGACACACGGGGTTGCGCACAGCCCCCCTGCATTCCATTTTGCCTGGGTGCTGCAGGAGTTGTTTGTCCCGCCTCTCCCCACCCCCCTGCCAGCCCATGGAGCAGAATTACAATGCTGATCTGGCCCTCGAAGAAATCCAGTTTGATACCCCTGTTCAGTTTGATACCCTTGTATCCGACTTTAGGGGGTGGTACTCATGTCTATCTCTAGACAATTTAACCAGTGCTGTCTGAAAAGGGGCATTGGTCTTACTTGATACGCACCTTCTCATTGGGTGGAGACAGCAGCCAGGAATGAGTGGAATGGATCCAGATAAACCGTTTCATCTGGGTGCTGGGGAAGCTGTCGCGCAACCACACTCTCAACAACCTTCGCCACAAAGCAAAGGTTGGAGACAGGACAATAGTTTGCTAACACTGCCGGGTCCAGGGAAGGCTTCTTGAGGAGAGGCCTCACCACCGCCTCTTTCAAGGCAGCAGGAAAGTCACCCTCACTCAATGAAGCATTTATAATCCCCTGGAGCCAGTCTCGTGTCACCTCCCGAGAAGCCAGCACTGACCAGGAGGGTCACGGGTCCAACAAATATGTGGCCACGTTCAGTCTTCCCAGAATATTGTCCACGTCATCGGGAGTCACAGGGTCAAACTCTTCCCAGATAACACTCAAGACCTGCCTCCACCATCCCCCCTGAGTCTACCCAGTCAGAGTCCAAGTCTTTCTGAATCTGAGTGATTTTGTCATGCAGATACTGTACAAAATCCTTGGCTCTACCCTCCAAGAAAGAGGGTACCAGAAAGAGCAAGGAATAGAACCCTTGGACTGTTTGATTCTCTGGCACCTGCTGGATGCGTCGAATGTCCAGTAGGTGTTTCATGGCCAAATCCATGAGGGCCTTTTTGTGCCCGTCTTTAGAAACGGGACAGCAAATAAAGAAACTTGAAGGGGTGGAGAGAAATTCAAAGGATAGACCAGATCTTACCATATCCCTGACCCAAGAGTCCGACGTGAGAATGTCCCATCGGTCAGCAGATAGAGCTGGCCTGCTGCCGATGGGACCATCAGACATGCAGCTATTGTTGGCGGCAGAAAGGACAGCTTCCTCCCCCCTCGAAAGGGCCGCTTGCCAGGGAGCGTTCTACCTCTGTATGACCTGTCCTGGGTCCCCCGCTGTCTAGGTACGAAGGACCCCTGAGAACGGGAAGGTCCAGTGCCCCTCACAGGAGGCCTGCGAAAAAAGGGAGAGAATCGAGTGTCAGTTTTGCATTGCAAAGAAGGCAATATTTTGTATTTATCTTTTGACTCTACGAGGAAAAGTTCCAAGGAAGAGCCAAACAATTTGCCCCCCCGTAAAGGGGAAGACGTCAGGTGCCACTTGTGACAGGCATCGGCCTGCCAATGTCAAAGCCAAACTAGCTGGTGTGCCACCACCATTAAAGCCATAGACTTTGAAGCGAAGCGGGCAGAGTTGAGGGTGGCGTCTGCTGAAAACTGGACTGCTGTGATGATTTTATTTACATGTTGCTGTGGCCTGGAGTCCTCAGGAGGCAATTTGTTTTGGAGTTGACTCAACCAGAGCAGTGTCACCCTGTCGCCCCCAAATGAGTACATTGGAGAGTTTGGTCAGAACGGCATTCCTCAGGACGAAGACCTTCGTCAGGTTCTCCTGGGATGGCAGTGTGAGGCAGTAAAACTGCAACAGGGGCATCAACCATGGGTAGTTGGAGCAGATTAGCCATGTTGGGAGTCATGTTAAAGAAACATTTGTCCAGGGAAGAAGGATCCAGGTGACAACCACTGGCATTGAATAACATCCAGGAAAAGTGGAGGAGCTGGAATAGAATCGACAGATTTAGTTGGCGCAGAGAAAAGGAGGTTAAACGACCTTTGGGGTGTTGGAGGGACCTCTCCAGTAACCAGCAGGCCCAGTTGCGCCTCTTGATATGCTTTAAAGAGTAAGGATTTAAAAATTGCCAGAGGGAAAAGACTGGTAAAGGCCAGTTGTTCCGGCTCAAGGTCCTTGTCATCAGACAAGTCCAATTCTGGGTGGTCGACCTCATCAAGAGACGCTGGACGGCTTGTGTGCGAAAGAGCCGGCAACTCTGATTCCGGACAGGATAGCAGATCATCCTGAATGTCCCTCCCAGAAGAAGCAGAAGGCACTGATCTCACAGACGGAACTCTGCTGCGACACAGATGACCAGCTTCCAGCGACCTCTGTAGAGCCCTGGAAAAAATCTGTTGCAGATTATCATGGAGCACATAGTCTCTATTGTGTGTGAGAGAGGATTCAGTCACCCCTGGAACTTGGCTTGGAGCGGCCTCCGTAGACCCTACTAGAGGAGGAGGAGGAGTTGAGGCCATAGAAGGGCCTCACAAACCTGCAGTGGAAACAGAAATGGGACAGTCCTGGAGAGAAACCTGGTCAGGTGTCACCACAAAGGGAAGAACCTGGGGAAGCTCCTGCAAGAGAAGGGTCTTACGCTTGCTGGCCTTATTGCAGATTTTCTGTAAGGCCTGGTCCCTGTGCCTCTCGTTCCTGGTGGCAGCTAAACTGTGGCTGCGAGGGGTATGATGAGAGCAAGACTGTCTGTCCGTGGGGGCATGTCCATATTATCAGGGGCTTGAGTCGCTCCTGAGTTCATGCTCAAGGGCACCCTATTAGCCTGCCCAGTAAACCCGGCCTTCTGGCCATGTTTTGATTTAGAAAGAGCCTTATGCATCCTTATTGTAAAAATGAAAGGTGCTGTGCCTGTTAGGAGCAAGGCAGGTCAAAGCCAATGGCAGACTGGTCCCCAAAATGGCTGCCAGCCAGTAAAAGAATTGTGAATGGCTGCCTTAAATTCAAAGAAGCAACTCAGGGCACTTCTTCCTGGAAAAAGCTGTTGTTGAAAAATCCTCCAGTTCAATTAGCTGGGAAATATCCAGCCCTAGATGGGCAGCAGAAACCAGGGCCTTCTTCGTAAGCACAGAGGACAGCTGCAAGGCACAAATGTGCTATTAGAAAATTAAGCACAAAGTTCAAATGGCGGCCATTACCAGATAATGGAGCGCGAAGCTCCTGATGGCCACAAAATGGCACCTAACGGCCAGGCAGTGGAGCGCAAAGCTCCTGAATGACCAAATGGTGCCCAACAGCCAGGCAAAGTAGCACGAAGCTCCTGATGCCCAAAATGCTCCTCACGGCCAAAATGGCTCCTAACAGCCAAGTAATGGAGCAAGAAGCTCTTTACCGCCAAAAATGGCTCCCAATGGCCAGGCAATGCAGCATGAAGCTCCTAATAGCCAAAACCAATCCAAACGGCCAGAGAATGGAGCGCGAAACTCCTGAAGCTCAAACATTGGTCATTGATAATAACGCAGCTGCCTCTGGTATTGTTGCCGCCAAGCCGGGAATGCTCGCCGTGGAGGGCTCGCTCCTTCGATGTTTTAAGCAGGCGGGAGCAATGGAAGCTTAAGCTCCAACAGCTGATCTTCGCGTCAGATCGCCTCCAGCAAGATGAAATAAACAATGGCCGTCTGTGCAGCCTTCAACGGAGCGTGAAGCTCCTCACCAAATTTTCCGGCTCACTACGTTCACCCCAATCCCCCAGGAGAAAGGCCTTCAAGGCGCTCCGAGACGCCTGCTAGTACAACGGTTGAAATGGGGGAGGATATCCCCTCACAGACAGGCAAGCCTGTAGGGAAAGGAACCAAGTCCAATGAGGACAAGGTTCCCAGTAACTCACAGTTCGATGAGAACAACAATAATCAAAGTCGAAATGTCAAGGACCACAATCAGGAAAGGTAAAAGGAAGGTGAGTAAGAGACCCAGCCCAAGACGTCTGTCTAGTCTGAAGGACTGAGAAAAAAACTGGATAATCCTAGCAACAAGGGTGGAGCTTAATTTTGCTACAGACTCAGTCCTTCAAACAGACGAGAACACCCATTCCTGGCTGCTGTCTCCACCCACAATGGAGAATTTTCTGCGGTCAAGTGGCCAGCATGACATCACGTAGTGCAGAGCATATGGCAAAGCACGTACCACTGTTACTTTGCATCAAAGTGGTGCCCCTTTATTTATTTGCATTCTACATGCTTTCAATTGTGAGTAACAGGAGGTCATACAGTGATAGGATTCAAACCACTAGAGCTACTTCTTTTTTAAGTAGTTAAAAGTTTAAAATGGTTAAAAATTTAACCATCTACGTATTAAATTGCAACTGTGTGACCATTTGAAAATGGGGATGCTTCACTCTTACAAATGAGAATAACCTTAAATGCTTGTAGCTTGCAGTTTTATTAGTAAGAAATGGAAATTAACATGAAACTATTAAAAGACAAGAATGAACTATCTATTCCCTTTCCTCTCAAAATTATGGTAGAACTATTCAGAAACTGGTCATATCTGCAACATGGAATTGAAAACACTATGTTGAAAAATTTTAGCTGACCTGGAATAATTGTCCACTGAGTGCTACTTGTACAAGCAATATGTATGAAAATTGTCAAATGTAAATCTTTCCTTCTACTTATCAGAAATTTCTGATATTTCACATGCATATGCAAAAACAACACATCTTGATAAGTCATAAATATTTTCGAACATGATTTTTTGGATTGATGTTGAGCTGTTTAAATATAACAAAACAAGATGCACTTGAAGAAAAAAAGGTGAAATATTTAAAGAGAAATGGTTCTTGCAAAACATTAAGGATGGAGTGGCTCTATTACATGTTGGGATTGTAGGGCAGCTTGTGACACAGAAAACAGTTTGAAAGTTAAAGAATTGGTTGAACCTAAATATTGATATATCATAATAAGTAAAATGTATCTCTAATTTTCCACAATCACTGAAAAAAAAATTAAAGCTTAAAGGTACGAGACAACAATCCAGAATGTATCCAAATCAACCATGAAGTCTTGAAATGGCTTCCCAGGATCGAAATTTATGTATGTATGTATGTATGTATGTATGTAATTTATATGCCGCCCTTCTCCCATAGGACTGAGGGCAGCTTACAAAAACAAACAAGAAATTACATAAACACATTAAAATAAATTTAGAATAATTAAAATCAAATTAAAATTCTTTAAAATATTCGAAGTCCCCCTGCGGATTCAGCCCATTTGGCGAAAAAGCCACATCTTCAATTCATGGCGGAAGGAAAGGTTTGGGCCTGTCTTGAGACCGGTGGGCAGCCCATTCCAGAGGGTCGGCGCTCCCACAGAGAACACCCTCCCCCTGGGGGCCGACAGCTGACATTGTCTGGCTGACGGCACCCTGAGGAGGCCTGCTCTGTGTGAGCACACCGGACGGTGGAAGGAAGGCAGGAGATGATCCTGCAGATACCCCGGGCCTAAGCCATGTAGGGCTTTATAGGTAAGCACCAGCACTTTGAAACAAACCTTGAAAGCGACAGGCAGCCAGTGCAGCTTGCGCAGGAGAGGTGTCACACGGGAGTACTGAGAAGCCCCTGTAATTGAAATCTTTTGGACATAACAAATATGCAATGCATGATTGATGCTTCTAAGCCATAAGGCTAAACAAGGAAGGGGGGGTGGGGTGGACGGGACAAAAGACTGGAAGGATTCTTAATTGACTATGGTAAAAATTGGAAGCTGCCAAAGGAGATATTAATAAACTCTTTCTGTCAAGGCGTTCTGTGCATTAACTTTTTTTAAACTATTATTATTTTGACTGTATTAATAAAAGTACATAATAGTATTCAGTCAGATTTGCAGAAAGATGTTAAGTTTAATTTTATTCCATGGGCCAACTTTTGTTCAGAAATTTATTAAAACGTGCAATTTGATGAGGGTTGCAAAAATATGTATATTATACTATATAAAAGTACAGTATATATATAGGCTTTGAATCCTATATGCAGCAATAATCTGAGCTGTTTAAACAACACTTTTTTCAAGTTTGCAATAAAATAACTTGATCTAGCTGTAAAGTTACTACTCTTAACAAAATGTGGGATTGAGCTTTTGGAATAGATTTTTTTAAAAAAGAATAGCAATAATTATATTTCAGAAATTATGTATTCAGTTTTTAAATAATTGATAGGGGTATATATTCATTATAGCTTATCATTTATTTCTTATTTTATAAAATTTATTGGCAGCCCATCTTACCATAGGGTAACTCTGGATGGCTTACAGGCATAAAATATGTCTATACATATGCAATTAAAACATGAATAAATTAAAATCAAATATTAACATCTAAGGACACATGGGGAGGTTGAGGGTGGAATGGGGAGAGGCGGTATCTGTTATTACTTGATCACATCAGGGAGCAAGATGTTCCAGAGGGCAGAAGCCACAGCAGAGAAGGCCCTCCTCCTGGATCCCGCCAGCTGGAATAATCAGGTTGACAGGATCCACAGCATGCCTTCTCTGTTGACACAAGTGATAAATTATCTTAAATCTGTATAACCAATATTTAGCCTTAATTTTAGGGGAACAGTTCATTTATAAGCTATAACTGAAATAAGCATTTACATAATATTTAGTGTACTTTGTTTTCTTTGAAATTGTTAGCTAATTGGTAATACTGTTCAGTATTGGTTCAAGAAAGGTAAAGAATGGTGTATATGGCATTAAAATGTATTATTTACAAATAAAATGAATATAATCATAAATATAGTCACATATGTGCTTCATTGGTAAACCTTAAATATTTTTATTATCTGTGGCTTTAAGGAATATGTACAATAATAGAAGGGAAATAATAAAAGCTGAGTTATTCAGAGGATGCAGATTTTTATAATATAAATGCAGACTTTAAAAGCAACTGCTTATTTATGTATAAAATTCACATCTGAAAAATGATTTTATTAACATTTTCTTTTTCACATATTTCAGATTCGTGATTCAATTTGCAATTATGAGGCCTTTATGAACATTGTTAAAGTAAGTGATAAAATAGGAGAGTTAGAAGCAGTAAGAGACAAAGCAACAGAAGAACTGCAGTATCTTCGTTCCTTGGATACAGCTGGAGATGGTTAGTACTGTTATGTTTATAGTTATTATATTACCATAAGATGCTGTCTATTTTTTCTTCACGTAGCATTCTCCTAGAACTTACAATGTTATAATTTTTCTTAAAGGACAAATTTTCTACTTAAGAATAAGATAATTTGAGAATTTTGGGGAAAAGCCAGAATTTAAGGTGTAGAATGAAGATACGAGTACCCTGGCAGTTTTTAATTATGCCTCATATAAACACAGTAAGCTTCTTGGATGGCTAGAAAAAATTCCCTAACTGACTATTTTGAAATAATAAGAACCTTTCCTCTCTTGAATGACAAGCTATTTATGATTTTATTCGATTTTTGTTCTGGAATTCAAATCTGCATATAAGCTTGCCAAGGTGAGATATTATATAGTTTGAAGCCATGTCCGGTACACATAAAAGTTGAAAAAGCTTATTTATTCCAGTAGACATTGTAAAGGGAAGTCAATTTTGTAGGTAATTGTATGCTGAAGAAATGCTTGCTCTGGAAAATTGTGGAATATAGTCTGTATTCCCAGGAGGACGGGCAGCTTTCCAGAGGGCAAAGAGGATTAACAACTTGAAAAGTTTGAAGAGAATTAAAATGACTCCTCCCTCACTATTCTCATAGTCTATCTTTAGCTATGCAAATAGTTGCTTTAATCCAGCAAGATTCTGTCTATAGGTGTGAAAGCAGGGGTGAAATCTAAAAATTTTTGCTACCGGTTCTGTGGGCATGGCTTAATTAGTGGGTGTGGCTTGGTAGTCAGGTGACTGGGTGGGTGTGGCTTGTTGGTCAGGTGGGTGTGGCCAAGTCGACGTCACTTCTTTGCCCTTTTTTAACCTACAAAACACAACACAACACAACTGGTTCACCCAATGTAAAAGCAGCTGTGCTAGACCCAAGATGACCCCTGCAACAAGCAGGAACCTCACACAGCAACAAAAAGCCCAAAAAACCCAACTTTCACACTTTACACACACACAACACAACACAACTGGCTCACCCACAATGTAAAAGCAGCTGTGCTAGACCCAAAATGGCCCCTGCAACAAGCAGGAACCTCACACAGCCACAAAAAGCCCAAAAAACCAACTTTCACACTTTACACACACACAACAAACACAACTGGCTCACCCACAATGTAAAAGCAAGGGCAAAATGGCCCCTACAACAAGCAGGAACCTCACACAGCCACAAAAAGTCCAAAAAACCAACTTTCACAAATTCCACATACAGCTTTGTGAGATTTTGTGTGTTTGTGTAGTTAGAGTGAGACACTACAGAAACACACAAAATCTCACAAAGCTGCACAAATATTATTTTATTTTATTTTTATTTTTATATAAAAGCAGCTAAATTTAAAACTTCCTAAACTTTAAATGGCTAGGTCTAAAAAAAGAACAACTAAAATAAAACCCAATTAACTATTTTTTTAAAGCTCCCAAAGGGGAAAAACACTTGCAGACAGGCAGGCAGGCAGGCAGATAGAGCTGCTCACCGATGAGCTTGATTGCAGGCAAGGAGATTCAGTTGCTTGCTGATGCAGTGGATTGAAGGGGATTACAGCAAGCGAAGCAAGGCCGGCGTGCGAAGGTAAGCAAGCTGGAGGCTGGGGAGGCAGGGATTTTTGCTACCGGTTCTCCGAACTGCCTGCCGCCATCGCTACCTACTTGCCCGAGCCGGTCCAAACCGGGAGCATTTCACCCCTGTGTGAAAGACAATAAAGGAAACTACTCTTAAGTAATTCCAAATACCACTCTTGGTTCTTGCACCTAAAACAAATTTAATTTATGCATTTGTAAGGGCTGAATTTGCTTTGAAATACAATTTTATTTTAAAATGAGTTTTCCATCATAATTAATTTTGTGCTAAATAATGAGTTAATCCCTAAGTTTTCAAAAATTGTACTTATAAAAATCAATATACAGTAAGTGCAGTGCATTTAGAGTAGAATAGAGTAGAGTAGAGTAGAGTAGAGTAGAACAGAACAGAACAGAACAGAACAGAACAGAACAGAATTCTTTATTGGCCAAGTGTGATTTGTTTTTGGTGCATATGCCCTCAGTGTACATAAAAAGACAAGATACACTCGTCAAGAATCATAAGACACAATACCCAGTCACTGTCATACAGTACAATAAGCAATCAAATCATACTAGGAAACAATCAATATAAATATAAATTGCAAGGATACACGCAACAAAGTTACAGTCATGCAATCACAAGTGGGAGAAGATAGGCGACAGGAATGATGAGAAGACCAATAGCAATAGTAATGCAGCCTAATGTGAATAGTTTGACAGTGTTGAGGGAATTATTTGTTTAGCAGAGTGATGGTGTTTGGGAAAAAACTGTTCTTGTATCTAATTGTCTTGGTGTGCAGTGCTCTATAGCATTGTTTTGAGGGTAGGAGTTGAAATAATTCATGTCCAGGATGCAAGAGGTCTGTAAATATGTTCACAGCCCTCTTTTTGACTTGTGCAATATACAGGTCCTCAATGGAAGGCAGGTTGGTCGTAATTGGTTTTTTTCTGCAGTTCTAATTATCCTCTGAAGTCTGTGTCTGTCTTGTTGCAGAACCAAACCAGGCAGTTATAAAGGTGCAGATGACAGACTCAATAGTTCCTCTGTAGAACTGTATCAGCAGCTCCTTGGACAATTTGAGCTTCCTGAGTTGGCGCAGAAAGAACATTCTCTGTTGTGCTTTTCGGATGACGTTTTTTATGTTAGGTGTCCATTTTAGGTCTTGAGATATGATAGAACCTACAAATTTGAAGGTCGCTACTGTGTTGTCTAGTATCGTAAGAGGTGCTAATATTGGGGGGGGAGGGGGTTCTCCTAAAGTCTACCACCATTTCTATGGTTTTGAGTGTGTTCAGTTCCAGATTGTTCCGGTCGCACCACAAGGCTAGTTGTTCAACCTCCCGTCTATATGTGGATTATATTCATAATGTATTCATGATTTTAAAGTATATTTCATTTAGAATGAATGCTAGCTTTTAAAATATTTTCTCATAGAAAAATATAATATATTCTACTAAAATAGTTCACAAAACCCAAATTTTCATTGCCAGTACATATTAACTTAGTTAATAGTTCTGTGCTTATCAATAACAGCATTGATTCCGTTTTGAAAAAAAAATGCATTCATTTTTCTTCAGAGACACTTGATTGTCTTCTCTTTCTATGTAGCCTTAAGCAATACATTTCCAATTCATTAAGAATTTAAATAGATGTGTTTTATCCTTTTAAATCTTACTTGATTTTCTTTTCAGATATTAACCATATAAAAAATCAGATAAATAGCTTACTCTTTGTTAAGAAAGTATGTGATTCAAGAATACTGAGGCTACAATCAGGAAAAGTAAGTATGTTTCATGTATTGCGATTATACATAAGCATATGAGACTTGATTTTCTAAATCAAATAATAGAGCTCAGTATTATCAAAATCTTTTGCATTATTTTCAATAGTTAATGAATGTCAGTAGCTTGAATTTGTCAGGTTAGGTTCTCATATTACATCAGTCTAAAAAAAAGATACTAGTTTTGCATATATCTGATTGCTACTGAACTAAGATCCTAGCTCACGATAAAGAATTCATTGCCAATCCATTATCAAGCAAACTTTTAAATTGTACATGCAAGTTAAAGTAAATAGTTAACTTTATTCATGAATCTCTGTACCTAAAATCTCATGAGAAGACATCATCCCTGATTTTGATATGTAGCAAAAATAAGCCATGTTGTATAAATATTGCATAGCCATGTCTATTAATGTATTGCACCTTTATTCAGGAAATAGATACTGTGAAACTGGCTGCAAATTTTGGAAAACTTTGCACAGTCCCTCTGGACAACATTCTAGTAAACAATGTTGCACTACAGTTTTTTATGGGTAAGAAAACAGTAGTTGGAAATACATATATATTGCATGATTAAAATTGTAGTACTGTAATAGGATGCTATAAATGTGCATGTATTTACCTAAAAATGAACAAAGATAACTGATGTGAGGACTTTTTTGATCCCATCTATATTTTATTCACTAAACAGATTTAATGAAAAGATGGCTGTTTCTCTTTCTCAAATACCCACACAGTTAAGTAAGCTCTGGGTCAGGGCTGTCAAAGCCACTTGCTTTGCGGGCTGTATCATGATGTATCACAATGTTTTTTGCCTTTGCGGAGCCAAGGTGATGTGGCCTGCACAGGCTGTGTTCAGCCCATGGGTCACCAGTTGGTCACAACTGCTGTGAAATGTAAACAAATTCAGTCATTAACTCTATTTAAATTTAGTATTTTATGCCGATTGGATGGATTTTAGATAGTATCAGCTTTCCTCCTTTAAAAATATCAAGCAAAATAATATAACCTACTGAGATTTGCCTTTAAGCTCTGTGGTAGTTACTGTTTAAAAAAGATCTTCTATCCTGAACATTCATGTCAATGAATCTGAATATGCATGAAATCCATAAAACACTTTTCTTTAAATTCAGAAAAAATTGCTTTATTCGCAGTATTCTGTGGAAATGTTGAGTTGGGTGCATTATCTCAATATAAAAAATTGAATAACTTGAATGTTTCATGTTTTATCAGGCCACATCTTAAAATCCCATCTTGTAGCTTTTGAAAGCAGTGGAAATTTAGAAGAAACTGTATGCTCTCTTGCTCACCACCCAAGGATCACAAGAATAACTAGTCTGGCAAATGTGCCACATTTCTTTCAATTATTTTCTCCAGAAAAAGCTGCCTGAAGATTAGGTAGTCAGGAAGAAAATGAAACCCAGTCAATCCACTGCCACAATTGGAATTTCTTTCAATAATGTTTCAAAGTTCTTCGTGTACTTGCCTAAACTTTGTAGACACTTGACTCCATTACTTACTTACTAGATTCATCCAGCAGTTTTAGCAAAGCAAGGAGATATTTAAGGCATATTTTGGCTACCATAATTTTAAAAATTACTTTTGACTTATTGGAATGAGAACATGTAGTCATGTAACATTCCCATTACTGTTGTTTCATTAGCTACCAGTGTGTTTCCAAGCACAATACAGGTAATCCTTGAAGTACAACAATCTATTCAACAAAAGTTCAAAGTTACAAGTCACACCACAAATGCTAAATATGAATTGTTTCAAAGTTACAAATTATACAGCCCCACCCCCACCCCCTTACAGGCACACTCACCCTTACAACTGACTTCAGAGAAGCTGCAGCACACCCACTCACCTATTTTCCTCCATCTTTACCCGCCCAGGTCCTCTGAGGTCCCCCAGAACCCAGTATGTTGGCTTGCTTTGCCAATATGCTGGGTTCTATGCATTCCTTCCCATCCCCACTCCCCTATCACCATTCACTTACTTACTTTTGGACGAGCTCAGATAGTCAGCGGAGAGAAGGCCGTTCCCTCGCTGGGCCAAGTGGCATAATCAAGAAGAAGAAATCCAATCTCTTTTGTTTCCATGGGAATCCTTCCCCACCCCACCCCCCCAGACAGCATAAACCACAATGATATCTTCTTAGCTCTGCCAACGTAAGACTAGTGCCGGCAGGGCTAAGAAGAAATTGAAGTAGTAGGATTAGAACGGAAGCAAAACATCGGATTTCTTCTTCTTGATTATGTCACGTGGTCCAGTGAGGGAGGAGCCTTATCGATGCTGACTTCCTGAGCTCATCAAAAAGTAAGTAAGCAATATGGAGGAGGCCTGTAAGTCTTTGGGGAAACCAAAGGGCAGGAGGCAGAGCATGGGGTATCTTAGAGGATGGGGAAGGCCTCCTGGGAGTGGCTGTGCCTGCACTAGGTCTCCCTTGATTTCCCCCATACCTGAATCATCCCATGCTCTACCTACTGTAATAACCCATACATTTGTTTAACAAATGCATTGGGGAAAGCACGGACAAGGAGGTCATTAGGTGCTTTATTTAATGTAGCCCAGACTTCCAACAATAGGCAGGCTCTATTTCCTAAGTGGAGGACTACCTGTATAAGTGCTAGTTATAATAACTTGTGTTGCTCAGGAACTGGGTATCTGAATTTCTAGATAGACTCTAGCCAGTTCAAATGAGTAGAGAATGCCTGCTGAAAGATGTCTGCTATCAGACATGGCGCTGCAGGAATCATAGACAGTTCTATGAAGTCCCTCTCTTTTGCTAGAACCTGTCCCCAGAAGCAATCTGTTATTCTTATGATTTAGCAAATGTTCTTAATACCTGATTGTTTCATAACTTGTTTAGAGTGATTTCAACAACTGTTTTATCTAAAGTTGTTACATTTTATGTAATATTTTAAAGATATTTTTGTGTTGGTGTATTGTAGATTTGTATTGTTGATCTATCTGTACACTTCTTACAATGTGCAGATTGAAACATTGTATAAACCAGTGGTAGGTTGCTCCCGGTTCGCACCGGTTCGCAAGAACCAGTAGTAAAATTTTTTAGTAGTTCGGAGAATCGGTAATAACATTGGCTGGCCATGCCCTCGAACTGGTCCCCGACCCGTTCGCCGCTCGCTTACCCTGCCCACCTCATCAGAGGCTTTTTTTTCTTTTAAAAACATTTTTTCTACAACCTCTTTGGCTAAAAAAATGCTTTTAAAAGTTAAAAATAAAAGCCTCTGATGATCGCGTCAGAGGCTTCTGAAAGCATTTTTTTCTGCAACCTCTTCAGCCAAAGTGGTTGTAGGAAAAAAAATCCCTTTAAAAGCCTCTGGTGATCCCAGCAGATTTGCCTGATCCTCAGAGGCTTCTAAAAGCATTTTTTTCTGCAACCTCTTAAGGTTGTAGAAAAAATGCTTTTAAAAGTAAAAAAAAAAAGTTGGCCATGCCCACCCAGTCACATTACCCCCCCCCCAAGCCATGCCCACAAAATAAGCTACGCCCACAGAACCGGTAGTAAAAAAATTTAGAACCCACCCCTGGTATAAACATAGAACAAAAGACACAATACTAACAGAAGGGTCCCCAACTGACGGTCTGCATTTAGAACCTAAAATATGTAGCAGTACATAACAAAGAAAATCAATCATATACAAAAGATGACTTCTTACACTTCAAGGGCCAAGTAACATAATATGTCATGGTAGCACATTAGAATGCAGTATTGCAGGCTAACTTTGCCCATTTCCACGACTTCGATCCTGATTGGTCAGGATTTACTCACCCATTCTTCCAAGGTCAGTAAAATGAGGACTCAGATTGTAGAGCATCTGTAAAGCATTGTGGAGCATATGTAACTGCTTTTTAATAGTACATCCCTTTTAGAAAACATTGCTTCAGAAAATCAGTGTGAATGCAATTGGCATTTTTAAAGAAAGAAGAATTCCATCAATTAGAAGATCTTTTAAATATAACCATTATAATGATTGAATTGTTTGTTTAATTACTTGATTTGATTTGTATAACTGCCCATCTCATTTTCATGACTCTGGGCAACTCACATAATCAAAACAACCACACCAACATAAATGAAAATAAATCATTGTTATTTTGTTTAGATTACATGCAGCAGATGGGAGGTCAAGCACATCTTTTTTTCTGGATAACGGTAGAAGGATACAGGGTTACAGCTCAGAAACAGCTGGAAGTATTGCTGAACCATCAGAAGGATGGAATGCATCAAACAACCCAGACCAAAGGTTTGTTAAGAACAGCTGCAGTTGGAATATATGAACAGTATTTGTCAGAAAAGGTAAGAATTAATTCTTTTAAAACAAACAGTACTTAAACTTTATTATAATCAGACTAACATAGAACATTTAATATAAAAAGTTTAAAAAAATACAATATAATTAAGGTAGCATATACAATAGTACTGTTACTCATTGTTAATTGGTTCCAGGAGACGCAATGAGTATCAAAAACAATGAGTACCAAACAAATTTTCCCATAGGGAATAAAGTAGTGAGCTACAAGGCATCTGACACTGACAAGTTCTAGCTTGTGCACTGAGTACCAAACAAACAGTAAGCACTGGGACAAAATTTTCACGTCAAAATGTATTGAGTACGAAATTCAATGTGTTTCAAAGCGGTTGAGTACGTAGGTACCATTCTAAAACTAATCAAAAGATAGTGAAGTCTGCCTGTATTAGGCACTAAAATCATAATAATAAAAAGAATCACAGTTGGAAGAATATATTACAGGTTCTCAAAATTGTTCATTTAGTGACTGAAGTTACAATGGCACTGAAAAAAGTAACATGATCGTTTTTCACACTTACGACTCTTGCAGCAAGCCCATATTCACAAATTGTCAAAATTTGAATGCTTGGCAGTTGACTCATATTTATAATGGTGGCAATGCCCCAGAGTCATGTGTTAACGTTTTGTGACCTTCTCAAAAATAAAGTCAATAAGGAAATCATATTTATTTATTATTATTATTATTTATTAATTCAATTTGTATGCTGCCCCTCTCCGAAGACTCAGGGCGGCTCACAATGCATTTAAAATCATTATAAAAAACATTTCAGAATTAAAAACATTAAAACTCATTCACACCATTCTGTAACTTCCTGTTCTTACATGCTGCCACACAAAATTTTGCCATATTATGTTATGGAAGATTTCTTGTCAGAAAATAGCAAATTATAGAAATGCCTGGAATGACCTAGAAAGTATACAAGCAGTAGTGTAATATAAGTACTTTCTACATGGTTATCGTATTGACAAGCAAGTAACATATGCTTACTTTTTCTCCATCTCCATTGGTTCACAATCATTCAGGATATTGGATTTTTTTAATATGTAGGGGGGGGGCACCACACCTTGCCAAGGATGAAGGTTGTCCTATGATTCGAGTACACTAAATATAAAAGCTAGTTTTACCATGTTTTAGACACTCACATATACAAAGATGGCTTAGTGAAAAAAACTGTATTGTCATGACTGATAAATATCACCATAATAAATATTTCTATAATTAATGGAGAAGTCTTTTTGATATCTGTGTGTTGGATAAGTGTATAATAGCCAAACATCCAGTTCATTTTTCAAAAAACTTTTTAAGATGCTTAACTGTGAAAAAGCCTGGTGAATGAATGTATAAATAAATGGTTATTTCTATTTTTAGAATTGCCTTTATATTTGTTTTCATTCTTGTTTATTCAAAAACTGAGTCAGCGAATTCCAGATCTTAAGAGTAAAGCTGTGGGTGTTTGAACTATATTTATACTTCTTATCCCAACCCCGTATAATTATTTCAATTTATATGTCACTTGTAAATATTCTTTTCAATACCTCAAAATGAAATGCTATAATTTTTATGAACGACTTGAACTACTTGAGTTCTTTGCTTTTATTAAAATAAATGATAGTTTTATAGCTCTATTGTATCTTTAATAATAAAGGTTGATTTTTAATTTTTACAAATAAATGAATGAAAATAAAAACTAAAATAATGTAATTCTGTATGGTAGGCTTCTCCAAGAATTAATATCGATGATCCATTAGTAGCAAAGCTGGAAGAAAAGTTGAATAATGAGGACCCAACTCCTGAAATTTTTGATCAGATTCAAAGAAAGGTAAACTGTTTTATTCTCTTCTACTAAACTGACTGTATATCTGTCAATATTTGACTTTTTGTTGATTTCTAGACTGAAATGTAGAATAATAATGCAAATACTTATTTCATTATTTACATCTAAATGCACCTTTATATAACAAGGTGCTTTATGATTTAGATTATCTATTTTGCCTAATATTAAGCTTTAATTTCATTAAGGTATATGAATTGATGCTGCAAGACGAAAGATTCTATCCTTCATTCAAACAGCATGCACTTTATGTACGAATGCTTGCTGAGCTAGATATGCTAAAGGATCCTAGTTTCAGAGGATCAGATGATGGTGAAGGGGGTAAGTTATCCACATCAGGTAGGCTTATACCTGTAAGTATAAATAAGTACCATATTTTTCGGAGTATAAGACGCACCTTAGTTTTTGAGGAGGAAAATAGGGGGCTGGGGCGGGAATAGTCTGCCTACCATGTATTCATCTGGCTAGCATCTTTAGCCTGGCCAGCTTCAGCACATTAGTTCGCTCACTGATTATGTGGTTGGGGCTAAAAAACCAGCTTCTAAAGCACAGCTGATCATCGGAGGGAGCAGCAATTAGAAAATTAGAAAAGCAGGAAAAGCACAGCTGATTGTTGTTGGGATCTGCAGTGACTAAAGCACGGAAGTGGTAAGAGAAGGCAATAGCTGTTCCAGGTAGCCATTTTGGGCACTGTGCCTCACTTTTTCAGCCTCCAAACGCATCGTGTTTTTGGATGGCAATCAGTGGCGATGTGCTTTGGTGATCCCCGCAGCGTTGAAGGGCTCTCAAAGGGAGCATTTGGAGGCTGGAAACGCAACACGCGGAGCCCAAAAACACAAGCCATTGTCATTGGCAATCTCTGCAGCCAGGAAGAGGACACACACAGGCCGGTGGGTGGGCAAGGTTACATTCGGAGTATAAAATGCACTCAAATTTTCAATTTCTCAATTTCCTTTAGGAGAGAAAAAAGTGTGTCTTATACTCCGAAAAATATAGTAGGTAGGAAGTAAGTAATTTTTCCTCATCAGATAGTATTTAATTTTTTTTTTGCAAAGAGGCAAAATAGATGCACTAAAAATAATTTGGGGAAATTTTGCACACATCTACATATAAGAATCGGGAATATTCCATTTTTTGGCATACTTTGGCTGCTTTGTTGCTGTTCTATTGCAGTTTTCCACAGTAACAGGTAGTGTGCATGTTTTGATTCTGAAAAAGTGTTTCATATTCCACAGGTGTGAATTTGCTAGTCATTAAAGGAATATGACTATTTTCATACTTCTACAAAAACCTGAAAAAACATGTTCCTTCTTTAACAATAACTTTTAGGAGTAAAATTAAATATGACCTTTTTTTAAGCTTATGCAGAAACTCTTAATGTATGCTTGGCTACCTCCTAGTGGCCTATGTTGACAATAGCATAACTTTTCATTTCAATTTTAGCAGTCAACAGAGCTATGGATTCCCTGCTAGTAATTAATTTAATTTATTTCAACTTATTTAAAATAATGCAGTGTTTCCCCGAAAATAAGACCCTGTCTTATATTTTTTGAACCCCAAAATAAGCGCTTGGCCTTATTTTCCAGGAGGTCTTATTATTTTGGGGCACATGGAGCAAGATGGAGCTCTTCTTGCCATCTTACCTGATTTCCAGCTCTGCGTTAAATATTTTGAGGGAGGGCTTATTTTCGCGGAGAGGCTTATTTTACCGCATGTGCTCAAAAGCTCGATTGGGCTTATTATCAAGGGATGTCTTATTTTCGGGGAAACAGGATAGATGGATGGATATTTCACTATTTCTTTTTAAATTTTATAATTATTGTGACTTCAGAGTTGTAATACCTTGACTTTTTCTTTCTTTATAATGATCTTAAGTTGTAATAATGTTTAGTTCCTAGCATGTTAAATAGTAAGATTATCCATTATAGAGAAATTTATATTTTTAAACACAATAGGGAGAAATCATAATATCTTTAAAAACAGGAGAAAAAAAGTGTTATTAAAAGCAATATTATAAGTGAGGTGTTATAATACTTTGTATCTAGGCAGTGTCCTAAAATTCACCTCTCAGTTCAAGCTTTCCATTTCTTATCACTCTCATTACTTAATACGCAGTAAAATAAACGGATTTAGGGCGAAAAAAACATGGTGGTTAACTACTTAATATTTTAATGTATTAACCAGTTAAATCACTATCATGTTTTCATACTGAAACCAAATATTTTAGTGTGTACATAATTTTAAATTCATGGTTCAATGTGTATTTTCATTGTATGGCTTTTTATTTAAAAAAATGTTCTCTTTACACAGAATCATTTAATGGATCTCCTACAGGCAGCATTAATTTGGTAGGTGTGTTTTTCAACATTAAAGAAGTTCAATATATTACTTGTTTATTTAAGACAAGAGCAACCAGTGAAATAAAAATGACACTATAAAGAAAATTTTACAATTTTTAAAAAGCCAGTGTATTCTGTTGATGTTTGTTTAAAGAAGTAAAAGTATGTATGTATGTATGTATAAATAAGTGAAAAAAGAGGCCAAGTTTGATTTGATCTGTTTGGTCATCCTGGTCATCATAAACCAGAAAGAATGATTATCAGTAAAAGAATTTGTTGTTGTTAGTTGCGAAGTCGTGTCCAACCCATCGCAACCCCATGAACAACGTTCCCCTAGATCAGTGATGGCGAACCTTTTGGACACCGAGTGCCGAAAAGGTCGCATGGAAACATCGTGTGCACATGCTCGTCGGGGGGCTGAGCTCTGGAAACGCCGAACTTCGGGGTTATGATGCGCATGCGCGCCTGACGATCAGCTTGCCGGTGCACATGCACACACCTGTTTTTGGCACTGCCAAAATGGGCGCATGAACAGCTGATCGTCATGCTGATGAACAGCTGATCGTCACGCTGATGAAACAGCTGATCGTCACGCGTGCATGCACGCCAGGAACCCAGAAGACAAACAGGCAAGGCCACGCGTGCCGGGCAACATGGCTTTGTGTGCCACTTTGGGCACGCGTGCCATAGGTTCGCCATCACGGCCCTAGGTCTTCCTGTCCTCTACCATCCTCTGGAGTCCATTTAAGATCATGCTGACTGCTTCAGTGACTCCATCCAGCCACCACATTCTCTGTCGTCCCCGTCTTCTTTTGCCCTCAATCTTTCCCAGCATTAGGCTCTTCTTCAGTGAGTCCTTCCTTCTCATTAGGTGGCCAAAGTATTTGAGTTTCATCTTCAGGATCTGGCCTTCTAAAGACCAGTCAGAATTGATCTCCTCTAGGACTAACCGATTTGATCGCCTTACAGTCCAAGGGATTTGCACCATAGTTCAAAGGCCTCAATTCTTTGGCACTCAGCCTTTCTTATGGTCCAACTTTCACAGCCATACATTGCGACTGGGAAAACCATAGTCTTGATTATACGGACTTTTGTTAGCAGGGTGATGTCTTTGCTTTTTAGTATGCTGTCTAGATTTGCCATAGCTTTCCTCCCCAGGAGCAAGTGTCTTTTAATTTCTTGCTGCAGTCCCCAACTGCAGTGATCTTGGAACCCAGGAAAATAAAATCTGTCACTACCTCCATTTCTTCCCCATCTGTTTGCAGGAATTGAGAGGGCCGGATGCCATGATCTTAATTTTCTTTTTTTTTATTGAAAAGTTTTTTTTAAAAAAATTTACAAACAATTTCCCACCCCTCCACCCCTCCCGACCCAATCCTCTCCCCCCCGCCCCCCGGAACTTCCCAGAGCAAAATACGGGGTATAGCATTTAACAAACATAAGCTAACATATGCAAACTATCTATAGACTCCTATCTCCCTCTTGCACTTTAACTCCCCTTTACATGACTAAATATAAGAATTCCCTTAAATTTCTTTTTTTCTTTTTTTTATTCATAAGCTAGTTGAAACTTTTTAGTCCCATATTTATTTTGAATATAGTCAATCCATTTTCTCCATTCCAATATATATCTTTCATTTGAATAGTCCTTCAAATATGCTGAAATTTTAGCCATCGATCTTAGTTTTCTTAATGTTGAGTTTCAAGCCAACTTTTTCACTCTCCTTCTATATCCGCATCAAGAGGCTCTTTAGTTCCTCTCACTTTCTACCATTAGAGTAGTATCATCTGCATATCTGAGGTTGTTGATATTTCTCCCGGCAACCTTAATTACAACTTTTGATTCATCTAGCCCTGCCTTTCTCATGATGTGCTCTTCATATAAGTTAAATAGGCAGGGCGACAGTATACAGCCTTGCCGGACTCCTTTCCCAATTTTGAACCAATCAGTGATTCTGTGTCCAGTTTTCACTGTTGCTTCTTGACCCGCATATAGGTTTCTCAAGAGACAAATAAGAGACACCCATCTCTTTAAGAACTTGCCACAGTTTGTTGTGAATCCATACTATCAAAGGCTTTAGCATACTCAATGAAGCAGTAGTAGATGTTTTTCTGGAACTCCCTAGCTTTCTACATGATCCAGAGTATGTTGGCAATTTAATCTCTAGTTCCTCTGTCTCTTCGAAATCCTGCCTGTACTTCTGGTAGTTCTCGGTCCACATACTGCTGGAGTCTAGCTTGTAGGATTTTAAGCGTAACTTTACTAGCATGTGAAATTACTGCAGTGGTGTGATAGTTTGGACGTTCTTTGGCATTGCCTTTCTTTGGAATTTGAGTTTTTCAAATTTGCTGGCAAATTGAGTGTAGCACTTTTACTTCATTGTCTTTTAAGATTTTGAATAGCTCAGCTGGAATACTGTCACCTCCACTAGCTTTGTTGTTGCTCAGATTTCCTAAGGCCCATTTGACTTCACATTCTAGGATGTCTGGCTCAAGCTCAGTGACCACCCCATTTTGGTTATCAGGGATGTTAAGTTCATTCTTGTATAGTTCTTCTGTGTAATTTTGCCACCTCTTCTTAGTCTCTTCTGCTTCTGTTAGGTCCCTGCCATTTAAAAAAAATTTTTTTTAAATTTTTTAAAATTTGATTTATATGCCGCTCTTCTCCGGAGACTCGGGGCGGCTTACAATGCACTAAGCAATAGCCTTCATACTTTTGTATATTTTACAAAGTCAGCTTATTGCCCCCACAAACTGGGTCCTCAATTTACCTACCTTAGAAAGGATGGAAGGCTGAATCAATCTTGAGCCTGGTGAGATTCGAACTTGCAGTAATTGCAGGCAGCTGGTGTTAATAACAGTATGCTTTAGTCCACTGTACTACCAAGGCTCCTTTATCATGCCCATCTTTGCATGAAACGTTCCTTCATTTCTCCAATTTTCTTGAAGAGATCTCTGGTCGTCCCTATTCTATTGTTTTCTTCTATTTCTTTGCACTGATCATTTAAGAAGGCATTCTTATCTCTTCTGGCTATTCTCTGGAATCCTGCATTTAATTGGGTGTATCTTTCTCTTTCTCCCTTGCCTTTCGCTTCCGTTCTTTCCTCAGCTATTTGCAAAGCTTCCTCAGACAGCCATTTTGCTTTCTTGCGTTTCTTTTTCTTTGGAATGGTTTTAGTTGCTACCTCTTGTACAATGTTGCGAACCTCCATCAATAGTTCTTCAGGCACTCTATCAGATCTAATTCCTTGAATCTATTTGTCACCTCTACTGTATATTCATCAGGGATATGATTTAGTTCATACCTGCATGTCCTAGTGCTTTTCCCTACTTTCTTCAATTTAAGCCTAAATTTTGCAACGAGAATCTCATGATCTGAGCCACAGTCAGCTCCTGATCTTGTTTTTACTGACAATATAGAGTTTCTCCATCTTTGGCTGCTGATGACATAGTCAATCTGATTTCTGTGTGGACCGTATGGTGATGTTCATGTGTAGAGTTGTCGTTTAGGTTGTTGGAAAAGACTGTTTTCTATGACCATCATATTATCTTGACAGAATTCTATCAGCCTATGCCCTGCTTCATTTTGTACTCCAATGCCAAGCTTGCCTGTTATTCTGATTATCTTTTGGCCTCCTATTTTAGCATTCCAATCCCCCATGATGATAAGGACATCATTTTTTGGTGTTAATTCTATAAGGTGCTGTAGGGCTTCATAGAACCAGTCAATTTCATCCTCTTCAGCACCAGTGGTTGGGGCATAGACTTGGACTACTGTGATATTGAATGGTTTGCCTTGGATTTGAACTGAGATCATTCTGTCATTTTGGGGATTGTATCCCAGTATTGCTTTTCCTACTCTTTTATTGACTATGAAAGCTACTCCATTTCTTCTGAGGGATTCTTGCCCACAGTAGAATACCTGATGGTCATTTGAATTAAATTCACTCATTCCTGTCCATTTTAGTTTGCTGATCCCTAAAATGTCTATGTTCAGTCTTGTCATCTCTTGTTTGACCACATCCAGCTTGCCTTGATTCATGGATCTTACATTCCAGGTTCCTATGGAGAATAGAACTTTACAGCATCGAATTTTCCTTTCACCACCAGATACATCCACAGCTGAGCGTCCTTTCAGCTTTGGCCCAGTCGCTTCACTCTTTCTGGTGCTACTAGTACTAGCCCTCTGCTTTCCCCCAGTAGCATATTGGACACCTTCTGACCTGAGAGGCTCATCTTCCGGCATCATATCTTTTTTCCTTTTGGTACTGTACATGGGGTTTTCATGACAAAGGTACTGGAGTGGGTTGCCATTTCCTTCTCCAGTGGATCATGTTTTGTCAGAGCTCTCTGCTATGACCTTGGTCTTGGGTGGCCCTGCACAAAATAGCTCATAGCTTCATTGAGCTACACAAGCTCCTTCACCACGACAAGGCAGTAATCCATGAAGGGGGTAAAAGAATTACTTTCCAATTATCTATTCCGTGTCACTTTTTCAAAAATCCCTGAGTCTTAAACAGGTAAAGCACTTTTGCAAGTTCTCTGTTTGCACAAAAAAGTGGCAGATAATATATTTTAATTAGAACTTCAAGCTTTAATATTTTTCATTATGACATTGATAAAGTCAATTGTGAGCAAATAAAAATTAAGAATATAGTTTTGTTTTGAGACTATTTTATTTTAAAAGTAGTTAAGTAGCTAGTTACAAGAAAAACATGCGGTTAAAGGCAATAGAACAAAACATACATAGCAATATTTAAAAATCTAACAGTATCAGAAAAGTAAAAAGCATCAGTAAAAAAAGGTAAAACTGACAACAACATTAACAAATTCTCAGAAATCCTGGGAGAATAAAAATGTCTTTGTTTAACATCAGAAAATAGAAATGATAGTACTGGGTATACCTAATTCAAAAGAAATTTCAAATTTAGAAGACTGCATTGAAAAACAATACCTTGGCATAGGGGTGAAATCTAAATTCTTTTGCTACCGGTTCTGTGGGCATGGCTTGGTGGTCATGTGATTGGGTGGGCGTGGCCAGTTTGAAGTCACTCAGTTAGAACTGAGGAACTCCACATTCTGACACAGCCAGGAGCTGCTCAAAAGCACATTCTGCCTTTCTAAAGCCCCCAGTGCTTTGAGTTTCCCTCTTCTCTTGCCCTGCTCTTCATCCCAGAGGGCCGTGCATCCCCCCCACCAATCCTCCATACAAACCGCCCACCCCGTTTCTGCAAAGGCAGAGCTTCCCCCTTGCAGGGCAATCCAAAGCGGGGAGGGGACTGCTGCTGAAAAAGCCGCCTTCCACATGGGCGTCCTCCTGCAGCCAAACGCGCCCAGCCATCTCTGCCTTTTCCTCAAACTCGCTGTGTATGGGGTGCTTGGAGAGAGCGAGCAAGACAGCTCTCCAATCTCTGTTTTTGTGTGTGTGTGTGTGAGGGAGGGAGCGATCTGAAGCCAAAGCACCCAAACCTCTGGCAGCAGCGGGGGTAGCTACTGAGCAGTCCTGAGTCAGCCAGTTCCACCTGACTTACTCCCTGAGTCGCTGGCTGACTCAGGGCTGCTCAGAAGCCCACCCCCCATCCCCCCCACCCCCCGTGCCAGAAGTTTGGGTGCCTCGGCTTCAGATCGCTCCCTCCCTCCCTCACACACACACAGAGAGAGAGAGAGAAGTTGGAGAGCTGTCTTGCTCTCTCTCTCTCCAAGCGCCCCATTCACAGCGAGTTTGAGGAAAAGGCAGAGATGGCTGGGTGTGCTTGGCTGCAAAAGGAGGCGCAGCGCAATGGAATTGTTTTGTTCGCTACGGTGGTACTTTGGGAGGGCAGGCGGACGTCTGCAGCTGACAACTATAATGAATATGTCCAACTGCCCTCCTGAAGCACCACTGCGGCAAACAAAATCACCCCATTGCTATGGATGCATAGGCTGAGCTGGGAAGCTGCTGCTTGAGTTGGGGTGGGGGGGCGAGTGCTAGCTCCTTCCCCACAGCCCTGCCATGCTTGCCTGCCTTCCACGAGGGCTTCTGCTTGCTTGCCTTCGCAAGCTGGCCACCGAGACATCAGGAAGGCAGCATGGAAGGCAGGCAAGCATGGCAGGACTGTGGGCCGTGGACCAGTTCGGGGGCGTGGCCAGCCAGCCAGCCATTGCTCCCGGTTCAGCAAACTAGCCTCAATCTCCGCTACCTACTCACCCGAGCCTGTCCGAACTGGGGAGCATTTCACCCCTGCCTTCCCATTTGTGCAATAATATTCTGGAATATAAATAATTACTGTTGCTTTCCTTTCACCCACTAGTCACTGGATGATCTTTCAAATGTGTCTGCTGATGAGTTGATACAGCTACATGCATGCATTTCAGATACAGGTGAGTTTAATATTGGTACAGTATTTGTGTTTTTATGAAAGGTAAAGTAACTAACTGATTAACCTTTTAATTATTTGTTTAATATAATTTTTATCCATTATCATCATTTGTTTTTTGGTGTTATTATGCAGAAAATTCAAGAAGAAAGATATTAGCTAATATTTAAGATTAATTTTCCATTTACATCCAGTAAAAATGCCTGTCTTATTATCATTTTTCATGTATCATTTGAGATACATGATTTCATATCTGTGGGTCTTTCATTCTCTTAACATGTTTTTTTTTCACTTGTGATATTTTTTCTTTCATTCAATCAATCATTCTATAAAACCAAATAAAGAATTAACATCAATTATATTGGAATATGGTAAAAGATACAAGCACAATATGCATTGCTGTCCAAATTATGCATCCTGCTAACATCTGATATTTATCACCTAACTCAGTGCTCTATCACCTTTCAATACAATATAGGTAATCTTCAAGATACGACAGATCTTTTAATGATCATTCAAAGTTTCAATACACCTTCCAAAAACTACATAACAACTCTGTTTCAAAATTATGAATTCTACAGAAGTCACCCAGTTATTTGCTCTTAAGAATGACTGTAGAATTCTTCTATAGAATTCTTAACTTTGCAGAAATGCTGAAGCATGCCCACATATCTATCTCCCCACCATCCTGCCCTGCCAGGTCCCCAAAGGTACTGAGCTTTGCCTTTCACCATTGAAAACAGGAGATAGGTGGTGTCATATCTCTCCCTTTCAGTTCAGTCTTAATGTTGATGGCCTCTGATCCCTGGTCCTTTCTGTCCACATTCTGGTTTGAAAGAGGGATCAAAGAAGCCATTACATTAAGATTGAACAGCCCTCTCTCAACAGAGGGGGAGGGATATGACACCACCTATCCCCTGATTACAACACAGTCCTTTCAGCAGTTCCAAGAAGGTTCCACACTCATTTGCACTAATCAGATGACCCTGAGGGCATAGATAAACCTTTAGTGACTCTCAGAAAGAGTGCTAACTACCAAATGATTGCAAGGAATATAAGCCCTTCCATCCTCCACCATTCAATCAAACCAAGAAGCTTCTTGGATGAGAAGTGAAACATCTTTAAAGGAAAGCAAAGTACAGTTGCCTTTTGAAAGCACCTTTGGGTCAGTCTACTGCAGTTTCCTAACTTGACTAGGTAATAATTTTGTGCAAGAGATTAATCTAAATATGGCCAGAAAAAGTTGACCTTCTATTATGACAAATACAGTACAGTATAATACAGTACAGTACAGTACAGTACAGTTCAGTTCAATTCAATTCTATTCAATTCAATTCAATTTTTTATTGGCCAAGTGTGATTGGACACACAAGGAATTTGTCTTTGGTGCATATGCTCTCAATGTACATAAAAAGAAGATACATTCGCTAAGAATCATAAGGTACAACACTTAATGATAGTCATACAGTACAAATAAGCAATCAAATCATACTAGGAAACAATATAAATCATAAGAACAAATATTGTTAATTCAGCTACCCTTAATTAAAACTACCTATCTTTTAAAGATGAAGTGTAACATGAACATCTAATTTATTTGAATAAAAAAGTAATTTCTATTTTCTTTGCATCTCTCAGATGAGAAATGAAAGTTAAGTTCCAGAAATTTATATAAGCTTTTTCTTGTAACAGTAATTTATATATATATATATATATATATATATAAAATACCCATCACATCATTTCCTTTTGAGATAAATAGGGAAAAAATAGAATAACACTAAAGAAGAATTTCATGCAGCTTGCATGTCCATATTGATTTGACTTCTCTCATTTTCAACAGCTTTTCATTTCATGTTTCTTCCACTACTTCCATCTTTCTTTTCGTCTATCCATTATTGTTTGTTTTAATTGATAGTCTATGCTGATTATGACCCATATACTATGGCAGGAGTCTGTAATGACCATGGGAGGACATATGCATTATATACTATAACTGTTCAACGTCGAACTGCGACTGCTAATGATGAATGGAAAACATATCGCCGCTACAGTGATTTCCATGACTTCCATATGAGAATTACTGAACAGGTAATTTGAAATTAACTTGGTTTGTTTACTGTTTGAGAAAAACATTGATTAATTGAAATTAGCAATGGATAAATTCCATTTTGCTTTGAAATCAACTGATTTTGGCTTATCTTATTCTTAAAACCATTCCACAGTATCCTGATTACACATTGAAACTGGTGTAAGCTAATTGGAACCTGATGAAATTTGCATACCAGACTTTCTGGTTCCAAACTTCAACTATGTTATTAATTTTTTTTAAATCTTTTATAACCCATGTACATTGACTTCTTGCAGATATACTTTTTACAAATAATTGCAAAATGTTTCTTAATTGCATTACTCTAGAAATTAATATTGAATATTGAAGGTTGACACAACTAATGTTCCTACATGTAGAAAAACTTGTTAGCATATATGAAAAAAAGAAAACGTAAACTGGGCAACATCTCTTCTTCTTGATAGCTAATTTAGATACTGAAAAAATGTATACTGATGTGTTGTTATTCAAATCTATACCTTCAATCTAGAGAGTTCGAGTTCAGAGACTGGTGATTGTAAATTCTAAGTGTAACTAGCCACCAATGTAAACATAATATTTTATCATAGTTAATTCTAGAAAAAAGGAAAGCAGCCTAAGAGATTGAGAGAAGACATTCCAGCTGAGTAGACCAGTACTTTAATCATGGTGAAGAAAGTAGCAGTGTGGAATCTATATTGGTTATGACATGTGCTTATTTATTAAATGTAAATGCCACCTAGCTCTCAGCAACTCTGTGTGGTGATGTCATTATGAAATTAATCAGCAGTACTTTCTTTTGCTGAAATGCTACAATATGTGTGCATGCTTAGAATGAACTGCCACATCTATTTTTTTTTTAGTTTGAAAACCTAGGAAATTTATTGAAGCTTCCTGGTAAAAAAACATTCAACAATATGGATAGAGATTTTTTAGAAAAAAGGAAGAAAGATTTAAATTCATACTTACAGGTATGTTCTCATATTCAGATTCTTAATTAAAGATGAGTATATTTTTTTAATTTCCCTCCCCCATTTCTAGGAAAATGCAGTAAACTTTATAGGTAATTTAGGATAGCATGCTTTTGTATTACATAAATATAATTATGTAAATATTTTAAAAATATCTCAGGCCTCATTTAATGTCCAGTCATTAAATGTGGCTGAAGTTATGATAGTACTTCAGGTTATTTGCAATACAATCTTCTGGTTGTGGCCATTGCAATGTCTCCAACAATCACATGATCACAATTTGGATGCCCTGCAACCAGGTCACAATTATAATATTGTAGTATCCCTTGGTCATATAACTGCCATTTGAGACTTTCATTGCCAGCTTCCAACAAAGTCAATAGGGAAGATGGCTGGAGATCACAAGTGGTGATCACTTGATCATGAAATGCTGCAGCTACCTGGAATTTGCCTAATAGCAGCAAGTCAGACTGCCAGAACTGTCATGATGTTGTATCTTCAGTCATGTTACTTAGCAGTGGAGTACCTGTTAGCACAACATCATTAGTAAAGACCACCTGTTTGGCTGTTGGGAGACTGTACATTAAATGAGTTCACTTCTAGATGGAATCAAACCATACTTATCATACCAAGCTAATTGTCCTAAAATTAATATGGAATGTGCAGCTTCGACCATGGGGAGCTGGGTGGGATGGCTAAAATTGTTCAACAATAATTCAGTAATTCACTCCACTTGTGTAGGACTTTGGGCACTACAGTATTGGTACTTTAAATTCATTTAAATATATGTATATTTGCATTGTTTTAATTTCAAACCAAAATATTCATCTTTCTAAATGTAATTTGCATGTTTTACTTACTAGCTTTTGTTAACACCCGAAGTGATGAAAGCTTATCCGACTTTAGCACACTATGTGTATGATTTCTTGGAAAACAAGGCATACAATAAAGAGAAAGGAGATTTTGCTCGGAAGGTAAGATGTATGTAATATAATTTAGCAATAGGAACTTTGTGAAGAATAAGTCATTTAGTCTGTTATCATTTCATCAAAACTCTATGACATAGCCCTTTAACCAATATGATGCAGTTAATGTATGAATTTGTTAGTTTGTATAAATACAGACTACAAATAAGATTTTGGAATAGAACTATTGATTTATTCTCAGACAACCATTTTTTCAATATAGAACCTTTATAGTGAGAACATTTTCTTTTGAATATTTCTTTGAATATGTAGAAGGTGCAGTTTATTCTAAAATTTATTCTAAAATGTAGCATTTTTAAACATGTTAAGATTTCTGTCCTTTGATATACCTTTAAATCTGCTGATCATTTCAGGCATCACTTGCTTTATAGTTTCCATTTGCCTGCTCTAAAGAGAGAATGCATGTCTCCCGCTGAAATTGCTTTCTGAGGCTGTGCAACATCAAAGAATCAAAGCACAGCTTTTTCTTCTCATACAGCCCTTGTCAAAACTGATCATTCAACAGTTAGGGTAAAGGTAAATTCCTTTGCAGACTTTTTCCACAGGTATCTTTTTTTTTTTTTTGCTATGGCCATTCTTTTTAATAAATATTTTAAATTTAATTGAAGATTTAATTAATAGCAGTTCTAAAACATATTTCAATAACAGTAGCTTCCAATAAGCTGAGTTGTTTGGTTCTTCTTAAAACCTTTATGGAATTAAGCAATAAAATTGGTGTTGTGTTATCTACACTGATTTTATTTGTTGGATAAGAAAAGGACAATAATTTCTTTAAGATTAAGCTGAGGACTATGCCTTGCAAAATTTTCCTATGTCTTCCAAAATGGTAAGCTTCTGCTTGAAATTGTAACAAAAGCAATATTTAAAAAAAAATCATTGCAGATATTTCACAAATTTTATAAATGTGATGTTTCAGTTAGTTTATTATATCCGTTAAAGGATGTTTAAAGTAGTTAGCTGTGTAAGGCATCAAATCACACTAAAATTTAATAAAACAGCAACTTTTTAAGCATCAACATTTTTGCCCAAATAAGAAAAATAAAAGCGCTTTTCTAAAGTTATGTGCCCTAATTGTAATACCTCTATTTCTTGTCTTTAGCTAAATTAACTCAAAAAGGTAGAAACATTCACAGCAAAGCTTCCATATGAGAAGCACATATGGGAAAAGTGTTTCAGATGTTCTACTTGGCTTCTTGAAGTTTGATAAATGCAAATTGACACATAAAATAATTTTGGAGATTAAAAGATAAACATTGTATTTCCCTAAGTTATGAGGCTGTATTCCCTTTAATTTTACAGTCACTTAATGTATTTGAGTCAACTGTAGTTTTTGGACAGTCACTGGCAGCCTACTTAGATCTCACTGCAATAACTGAACTAAATTACATGTGTTTATTTGGCTTAATTATCCCAGGAAAAGAAGCATATGATTATCTCATCAAAAATAAAGTAGTATACTCCACCAAATTTTTGAAAATTTCCATTTGAAAACTAGATTTAAATCTTCTTCCAAAGTGTGAATGGCTAGCTTTAATGTGTATTTTATGTTGTATTTTATACTGTATTTTTCAAGCTTGATATATCCTTCTTGCAAGTACTTGCATACAGGTAGTCCTCAACTTGTCACCACAATTGGGACTGGAATTTTGTCATTGAGTGAAGTAGTTATTAAGTGAGATATCATGTGACTACTCATGTGATTTCTTTGCTTAACCACAATCTCAGCATTCCCAATTTTAGTCATTAAGCAATTATGCAATTCATTAAGCTGATGGAGTCGCAGGTAAGGAGAACAGGGAGTTGCAAGGGGTAGGGGATAACTTAGGAGGCTCCATTCAGGAGCTGAAAATGTTAAAATGCAGCACTCCCCAAATGAAGAGAAACAGTGTCTTGGATGTGGTCCACCTAGGGCCTTCCAGGGCCTCCCACACACCTGGCACACTGCATTCCTTCTTTTACTGCACTGACTGCTTTCTAATTGGATTTCAGTTCCCTTTTATCTGTATCTATGTGAAAAAAAATGTTTTGTAATGGCCAGAAGCACTTTACAGGTCACCTTCTCCAAGGCCATTATAATTCTGAACTGTTGTTAAACAAATTGTTGGAAGTCAGGACTACCTGTATACAACATGCTCCATTTATCTTAATTACTATACTATGTCTTGTTCCCAAGCTGTATGGTTTATAAACTCTTATTCCTGTTGCCTAGACTACTGTAACTAATATATTGTACATTTGGAAATGTGGCCACTCTTTTCCATATTGGAGTGGCAGAGTAATTTCATAAATGAACAGATGAAGAGAATCAGTGGGTTCTAGATATTTGAAAATGAAATACAGAACTGAACAGAATACATGCAGATAAATGAATAATACATATTATGCTTTATTATAAACATCAGATAATTTAAACATTAGCATTCTGATTTAATAGTATTCTGAAAAACTCAGCTTATACTATAACACATAGCATAGAATCTGCTTGCTTGAAGGACCACCTGTCTCCAATAACATCCAACCAATTCTATTTTGCAAGGTTGGTGCACTATGATTTCCTTTAATTAAACAATGTCATTTATCAAGACCTTGGAAGCATACCTCCTCTGGTAGCAGTCCCTTCCCTCTGGAAGGAGGCTCCAAGGCTTCTCCTGATATCTGGATGGCCTCCAATTTGCTGCTGTTTAGAAAATCCATGAAGACAGAAAGGGATAGAAAGAGAGAGAGAGCCCTTGCTTTATCACATTTGCTATCTCTTAACTTCATCTTTTATCTTTTATTGATTTTATTGTAATTTCTTCATTTGAATGTTCGGAGTTGCCTGAAGTTGTTGAGAATTGGGCAACATAAAGGTTTAATGATTCATTGCATAGTCAGCCTGATATTAAGATTGGATTTCACATTTTTATCCTCATATTGAGTCCTTCCCAAGAACCTAGAATAGGCAGATGATGTTGTTATATGTACAACAATGTGAAATCACAGCTGTCACTTCTTTAGCTGACATGGACCTTCATATGCATCAAGTTCTTCCCTAGAACCTAGGATATAGAAATGTATCAGTCTAGAATACACGCAAATCTAAGCATCCAATTCAAATACTCCTTTTGTAATTGCTAGATGGAAATTTTGTCAATGCACAGGTTTTCTAAGCGGTGTCCAATTATTATTATTTATGATTATCATATTATGGACATCCTGTATGAGAGATAAAACAGGCAATGGCAAATTATGAGGAGTTAATTCTGAAATTATAATTTGCTTTCCTATTTACTAGCGTTCTCTATATAGATCTGTCATTACTTACTACCTCATGGATATCCTCTTACAGGATCTCAAAGTAAAGTGTGCATATAGTACAACATTTGCCTGAATTAAATTTTTCCTTATCCCAATAGTTGTTGTCTAATAGGCTAATAAGCTTTTATGGTTCACTCATTGGTTTCCAACTATTTGGCATCAGTTTAAGAACTTTGCTTAGTAGCATAGCAAAACCCACATTTTGCCCTAAGAAATTTGCTGTCAGAATGTAGATTTGGGAATTGAATACAGGATTGGATAAAGGACAAAAAAAAATAAATCTATCTGATGTAGTAATGCTCATTATGAGTATGCGATTAGGATGTCTTATATTCAAAATAATTGAATATGAATGCTTTATATTTATACCATGTATTATTTTTACTAATGATTTTGTGTTACTAGTCTCCAAAATAGTGTGATGTTTTCCAACATGCATTATTGGATGACTGTAATCATGTCCTCATAGATTTCTGCAAGCGTGGTAAATGTTTTCCTCTTCAGGTGGACACATTTGTAAATCCACTGCGTAACTCTATGAGAAATGTTTCAAATGCTGTCAAGTCCATCCCTGACAGCTTCACAGAGGGGATGACAAAAATGTCAGACAACATGGGCAAAATATCAGAAAGATTGGGACAAGATATAAAGCAATCATTTTTCAAGGTAAGAATGTACTAAATAAGACAACACAGTTTGTACTGTTTTGGGTTACTTCGATTAAACAAATAAGAACAGAGCAGGCGAAAAGTTGAATGTTAATTATTGGTAAAACACTAGTAAAATATTTTATTGGAGGGCTGAAAATATAGTAAATTATCCTGAGAAGAAGCAGGCCTGAAGATCAAAGCTGTTTTTGAATTTATTCTAAAATAGAAGATGCAACTGGGAAATCTGTTAAGAAATTCAGAGGAAATCTGCTGTAGGCACATAATGGTCTACCATATTTACATTAATTTTTTAGTTGTCTGATGTTCTGTATGATACCTGAGTTCATACATTAAATGTTTATTTGAAAAATGGTAGCTTATTAATAATAGAGAACACTAATTTAGAATGTACTTGCATTATCATTTCTTAATAATACAAATAAATCCCAAATTAGTGTTTTCTACCCCTAATAACCAATCTTTTTTCTTTAAAATAATTACAAAGTTATTTATTTATGTTCTGCCTTTCATTCAGAAGCTCATTAGTTTTTTAAAAAATATTGAAGTTAAAAAAATTTGAATAGCAGAAAATTATCTGGAAAAAATGAATTTGTATTAATAAAATTATGCCTTATATTAGCTACGTAATTACTCTTGAGTTCACAGGTTAAGAAAAAAATAGAGAAGAAAGCAGGAATAAAAAAAGAAAGAGAATAATTATTTTTTAGTAGTGTGTGTATAATAATAAGGTATATTTCTGGCCAGTTCTGCTATCTCTCATTCTTCATCCCAAGTAAAGGATACCAGATTCTCAGAACCTTGGGGTTTTAGGTGAAGCCCTTGAATACCTGATCTGCCTGTAAGGAAACCATCCCCATCTGTTATTTAATTGTGAAATACAAATTTTCATTTGTGATACAGTTGGCATCAGTAGTCATCTCTTCTTAGATGACGGGTATGAAACCTTATTAATGCAGTTGCGCCTGAAGGGTGCAAGATTTATTGCTTGTAGTCTATTCCCCTTGCTGCATAGTGACATCCCTGCCATAGCTGCTTAGCCTAGTTACTGGGGTAGCAGTGGAATACCCCAAACTAGTGACAGGGAGAATTTCAAACTGCCTTTTCTGGGCAAGGCTTTTGGAAAAGCTGAAGAATCTAGACTGTCATGACAATCATGGACCCCATGAACTTACTGAGAGTCTGATCCAGGCTAAATGAAGAGATACAACATGGAAGTGAAGGGAATCAAGCATTGTCATGGACAGATCATTCTGTGATTGCTATTTGAAATGCCATTATGAAAAAGAACCTATTATGTTGGTCCTTCTCCAGTTCATTATGAGTAAAGAGCTTTGAGAGTTTCCTCAGGATGAGGTAGCCAGTTTGGTCAAAGCTGTCCAATGGTATAAGGAAATTATTATGGAACTTGACCACATTACATTACAACATCCTCTCTCTTCTCACAGATCCAATTACATCTTGTATAGCAATTACAACAATTCCTGAATTGGGAGCCCTTGCTTATTGGAGTTATCTATTACTGCCTGAGTAGTCACATTTTATGAAAATGTAGTTACTGAAAGCTTTTCAAGAATAACACCATATACACTGTATTAGAGTACCGTATATACTCGAGTATAAGCCGACTCGAATATAAGCCGAGACCCCCAATTTTACCACAAAAAACTGGGAAAACTTATTGACTCGAGTATAAGCCGGGGGTGGGAAATGCAGCGGCCACTGGTAAATTTCAAAATAAAAAAAGACTGGTCAAAAGTGCAAGGACCTGTCAGAAATCACTTTTTTCAGCCCTCTGGGTAGTCCTTTTGTGCATATGGACTACTCAGAGGGCTGAAAAAGTAATTTTTGACTGGTCCTCGTACTTGTGACCAGTCCTCGAACTTACGACTGTCCTCACATTTTACGTTTTTGCCCTATCTTATCACCACGGTGAAGAGAAGCAGCTGTGAAATGAGTGACATGGTTGTTAAGAATGCTACAATGGGCATAAATGATGACCAGTCATAAGTGCGAAGACCGGTCAAAAGTGCGAGGACCTGTCAGAAATCACCCTTTTCAGCCCTCTGGGTAGTCCTTTTGTGCATATGCACTACTCAGAGGGCTGAAAAAGTAATTTTTGATTGGTCCTCACACTTGTGACCAGTCCTCGAACTTATGACTGTCCTCACATTTTACATTTTTGCCCTATCTTATCACCATTTCTCTCTCCCCCTCTCTTTCTCATTCTTTCTCTCTCCCCCTCTTTCTCTCTCTCTCTCTCCTCCACTCTCTCTCTCATTCTCTTTCTCCCCCCTTCCTCAAAGAGAGAGGTGGTAGGTTTGAGGAGAAAGATTGCTGTACAATAAAAAAGATGAAAGGGAAGAAAACCAACCCCAAACA
>WNWU01013639.1:10467874-10525042 GCA_012654045.1 Ptyas mucosa
ATTATACCCCTTCCCATTGTCATCTATTTTTATATCCATCCTCACATTGGTTAATTATGTAATATTACAGTTGTTCAATACAAATTCAACATTTTAATATAAATCAATTAGTTATATAACTATCTTTTTTTTATATTAATCAATATGAACATGAATATTCCAATTATTTCCATGCAATCCAATTTCTTAAAAATCAATTACCGGTAATTATATTTACCAATAATAATAAACCAAATAATTTCCCCCATATATTCTTCCAAACCACAACTTAACCATTTCTGCTTTCAACCCAATATACAATTAATAGTATCTCAATTATTACAATTCCCTAGTTAAATAGAGCTTTTTCTTTTGTGTTTTAAAAACTTGAACTCTCCTCTTTTGCCATTTGCCATTAATTTCCCATTGTTTGCACCTACTTTTTTTGATGAGGAAAAAGAAATCTGCCTTTCCAACATTGCAAGAAAAAGAAATCTCTCTCTGCCTCATTTTGTCATGTTGCAGCAAAAACCCTGCTAAGTTTCAGTTTCGCTTTTTTAGCATAGCTGGGAGGGGGAGGGAAAATGCTCCAGCAATTTACCTCTTTGCAGCTAGCTAGCAACAGAGCCCCGGTAAAACAGCTGAGAGCAAGTCAACTGAGAGTTGGGAGGCTCTTCAAATCAACTTATGGTAATTAACCTATACTGACGCTGAAAGGGGCTGTTTTTTCTATTTTTGCAGACAGGGGTCTACTCATTTGTTTTCTTTTAAAAAGGCTTTTTTTTTCGTGACTCAAATATAAATCCTGAAAAACGTGCTGAAAAACTCATCTTATATTCGAGTATATATGGTAATCCAAATGGAAGGTAAGTAATCTATGCCCTACTCACATTACATTTGGATTACTCTAAAACGGGTTACCCTTGAAAAGCTTTCTGCAACTACATTGATATAAAATGTGACTACAATAGAGAACCCCAATGCTTCAGAAGCTTCATGGTTGCAAGTCAGGTTCTGGATACAAATCAGGTTCTAGTTGTCTATTTGTTAAAGCCCTACATAGTGATCTGAGGAATGCTACATCCTATATCTATCTGCCCATCCAGTCAGATTCTTCATATCCTGTCTACATATAATAAAGCCATTTAACAAAAACTTAGAAGTGGGCACTCTTCCATGGCTGTTCCTATATCTGGAATTTTTCTTCATGGAAGCTGGTCTGCATTTCCACTCTGTCCCAAAGGTGCTTTTTCAGGAGGCAACTGGACTTTCTGGGGGTTCTTTTCTTTTGAAGATGTTTCGCTTCTCATCCAAGAAATTTTCTTCAGCTCTGACAGGATTGTGGGGAATGGAAAGATTTATATTCCTTGCAAATAGCTGGTAATTTGCATCCTTTTAGAAGGTTGTTGAAGCACTTGGAGGTTATCTGTGTCCTCAAGATCACCTGAGTAGTGCTCCTGGTTCCTGAAGTTGCAATTTTTCCTCTGGGGATCCATTCCTATTCCAACACCATTCAAAGGGTATTCATGCCAAATTGTTTAGCTAAAAGTCTGTAGATATTCTCTGTCATCCAGGTCATGGTTGTCCCTTTTAAGGAGGCAACTGGACTTTCTTGTTTTTTTGTCTCCTGAAAAAGCATCTTTGGAACAACCATGACCTGGATGACTGAGAATCTCTACAGAATTTCCACTCTCTGTTCACGAGAGCAGTTAAACTAAACCTAGTTAAACCCGATTAATTCCAAGCATGGGGCATGCTGTGACTGAAGTATTGAATTTGGCAGATCACATATCTTTTTAGAACATAGTTTTGATTCCTTATATGGTTTATTTCATTTGTAAGTTTGTTATTATTGAGGATAAATATGTTTTTGGTTTGGTGATCATTGTTGGCTGTCCAGTACCATTGGGAACAAACAGCATATATATTTATTAAATAATATATGTTGGTTTGGAGCAATATGCTTATCTTCAAAGCAACTAGTGAACTACATAAGAGGAGCAGTTTTTTTGTGTAAAAATCTCATTTCGATATAAGTCGGGTGTAAATGTAATAAATGTAATAAATAAATAAATAATTCTCACACTTAGATTATAAGCATTGCTAATTACATTTTTCTTAAACCTATAACAGTTTTTGAGTTTAGTTGAAACTTTTTAATGTTTTATAAACATTTATATAAATGAGAACAAATTTTTTGTGCTACATATAGATACAAATATAATATGTAGGTATTTTGTGTGTCTGCAAACATACATGCAGACATATACAATTACCATAATACGATTTCTAAGTTTCTTTGACATTTTATAATTGCTCAGTTTAGAAGTTTGCTTAGGTATATTTGATACCCCAAATGAATTTTAGTGAGACTTTGATTATGTAGACGAATCATGTTATAAGTTGTTTTTTGTTTTTGTTGTTGATGTTTTAAATAGAACTACTGTATAAAAAAACAGCTTGATTTTAATCCAGAATGAAATTTTAGACTTCTACTTCTCACGCTTTACAATTTCTTCACATTTCTTTTTCACAGTATAAGAATGGTACACATTATCAGCACTTCAGATTCTATTAAATTATCCCAGCAAACCTGGGATAACATATTTTCATTTAACCTGTCTTTACGGTACTTCATTCTTCTTAGAGAATGGTATGCTCTGTATTCAGTGCCTGAGTTGTATAGTTCACTGTAAAAATAAATGGGTTAGGCCTGATTTTTGACAGGCTAGATATACACAATTCAGATCTATACTAAAATTGCTGAATGGGACATATCTGAAGCAAATAGTTTTCTTTCATTTTTCTCAATAGCCTTGCTTTCATCAATCGTTTACCTATCCCTAAATAAAATACACTTATTCCATTTGGCCTTGTCATTGCTAACCTACCACTGCTCTGCACATATGAATGCATCTTTCTTTTTAAAGATTATTTAAATATTTGAATAAATAAATTTAAATGACTAAATAAAAAGGAAGAGAGATGCTAATTGCAATTGAATATGTTTTCATTTTTCTCTTGTTATATTGAGTAAAGATAAGATTTGTAAGTCCACAAATACAGGTCTCATTAACTGTACAAATTACATTTGCATAAGTCAAAAATTGTGGGAAAAACTGCACTAAAATGAAAACATTATGTAATTGATGTTTATAATACATTATAACTTGATTTAAATTATAAAAACATTGTATAATGTCATATATGCTATATGATTGTATTCGATAAATTCAATTTTATTTGTATGTTCTATATGCTGCTATACATTAATAAGTATAAAAATGTGGATGGTTATCATCTGACTACAGAAAATCATAGCATATTTCAAATTGTGGTTTCTTTTAACTTTGATTTAAATATTTCACATATAAGTAAGAGTTTTTAACATATATATAAGTCTGTTATAAAATACAATTTTGAATTACATTTTGTTACCCTATATTTTTAAATGATTCTGTTTTTTATAACTTCTTTTCCCTGTCTGGAATATTTAGGAGCCTCCTTTAATGCAGAAGACATATGTTGATCCTAAACACTGTCGGGTTTCAGCACATCTAGATGATAATGTGAGTTAATTGTTTGATTAGTTTCAACAGAAATCAGTCTTAATTACAAAATAACAAATTGTATAGTCTTTTTATTTATTGAAATGTATCCAACCTTTCATTATAATCTAATTTATAAATTCTTATTGTGCATGAACAATTTTTTTTACTTCAAATCCTTATGTCTTATATTGGACTCTTAGAAAATTTCTTTCAGTTGTCAAAGCTGTTCATTTTAGCAAGGCAGTATCTTCACAAAGACAAGCCCTGAATGCATGAGCATTTTGTCCTAGATCAAAACATAATAAGATATAAAAACAAATATCAGCAGAATAAATGTTTTGTATTTCAGAACTTTGGTAAAAAATGAACATTCAATTTCAAATAATTATTGTATATAAGGTCAAAAAATGATATTGTGAAGAATTTATTCGGGTAATACTTAATACAGAGTCCCCTGGTTGAACTGGGCACATATAGGAATTGAATAAGTACAAATAAATAAATATACCAAGTTATTGTTTATTTTGAAGTTAAAGATACTTCCAGTTTGGTTCTCCATTTCCTTCAAGGTTAAGGAATAGTTGTAGTTATAGTTAATGTATATAGACAATGTAGATTATTTGCATTTGTCAGCTAATTATTTGACATACAGATAGAAATTTATAGCAACCCCTTTTAATCAGTGGGGGAATGGTTAAATTTGTAGTCTATGATTCTTTCTACAACTTTGGAATTTTCTTCTTGTGGCTTGGTTGTGTTTTCTAAAACAGGTCCTTGGGTCAGGTGTCAAATCCACAAAAACATGCAAGATTCAAAGAAGAGTTGGTTTGTGATAGGCATGCAGAACTGATTGAGCATTTCTTTTGATTTTGACTTGCATGACTATACAAAAGAAGCATTTTCAGGGTGTTCATAATCTATCAGCAGTTGATGATTCTTTTATCACTTACTGTGATACTTTAGCTAATAAATATTCTAAGTCTGTGATCCTCTGCTTTCCCAAATTCAAAATATATGAAATAAATTTAAAAGACATTTTATCTTATTGAGAATACAAATCCAGAAGATTATCAATGATTATGGATATATTTGTCATGGTTCAGATATCTACACCTGTTCTATACTTCACATTTTTACTTGCCACATCAAAGCATTCCAGTTGGTATTTCTGTTTACTTACTGTGACTGTGACATTGCCAAATATCCTTACTTCTTCCAAGAAGCTTTATATGTTTATGAGTTTGTATGTTGTTGTTTTTAATATTATAGATTTATTTATATACCTTGTTTAAATTAATTTTGAACTCTGTAATTTTCTATGTTCTGACCTCATTATTGGTATATTCATTCCCTAATTCATGGTATATTGGTATAATATGGTATACCATATTATAATGGTTTATATGGTAATGGAATAATGGTATAGCATATTGGGCACATTTATTGGTGCTTATTGTATTGGATTTGTATTATAGCATTTCATAATCCATTGTGCATTTTAATAGTTCAGAAAATGCTTTTTACATTTGTAAAAAAATATATGGAAAGGGGCATCAGAATGCTAACAAAGATTTATCTGAAGTTAACATTTCTAAAGCATTTTGATATTGCAGATTCAATTTGCAATATGCCACAGTGTTGTGCTCTTTAAAGGTGACGAGCAAAGTAATAAATTCCAGTAGATAATTGCAAAGCCATGGGATACTCAGAGAAGTTCTTTAGCTCCCTCATTTATTTTCAAGACATATTTTAAATTGTATTGTATTTCATTAGTTTTTCAGAGAACATATTGGTAGAAATATAGGTGAACTATTATTAAATGTAAAATTGTTCACATAATAGCTTTTAAAAGTAATACTATGAAATGAATTATTAGAAAATTTTTATATTTGTCTCACAAAAATGTAAGATGGGAATCCTTTTTAAATTTTTACTATTAAATATTAGTAGTTATATTTTGATTTATTTTGAATTCTTACAAACATTTTGAATCACACTGGTAAAAGACTGCAGTAAAGTTTTCTACCTATAAATGTTTTGAATCTTTATGCTTCCACTCCCTTTCACAAAATCTGCTTTATAGAGCTAATGATCCTGTCAAATAGTGTGAAGCATATCATTTGCTCCACCACTGTGTGGGTAGAAAATTTATGGGTTCAGTAAGCCAAAATGGTTTGTGAAAAAGCGAAAGAATAACAACTTATATTGAAAAGCAATCAACATTCATGGCCATGGCAACAAAATGAGATATTACAACATTTAATAAGGGAGTGTGAAAACAGCAATCTTACATTGCTCCATCCTTTTCTAAATTTCTTAATTAGATCAATTGGTGGATAACACCTTTCCTAGGTAAGTCTGTGCTGAAGCTCATTCTAAGAAAGGGCATCCGAAGTCTACATACTGATAAAATTGTTTGTAATTCTAATTAACCAGGTCTTAAGGCCTTGTCCAGTGGTCCTCTGCATGCATAAATAGAAGGAAAGCAATACATGAAAGAAATACATGAAAGTTAAAAAGGAAAATAAGAGCTATCATTTATTATTTCTTTGCCATTACAGTATTCTACAACAGTAGCCTTACAGTGTCATAGGAATTTTCGGAAAGAAAACATGTGAAAATTTATCTCATTTTTGTGTCATTATCTGCTAGATCAAGTAGGGATTATTTTTATTTGCAAGAATAAATATTACTGGATCTAATCCAATACAGTTGCTTGAACACAAGAGTTCTAGTATTAATCAACATTTTAGCAAACTAGCAATTTAATGTTGTTTAAGCTAAGTAATCGTTTTGTCTTTAAACAGTGAGTACTCCATTATATTTTATTAGGTAGAAGACAATGTACCTCTTAAAATAATGCTGCTACTCATGGATGAAATATTCGATCTGAAGGAGAGAAATCAGTGGCTACGACGGAATATCAAAAATTTGCTTCAGCAGCTTATTAGAGCAATGCATGGATATACAATAAATAAGTACTTTCTTTCATTTCCTCGTTCTTAAAAACCTGTGCATTAGTGGAAAAGATACAAATCTATGCTCCCACTTTTAAACATCAATATGAATATGGCTGTTCAGGTAGTCCTCAACTTACAACAGTTCATTTGGTTAGCATTCAAAGCACTGAAAAAAGTGGCATGACCATTTTTCATATTTATGACCATTGTAGCGTCTTGATGGTCACATGATTTACATTTGGATGCGTGGCCACTGAATCATGTTTATGACAGTTACAGTATCATAGGGTAATGGGATCCCTTTTGCGAAAAAGCAAAGTTAATGGGAAAGCCAAGTTCACTTAACAATTGAGTTACTAATTTAACAACTGCAGTGAAGAGCTGCAGTGGCACAGTGATTAGAATGCAGTACTGCAGGCTACTTCTACTGATCACCGGCTGTCAGCAGTTTGGCAGTTCTGGTCTCACCAGCTCAAGGTTGACTCAGTCTTCCATCCTTCTGAGGTTGGTAAAATGAGGATCCAGATTGTTGCTGTAAACCACTTAGAGAGGGCTGTAAAGCACTGTGAAACGGTATATAAGTCTAAGTGCTATTGCTATTCACTTGATAAATATGGCAAGAAAAGTTGTAAAATGGAGCAAAACTCGTTTAACAAATTTCTCACTTAGCAACATTAATTCTGGGCTCAATTGTGATTGTAAGTTGAGGGCTACTTGTATTGTGAATTAGGGAATGAATATGATATGAATATATAACTGTTTTTCTAATATTGCTGGGCCTGCAGAGAATAAACGAGGGACTAATTGCCTGACTAATTGAGTATCCTACTGTTTCATAATTGTTTCATCAGACTCCATATTTCACATCAGCAGTGTTTGCAGTGGGAAGCTTTAAACAATATAGCAATATAATCAAGCCTTACTTTTTGTATATATAACACCAGTACAATGCAGAACGTTGGAGCTTCAACATGCTTAATGTTTTTGATGTCCCTATCTACCAGAGATGCAGCTATTTTAAATACCACTTTTTTTACTTAGTTACATACATACATATATCACACCAAAGAAAAATGAAGCTGACCCAAATATCTGCATGGGGGAAGTTCCAACAAATAGAGAAGCTTCTAAAAAAATCCTTTTTTAAAGAACCTACCAGATATACTTGTATGGATAGGACCTGGAGAAAGTTGATAATATTTTATCTGCTGAGTATGCAGATGAATATAGAAGAAGGTGATCCATCACATAATGATGACCAGAGCCATAGGGCTTTAAAGGCCCAGAAACCAACAGAAATAGTGCAATTCCCAAAGCATTGAAGATACCCTTAGAATTCATCGATCACTATCTGAATGCTGATTTTTTGTAAAAACTTCTTCAAGAACAGCTCCCTGTAGAGGATATTATGATGTTCTTTTAAAGAAATGACTAGGGCATGAGTAATTGAACACTCTCTAGACATCTGCTCCATCTGACTTGAGTAAACATAAATAGATGCCCTGTTTTCTTCTTAGAAATAAAAGCTGAGGTTCCATTGCTTATTGTTCCAGTCTTTTTTATCTTCTTAATAAAACTAGAGTAGCAATTTGTGCCCTATCTTCCTATCTATCTGGTTGCATTTAGATGGGAAACTTGGAGTGCAATTATCATTAAATTTAAGTTTCATCATAAATATCAGGATTAACTGTTCCTAATTCTCAGGAATTATATGACATTATTAATAAGCCATCAAGACTTTATAAGAGCTTTCTATATTCTGGATGCTCTGCAAATATTTTCTTAGTCAACATATTTGAAAAATGTAAAAATACTCTAGCAATTGTATCAGCAATAAATGTGTTACTAGGGAGGGTATGTATCTGACAAAAGTAAATATAAATGGAACATATATCCTTCGGTTCTCATCTTTTCACTATTGTTATATTTTTGATTCTTTGTCACAAAGATTTTTTTTAATTGTTGTGCAGTAGGTTGAATTCATTTGTAGTTGACTTTAGAGGTGTTCTTGTGACTTTAATGGGATCGAGGTTCAAGTAATTTAATTTGGATACAGATACCGGTATATAAAAACAAATAGTTATTTCAAAAGATTAATTCAGACATTTCATTCTTTCAGAAAAATAGTTGATCATGTTGATTGGATGACATCTCCTGAACAAGTAGCAGATGCAGTTAAACGGTTTAGGTAGGTCTCTAAAACAGGGACAGGTTCCCTTAAAATTAATGTTAGTGGTTATAAGATAACTTTTTTTTTTACTAGAGCTTACCAAGGCTTAAGATATTATTAGTCATTTACAAAAAGATTTACTTTCTAGAAAGCAACTGATTTGTAAATTGATAACAAAAATAAAAGAAGAACACTTTGCAGTAAAAATTCAAAGCTTTTGCTTCTGATTAAATGAAATAGCTCTCATTTGGTAACTATCTTGGTTAACAAATTCACAAATGCAACATTCACGAATACAAATTTTATATTTATCACTAAATTTCTGGTACCTGACTACAAAAACCTTCAGTGGAAAACTGATCCATGTCTGATCAATTTCAGGCAATAGCAACAGCTGGCCAGAGGGTTCTATCAGTTAAGGTCATAAAGATGAACTTGCTAATTTGCAGTTAGTGCTTTTTAGAGAAGCACTATGCTGCTGAAGAGGGCAACTCAGGAAGAGTTAGCTTATTTAAGCAATTCATCTACCTGTGAGAAGGCAAAAAATGGGGGAAATGTCACACACAGGATACCATAGGACAGAATTTTATCTGAACGAGGTGGCAACAACCAATGATCTTTGTAGTCGCTTTCGCAGAGTTGTTTCACTTAACCACCAGTAATTGGAAAGAAACATACTGTATTTTTTGGCGTATAAGATGCTCTTGACTATAAGACGCACCTACCTTTTTGGGGGAGGAAAACAAAAAAAATCTGCCTCTGCCTCCCAGCAATTTGTCTCATTGCAGCAAACAGCAAACAGCCTTCTTTAGTTTCAATTTCACTTTCAGCACAGCCTGATTAGCACAAGAAAAAGTGATTTACCTCCCTGCCGCAAACAGCGGAGGCCCACGCAGCAATAGGCAATGGCAGTCCCTGCAGCCTGAAACAGCTGAGGGTTAGGAGGCCGATCCAACCAACAATCAACTGCTTGTGCTAATCAGGCTGTGCTGAAGCTAAACAGGCTGTCTGCAGTTTGCTGCTTGCTGCAAGGAGGTAAATTGTTTGGAAGCAGAGGCCAAAGGGTGGGGCTACATTCAGTGTATAAGATGCACCCAAATTTTCACCCTCTTTTTTTTGGGGGGGGGGGATTTGTCTTATACTCCGAAAAATAAAATAATCACTAAATGAGGAGAGAGTGTGTGCAACTTTGCATAAATCATCAGATTTTACTGATTCCTGAGCTTAATATTGTTTCATTGGGCTCCACGTTATAAGCTGAAGCACAGTCATGCAAAGGCAAGGTGTATTTGGTAACAGGACTATTTTCAGATATTGTAATTCTAAAATGATAGTCATTTTAATAAATAGATTTGTCTTCTTCTAGAGATGCCTTTTGGCCAAATGGGATTTTAGCTGAAACTGTTCCACACAGAGATAATGCAATCAGAATGCGAACACGAATTGCTGCAAAAACAAAACTGCTGGGAGTAATGCCTGGTACGTGGAATGTATTAAACTAATTACTTTCTTGAACAGAATTAGGGAATACCATCAAATGTAATAACTAAATAATCTTTTAAAAAATTATTATACATTTTCCTTTATTATGCATCACATTTCCAGTTTTGCAACGCCATTGTACTGGCTGTATCAAGTCCTTTTTAAGTACAAATAGTATTATACACCCCGAGTATAACCATTATTCTCGTAGTCATACAATGTAGTCTCTTTTAAATGCATAATGTTGTATGACCATTATTTTCATAGTTGTACCATAACACTCTATACGTTTTTCACTCTATATGTTTTAATCTGTAATCCTGTACAATCCGATAGTACTGTTACTTACAATATGTATTTATATATATATGTGTATATATATATATATATATATATATATATATATATATATATATATCATCTGTACCTATTTCTATTTTGTTGATTTTCTTCCGTTATTAAGTTACCAATCTCTGCATCTGTTATCTAACTATTTGTACAATAAGTCCCATGTTAAGTAATACTCAGATTCCATTGTTAATTTGTCCAATTCAGCATATTCTAATATTTTCTTTATTATATTTTCTATATTACGTCTTTAGGTATACTTTCATTTTTCCAATTTTGTGCATTTGTGATTCTAGCTGCTGTTATTACATATTACATTAAGTATGTGATCCTTTTGTTGTATTTCCTGGGTAGTATACCTAATAAGAATAGTTCTGGTTTTAGATCTATTTGCTGTGCTGTCATCTCTTTTAATCTATCTTTGACCAATATTTTTTTGCTGTTGGCCAGGTCTACCACATATGATAGTAGAATCTTGGTACCTATTTACATTTACAACTTTCTGGTGACATGTTTGGGAACATTTTTGCCATTCTTGCTGGTGGCAAATGTCATCTAAAAACTTTTTGTTCATTCTTTGTATGCCGTTAACATTGTTAATTTGTAATTTCTTTCCCATAGTTTTTGCCAATTATCTAATTCTATAGTATACCCAAAAAAATTTGCCCATGCTATCATGGTTTCTTTTACATATTCTTCTTCCATTTTAAAGTTCAATAGGTAATTATAAATTTTCTTTATTAATTTTTCATCTGTCCCTAACAGTATCTTGTCCAATTCTTGGGGTTCCTTATAAAATCCATACATCACTGTATATTTCTTATCTCTCATTTGTATTTGAATATGTGGCCACCAGTCCAAATCAATTCCCTGATTTTTTTAGTTCCTGTTTTGATTTTAAATCCTCTTGTTAATTTAGTATATCTTTGTATCTTACAGTTTTATCCAGATCTAAAACAATAGGGTATATTAACGCCTCCATCATGGATAGCCAGACAAGTATTTTCATATAGTGATTCTGTTTGATATTTTACCATACTGACATCAGAACATTTCTGATATAGTGCCTTTGGAAGTAACTATGTGGTTTACTTTTCCCATACCATACAAATGCATGCCACCCCAATTGTAAATCATGCCCTTCTATCGTCAATATTCTTTTGTTCTTCAAATTTATCCATTCCTTCACCCATGTGAGCACTGAGGCCTAATAATACAGCTCCCAGTCCGGTAGCAAAAATCCTCCCTTATTTTTGGTACATTTTCAATTTGATTCTTGGTTTTTTGCCTTGCCAGATGAACTTTAACATCAATCTACTTAAATCTTCAAAAAACTTTTTTCCTAATTTTATCGGAATTACATTAAACAAGAATAACAATTAAGGTAGAATATTCATTTTTGTTGTGGCTATCCTTCCGATCAACGACAGCTGTAAATTTTTCCATTTGTCCAAATCTGTCTTTATATGCTGTATTAATTTAGTATAGTTGTCTTCTTTAATGGATGTACATCTTGTTGTTAGCCAAATTCCAAGGTATATAACTTTTTTAGTTATCCGGATGCCCAACTTTTCCATCAGTACAATTTTCTGTTTATTTGTAAGGTTCTTTGTCAATATCTTGGTCTTTTCCTTGTTTATTTTAAGTCCTGCCACCGCACCAAATTCTTCTATTTTCTTTTTTAATTTGGATCCTGTTTCTAGGGGTTCCTCCAAAATAAATACTAGGTCATCTGTACTTTGTATTGTTCTTTTTTTATCTTCAAACCTTTTATTTCTGAGTCTTGTCTGATCTGTCTGAGTAAGACCTCTAGGGTTAGTGTGAATAAAAGAGGAGATAATGGACATCCTTGTCTTGTACCATTGTTTATGTCAAATTTTCCTGTTATTTCTCCGTTTACTATCACTTTCGCCGTTTTATTGGAATATATTGCTTGGATCATCTTCACAAAGTTTTCACCGAAGTTCATGTTTTTTAACTATGACATCATAAACTGCCAGTTCATGTTATTGAAGGTTTTTTTGTGCATCCAGAAAGATCAATGCTAGCTGTTTTTCGGAGTAGACTTCTTAGTATTCCAATTCGTTCATAGTAATCCTCATGTTATTTTTTAATTGTCAACTAAATACAGTCTTGTTTTCCAGTGCGCAGCGGCTGCACTCCATAGTCGGGTTGCTATCCCATAATTCCCCAGTCTTTCACTCAGTTGCTGTCAGACTGAGGTGAAATTTCTCCATCCTCTCCGTTTGTGACAGGATTGCTAGGTATTTCTTTTATTTTTGACTAGTTTTTGTTGCCTTTCATGTTGGAGAGCCGAAGATCACTCTCGCCTTCGGATTGTGCTGCCAGTCAGCTGTAGAGCACGGAGGCATGTCTGGGCCTCAGCCCGTCCCGTGCCGCAGCGCTTGCATCATAGCAGCTGCTGGACTCCGACCCTCAGGGGCGGATCCGGCTTTGGGAGTTTTCTGCCGCCGGTGGGAGCGTGGGTGAGGCGGTCCGCTGTCTTTTGCCCCCCCCCCACCTTTTCAGCACATTGCCTGGCTCTCCTTTTTGAATTTGGCGGCTTGACAGAGCATTAGCACTATCACAGTGCATGCTCCGCTTTTCCCTTGGGCGAATGGTGACTGTCCCATCAGCGAACGGCTTGGGCGAATGGTGACTGTCCCATCAGCATGCTGCGGGTGCTGCCGATTGTTGCCAGCTCCTCTGCCAGTCGGGCGCGGCCTTCAACAGGGACCCACAATATTACTGAGTGGCAACGTGTGGCGGCCATTTTGAGATAGGTACGGCCACCATCTTGAAGCGCCCACATGATCGCCGCCATTTTGAACGCGTGGCAGTTTTGCTGTATGGGCAGCTGAAGCCTTCCCTAAAGCCAATTATACGGCACATTTGACAGTGCTGGGGCGATTTCAGTTGTCCCCACCTGCTGCCCTAGTGCCCTTGCCTTCTAATTGCTGTTTCTGTTTGCCTTTCATCCCCAGCTGTATATGTGTGTGTGTGTGTGTGTGTGTGTGTATAAATTAAATTAATTAACCTTGTTACTTCTCAGCGCTTGAGCTGTCATGGCAGACTCGTCACTCTCGTCTGACCTCGAGCAGGAGGCCAGTCCTCCAAGAGTTAAAGCGCACAAGAAAAGAGCGGGAAAGTGGTCTGGCCATGGCCACCACAATACCCCTCAGGCCAAGCCTTCCAAGGCGGCTGACAAGGATGCCTTGCGACGCCACAAGGCTTTTGAAAAACATTTTGACAAGACCTGACAATCGGCTGCAGGATCCTCTGATTTGCGGTCCGTGCCGCACTGTCAGTCTGTTTCTGAGGTGGACCCTTCTTCCGGATGGGGTTCCTCCCCTCTCCCACTGCGGATGGTCAAGGGTGTCTCGCAATCCATTCCAGACGTCTTCTCAGCGGGCCTGAACCCAGCCACTCCCCTGAGGCAACAAATTCCTGAGGCCACCTTCACCCCCACCGCCACAGGGCTCTGGGCGGTGGCGTCTCCAGCATTGTGTCCGCAGTTGGACTTCCAGTCCGGGTTGTCTTCGGCTCTGTCGTCCCTCCTAGCGGCTGGCCTCCAGCAAGCATCTATGGCCCCTACACCAGGGCCGCCTCCAGAGGTGGTTCAGGGACGCTGCTCTCACGTGACTCGTTCACTGCAACAGCCGGAGTCCGATTCCTTGGCTGACTCTGATCCAGCGGAGGAGTTTCCCGAGGACCTCAAGTTCATGGAGGACGAGGGGTTCCCTCCTGACTCTCTGGCATTTTCCGGGCTGTTTTGCCTTCACAAGGCTCGCCTGACTATGAACCTGGGATCGGTTGGGGCCCAGCCTTCCATTGCACAGCCTGAGGCTGGTCTGCATGATGCCTTATTTAAACAGGCTAAACAAGAGAAGGACTGCATACCGTGTCCGAAGTTGTTCCTGGATGTCCTACAATCACCGTGGAGTCAGCCCAGATCATTGACCTCCCCCAACAATTTGGATCGCAAGTTGTACTGCTCGGCACCTGAGCTGGAGACTCTCCTTGATTTGCCAGCCATGGACCAACCTGTGGCGCCGCCCTCTTCGTCCTCGGTCCTTTCCTCCGACCCATTGGACAATCTAAAATCGGAGGACAGGCAAGTTGAAATGGCTTTTCGCAAGTCGCATCAAGCCGTGGCCTGGGTGGTTTGAACAGCAACAGCCACGTCCTTTTTCAACCACGCATCGCTTATTTGGCTGCGACAGCTCCAGGAGAGGCTCCCTCCGGAGGAAACAAGGTTGCATCAGGACGTTAATAAAATCATCGGTGCCACTGAATATTCCGCCGATGCATCCTTGAATTCGGTCAAATTCGCATCCCGGGCTCTCGCTTCATCGATTTCATCTCGGCGTCTGTCCTGGCTCAAGCACTGGAAAGCAGATGTCAGGACCAAGTGGAAGTTGGCAGCTTCCCCTTACATGGCCCCCAACTTGTTTGGGACCGCGCTTGACCCCATCCTTGTCGAAGATAAGGACAAACGCAAAGTCTTCCCCTCCACGTACTGAAAACTGGACAGGCGTTTTACCCCTTATAACCAGTGGCAGCCATTTCGGACCTACTCTGGACCTGGGGGATCCTCTACTTACCGACCCTATTACCAGTCCGCGGACCGCTTCTCAGATAGATAACAGTTCCGGGACAGAGGAAGACCTCAACACTCAGCGAGGCATCCATTCCGTGGTTCCGGATCTAAGTCCTTTCGCCGGGGCAAATGACTCGCCAATGGTGGGTCCAATCGGCAGGTGGCTGCAGGCGTTTCACGGGCACTGGGACTTGTCGACAACGGATGCATGGGTGCACCGCACAGTCTCCCAAGGACTGTCCATAGAGTTCACAGGCCCTCCCTCGAGCCGCTTTGTCCGGTGTCCCTTTCTCGGGATTTGCGCCACCTGATGTCAACCGAGATCGACCATCTGTTGAGCATCAACGCTATAGAACCCATTCCCTTGGACCAACTGGGGGCGGGGTTTTGCTCCGTGCTTTTCTTCGTACCAAAGAGTTTGGGGGGCCACAGAGGAATCATCAACCTGAAGGAGCTGAATCGGATGATCCGGTACTGCCGATTCAAAATGCACTCACTGAGATCAATCCTATCCACCGTTCAACCGGGGGACTTTATGCAATCTGTGGATCTACGGGAGGCATACCTCCACGTGCCGGTGCATCCCTCCCATCGCTGTTTCCTGCGGTTCGAGTATAGCGGGAAGCATTACCAATACTGTGCGATGCCCTTCGGGCTTTCCTCTGCCCCCCGCACCTTCACAAAGCTGGTGGCGGTGGTGGCAGCCGCCCTCAGGTCGGCTTCAGTGAGGGTGATGTGTTACCTAGACGATATCCTGGTGCTGTCATTGTCCCTTTCTTGGGCTCCACAAGATTTGGGTCTGGTGGTCACGGCATTCCAACAGCATGGCTTCTCGATAAATTGGGACAAAAGTCATCTTGTGCCTTCCACGTCCCTCCTGCATTTGGGCACGATTATAGATTCCTCCACGGGACAGGTCTTCTTGTCCCCGGACAGGATCCAAAGCATCTCGGACTCAGTTGCCTAGGTTCTGGAGTGGAGGTCGCTTTCCCTTCTCTTCCTCTCTCAGCTACTTGGGAAACTCGTTTCTTGCTACGGAATCATTGCCTGGGCGCGGAGACACTCTCACACGTTACAGTGGCTCCTCCTTCCCTTCCAGTGGCGGGGCTCCGCCAGCTCGGCTCAGAAGATTGCGGTGCCACCGCAATTTTGTCTCTCCCTCCAGTGGTGGCGTTCTGGAGCGAGTCGGAAAGGTTGTCAATTCTTGGGAGTCGACCGGCTGGTCTTGACCATTGACGCCAGTTTGCAGGGCTGGGGTGCTCACCTGGCGAACCAAGTGACTCAGGGCAGGTGGTCGTCGTCCAAGACACGCTTGAGTATCAACCTTCTGGAGCTGCGGACGATCAGACTGGCTCTTCGCCATTTCCATCGTTCGGTGCGGGGAAGCCATGTCTTAGTCTTCACGGACAATACGACAGCAAAAGCTCATGTGAATCGGGAAGGCGGCATGAGGTCTTGCTCGCTGATGCTGGAATCGGAGAACCTGTTCGGCTGGGCGGAGTGTCACCTTCTTTCGATCCAGGCCAAACATATCTCGGGGCAGCGAATGTCAGAGTGGATTGGTTCAGCCGGGAACAGATCGACCCGGCAGAGTGGCAGCTTCACCCCCGACTATTCTACGAGCTGTTGACCAGGTTCGGGACTCCGGTCATTGATCTATTAGCAACTCCCGCAAACGCGCAGCTCCCCCGGTACATCACCCAAGTCCCCTTGCAGAAGACATGGACGCGCTATGGTGCCGGTGGCCGCCCAGCCTGTTGTACGCATTTACCCCGATACCTCTCCTCCAGCAGGTGCTTCACAAGATGATCGTGGTCCGGGCGGAGTTGGTGCTGATTACCTCCAATTGGCCACGACGCCAGTGTTTCTCCGACCTCGTGGAGTTCTCTGTCGAGAGGCCGTGGGTAATCCCATCTCATCAAATCGCTCTATGCCGGGGGCCATCTGTCATCCTGAGCCTCAATGGGTCCAGTTGGCCGTCTGGCGTTTGAGCGGCTCATCTTGAGGAAGAATCGACTGTCCGACAACGTGATTGGGATTATCCAAGCATCGCGTTGGCCTTCAACTACGGGAATATATGAGGCCACATGGCAGGCGTTCTGCGTGTGGGGTGCGGCTCACCATGTGGATCCCACATCTGCGGTCATTCAAGACGTACTGGATTTTCTGCAGGCGGGGTTTGCTAAAGGTCTGTCCTCCGCCACATTGAGATGGCAGGTTGCAGTGCTTTCTAGGGTGGTATCCTGCCCCCCGTACCAGTCTCTGTCGCATCAACCCTGGGTGCAGGGGTTCCTTCATGGAGCCTCCAATCTACGACCGCCCATGATACATCGATATCCATCTTGGGATCTCTCCCTAGTTCTCCAGTCTCTGACCAAGCCGCCCTTTGAGCCTTTGGGGTCGTGTCTCTCAAATTCCTTTCTTTGAAGATGGCCTTCCTCCTTGCCATTACGTTAGCAAGGAGGGTGTCAGAGCTGACAGCCTTATCAGTTTGGAAAGACCTGTGTATTTTTCGACCTTACACAGTGGTGCTACGACTGGACCCAGCATTCACCCCTAAGGTGAACTCTGCCTTCCATCGAGCTCAAGAAATTATCCTTCCGGATTTTTGCCCCTCGCCTCACCATGCCCGCAAAATCACTTGGCACACCCTGGACGTCTGCCGTGCCCTGCGACGCTACATTAGATGTACAGCATTGTTTCGGAAGACGGGGGCACTGCTGGTCTCGTTTCACCCAGTGTCTCTGGGACTAAAGGTGTCGTCTGCCACAGTGGGCCGGTGAATCAAGGCCTGTATTGCCACTGCATATGATCAAAATGCTTGACCGCTACCTGGACGGATCTTGTCTCACTCGACACGCAGCGCGGCGGTATCCGCAGCATGGGCGAAACGGGCGTTGGTGACAGACATCTGTTGCGCAGCCACCTGGACCTCCTTGTCCTCTTTTGTTAGGCATTATCGCATAGATGCTTTTGACTCAGTGGAGGCCTCTTTTGGCCGTCGTGTTTTACATAGTGTTCTCTCAGAGCCAGCTTCGGGGGGCAGCCAGCCTCCCGCCCATGGGAGTTAAGCTTGGGTACGTCCCGACTATGGAGTGCAGCCGCTCCTCACTGGAAAACGGACGTTGGCTTACCTGAACGTCCATTTTCTGGGCGTGGCGGCTGCACTCCATTCCCTCCCTTGGTTTTTTTGTTTTTCCGTTGGTTGTTATTGGGCTGTCTGCAGTGGGGGTTGTGACTCCGGCTCTGGACTTTTGTTCTTTGTTACTGGCTCGACCCTTGTAGACTGGATTTCCTGCACCTTCGTTCAAGACTGGGGAATTATGGGATAGCAGGGCGTGCCTGGGGCACGGAGAGAGAGGGCGTTCCCTGAATAAATTTCCACTCAGTTGATGTCAGACTCTGAAGGAAGAACCCGACTATGGAGTGCAGCCGCCGCGCCCAGAAAATGAACGTTCAGGTAAGCCAACGTCTGTTTTCCCTTCATATAAATAATGTTTTATCAAGCAAGTTGAGAAATAATACTTGTACTAAAAAAGTAATCTTTCTTGAATGTAATAGTAAACTTTTTACGGAATCCATATTAAACAGTATTTTTAATAATTTATACTCAGAAGTTCATTCAATTAATGTATATGTGAAAATGAAGATAAAGCTTCTACTGAAGTTTGTTTTGTGGTTTCTCTAGATGAGTTGAAGCATATCCTTGGTGCAGAGACAACAAGAAAAGGCATTCTCCGAGTTTTTGAAATGTTCCAGCATACTCAGCTAAATAAGAGAATGGTATATGTTTTTCTGGAGGGCTTTTTTGAAACCTTGTTTTCAGAGTATGGATTCCATGATCTCTTCAAAAAATTGCATTCACATTCAAAGCAGATGCAGGTATATAAACATAAACTACAATCTACACAATCATCTTATTTACAGAAAAGGTGACACTCTCTACTGTAAAATTTGCCCAAAACCTGGGTATGTTCTCTGGGGCTTAAAACTCATGCTGTTATTCTCACACCAATCTTTTAGAATCTTATATTAGATCATTAATACGTACATAAGAAATGTGGTTCTTCTCATTTTTCATCACTAATGCAACCACTATCATGAACTGGATTCATGTGTTTTAAATGATTTGGTGTATCTTTGTGTAACATTGAGAAGACTACTAGTCTGCTGTGAAAATCTCTGTCTCTTCCGAATCTTATAGATTGTAATTGCCAACAATGAAAAATGCTATATTGGGTCCATTGATTAAAGTAAAGCACAATTTCTAGGGTAGAAATAGAGGACTTGACTGCTTTGCTTGGAACTAGGAGATTGTGCAATGTGAGAATCAGGTGTGATTTGATTTGTATTATGAGTATCTCCTAGCTCTGTAGAAGTTGGACTAGCATAATGAGAAGTCTAGTGGACAAATGGTTGTAAAAAAATATATGCTTTCAAATTATTTTTCCGAATTAAGTTTAATATGTGGAAAACCTTTATGAACTTAAGAAACACTTTGTTCAAGTTTTACTATTAAGTGGAATAAGGTAGAAAAAAAAAACATGGGGTCTTGATATATTCTTCAAATTAGTCCTTTCAGGGATATATATAACTTTTAAATGAGAAGGCTCAAAACAATATTTAAAATTAAACCAACATTTATTTCCTTGTTAATAATCTGGGAGAAAAGTCTATGCTCTTGACATTAGGAACTTCTTTTTTAAAAATTGTCCTATTTGACCTTAAAGAAATCACTCTGATACATTCACCTCAGCTGGTAAATTACTAAAATGAATTGTTACTGATATGAAAGTCTTACGGACTTTCCTAAATAGTCATCTGCAAACCATAGCAAGTTCCTGAAATATATCATATATATATATATATATGAAGGAAAATAAGCATGATTATCATAACTTTTAATATTTTTTGCATAATATAAATTTCAATAAATCTTTTCTACATGGAATGCCCCATCTCTTTTCTTTACTTCCAGCATAATGTCTAATTATGAATGAAGTTATAATTGTTTGGACTTGAATTTACATCCCCCCCCCCCCATTTTTCTTCAAGAATCTCTGACACCACCAAGAAAGTACAGTTTGTTTCACTTCAAAATAATATATTATGTAGTCTATTTAAAAAGATGTTTAAATTCCTAAGAATAGCCAAACTACAATATTAATGTATTACTCTTATATTGAACATTTTCATTAAGAATATTTGGTTCATTAACATGATTTCTTTTGAAGAAATGTTTGACTTTTGAGTGTAAATACCACTGTATTTGCAAAGGTCCTGTAACTGAAGTTGCTATTTACATTCAGGAGAAAATAATCCACAGCTTCAAAATAAACGAAAGGTGAAAGGAGCAGCATTGCTTCAACAATATGAAGCTTGTTTAGTACTGCCCAACCTGAAAAAGAAATTTTTACATGTTCATTATAAGAAGCAAATTGCAATTGTGCTAAATTACAATTGTGGCTTTTTAAACAAAATATTATTACAGATCTACAGTTGTGATCAAAATTATTCAACCCCCACTGAAATTGAGTGTTTTGGCCAGTTTGACATTGATTTTGATCTTCAGTCATCTTGCTTACATTTACATCAAAGAGGCACTTGTAGGTCAGACAAATATAACATAACATTTATAATGAAATAACCACAAATGTCGTTTCTGTGCTCACATCATTATCAGTTTTATTCAACCCCCAAGTGACATTCAGTCTTAGTACTTAGTACAACATCCTTTTACAGTTATAACAGCTTTTAAACGTGAAGCATAGCTTGACACAAGTGTCTTGCAGCGATCTACGAGTATCTTCGCCCATTCTTCATGGGCAAAAGCCTCCAGTTCAGTCACATTCTTAGGCTTGCGCACTGCAGCTGCTTTCTTTAAGTCCTACCAGAGGTTCTCAATCGGATTTAAGTCTGGTGACTGCGATGGCCACTCCAAAATGTTCCAGCCTTTCCTCTGCAACCATGCTCTAGTGGACTTGGAGGTATGCTTGGGATCATTGTCCTGTTGAAAGGTCCTACGTCTCCCAAGCCTCAGGTTTGTGACGGACTGCATCACATTTTCATCCAATATCTCCTGGTACTGAAGAGAATTCATGGTACCTTGCACATGCTGAAGCTTCCCTGTACCTGCAGAAGCAAAACAGCCCCAAAGCATGATTGACCCTCCGCCATGCTTCATATTAGGCAGGGTGTTCTTTTCTTCATAGGCCCTCCTCCAAACATAGCGTTGATCTATGGGCCCAAACAGTTCTAATTTTGTTTCATCAGTCCACAGAACACTATCCCACATGACTTTGTGGTTTGTCCACATGACTTTTGGCATACTGCAGTCGACTCTTCTTATTCTTTGGAGACAGCACCGCCTGGGAGTTCTGGCATGGAGGCCTTCATTACGCAGTGTGCGCCTTATTGTCTGAGCTGAAACTTCAGTACCCACATCTGACAAATCTTTTCTCAGTTCCTCAGCAGTCACACGGGGACTTTTCTCCACTCTACGCTTCAGGTAGTGCACAGCAGTCGAAGTCAGCATCTTCTTTCTGCCACGACCAGGTAGCGTTTCAACAGTGCCCTTTGCTTTGAATTTGCGAATGATGCTTCCTATGGTGTCTCTTGGTATGTTTAACATCTTTGCAATCTTCTTATAGCCATTGCCCTTCCTGTGAAGAGAAATCACCTCTTCTCTTGTCTTCCTGGACCATCCTCTTGCCTTCACCATGTTTGTAACCACACCAGTAAATGTCTAGAAGGAGCTGAGTATCACAGTCATTTTAAAGCTGCCTAATTGGTGCTTATTATGCTTGATTGCTGCTCGGTGACATCCACAGGTGTTTTCAATACCTGATTGAAAACACCTGAATGAACCTCTGTTCTTCAGAGTGGTAGTCTTTAAGGGGTTGAATAATTGTGTCAATGAAGAAACCACAAAAGAAACATTTACTACTGTATTACAAAAATAATTGATGTCATTTTAGTTGCATTTGGTTCTGTAAAACGTCCTTGTAGGATTTCATTCTGAATACAATTACAAATGTACACTATAGTCCCTAAACCCCTGTACAGCATTGGGGGTTGAATAATTTTGATCACAACTATATATACTATATGTGTAATACCTTTTAGTGGTAGCAGGACAGCTTAAGATAAAATACATGAAATACTATTTCCTGTCTATCATGCCCCATGCTTCTAAATATAGATAACAGTTGACCTTCCTTAATGCATTTCTGATTTTTTATTTTTTTTTTATTTTTCCCATTTCTTGATGAAAAAATAAAAATAGTTTGGCTATACAAATTATAATGAGATTTAGATATATAAATGTTTCTATTTTTAAAAAAATGAAATTATTTTACATAGAAAAATAGGACATCAGTCTAGCATTTTGATGTTCTTTGCATTTTAACTGAAGGAATTACCCCTGCAGTTTAAACTTTCATCCTCTCAACAGGTGTATTTGACCTCTAAATCTCCTTGTATTCCAGGCAGTTGCTTTTTAAAGTGGTGGGCAACCAGAATCTACATAGACCATCAAACAAAGGAAGCCCAGTAGGAGACAAATTAGAACTATCCTTCGATTTCTTACTTGAACTTGAAATAATTATTGTAGATTATCCCAGATCTAAAATACAAATGGACAAATCTCAGTCAGTAAAATAGAATGTATCTCTTATCCATGAATATCATCTGTAGGTTTTAGGATTATTCTCAGTAGTTGACTTTAGAAATTTATTTCTTAGCCAATAAACCTTTGCATTAAGGAAACATAATATGCTTTTTGTGTTAATAGTTACTATACCGTAGTGTTTTGTCATCTGTATTTAATTTCAAAATGAGCCTACAGGGAAGTAGCATGTTATATACATCGCCCTAATAAATTACTATAATTACCTCACATGTGATCCATTGACATTACATGAACTGTAGCCCATCATTTTATACCCTTTAAAGCACCCACACAATTTATGTTATTGCTGCACATAATTAGTCACATACACCCCAGCCTGAGAATGCTATGACTAGCCTCTGAAAATAAATGTGCCATTGTCCAACAAATGCATTTAGCCTTAATTTAAGAGAATGGATAGTAAGGTTGAATATTCATATAGTTCATCCTCAAGCTTCTGCCTCTGGTGTTGCTACAATTAAACAATTTTAATGCAACCAGAAAGTGTAATAATTTTAAAAAATAAAATATGAACTCCACTCTCAATTCTAACTTTAGTGCAATATTTTCATGTAATGCATGTGTATTTGAATAATTGTAAAAAACATTTTTAAGGTTTTGAGATCAAGGGTAAACTATATTAACAATGTATAATATTCAGTTATTGCTGCTGTGTTGGCTTATCTAAGGACTTGTTTTAAAAGTCTGGTTTGTCACTCCTTGAAAATCTTTTCTATGCTCAAAAAAGCATAGTTCTTACTTTGCAAGGAGCAAAATCTAAAGAGCACATCAATATGTAGAAGATATATAAGTGACATGTGCATAAAATTGTATAGTATGTGTCAACTGCGTGCCTAATGGTTCTATCAATATGCTTTTCTTTAAAGAAAAAATGGGTAAATGGAATGCCATAGTCTTTCTTGTTCTGAACAGCTGAAAATTCTAAATTTTATTTGGAGTTTCCATTATGTTTGTCCAACGAAGGAGCTTGGAAAAAAGTACACTAATAAAACATTAACAAGAAATATTTGTGTTTGACCCATTTATTTGCCTTGTGTAATAAATTTACAATGTATGAGGTGACAACAATTTCTAATAATAACAATTAAATTCTATCTCCTAATAATGGATTTTGATTCCTGCTAAAAGAACAATATTAGCTATATTTAGAAATCTTCTTTTGGGGGGGAAATGTACTAAATATGATAATTATTTAGAACAAACATACGCAAGCTTATGTGGACCTGTAGTTCAATTACACTTTACTATAAATAGTGGTAGACCTGAAATGTATTACCTTTTGAAGGGCAAGCAAAGATCCTTTAGATGTTTTTTTCCTCTTAAGCTTTGTTTTTCACAGCTGTGGGTTTGAGTGCTGGAACTCTTTCTCTGCTTGGTATCTATAAACACTCCAGCTATTTCAGATTCATCTTGGAACCAAAAATAAAAAATGATTTCAATGAATCAGAATAGAGCTGGAAGGGACCTTGGAGATCTTATAGTCCATCCCCACTGCTCAAGCAGGAGACCCTATTCCATTTCAGATAGGTGGCTGTCCAGTCTTTTCTTAAAAACCTCCAGTGATAAAGCTCCTACAGCTTCTGAAGGCAAGCTGTTCTACTTATTAATTGTCCTCACTGCTAGGAAGTTTCTCCTTAATTCCAGGTTGTTACTCTCCTTGATTAATTTCCATCCATTGTTGCTTGTCTGGCCTTCTGGTGCTTTGGAAAATAAACTGACCCCTTCTTTGTGGCAGCCCCGCAAATACTGAAATACTGTTTCATGTCACCCCTAGTCCTCCTTTTCTCTAGACTGGCCATACCCAATTCCTGTCTCCAAAAATCCTGAACTGCAATATTATCTTCCTTTGGTACAATTCCCATTCTTTTGGTGCAATTGCCATGTTAGCCAATTTCCATAGAGTTGCCAAGAAATGACATGACATATCAAATGACATTGATATCACTTAGAAGCAAGGGTTGATTATTATCTAAGGATTTCTTTTAAAACTCTGATTTGTCACTTTTTGTAAACCCACTGTGTGCTAAAACGATAGTGCTTATTTTAAAAGAAGTAAACTTGGAATAGCAATTAAAATATAGTTATCCAGTTATTAATTGAAATTAATTAAGTTCATAAGAACAAATCTGATGCATTAGGGCTGTGATGGCGAACCTATAGCACGCATGCCAGAGATGGCATGCAGACCCCTCTCTGTGGGCACATGCGCCATTGCCAGCTGCTCTTTTGGTTTCTGGCGTGCACATGCGTGCCAGTCAGCTGGTCTTCACACACACTGGAGCACTGTAAACCCAAAGACCAACTGGCTGGGGCGCAAATGTGTTTCAGTTTGGCTAGTCAATGCTGAAAATGTTCACTATCACTGCATTAGGATCTAGAATGCAGGATTTTTACACTCTAGACTTCTGCGAAGGATATTTGCAAAGTATCTTTTACAGAACTCTAGAGTTAGACAAGAATTTAACAGGCTTCCTAGAAACTAAGGGCACACAATACAAATTTCATTCCACTGCAGTTATATATTTATTATTTTGTTTGTTTGTTTAGGTTTCTTGATTAGGAGTTTCAGGAATTTTTATTTTATCTAGCTGATTACACAACCTGAAAACTATAGAACTAATATATTTTAATCCAGCTGCCAATTTTTCTGTTGTAACAAAAGAAACTATATATATAAACTTGAAATGCAAAATTACCCTCTCTGGTTTTGTAGAGAATAATAATGCTTTGGTGTTGCTTTCAGCATCTTGATTATATTCCTATTTACTTGGAAAACATTTAATTGCAGTACCACCATCTCATATAATGATTCAATGTGGATCACTACAGTCCATAAAACATCCTTCACGCACCCACCCCCGCCAGACCTGTGTATCATTTGGAAAAACTATACTTTGATGAACATGCCTGTCTTGAGTTTTGATTCCTTTGGGTTCATTACTTGGAACCCTGACATCATTAGTCTAAATTTCAAACAAAGGAATTTAGTTTTAAGTATTGTAATTCTGGTGATAGTTGGACACTAATTCATGTAAAACAATCAGCCTTCTCCAGTTTGAAATTCTGTTGTGACTGCAACTATATAATGCCTAGGCAGCAGGAACAAATGATGTGATGGCAACACAAAAATATCTATAACCTGAAAGTTATAGTTACCAAAACTCTGAAAGAATGCCAGTTGAAGAAAGTCCTCTGAAAGAATTGAACTCTAGTTATTTTCTCATCTATCAATTTAAAATTTTAAAATAGGGTTTAGTTAGACTTTAGTAAGATTTCTTTTTATAAAACTATTAGCAGTTTCAAAATCATACAGGTGAGACCATTTGTTTATCTAGTTCTACATCAGGCTGTCAAACCTGATTTAATTGAGGGCCGCATCAGGGTTGTGTTTGACCTTAGGGGGCTGGGATGGGCATGGCCAGGATTGGCATGGCCAGCTCGACATCACTTATATCAGGGGCACTCATTATAATCTATAAACATTCTCATTATAATCTTCCTTCCTTCCTTCCTTCCTTCCTTCCTTCCTTCCTTCCTTACGTCCTTCCTTCCTTCCTTCTCTTTTCTTCTTCCTTCCACTCTTCCTTCTCTTCTCATCTTTCCTTCTTTTTCTTTGTCTTTCCTCTTTCCCTTTTCTGTCCCTTCTTGCTCACATGCAAAAGGGAAAACATTTCTCCTTTTGTTTTGTTTTTAGTTTGTTTTGCTAGCCCTCTGAGAGGAAAAATGGAGCTCGGGACTGCGTGTGGTCCCACGGGCCCCGTTTTTGCCCATGACGGCTTCCAGCTCTCTGACAGTGAAAATGGAGCTCAGGAGGGCTGTGTGTAGGCCCTGGACCCTGTTTTTGGCCATGATGGCCTCCTGCAGCCTCTGAGCTCCATTTTCACTGGCAGAGGGTTTCAGGATGCCGTCATGACTGAAAGCGCAGCCCTCCCATGTTCCATTTTTCACAGCCAAAGAAACCCCGGGCTGGTCCTTTGCTGTTTCCAGGGCAGCCCCTTGGGCCAGTCTAAGCACCCGTGGGTCAAATCTGGCCCCCAGGCCTTGAGTTTGACACCCCTGCTCTACATTATTAATGGTTCTGAAAAACTAAACATTTTCACAGTCTGATATTTTTGTTGATCCTAATAAAGTTTTTGTTCAAATAAATTTAAGTGGATTTCCATTGTTGAAAATGTTAGAAATGTTATTTTGATAGGCAAAATATGTTGTAACACTCTTCCATATTATTTAGTGTGGTATCATAAGAATCTACTTTCCATTTAATATAAATTTAAATAATTGCTAGTGCATATGGTACTCTGATTTTTAAAATCTCCATAATTTCAAATTTGATTGGCCATGTTGAACACAGACATGTGTTGTCTGAGAAATATTAGCTGAAATCTCTCAGCAACCCACTCAAACGTGGGCATATATTTGAAGAATTAGCTATATTATTTTGATCCAAGTTATCTGATTGTTGACTTTTTATATGTTTGATACAGAAATCAAATGACTGTAACATGGAATTAGTCCTGATTAAGCAAAACACAGGAAACTCATATTCCAGTGTGAATATTTAGGAAAATTATGAGTAATTTCCCTGATAGTGAGGAGGGAAGTGAATTCTAGCTAGAACACTTTGGGCTACATTGAAAAAGCAAAGTAATCAAAAGTTCTAATTTACAAACAATTCTAAGGATGTCAATGTGGCTAAGTTTGAGAGCCAGAATAACCAAAAGCACAGGTTTAGACCATCACTTTCCCATGATGTTCATTGGAGATTAAATCACCCTGAAGCATTTTGTTTTATATAATTTTATGAAAGTATTTTAATTGCTTCGTATTTTTTCATTATATGTTGGTATGTTCTCATATGATAAAGAAATAAATAATAATACTTTGCAGTCCTACCTGCAACCCTGTAATCTCCTAGTGATCTCTTATATCAATTCATGCCAGGCCTGACCCAGTTTAGCTTTTTAAGTATCAGCCTAGCAGGGAGTGGTTGAATTGATGTTTTTGGAGCCTGATTCTAGATCTGATAGGCAACCTTCAATTATCCACTTTCATTCTCTTGAATGGTAAAGTAAAAGGAAGATATCTCATCAATGTAACCTCATACATATTTGTACTAGGTCTTGTATCCTGTCAGTTAAATAGAATTTTTTTTCATTTAGTTTGCAAACATGAAAATCGAGATACCCTTTTTCAAATTATTTTTGATTAGAACCGTATTATCTTCTACACAAATTAATAACTAAATAGTTGTTAGTATATGAAGCAATTGGAGGAACTAAGGGACCATTGTTAATGAAATTCATTCTTAATGAATTAATGAAATAAGATTAGTAAAGAAGGCAGAAAGGATACAAACATCTAAAATTGCAGTTCATGATATTTCTCCCTAGCCAAGGACATGAAGAACTACTAAGTAAATATGTAATTAAGAAGCAGGTAACAAGGATTATATTAATGAATGTAAACAGGAAAAAATAACAATGATAATAAATAAGAAAAGTTTAAAAGTGATAATTTACATTTCATGCCTATTAAATTTGATAATTTGAAACAAATGTAGCCATTGTCACAATACAATAACAAGAATTCTTCTCTTTAAGTCTTTTATACATCATGGAATAGGTTGCTGAGCAATAAAAATTTAAATGTATGAAAGTAAAACTGGGGAAAAGATTTATTTCTATTTAGTTAGTTTGTTATTCCTTGGCTTTGTGGGCTAATTCAATTGTTGACATCTTAGAAAAATAATGTGAGCCTTTTAATGTCTCTATTCATTTAGATAAATTGGATTAGGTCTTCTGTGGAATTTTATTCATTGTGAGAAAGCAAAAGAATCTCACAAGGAATTATTGGAGATTATCAGCTATATGAAAAGGATGCCTGGAGACAATGATTGTGCATAATAGCTATCTAATCATCTTCAGGCAAAGCTAATCAAAGCTTCAGTGAAATGATCATTATAGGGTATTTCTTCCAGAATTACAGTTACCTTAGATTGACCCAGCATCTGTGAGATTGCAGACATGTTATCTTGTCCTGAAAAAAATATTTTAAATAATTTATAGTTTCTACCGGCTTTGCAATTAATTTACAATTCTATTCTCGGCAATATCCAATCTAGAAAACAGTATTATTAACAGCTTTTCTACATCTTTTCTTAAAAATAGGCAGCACATTTTCTTCAGAAACTGCCAAAGTTATCACCATAGTAGGGAAAAATGGTGGCAGAACTTCTCTTGATATTGAATTTATGAATATTTTTAATGTATTTAAAACAGCATAATCACTAGTTTCTGATTCCAATAGTAGCAGTTAGTATGACAAATGAAGAGTTACCAGGTTGCAAACTGTAGTTATTTCTGTGATATATGATACCCACCTTATTAAAGAGCCATCAGAGAAATCTTTCTTGAGAAAACGACTGTCTATCAGTTGTGTCAGCTTATTTCTTTCCTTCTTAAGAATGAGCCTCTGCCTGCCTGCCTGCCTGCCTGCCTGCATACACACACACACACACACACACACACACTCACACACTCACACACACACACAGTATATATGAACGATTGAGGGTAAAAGAAGAAGAGGATGGTAGAGAATGAAGTAATAGTAATAGAGTTGGAAGAGACCTTGGAGGTCATCTAGTCCAACCCCCTGCTCATGCAGGAGACCTATACTAGAGATTTGAACCACCAAACTGCCGACCTTTCTGATCGACAAGTTCAGCCACTGAGCTACCTGGCCAGGCTGGATCCAGATGTTTGGATGGTGTCACTGAAGCAGCGTGAGCTTAAATGGTCTCGGGGGTGGGTGGGTGGTAGATGTCACTGCGTTCTTGTATTTCCCAGCTGAGCTGTCATTTTTGGTCTAATAGGCTTACTGTAGTTTTGCCAAGTTTTGTTATCAGTATTAAGTGCGCAAGCGTGCATTCCTTTCTAGCCTCCATTAGCCTTCTTACTCCTTTGTTCTCCTGCCAAGAGGTCAGGCAGGAACGCCGGCAAGATGTAGCCAATTAATTAGATAGTAAGAGTTATCTTTATTTTTTTTTACTTTACAATAAAATGAGTTTTCTCTTAGAAAATCTTCGGGTTTTATTTTCTTAATGTATACATTCGAGGAAAAGCCTCGGTCCAAACCTCTAAACCAGGGTGCGATTATCCCAGAGCCAGGATGGGATCAATCAACTCCCTGACAGTAGAGGACAGGAAGGCCTGGAGGAAAGTTGTCCATGGGGTCATGATGGGTTGGACACGACTTCGCAACTAACAACAACAGTGTATGTGTAAGCAGATTTATTGGATTTAACTAAGACTGAACAAGAAAGAAATGAGATTAGATTTTTTTTAAAAAGTAGATAAATTGTCTAGTTTTTTTTCAGTGTGCTACATATATGGAGTTTGCAGCAGTACAAAACAATGTTCCAGGGTGATAAATAGTCTGAGATATTTGTAATTCCCAGATAAGATGGCTTACTTTTTCCAACTGTTCATTGTTATTAATAAAGATTAACAAACTTTAGAAAACAGAATAACAGAGTTGGAAGGGAGCTTGGAGGTCTTCTAGTCCAAGCCCCTGCTTAGGCAGGAAACCCTATACCACTTCAGATAAATGGTTTTCTAATATCTTTTTTAAATCGTCCAATGTTTAGTGATGCCAGACATTAGAAGACATGTTTTCAGAGGTAGTCATCGTAATATTATGCAACCAAACCAAAACAAGCTTAAGGCCATATAAGAATCAACAAATGTATGAATACAAAACATTTCATGTTCATTTCAACACATCTAAATAAGAAAGCTTAGTTTAAATCTACAACAAAATTATATAATGTACAATTATTTTATATATTTATCAACATTTTTAATGTTCTCTTGCTTATCTCTTATTTTGGAGATAAATTTATTCTCCTCCAAAAATCAAATGTTAAATCATGATTATTCTTTATGAAGTCTATTGTGCATATACATGTGTGAGAGAGACATTAAGTTTCCACAAACAATAATTGGATTTTGAGACAGAACTGATTGAGGTGTGACCTGGAATTTTTGCTTTGATCATTCAATACACCATTTAATGGGAACAGTACTTGCAGATGTAAATTCCAGCTGCTGACTTTTTGGTTACATCATACCCTGAAGAGCACCTGCTAAGGGTTGAGTAATTATTTTGAAGTGACATGCTAAGTTGTTAAATGAGAGCTGGTTCCAATATATTTGAATTTATATGAGAAAACCAGAATCAAGCTTAGTTTGAAACATTTCCATCACATATTTAAGTTATGGGAAATATATAAATGAGTTAAATAAATAATTGCTGGTCAATGACATTTCAAGCTGAGTAAGTTACAATAAATGTATTTCAGTGTTTTACTGTTGCTACAGTTGTCCATTCTATGTTAACTTACCCAAGTAGCATAGATTGACATTTAGGCATATCCTAAAAACACATTCTTTTTATTTAGTATAATCTAACAGCATGGAATTTTATTTCTTAAAGTACTTTTGCTTCAAGAGAAAAAGTTGAGTATATATTAATTTATTCAAAGGAAATTTGGAAAACATAGATATGGGAAGTGGTTCTACTAATTACTTGGTCTTAAATATTCTGTCCCTTACTTCTAGTACCATATTGCAGTTCTCAGAAATTTTTTTATAAGTGAAGCCAAATACAACGATCAAAGTTTTAAAAAAATGATATACCCTAGGAGTACAGTGGGAATGGTCTGAAAACCACTGAGCATATATCTTCCTCTTGGCAGTTCATTTTTCATACATGGTTTTTAACTTCACTTTTTGAATCTTCTGTGTTAGTTTGTTTTTTATCCTTAAAAGTTGACCAGTTGTGCTGAATGTTTTAACCCCCTGATGGACTGTTTTTTTTCCTTTTCCTTTTTGATTTATGTTGTTTTGAATAATTTTTGTTCTCCATAAGAAAGCATGCTCTTGGATAGTGAAGGGTTAATGTATTTTGTTATCCAATATATAAGAGGCTGTCAACCTATTCTCCAAAGCACTTGAAGGTAGAACAAGAAGCAATGGATGGAAACTAACCAAGGAGACAACTAATCTAGAAATAAGCAGAACTTTCCTAACACTTAGAACAAATAATTAGTAGAACTATTTGCCTTCAGAAGTTGTGGGTGTTCTATCACTGAAGATCTATAACAGGGGTGTCAAACTCAATTTCATTGAGAGCCACATTAGGGTTGTGTTTGACCTTGCGGGGTCTGGAGTGGGCATGGTCAGGGTGAGCGTGGCCAGCTCGATGTCACTCGTGTCGGGGGCATCTTTGGTGGCCCAAGAACTTTGCCAGAGAAAACAGGATCCTGAGCTCCATTTTTGGCTGCAACGGCCTCTTGCAACCCTTTGCGTGCTACCCCCCCCCCCCAAGCTCCATTTTCACTGGCAGAGGCACCATGGTCAGTTCTTCCCTGTTTCCAGGGCAGCCCTGTGGGCCAGATCTAAGCATCCCATGGGCTGGATCCAGCCCCTGGGCCTGGAGTTTGACACCCCTGGTCTATAAGAGTACAAAGTCAACTACTTTTCTGAAATGATATAAGGTCTCCTATTTGAGCAGGAAGGATAGAAGTTTAGAAAATCTCCAAGGTACTTCTAACACTGTGGTTCTGTTCAATTCTGTTTTCTGTGGAGCCTATTTTAGGATGCATGCTACAGTTTTCATATATATCATTCAAAATAGCTTGAATAAACGATTTGGACCTCAAAGATTTGGACATCGTCATTAGAAGGGATTACCACCCAACAAATTTTAATGCAAGGTCTCCTTGCTAAATTCCACATTTTTATACTTTTCAACATTTTTAGATTTGAGAGAAACTGTGTATTATACAGATTTAGACTGCTACACAGAACTATTTCTTTACACTTAGAATTTTTTGGGAAAATAGTCAACTAATTAATACATGGAATCAATTCTGCATTTCTGATGAGCTGTGGCACTATTGGGAATATTTAAAGCTGATTCCCAAGATACAGCTCTGCTGAATCTTTCATCAAGTTTGATATTGATGAAATAACTTCTCCCGAAATGCATTAATATAAATACTGAGAACATTTAGAACTACATTAAGACAGTTATGCAGCTAAAAATAAAGCACACCTGCTAAAGTTTAAAACTATACCATGGATAAAAATATTGCTTACTCGTATATTATTTATTTTCGGTTTTTTTGTCATAAAAGGAGATTGACAGAATCAATCTACAAAAGTATCATATCATCTAAGAACTTTAAAAAGTAATTATTAATTTCTTCTAATTTTTTCATTTTTTTTCATCAAGGTGAACAATCTAATATTTGAGGAAAAGATTTAAAGCACTGTAAACATTCATTAACAGGCTATACATTAAGTGAAGTCATACTATGCACTGCTTGGCCTTGACTTTGAATGTATAAATTTAATCGCAGTGATCTATAGTTAATAAAACAGTTTATCAAACCACTGCTGAGCAAGCTACTGCTTTTAGAGTAAAGTGTGAACCCAATTTGGTTTGCCTCTTTCTACATAGTTTTCTAACCTTCACCCTGTTTAGTTTGATTACAATATTAGAATTGAAAATCTAACTCTTCTCCATAAAAGATACCCTACAAAAATGTTATAAAGGAAGCCCTCATCTTACAACCACATGGAGACCATACTTGTTTTTATCACCTTTTTGCCATGGTATTAAGCTCCACTTAATAATTAAAAGAAAGCCTCTTTACTTGAAAAGGCTCAACAAAAAAAAAAAGATGAATTCATTATCAATTTTTGCTATGTCAATACTTATCCAGAGCAACATCTGAAAAGATTGAAGACTTGAGAACACAAAAAATTAATCCAGCAAGTCACTTGTAGTTAAACCATATTTAGATCTATATAACAAAATGAACATCTTAAATTGGTCTTGGAAAATCACCTGCAACCGACATAGTTATTTCAACACAAGTTGAAATAAATTAGTCAATGTCAGGATAGCAGCGTTTTAGATCAGCTGTACCGTCAAGATTGTTTTTAAGAACAGTCTCATTAATGCTGTGTATCACTTCTCCAAGTGGCAGTACAATTAAAGTTGATAAGTAATACTCCTTTCCTAATAAATTCCTGTCCAGAATTAGTGATGGATGCAGGAGAGTCCCTGAAACTGTTTATCAAGAGAGAAAGAATGAGACTTTTCCTCAGTTTATTCTATCTAATCTAACCTAACCTAACCTAACCTAACCTAACCTAACCTAACCTAACCTAACCTAACCTAACCTAACCTAACCTAACCTAACCTAACCTAACCTAACCTAACCTTACCTTACCTTACCTTACCTTCCTTACCTTACCTTACCTTACCCTATCTATCTATCTATCTATCTATCTATCTATCTATCTATCTATCTATCTATCTATCTATCTATCATCTTATCTATCATCTATTTATCATCTGTCTAACATATATGCCTCTCATCTTATCTACAAATGACTCTAGGTCAGTGATGGCTAACCTTTTTGCCATCGCGTGCCAAAAGCGGGGGTAGCGTGGTGGGGTCACACGCCCGCGTGCCCACATCCATAATTCTATGCACCCCGCTCCCCCGTGCTCCCCCCGCTTTTGGCACGTGATGGCACGGTGGGCCCAGTAGGCCCGTTTTTTGTTCTCCCCAGGCTCCAGAGCCTTTCTAGGAGCCTGGGGAGGGCAAAAACAGCCTTCCCCACCCCCCCAGAGGCCCTCCGGAGGCCAGAAACAGTGTGTTTCCTGACTTCTGGTGGGCCCAGAAGGCCCGAAAATCAGCTGGCTGGCGCATGCATATGTGTTGGAGCTGAGCTCGCGTTCCCACCGATATGGTTCCACGTGCCACCTGTGGCACCCGTGCCATAGGTTCGCCATCACGGCTCTAGGTGGTTTACAATATAAAACCAAGAAGGCAAAACATTAAAACTTGTCCCATTCTTTTGGCTTTCTGACTGGCTTTGAAGATATAGCCATCCCAACTAGCCTGGGCAACAATGGCACATTGGAGGTGGCTGATGGAGTTCAGAACACCCCACCTCCTCTATCTTTGCTCCTTCCCTCTCCATCCTGCTTAGTTTTATTTTAAACAAGTTTTTAAATTTAACATCTATATTTATTGTTTTATTGTTTTATATGGCATTTTATTCAATGTCTATAATCTGCCTAGAGTTACTTTGGCGAGATGACAGCATACAACATGGATGGATGGATGATAGGTCGGGTGGTGGTGTGGATGGATGGATGGATGGATGGATGATAGGTCGGTGGGGGTGGGGGGTGGGTGGATGGATGGATGGGCAGGCGGGCAGGCAGGCAGATATTAACACTAAAATTGAACATTACTATAGTTACTTTCTCTTTGTTACCATACTTCTGATAAATAGCATGAATGGCAAATCCACTTTGTGTTTTCTAGCTAGTTTTCATGCTGCCAATATGATACACTAAAAAGGAGAAATCATATTATGTCAACCTATATTTGAGCAAATAAAGAATGCCAAACCTATGGCCCTGCATATTTTGTTAAGGATTCCTACTCTGCATAAGGAGTCCTTGAAGCTCAGAGTTGTTATACAATAACATTGGGAGGATCATAAATAATGCATTGTTCCCATTTCTATGCAAGTAGTTGGATACATTAATCCAACTACTTAAAGAATTTAATCTCTTGGGTTCCTCAGAGGATGGTTATATTCTTTTCTTTAGCAGAGTTTGGCTATGGAAGACCTACTGCATTCATCTTACAGTTCTTTTGTATATATGTTGAGAAAAGAGCCAAAATATAGAAAAATATAATTATAGCATTCCTATAAATTTATAGAAATGTCTGGGCACTTTTCAGGCTTCAAACAATACAAGGAAAAACTTCTTATCAGGTCTCTTCTTGTTGGTTTGTTTGTTTGCTTGCTTTGCTTGCTTGCTTCGGCTCTCTTGCTGAACAACAGAAATGTTTTGCTTTAGGCTGATGCTGCCATCTAGTGATCAGCAAAGAAATCAGCAAATTTGTGATGATTTTTACCATATAGATAAGCTAAATAATTCTATCTTCTCACCGCTACTTTTTTTGAAAGTAAATTGAGCTATGATTTTGCCTGCTCTGTTGAATATGCTACTTCTACTTGTCTACCTAGATGCAATAAAACATTCAAACAATCATAACAATTTTGTCTTTGCATAGAAATTAAATAATGGCAGTTTCCAGTTGCATCACTCTGAAGATCCAGCTTTGGAGTTTACAAAATATTCAACCATCATCTTTACACAGCTTTTATTTCATGAATTATGATAAGCACATAACTTCATGGCTGTCTTATATGTAGGTTGTATAGTTAGCATCGGTGGTGGGATTCAGCCAGTTTGCACCACTTCGAGAGAACCAGTTGTTAACTTTCTGAGCAGTTTGGCAAAGTGGTTGTTGGAAAAAATCATTAGGGAAGAGAACCGGTTGTTAAATTACTTGAATCCCACCACTGGTTAGCATGCTATACATACAATTCATAGAATGCACACTATTGGTCATTGATACATTTGTAAAATACTGGACAACTGGCACCCCTAAACTAGGAGAGATGCAGGCTTTTTCATGATTTTAAACAAGCTTGGCCAATAAACATTTTAGCAAGAAGGTATACTTTCTATCACATGTGCATATTTTTACAGGAACACCTGTTAACAAAAGTTTAAATCGGCTGTTGTATACATTGTCATATCCCAAATAATTCTAAACATGCGTTTCTGTTTGCATAAAAAGGAATTGGAGGTAATTAAGATCTGGATTGTGTATTTGATTCAAGTGCTGGTGTGATATCAGTTCTAATCCAAATCTGAAGAACCGATGTCCTCTCCATAATGGTGAAGCAAATGTATTTATTTAAGTTAGTGATTAGATTTACTACTCACCGTACTCAAACAACTCTTGTTAGCTTATACGATTATATGTAATCTTATATAATCTTATAATTGTTATTAAACTAACAAAATATATGAAAAACAGCTAAAATAACCATAATAATAAGAATTCCAATAAATAAATAGGTGGAAATAATCGCAACCCATATGCTCTTTCAAATTAGTTCTGAACAATCTACAAAATACCAATAAAGTAGAAACAACTGTATCTCAACAAAAAAATAGATTCAAAGGTATGACAACAGAGATTCAATACCTGTAAATTTCATTGCTTCCATTGAAAAACCACAAACTGGTTCTCCTGGGATATTCATGTCAAATGGGTCAAGAGGGTTCTGTGTTAACCTTTATTATACCAGCTTTTGTTCCAGTTTTACTTGGCACTTCATATATAATTAGTGAGAGCCAGAATCTCTAATGTGCAAGTTCTTTGTAAGAGAAGCAAGAGGACAAGTGTGCCTAGGACAATCAAATCTTAAACCAAATTTCTGGGCATCTTTCTTCCATAAAAAGTCTACACTATTTTGGCATAATATATCTATATACTACTAAAACTGTTGTCATGACATTTTAACTGGGTGAAACAGCACCTTATAGGGCAACAGTTTTGGAATCAAGATATTTCTAATGGTCTAATTTAACTAGACTAACTAACTCTAACAGAATGTGTCCAAAATCTGTAAACAAGTAGCAACTTTCAATTGCTTTCTATTCCGAAAGCATATCACCCCTAGTCCTTCTGTCCATTTGACTAGGCATACCAATTCCCATAACTATTCTTCATATGTTTTAGCCTCCATTTCCCTAATCATTTTTGTTGCTCTTTTCTGCACTCTTTCTAGAGTTTCAACATCTTTTTTGCATTGTGGCGACCAATGTTGGATGCAGATTTCAACTGTTGTCTTACCAAAGCACAAAAAGTGATTCTAACTCTTCATGTGATTTTGATTCTATCCCTCTGTTAATGCAGCCTGGCACTGCATTGGTTTTTTTGGCAATTGCAACATACTATTGGCTCATATTTAAATGGGTGTCCACTACAACTACTGGATTCCTTGCACAGTTACTATTATTGAGCCAAGTACTAGTATTCTATATCAGTACATTTGGGGTTTGTTGCCTATGTATAAAACATTATTTTCTCACCATTGAATTCATTTTGTTGGATAGTGCCCAGTGTTAAAATCTGTCAAGATCCTTCTGGATCTTGAGATTATCTTCTAGAGTATTGGCTATTCCTACCAGTTTGGTATTGTCTACAAATTTGATGAGTTCACCTTCTATCCTCTCATCTAAATAATTTATGAAGATGTTGAAGAGTACTGGGCCAAAGAAAGAACCTTGAGGTACCCCACTGCATGCTTTCCTCCATGTAGATGTAGTTCCATCAAGGACTGCATGTTAAGTGTTCATCAGCCAGTTACAAATCTATCTGGTGGTGATACTGTCTAACCCACATTTTTGTATTTTATAAAGTAGTAGGTTGTGGTTTACTTTATCAAATGCCTTATTGAAGTCCAAGTATATGCAGTTCACTGGTCCACTAATTCAGTCAATTTTTAAAAGAATGCAATAAGATTTGTCTGGCATGATCAAATCTTGTTGACTTCTAGTTGTAAATTGTTGTCAGGTTGATAGCTCTTAATTTTCTGGCTCCATTTTTTCCTTTTTTTGAAGATGGGAATCACATTAACTCTTCCTGTCCTCTGATAGTTTCCTAGTGCTCCAGGATCTTTGAAAGATACGTTTCAGTAGTTCTGAAATCATGTCAACATTAATTTCATAAGTTTCTTTATTTTTGTATCTTTTCTAATTTCCCAAACAACAGATATTCCATCCTTCCAGTATCCCATTTATAGCAATTGTTTTGATGTCACCATTTATTCTCTGCCATGACATGTTTCTTTTATCCTCTTTCTTTGAAGATATCCACAGCATTTTCTTGTTTCTACTGTCAGCATCCCAAGTTTCATTCATCCTAGTGCTGACATGAAGGAGGGAAAAAAAGAAAAGGAGAGAGAAGAAGCAGGTTGACCTTTCACACAGTTACAACCTGGCAGATAACATCACCTAGGAGATGGGTTGGGAGGGGGACATTCCTGTGAGGTGACGTAGTAAGAGTGACTTGGGAGATGGCCAATGAAACGCTGGGTAATGAGGGACGGAAAGGGAAGGGTTTGCGGGTTAGCAGGTCAGTACTGGCACCAATGGAGTCGGGACCAGACATGTTCGTTCTTAAATAAATGAAAGATTTCATCAAAGACTATTTGTTTGGAAAATGTGATTTGTTTAAGACAACGTCAGGACCTGACATCTACATCAAATCAAAAAAATCTGAAAGTGGACAGATTTGTCTTTTTAAGTAATGTATTTTCTTTCAGTGCTGGACATTTCTAAGGTGTATTTATTTATTTATTTTCTGCCTTTATTATTTTTATAAACCACTTAATATGGTGAACATATCTAAGACCCCTTCCTTCCCCTATTTTCCCCCACAAAGAGGAGTTAGGCTGGAAGAAAATTACTTGCCAAAAGTCATTCAGTCAACTTTTCATGCATAATACTGGAAAAGGGAGTGGAATTCATGATGATATCTTATATTAAATGAATATCATTAAACAAACCTAGAAATGTGATGGGAATTACCACAACAATTTTATATTTTAATAATTTCTTAATACTGTCATCATATGAATTCTTACTTTGAAGTAAGATGAATTCAGAAAAAATAATTATTGCCAAGTAAACCAGCACAGGATTTGTGAATCCAGGATAATTTGGGACAAAGGTAAAGGCCACTGAAATTCGTTAACTTTGTTTGCACATCTCAGTGAATTGACAAGTAGATAAACCACACTTTAACTTAATCTTGTGCAAACCTATTCTGTAATTTATGATTCGGTGTACCATATTGTCAAAGAAAATTGAGTTATTTACGTTAATCATGACTAATCAAGAAAGTAATCATGATATTCATATTAGCGACACCCCTCCCCCATTTAGTATATTCAGCCGAGTATATATATTCCTATGTAGCTACCATTGAATAGATAGCATTCAATATTCAAAATAGAACTAGGAATATGATCAGGTTGCATGAGTGAAAGCAGATATTATGTGGTGTTGAATATTCTTGCTTTCAATTAATTGAAACATAATCAGTCGATATGCTAAAATAAATAGCCTAGTGCACAGCAGACTAAAGCACTGTTATTAACTGTTATTAACATCAAGCTGCCTGCAATTACTGCAAGTTCAAATCTCACCAGGCTCAAGGTTGACTCAGCCTTCCATCCAGGCTAAGGTAGGTAAAATGAGGACCCAGATTGTGGGGGCAATAAGCTGACTTTGTATAAATATACAAAAGTATGAAGGCTATTGCTTAACGCAATGTAAGCCGCCCTGAGTCTCCGGAGAAGGGTGGCATATAAATCGTGTGTGTGTGTGTGTGTGTGTGTGTGTGTGTGTGTGTGTATGCTTATATATATACATATATATATATATGCTTTTCTATCTAGCCAGGTTTCTACCTATGTAAACTATGATGTTCCGCCACCCTGGTTCTGTGAAATCTTAATTCACAAGTGCTGGGCTTTTTTCCTTGCAACTCTCTGTTGCACTCTGGGAGACTCAGATTGACCATTTCTGCCTTTTTAGACTTCGTCAGTGAGCCACACACAAAGCATATGAAGGCTACGAAAAAGAAAAAGAAACACACACACACACACACACACACACACACACACACATATAATAAAAATATAAATCAGAAAGGACAGCCTTTGTCTTGTTTTGAAAACAGATCCTGTTCCACCTTAGCAGAAAAAGCTTTGAAACCCTAGTCATTGTTACTCAAGAATCTCTGCTATCAAAGGATCCTTAATGTGAAGGAAAAAAAGAAACTTAAACTGCAAGTTGATTGTGTGTGTGTGTGTGTGTAGAGAAAAGGTAAGACGCACAGAATGAAGTGCACCTGCTTTCAGATGGTCTCTGTGTGTCAGCATTTATGGAGAAAAAATTTAGCCCTCATGTTCTCTGTGGGCTATGATTTAAAATAAGTTGGTTTAAAAACAAAACAAATGAAAAGAAATACTTGATGTGAGTGGAAATGATCATCCTCAAAGATCATATTTGTTTTACTTTATGGTTTGAATCAAGTAATATAAAGACAGCTTACTTTTAGTCCAGATCTCCACTTAAAATTTCCTCTATTTATGTACTGAGCTTTTCACCCTGAAGACATGTACTTTTTTTTCCAATGACGCAGCAGAATTCTTAAAACACTTAGGCGTGGGAACATGGTTTAAAATTTAAAAGGAAATCATTTCAGGATAGATTTATAATATTTGTCACTTATCATAGTGACCTTGTTTAGTTAATAGCTGCCAACAACCTTTCAGATGTAATCTTTTATAAATAAATGTTAAGAGGATGACTTTCTCAGGAAAAGCCATATTTTTTGAAATTGGCAAATGTAAAAAGGTTTGTGTCAGAAAACTGCTGCAGATGGAGTTTTATATCATGGAAAGAGTTGGGATGTAAAACTTGATTTATATGAAAAATCATATTTTAAATGAAATGTATAAAGAAGATATCTATTATCAGTAAAAAATATTTTTCAAGCAGTAGCTGCTCAGTTGAATTGTGTTAATTTTAATTACTCCTCAGTTTATGTCAGGAACTGAGTCTGGAATTATGTTCATAATTTATTATAGTCATAAGTCATGTGACCATAAGTAAGTTTCTGCCATTTTTCACAGTGGTCATTAAGTGAATCCCATAGTCACTAAGTGAAGCTATTCATTTGAATAGGCACTGCAAATGGGACTTTGAACTTTGCAAATCAAAGTCATGTAAGCATGGAACATTGTGACAGGCTTCAAAGCAGGTCTGCCTGACATGCAGTCTCTTGAACTGGGGGTGGGGGTTGGATCAGTATGACCATTTGCCCCATCAAGGTGCTTTACAGGTCATAAATCACCCGTTCCACAGCTACCGTAATTTCAAAGTCATAAAATGATTGTTAAGTAAGGACTACCTATATTGACATATTTTAGTAACTGAACAGTTTGAGTACTGTTCTTTGTTTGAAACTGAGATCTAGTGGTTAGGGCAACTAGGAGGTCACGAGTTCAAGTCCCACTTTAGTCATGAAAGCCAGTGGGTGATTCTGGGCGGGTCTTTCTTTCTTTCTTTCTTTCTTTCTTTCTTTCTTTCTTTCTTTCTTTCTTTCTTTATAATTTTTATTAATATATTCTATGCATCAATACACAAATGAAATATACAATCCTGCCACCATGGTGTAATGTGAGTACATTGTCCATAAATATAAAGTCATTCCTTTATACATACATACTTGCCATCATCATGTATCTGTTCTATCCCACATTTTCTGGACCCAATCGTACCATAATTTCCAACTGTTATAAAATTCTGAATCTTTTTTACCATTGATCAATCTAATTAATCTATCTGATTCCACACACTCATTAATTTTATATATTATTTTCTATTCCATCGGTAAGTATTGATTTTTCCACTCCTGCGCAAATGCTAATCTTGCTGCAGTAATAATGTGAATCAACAAGAACCATATACCTGATTTAACATTCAAAGGTTTTGCCCCCAACAGGAAAATGTCGGGCCTCAATTCCAAATTGATTTGTGTAATTTCCAAAATCCATTGCAGTATTTTTTCCCAATATTTAACCGCCTCCGGGCAGGTCCACCATTGATGAAAATAAGTTCCATTTCTGTAACCGCATTTCCAACAGCAGGAAACATTTTAGCTAGTCTCACAGGAGAGATGCCAATGGTAGACCATTTTATATATGTTTTCTTTATATGAGGCGGCCATGGTTAATTTCATATTTTTCAACCAAATCTGTTCCCATTGCTGGAAGTCAAGGGAATATCCAAAATTTCGCCCCCACGCTATCATACAATCCTTCACCACATCCTGTCCTATCTGCAGAGACAATAAATATGTATAACATTTAGATATTACCCCTTTCCCTCCTTCTAATAAGATCTTATCCAATTCTTGTCTTTTACAGTAAATCCTTCGCTATATAAAACTTTTTTATACCTGGAGTACACTTGGGAATAAGACCACCAATCTATTTTATATCCTTGAAGAGTTAATAATTTTCATGTCTTCGGATTACCCTGACATTCCAAAAAGACTTCAAACGTCAAAGTTTTCCCCCTTTTATACAATGTCGGGTAGATCTGAGCTTCCTGCGCCGAAATCCAACATGGAACTTTGAATATACTCTTCTTCTAATCTTTTCCCAAGTGTACCCAAGAGTCCTACATAAATAGTGATCGTCAAAGTGTCTGGGGCGGCCGGGCGCTCCCGGCCAAAAGAAATAGTGCCAGCCATGTTGAAGACCGGCTCCCTCAAACGTCAAAAGTCGTCTCTTTTGTAGGATTATCCATTCTTTCACCCAAATGACCTGAATGGACGGGTCATTCTTTCTCAGGTCAACCACCTCATACGGTTATTTTTGTGGAAAAAATAGGAAGAAGATGTCTTGGTTCTCTGCCTTACCTTGTTTGTAAAAATATTAAAGGCAGGATACAAAGAAATAAATATTAAACAATCACTGGTCTCTGGTCATGATAGCTGTATATGAACTCTAGAGTTAGGAGTATGCTGTCTTTGTTGTTATTATCCCTTTCTGGGCTGGAACAACAGGAGGAAATTGTATTCTGGTTTTGTTTATAAGTGTCCTTTTCAGAGCCAGTAGTTAGCCCTCAAGTTCACCCCTGCAAAACCTGTTTTGGCTGCCCTTAGGATATGTCCTCAGGGATATCTGCAAGATAGTGTAAAATGGGCCAAGAGTCAAATCTTCAGTCTTTTTTAAATAGATACTAGGCATAATAAAAAAAAAATTTCTCTTATTACTGCAATAACTAATTGCTGCCATACTGTATTACTGTTGAACTGATCAAGAAGGGAAATACCTAATGACCAGTGGAGCATGCTTCATAGCATATAGTAGTACTGGGCAGTCCATTATTTTATATGCTTTTAATTTTAGATAAAAGACCTCTTAAATGACTATGGTTCCCCCATCACCACCACCCCTTTTTTTATAATCAGCATTTCTCTCATAGGATAACCCACCTATGGCACTTAGGCAGCCTACAAACAACGATCGAAGGCAGATCTTCCTATTCATTGTTGTTTCTGTGCACTTATTATTTACTATCCCAATGCAGGGCCTTTTCCATATACTTATTAGAAAATGTTGAAAACACTTTCCTATTGTTATTGATTAATATAGAGAGGATATCTGCAGTAAAACAAAAAACAAAAATAGAGACAATCTTGCAGGAGTATTTTGGAGATTTCATTTGGGAGTACAAGATCCATTACAGGTAGTCCTCAATTTACGACCACAATTGAGCCCTAGTTTTTTGTTGCTAACTAAGAAATTTGTTAAGTGAGTTTTGTACCATTTTACAATCTTTCTTGCCACACTTGTTAAGTAAATCACTGCAATTGTTAAATTAGTAACCCAGTTGTTAAGTGAATCTGGCTTCCCATTGACTTTCCCTGTCAAAAGGTTAATAATAATAATAATAATACTTTATTTACGGTCACAGACCAAAATGCAAGCATAACTACAAAAAAAACATAGGAAAAGCATCATCACAAACAGCTGGCCTCCAGAAGCCCCGGCCGAGAGGAACCACAGCACTCTCCTCTAATGGTTACGGCTCTTAAAAAGAATTTTGAGACCTGAGAGGTAGTGTATGAGGAGCCATCCCCTAAACAGTACAAGGCCAAATTACTGGCATTGGGCCCACAAAGGTCTGTCTCTAAGAGAGACATCAAATTGGTCCTGTCTACGTTGTACATGGGGCAGTGTAACAGGACGTGCTCCGCAGTCTCTACCTCTGCTCTGCCACAGGGACATAGCCGCTCGTCCATCGGGAGCCTCTTGAATCGTCCGTCCAGCAATGCTGAAGGCAAGACATTAAAACGAGCAAGGGAGAAGACTCTTCTATACTTGGGGATGGTTAGAGTATAGAAATATGAGGCCATCCTCAGTCCGTAATTATTAAATTGGCTGAAGACCAGAGGGGAGCAGGTCATATTGGCTCTGGCTCTCAGGTATTGTAAGTCTATGTCCACAAGCCGTTGGACTACCCTAGATTGGGCGTCTTTAAGGCCATAGTCTCCCATGGCATCCCCCGAAAAGCCTAACAGGTGGAGTTTCTTTGTCAGCCTATCAAAAGGTTGTAAAGGGATCACATCACCTGTCATAAATATGGGTTAGTTGCCAAACATCTGGATTTTGATCAGATCACCATGGGGATGCTGTATAAAAATGGTCCTGTCACTTTTTTCAGTGATGTAACTTTGAAACAAACTGTGTATCTGTAAATATGTTAAAAATCATATTGTAAAACTTCTCTCTTTAGAAAACCAAACTTGGGGAAGTTCTATCCCCTGTATCTTTTTATAGTAAAACAATATGGTGTGAATGAAGCATGTTTAAAATTGCCTCAATTTCTTCCCAAGGAGAAATAGCACAGAAAGCCTTGCTGGACCAATGAGCATTGCTTCTTAGTCCAGCCAGCACTGCAATTTATCTTTTCATTTATGTAATTTTGTTACATATTGTAACAAATTTTATAGCAGGGTAAAATATGTAATCATGGAGTACATTAGTGCAGCAATAAATTACAGTGAAAAGTGAATCAAAATGAACATATCTAAAATGGAATACAGGTAGTCCTTAACCATTTGTTTAAGTGATGGTTCAAAGTCATAATAGCACTGAAAAAAATGACTTATAATGTTTGTCATATTACAACTGTCGCAACATTGTCACAGTCACATGATCAGAATTTTGGCGCCTAGCAACAGGCATGTATTTATGTCTGTAGTGGGATACCAGGTCATGTGATCACTAGTTGCAACCTTCCCAGCAAGCAGAGTTAACGGGGGGGGGGGAGCCAGATTTGCTTAATGAGTGCATGATTCACTTAACAACTGCTTAACAACCATGGCAAAGAAAAGTCATAAGATTGGGTGTGATTCGTTTAACAATGTCTTGTTTAACAATGAAAATTCAGATTGTGTATGTCATGGACTATCTGTAGAAAAGGAATCAGCTGAATTAATTTCTTCTGTCAAATTCCAAAATTACTTTTCTTGCATTGCACACAGTAAATCTCAGTTAATCAAAACACATTACTAAGTCTATTACACTGAAGATCTCAAGGGGCAAATCTCATTTCAGGCTCTTCAGATTACTCAAGAAACCATTTTCTTCGTTTAATGATAATGTTCTTTATTTCAGTTAAGTTCTCAATCAGTTTGGTAATTTCACGCAAGTGGTTTCAATATGTTTTAGAATGCAAAGTGTTAAATGTATTAGTTTGAAAAAAAAATAGAAATGTTATCCTCTGTTTAATGCCATGGCCCTAACATGAAAGAGATGGGGTCACAATAAACCAAATATTTGGAAATGTAGTTGTCCTTTGAAAGGCAAACATTTAAGAAAAAAAAAAATATCCAAGCTTGAAAATGTCAAGTGTTACTCATCCTCATCAAAGCTGTGTTTTTCTGAAGATTTTTTTAAAAGATTTTTTTAAAAAGAAATCTCTTTGGCAGTTCCAGCAGGTATTACATGTTATTTGAATCTAAATGCCTAGGCACATAAAAGATGACTAATAATATTTTATGGATTTTTTTTTCTATTTTTCCATTAAGGCCCTGTTTCCTTTTCAAAGTTTACAGTAAAAGCAAAATAACAACAGATTCTCTTTTATGTATTAATGGGGTAACAATGTTGCGTCCAAAGAAATTCAGTTCAGGCATTATGTTCATCCCTTTAGTCCAATGTTCCTGGAGTGTGAACAATCTTTTCCCTTCCAGAGTTGGTCTGATAACAAAAGTAAAAAGACAGTCACCATTCTTGTATACAAGGCTTTTACCATTATTGTTATTTTACTTCAATTTGTACAATTAAACAATGTCTACAAAGGAATGTCTAACTTCTCTTCTAATTTGGCATACTTTTTTGAATTTGGGATTTGCTGACAAATTATCCTTTCATTCTTGCTGTCTTTCTCTATTTCAAACACTTTATTTTAAATTTGCATCTTTCTTAACTGACAGTTCTTTTCCTGTGATTCCTTTCTAATTAAATTCTTCTTTCATTCCCCCACTCCTCCAAATGTCCTTTCTTTATTTCTTTGCTCCCTAAGTAACCGTAGAAGGAATAGGGGATGACCTGGAAGAACAGGAGGAAGAGTTGTTACCAAGACAGTGGTCAGATATAAGGGGCATGGGGCCTGCTTTAGAAAGTAACTTGAGTAAATGTGTCAGGCCCCTCATTTCAAAATAAGATAAAGGGAGGGAGGGCTGAGGCACATTCAAACTTGCAAGATACTGTTACTATAGTTTTTACAATAAAAGTAGTATTGACTGACATTGCATTGGTGTTCTGATGGGGTCTACCTTGAAAAGCTGACGCTACCAGTGGAAATAGCATCCGTTCTTCTGTTCCCAAGTTTTCTGACCCCTGGGGACATTGTTAACTTAAGTTTCTTGGATCTCAATCTCCCCTCTTGCCACCAACTTTCTCTTTCTGCTCTTCTAACAAGTATGATAGAGTGATTACCCTCAACTGGCTCTGTTAAAAATGAACTTTGGCTGCCCTTAGAAAAATTGTGAGCATAGAGGTTTTTTGGACTGATTTTTCTTCTTGATTATTTAGAATGTTTATAATCATTTTGTGAGAGTGCAACAGAATAATCAGTTCTGTCAGGAATTCACTACCTAAGTTAATTTTATCTGTTATGTAAGATGTAGAACAATAACAATCAGTCTTGTGATCTGTTTATATAAACATCCTTTTAAAATAAAGTACTCCATTTCATGTACTCTCAGAGATTTTCAGTTAGCTGCTATTTTTGGAAAACTTCCTACCCTGAGTTCATGGTTAAGGCAATGACAATCATCAGCTTAATTCTAAAACTTATAATCAGATTTTTTTTCACTGAACACCTGTGAAAGCAGTCTAGACTCAGTTAAAAATCTCTCTCTCTCTCTGTATAAATGATCAGTTACTGCCAATGATTTTAATGCTAATCCTTAACATTAATACTTCTAAAAATCCAACAAGACTAAAATGACAACTTCCAGCAGTAAACAATTTTCAGTTGTTTAAATTTTAAAAATAGCGATAAAAAGTTTTGTACAGAAGGAACATAAGCCTCTGCTCCTCTCATTTAATGGGAGAGAAACTGAAGCTTCTTGTTCCATGTTGCATCTCCTGCCACCGGAAGTCTTAAAATGAAAGTCCAGAGTACTTCCTAAAGTGTCAGCCATGCCTATCCTGTGTTTACACTCACCACACAATTCTGAGTGTTAATTCTCATGGCAAGCTTCAATTCATTGATGGAAGTTTCTTTTAAGAACCTTAAGGCAGGGTTGTTTCTGTTAGACTTCTATAAATTTAAGAATTAAACAAGGAAAATTGTGATGAATGAGAGGATAAAAATGAGTTTATTGTTGAAAAAGAGAAAGGCAAAAGCCCTCAACCTATATTATTCAATCTATTTTAAAACAGTTTCTCATATTTTAATATTATAGCTGTGGGTTATTCTATCATTTGCCAAGCAGTGGTTCTAGATTTTCTGCATTGTTCAGCCATCTCTTCTTTATACATGTTAGTCTTGCCCATTTGGATGCCTCCAGATGTGTTGGAGTTATAACCTAAAACTTGAGAAATTACTATTAAGTTTTATACGATTAAAAAAACTTACACAAATTTAAAGCAGAAAAATAGATATAAAAATATAAAAGAATAAAGAAAAAGTGAGTGACAGGGAAAAAAGATAGAAGAAAATAAAGATATCTAAAGAAGCATTTTCTGATCTTCTATGCAGCAGTTATAAGGCATAAAAGTTACCATTTCCAATCTTCAAATTATAACTCTTTTTAATCAGTAAAATCACCATTTCATTTTTATCAATTTTCAGCACAAAGTCCATAAAAGGTTTCCAGTTTTTTAAACAATTGATTATTGTTCCCTCCTTAATCAAACAAGTTAATGTAACCATTCCTACAAACTGTATCATCTTCACAATCCATTTCTCCATTAGGCGTATTTCTTTAACCCTCCATCTTTGTGCACATACAGTAATAATCTCCTGCATCTTCCCTCCATTTTCTGAAGTTCAATATGACCAAGGGCCAGATGGCTTGGTCCTAGATTAATGTACTGATATTTTTGATGTGCTTCTTCTGGAAACTAGGCATTCCTTTTATACAATGAAGTACTTCTTCCATGGTGATCTCCTCATAACCAAAACACACAGATTGCCATTATTTTGGCTTCTAAGAAAGGCAGTTTATTGTAGCAAAAACTATCCAACAAGTCTTCAAGCAGGAAAAAAAATCCTTCCACGCTGAGCAAATCTGTTATCTCTTGCAGCTATAGTTTTTTACTTAAAGCTACTGACATTGAAAGAACAAAAACAACAAACCTTGCTCTTTAAAAGAAAATGTGTTACTTGCGTTCTGTTTTTAAATCCTTCTGATTGTTTATCAGAGCCCAAGGGTGGGGTCAAACCCAACATCAGTGTTTGATTGCCTATGTCACCAAAAGAGACCTAAATCCATATCTTTCTTGAAGTCTGTTGACTCTTATCTGGCGCCAATTTGACTTAACTATTAATAATTCAGATTCTTGTGTATAAGTCATGTGGTAAAAAAAACCACATTGTTTTTGAACTCTATCCTGAGTCCTGGTTACTTGTGCTTGACATCTAGTTATCTTAACAATATTCACTAATTGGAAATTAAATATAAGGAATTCTTTCTCTTGATGGCTATTTATTAATGTACATAATTGTATTACAAGACTCAGAAAATAAATTGTTTAAATAAAATAGATTTCTCTCTGCTTAGATTGCAAATGAGGTCAGAGCAAAGCAGTTTTCTCATTCATCAATATTATTCTAATTTGTATAAAGGAAGTGATATATCTTTAGAGAAAAAAGATGAATCTCTAAAGAAACAAAATTTACTGAATATTACTGAGAACAGAGACAGATAATGATAAAGGAAATTTTTGCAAATATAAAAAATTGAATTAGAAAAATGACTGGACCAGATGGATTTTTAGATTTTATTAAAGATGGTTTTTAGAATGAACTTTTACAACCTTTATAAAACATGATAAACTCCATCTTATAGAAAGAAATGCCAGCTTGTTGGGGGGGGGGGAAGAACCGATATAGCGTTACTATCCAAAGAAGAACACGATTTCACTTTAATAAGAAACTATATGCTGATATCATTATTCAATAATGACTACAAGTTGTTCATGACTTTAGTTGATGGACAAAAATAATTTTGCAAGAATTTATTTAGGAGGATCAATGTGTATTTTTATCTGACAGGCTTATTTAGATAAAAATACGCACTGAAATGTGTTGGATATTTTCAAAGAGTTGGAACAACATAATGAAAAGCAAATCTCACTGATGTTCTTTCAACTGGGATTTCTTGTTCAACATTTCGAAAGAATGAATTTTGGAGATAACTTGATAAAATGGGTAAGATAGATTTATGCTTCACATAAAGCACAAATAATTGTTAATAAAAAATTATTAGACAAAACCCTGTGAGATACAAAAAAATACAAGACATCAATCCCATCTCTTGTTTATTTTAGTTTTTGATTTACCAAATGGAGATACAATACAAGATGAAGGATTGTGAAGGTAAAGATTAAAAAAGAAATGAAGAGCTTTTGCAGAGGACTCAGTACAGGTAGACCTTGACTTACAACAGTTTGTTTAGTGACTGTTCAAAGATGCAATGGCACTGAAAAAAAGTGAGATTTTTCACACTTAATGACTGTTGCAGCATTCCCCTGGTCGCATATTCAAGCAATGTCAATGAGGAAGCTAGATTCACTTAATAACCATGTTACCAAGTTAACAACTGCAATGATTCACTTAACAATTGTGGCAAGAAAGGTCATAAAATGGGGCAAACAAATGTCTTATTTAGCAACATAAATTTTAGATTTAATTGTGGTTGCAAGTTAAAGACTACCTGTATTGATTCTGGAAGACAATTTAGAAAAAATTGAACTATTAATGGATTTTTTTAAAAAAAAATTGGTGCATTAGTAGGTTTCAAGATTAATAAACAAAAGACAAAGATATTAAAAAAATATAAACATAGAAAATGAATAAAACAGGTTTTAGAGTCGAGAAGTAAGTAAAATATCTGGATATCACTATGACAAATACTGTATGAATTATATGTTATTTCAAAATGCCTATGTTATGGAATGAAGTTTAAAAAGTTATGTTAAGATAGGGGAAATTACAACTGTAATTGATGGAGAGAATTTCTATGATAAAACCGAATGCCTGAAAACACTTTTGTAGATCTCAGCACAAAAAGCATTTTATAGATGAGAAATAATAGGCAAACTCAAATGGTTAACTTATCATGAGATACTAGAATTTTGTCGAGCTACACCCATTGGTATTAAAGATCCCTTGGATTTTCTAGCTGCACAATTTTTCTACCATATTTCCTCCATAATGTTATGACTCAAAATGTATCTTTGGCACAAAACTGAATGTTCTTGAAATCTTGCCTGGTGCCTATAAGCAGGATTGATAGCAACATAACTTGCTAAGTCTTGTATCCTTGTATGAAGCCATTGATGGCAATCACAGTGTTTGCATCCTTTGATGTTTCTAGTGGCACAATTTCTCTGTACTATTGGCCTGGCAAGACAGGAGGGAAAATCCCAAAAATTAAAGCAATGCCATGAATAAATAGCACTTGTCATGGCTTGTCTTGTTCATTCTTTTCCTTATTCTTTCTGAGTTAGAGGTAAATTTGGGCAGAGGCAAGGGCTTGATTTCCCTAATGTAATTAGAATATACCCCAAACATATGGCCCTTGCTTTCCATAGCTAATTAAAGCATGCAAAATATTTGCAAAATATTTGTAACTTGTAAATTGGACCAAGTCAAAGTCACTTTATTTTGATCATTGGCCAGCCTTATCAACTGGACATTATTGTGTGAATTCTCATTTTTGCATTTCTTCATTAATTTGGCTTTGGGAGTACTTCCTTTTCTGCATAACTATTAGATAGCAGTAATCAAATACAAAAAAAATTAAGTCTTTGCTGACATATATTGGTGGTCTAGAGTTTGCAAGTCAAATATCTGTCTGTCTGTCTGTCTGTCTGTCTGTCTGTCTGTCTGTCTATCTATCTATCTATCTACCTACCTACCTATCTATTATTGTCATGATGTTTGATATCCATTATTGTTCTTTAAAGACAACCCAGAACTTTATAGTGCCACCCTGTGATCTCTTTATCCAATTTAAAATTGTAACTTAGCAATAACATTTAAAGAAAGCAATGGGATATAATGACATATAACCCTTTCTAATAGAGAACTGAGAAATAGTTTTCATTCTGAATTAGCATCATTTTGAATATTGTAGTAACTCTGAAGAGTGTTTTGGAATATTGTACCTTATCATCCCTAGTAATTTATTTTAAAAGAATATATTGACAGCTATAACCTGGACAATGTGAGAATTCATGGTAATTGAAATCAGGGAAATGCATTCTATGCAAAGACAGGGAAATCAGTGTAGTATTCTAATTACTTCCATCTATTTCATACTGCATTTCCTCAAATGGTTAGTTCAACTAATTATGTTATAATTTAAGTAAATAACTCCATATCTCTTAATACTGTTAAAAGAGAATGGTGATTATTTTGTTAAAGACCTAATTTGAAAAAAGTGATTGATGCTTGCCGTGAATCATTAAACAAAGCTCATAATTGAGTTATTCAATCCTTGGAAAGAAGGCTTCTTGCCAGTTATTTTACTTGGTTTCCTTAGGGTTAGAATTTGATTTTGAAAGGTGTTTGTTACCACTAAATTAATGCACAATTTGCATCAAATTCTTAGGTACCTTCTACAGCTTTCAAAAATCAGTACTAAATGACCACAGTGGCTGGCAGCCACATGTTTATCACTATATCGCTTCACATTCTGTACACCAGAATATTTACTAAAAACAGAGATGTAGAAAATTTTTCAGTTTCTCTATCAGGTTTTGTTCAATCTGATGAAAAAGAATTTGCCTTCATAGTTTTTTTTAAAGGTGAGGATGGTTTCAGAGAAATTCTGGAACACATAATTCTTATATTTGTTTAGTTATGAAGTGGCTCAATGGTACATGTAACTATATAATCCATTTCTAACTTACAGATCTGTACCTGGGGCTCTGAAAGAAAAGTCCACTTTGCCCTCTTTAGTGAGTAAGCCTCTCCATTTTCATTCAGGCAAAGTTCCTTATAGCTCCTTCTCTTTTCCTTATGTTCAGCCAGATATACCAAGCACATATCCAAGACACTTGAGTGAATAGGCAGAAGAATTTAGAGACTTAAAAATATATATTTGGGAGGGAGTGGGAGAGCTTGAGAACTTTAAATGCAGCAGATGAGGAGGAGGAAGAAGAAAAATATTGATTATTCTTAGTCAGTTTAAAATCTGCCTTCATGGATATATTTTATAATATATACATATATATTCTATATTTAGGACATGTAATTAATCAGTGGTAGATAGTTTTATAGTAAATTTTGATTAATTATATAAGTCAATCAGACTTTTTAAACATAATGTCAACTCAAATAATATCAAAGCATTCCTGGTCTGCTCTCGAGTTGCCCAAAGGCAAGCGGGATGGGAAACCGGCAAAGCAGCATGGCAGCCAAAAATAAAAGCACATTCCAGATATATCTCTCTCAAGACTGTCTCCCAGGGTTACCCACAGCGGCCGGAGGGGAGTGATCGCTACAACTGCAAAATTGCCCCGTTTGTGAATGTGACCGATGACACATCCTGGGGGGCAGCGGAAAACAGGGTCAAGATTGGGCTGTAAAATACATGGGGTCAGAGTTGGCTTTACTTGGAATGTGCTGATATGAAGCTCCTAATAAATAACTGGATTTCTTTTGAAGCTTGGGTCGAGGCTCATGATTTAATCAGGGCATCCATTGGAACCCTGACACATAAACCATTTTATTGAAATCATTTTATCAAAAAGAATTCTAAAACACCCTGAGAATGGTGTAGAAAAACATACTTCATCAGTTGTTGGAAATTGAAATGGAGATTTCAGAATAGCATTGTTAAATTTATTGAGGCAATCATCTTTACTATTGATTACAATGTAGCTGTTTCTTTTCTATTGCCCAGATTGCTAAGTATTTTTCATTGATCATTCTTTCTATCATTCTTTCTATCCTTTCTCTTTTTAATCATATATCATTAGAATATCAGTAGCGTATTATAGAAATATTTCTATAGTGCCATAATTACTTCTAAGATAGCATACAGACTGATTGTGAACTGTGGTATAGTACTACAAATCCCAGAAAACATTGCATCAGGAAGGTAGAGTAGGGAAGATGATAACACGGAAGCCTGAATTGCTGTTACATTTCAAAATTTCATAGGACAAAGAAAGAGCTTACTTCAGAGTCTGTGTAAAGAATCCTTGAAAAAGGACTACAACACTAATAATGTTTACCCAGACTTTTTCACTTGATAATTGGGAAATTATTTTACAACAAATACAACTACCAGGACATTGCTTTGTTGCTCTTAAGTCTCTTCTTGTGGGTCAAAACCGAGAGCATGATCATCCTCCTGTTCCTCTCACTTTAGAATTCCATTATTAAATGGAAAAGGTGAAAATGTTACAACCATTTTACTAGTGAGGGCACTTAGGACTCAATTCCCAGGAACAGTTCTGCAAGTTCAACACAACAATGTCAGATTCAATACATCTAATAGGCTACAGTGAGTTCATTCATCCAGAGCTGTCGCTGTATATCTCTCATTTCTGAAGTTTGTTTTCTTTTGGAATTTGGATTACTTTTCAGTCCAATTTGGCATGAGTTATTTAATTTGGACAAAAGACTTTGATCACTCAGGGAAGAAAAAAGAATTTTCAGTTATAATAGAGAGTTGCAGGGTGATAAAATATCTCTCTGTGTCCATGTGTGCATGAATGTGTATTTATATACACATATATGACAGAATGAAAGTGGCAATTTCTTGCATTGTTCTTTCAAAATATCTAGTTTTTAGAAGATAATTGTTCTTAATAATGTTGTATAGGATTAAGATAAGCACAACAAAAGAAAGAGGAGTGGGTATATCAACAGCTCAAAATGCTAAATTAACAAATAAAAGGCAGAAATACCCAACTCACCTTAATTGTGGTTCAATTTTTTTAGGAACAGCATGTGTAATTCATCTGGCAATTGTGACAAGTAGGATGCAGAGCAAGGATTAATTGAAACTGATGAAAGCATAGTCAGGAAATTTATTCTGAATGAGTTTAACTCTCTAGGCCCAATAAATTACATTTTACGAGTACTGACTAACATTGATTAAGATGACAAGACGTCCCGCTTTTGGCGGGACAGTCCCGATTTTCAACAATTTGTCCCGCGGCGTTTAAAAAAAATCCCAATTGGCGGGAGAACTGGTTTGCTTACCCACCCACTCCCAATTGCTGCCTCCTGAGTCCCAGCTGATGGCTAGAGGGGAAAAAAACTGTTTAAATTCTTGCTGCGGGGTTTTAAAGGGCCGCCCTACAACTGATCAGTGTTAAAAGAAAACAAATGAGTAGACCTATGCCTGCAAAAATAGAAAAAACAGCCCCTTTTAGCTTCAGCATAGGTTAATTACCATAAGTTGAGATCGGCCTCCCAACTCTCAGCTGATTTGCTCTTAGCTGTTTTGGCAGGGGTCTTTTGTTAGCTGCAAAGAGTGCTGCTGGAGCAGATTTTTTTTTTCTCCTTGTGCAATTCAAGCTGAAAACGAAACCGAAAGTAAAGTAGGTTGTTGGCTTTGCTGTTTGCTTGCCATGTTGGAAAGGCAGATTGCTTTTCTTTTTCCTCATCAAAAAAGGTAGGGGCAAACAATGGGAAATTTGTGGCAAATGGCAAAAGAGGAGAGTCAAGATTTTAAAACACAAAAGAAAAAAAGCTCTATTTAACTAGGGAATTGTAATAATTGAGATACTATTAATTGTATGTTGTGTTGAAAGCAGAAGTAGTTAAGTTGTGGTTTGGAGGAATATATGGGGGAAATTATTTGGTTTATTATTATTGGTAAATATAATTAATTGATTTGTAAGAAATTGGATTGCATGGAAATAATTAGAATATTCATGTTCATATTGATTAATATACAAAAAAGATAGTTATATAACTAATTGATTTATATTAAAATGTTGAATTTGTATTAAACAACTGTAATAATACATAATTAACCAATGTGAGGATGGATATAAAAATAGATGACAATGGGAAGGGGTATAATATAGAATAGAAGGGAAAAATTGAATTTGATTAAGATTAGAGATGAGGATGAAGGGTAATATTGTTTTTTAAAAAAATAGATGAGGAATAAATATGGCAAAAAGAAAATATAGAAATTGTAAATTTAAGTGAAATGACTAAACACTGTTTAAATTTGTGAACCGGCCAAATACTCTGTTCAAAGAAAATACATTGTATGTTTGTATGTGTGTTTCCAATTCTATTTATTCATATTTGTTCTCTTTTATTCTTTAAAGTTTAACAATTCATTCTTTATCTTAATATTTTTATATTTGTTTGGGTTCCTTTTATGCATATGGACTACTCAGAGGGCTGAAAAAGTTATTTTTGACTGGTCCTCGCACTTGTGACCAGTCCTCGAACTTATGACTGTCCTCACATTTTACGTTTTTGCCCTATCTTGTCACCATGGTGAAGAGAAGCAGTTGTGAAACGAGTGACACAGTTGTTAAGAATGCTACAATGGGCATAAATGATGACCACTCATAAGTGCGAAGACCGGTCAAAAATGTGAGGACCAGTCAGAAATGACTTTTTTCAGCCCTCTGAGTAGTCCCTATGTGCATATGGACTAGTCAGAAGGCTGAAAAAGTTATTTTTGATAAGTCCTTGCACTTTTGACCAGTCCTTGAACTTACAACTGTCCTCACATTTTATGTTTTGTGCCCTATCTTGTCACCGTGGTGAAGAGAAGTAGTGGTGAAATGACTGACACGGTTGTTAAGAATGCCACAACGGGCATAAATGTGAGGATGGTCATAAGTGCGAGGACTGGTCAAAAGTGCGAGGACCAGTCAGAAATGACTTTTTTCAGCCCTCTGAGTAGCCCCTATGCACATGGCCACGCCCACCCAGTCACATGACCAGCTAGTCACGCCCACCCAGTCACATGACCACCAAGCCACACCCCCAATTAAGCCACGCCCACAGAAACGGTTGTTAAAAAAATTGAATCCCACCACTGACTATATTACTTTTTCAGAAAGGAAGGGAAAGGAAGGGAAGGGAAGGGAAAGGAAGGGAAGGGA
>WNWU01013639.1:10527280-10540175 GCA_012654045.1 Ptyas mucosa
CTCTCTCTCTCTCTCTCTCTCTCTCTCTCTCTCTCTCTCTCCCTCCCTCCCTCCCTCCCTCCCTCCCTCCCTCTCCCTCCTTCCCTCCTTCCTTCCCTCCCTCCCTCCCTCTCTCTCTTTCTCCAAAAATACCTATAGGGATATTATACCACTGGGGGAAGAAAAAACAAAAACAAGATAACTAAGCCAGTCAGCAACGAACAATGCAATAACATCATCATACATATGCTGCCATTATATTTTTGCAAGCAAATATCTAGCACAAATATGTAAGTCATAATATTTTTGTGATTACATCATCAGGCATGTGTTGCCATTTGTCCCTTCCAGTCCCACATGATGCACATAAGCAGCTGCCAATTGGGGCTAAGTGACATGGCAGCATTGGTGTAATGCCTTGGACTCAGAGTAGGTATCTTCTATAAAGTTCTTCTCTGAATACATATGAAGTTCTTTTCTGTAGCGTGAAGCTTTTTCATCTAGTTGACATTCACATTTACTGTTGATGAACCAATCTAACATTGAAAACCTTTTAATAAACCTGTTAATTCTTTTTTTTTAAATAAAGAAACTCACATACAATCTGACTTGTAAACAGTTTTAAACTGCACCACTGCAGAAGTGGCATGTATTAGGAGCCAAAGATAATTTCATATCAAATTGAGTTCATCATCCAAATGTCTTTCAAAATGGAAGGATTTTACAGATTGTCTGAACTTACAATTGGTTGTTTAATGACTATGAAATTATGACAGCCTTGGAAAGACTGTGTTAGAATCTGTAAAACACATTCAGTATTGTAAAACATCACAGTACCACCACCCCAGCTGTCATGTGATCATAATCTGGGTGCTTGGCAATCTGTTCATACTTATAACCATTTGTCAAATGCTCATGGAATCACCATTTTCTCTGGATTCTGTATAAAGTCAGTAGAAAAGCTGACATGGAGATGGCAAGCTGATGCAGTCTGCTAAGAGAATTCTGGAGGCTGGCTGAAATAACTTCTCTGAGGGGAACTGAATACCTTCAGATCCTGAGGCTATGGCAAAAGAAGCTCCCTTTCATGCAAGGAGGAGATCATGTGTCCCTGCACGCACACACGCATGCACACATGGTGCAGAATTTAGATTATGATGATTTTAGTTCCATTTATGCACTCTGTCAAAGGAGCTCCATTCTACATGCGGAGGGGAGCTAAGATTCTTCGATAAGATAGAGGGATGCAGATCCTCACCCCATTGAAAGTGTTCTCTTCTATGCATGGTGGAAGCTGACCTCCTTTGGCAGGCAGCTCTTTTAGCAGTCCCTGGAGATATGAGGATGTTGAAACCCAAGCAGAGAATGAAGAGGCAGTACAGTAACATAAGGAGTAAGGGGTGCCTCAGGCAGATGGGGGAGACTCTGAGAGGCTCAATGCACAAGGATCTTGTCACTCAGGAGCCTGAAATCTTGCTTAGTTTTCAGCAGGGAGGATTTACAGCTCCTTGAAAGAGCCTCCTAGGGTCTCTTCCTTTGAAGCACCCTCATATTCCTTATCTGGAATTCTATCCACCTAACAACTTATGCAATCACTTAATAGCTGAACTGGGAGTGTCAGGAATGCCTTCAATGAACCAAGCAATCACATGGCAGTCATGTGATGACTTACATAATGATTGCTTCAGTCAATGACCGAGATTCTGGGTTGTAAGTAGAGAATTACTTTTTCTCTCTTGCATAAATTTATTAGAAAAGGAAAAGATGGGCTTTTTTTGGTGAAGTCTTTAGGAACAGCCATAAAAAAGACATCTTCCTGAGTTCCAGTTAAATATATTTTGAAAAATGTTGAGATAGACATTAAGAATCTTAGCAAGTGGGTAGGCTAACAGAGGTGAAGAAAGAACTCATTTCAGAAACAGAAAAAGGTTTCTCCTTTCTCCATTAGAAAATTGTAGCCCAGGACAGTACTCATTTAAATAGAGAGATCCAAAGATTTTCCCATCCCCAAGATTGCCTTTTCCCATCTAAATCTGCCTAGTTACTGTCTTCTTCAATGAGTTTTGCCAGATAGATTTTTATCAAAAGAAGACCAAGTACTGAACGAGGCACTCTCAATTATGGGGAGCCAGTCTTTAATAGTAGAGTTACAGTCATGTAGCCCATAGTGCTGCCTAGTGACCTATAGTGGAGGAAGTTAGACCACTTCTAGACAGTATATAATACTGTACACTACACTTGGTAGTTATTATCTTTTCAGAAATAGGTTACTGCTCCAAACTAGCCCAGTATCTATAACTAGCTATCTGTGGAACCTGTAGCCTCTTCTAGAAGTATACAAAAAGTTAAAGATTGCTTTCAGTTGTCCGTGCAATGGAAATGCCAGCTCCCTCCCTTTTTTTGTACATAAAATATATAAGTGACATATATAAATATATAAGTGACATATATAAAAAGGGTGTGACTGACATCTCTCAATCCCCTCTGTTGAGAGGGATATTGCTTCTGATTGAGACCAATTTTATTTCGACGAGGGCCTGGAACTATCACTCTTCAACCTGGCAGAGATTGCTCAAATGGCAGAACCATTTTTAAGTGTTGCCTTATCTGACCATGAAGAACCTAACCTTTTCTTAGCTTAAATGTCGTCAAACATTTATTATGTTTGTCAGTATAAAACTGCTGTGAATCTTGAATCTTGGATGAAACCATGGCTGTAATTGTCTAATTATCCTTTGTCTAATGATTCTAATATGAGGTCTAGTATAATACCAATTTTATTTTACCTGTGATATATATTTCTGACTCTTGATTTTGAAATATATCCCATTTCAAGCACCAAATGAATGATCTAGTGTAACTATTTTGTCTGTTGTGTCTTCGGCTCCCGAGCCTGGACCTTCGGAGGAAGAACCCTCCGAAAGTGAAGAGGAGGAGGAGGCAAGGCCCCCCTCTCCTGGCCTGTCTGGTTTGGCACCACCCCAGGCCCCAGCTGAAAGCCCTGAGGAGGAAAGCTCCTCTGAGTCAGACATTAATGAGGAGAGGGAGTGGATTAATCCCAGGTGGCGACGATCAGAGAGACGGGCTCAGCAAAGGAGTGGGTGGGGCCGAGCACGAGGTGATGAGTCACAAAGCCAACACCCCACAAGGTATAAAAGGAGCTGACCTTACCTTGTTGGCTTTTGTGACGAACAAATTATTAACTTGGCTGCTTGTTTCCTGAAGTACTGCATCAGATAAGTGTTTGCTAACCTTAAGACTGTTTGTTTTTGGACATGCCGGAGAGCCTTATCAGGGACTGGCGTGGCAACTCAAAATAACAGCTGTCTTTATCTCTCCCGGGCTCGCTGCCAGCTTGTTGTTTATGAATGGTGAATAAATGACTTTCGTACACTTCTGTTTGTGTGTGTGCTTGTCTGGGCTCCTGAAGCAGGGAGGGGACAGAACATTGTCTTTTTTAGTACCAGGTGCTGCTACATTTCCATCAACCAAATTTTGATATAGTCTGTCTTTAATTTTACTTTTGCAGGAATTTAAGCTGTTTATGTAGACACTACTCTTTCCTGTTTAGATTATGCTAGCTACTCGGAAGGATCATCTTCTGAAGTTCCTTAAACAGTTGTAAAAGTTCAGATTGATTTTTTTCATCCAAAAGAAGAAAAAAATTAAAACATTTAGAAAACCAGAATCCACCTCCATTACTCAAAGCCTACATGCACTAATTTTTCTTTTTTTTAAATTTTTCTTTTTTTACCAGAATACAAAGTTATTTTTGGTGATCTACAAAGTTATACAACTGAGCAGTTTTTGAAAGGGAAAATAATTAGAGTTCAGGTTGGTCTTTGTCAGCAGTAGAATATGTCAGCTACTTAGTGTAATCCAGTAACTGATTTTTTTAAAAAACCCCCCCCCAGAAAATTGCTTTGCCATACGGCTTTAATTTCTCCCCCAACCAAAATAGAAAAGAAACTAAGCTACATACAGAAACTTAGTAATTATTTTCTTGAGGCTCAATTCTTCTGATAGAAATTCCATTTTATTGAAAGAAACATTGAAGAATTCCATTTACACCAGACTTCTATTTATTAAGGTGACCAACTTTTTTACAATAAGAAGGAGGACACAAATAAATTGAAGAAAAAAAATCTTAAATAAGTAAACAAAGCCACTTGCGCACGGCACACTCTCTCAAAAAAATTCTCCTGTGTGGAGCACATGCGTCTCATAATCGCGTCTTGCCACACTGTACCAAGCCTTGACAAATCGTCATGTCAAATACAAATATGTCACATCACACGCAACGGATCGGATCGGCATCAACTGAATACGGAGATTTACAGATTAGTCTTCAAATATCAAAAAGGAGGACATGTAGGAGGACACTTTTCGACAGAGGACAGAACTTACAAAAGAAGGACTGTCCTCCCTAAAGGAAGACGATTGGTCATCTTATATTTATACTTTATTTAGTTCATTGGAACTTAGTCCAATCTAAAATTTCAGATTGAGGTTATTCTTATAATTTATAATATAAAGATGTCCTAAAATATTAAATACAACATATTTAAACTCTAATATAAATGAAATATAGTTTTTAAAAGACATAATTATTTGCATTGTAAGTATTCATATATACTGTAGCTTTGCATTGCAAATATGCACTCAAATGTTTGAATATTTTTGCCTATTTAATAACATAAATATTAAATAGGAACACAGGAAATAGTCAGAATATTATTCAATACTAATTATGGCCTACATGTGTTGATAAAGGCTGGATTAATAAGTAATACACAAATCATACTTGGCTTATAAGCCAAAATGTGTAGGTTCACATAAACGAACAAACAGTAAAGTACATTCCAACATATACATACATTCAATCACAACAAGCAAAACATATTTTGAGTTTACTAGTACTGAAACTTTAGATTTCAGAAGCAGATTTTGGTTTCTTGCCCTAGAGATTCTGGTCACTGAATCTAGATCCCTCAGTGTGCCCAAAATTTTACAAATAAAAGCTATCTTTTTAAGGAGCTGTAGCCTATTTTGGGGAGTTGAAATATTAAGAAAGAGCCAAATGCATCAACAATATTTTTTAGGGGGTATATGTTTTATTTGCAGTTTTTCTTTAACGACCAACATTTATTGTAGACAGTGTAATGACTGGGTTAACATATTTTTCACACAGTGCTCACAAGAATAATACAATTACATATACAGAATTTTTCTCTTCCAACTTCAATATATTCTTCTATGTATCAATCTGTATTATACTATTTTCCCAATTTATACTTATTTCTTTCTTTTTCCTATTTATTCAGGTTCTTACGTCATCATCTTTAAACAATACTATTCTCTATGATTTTTTAATCACTTTCTCCAAAAGTATATGTAAACATCATTAACATTTCTTTATACAATATACTTATTAACCCCTAATATTTTAATATTATAAATATCACAGTGTTCCATCACATTTTCAATATCTCAATTTTCTATAAATAAAACCAGTTGTGATAAAATTTAATCAATCCCAAGATTATATCTCTAAATCCCCTGAATTTATTGTCCTTGAAAACTATATTTTCTGATATATTTTTTACATCCTGTTAATCATAACAATACCTTTAGATATACTAGTCCTAGTCTTCCACCTCCTAATCTTAATATATTTATGTTTATAATAAATTCTATTATAGATTTATATATGTGCTACTATTTTCCCAATTTTAACTTTCCATTTATTTCTGTTGGTTTTCAATATTATTACTATATTGCAAAATATTATATCTCTATCCATCATCTCTTAGCCTTTTTAGAATTTCATCATTTATTGATTTTTTGGTGATTCTTGTATGCTTGTGTCTTGGAATCCTATATGTCTTTCTAGCATTTTTATACAGACTGATTGTTCCCTCTGCCTTACCCTTTATCTCTTTCTGCTGCCTCTTTTGAATATCCATCCACAATCCTTTTGTTATTTTTGAAAGATCTTCCTTTTTTTCCTCTATTCTATTATAAGCTCTTAAGGGATTTTTAGTATTTATGATTACTGTCTTTTCAATATTTTTATCGGCTTTAACTTATTTTTATCTTTTTGTAATTTATTTTGCTTTGTCCTCTCCACCACTCCTTCTAATTTCTCAGCTGTTTTCTGTATGTTATATTCATCTTTTCCCACCATTTGTTGAGAGTTTTCTAGTTTCACGTCTTTATCTTTAAATATTCCCATCCATTTCTTATAATTCTTTGTGCTATTTCTAACATTTCTTCATAAAAGAAATGTTTTTTCCTGCTGGGTCATTTGACATAATGACACTAATTTGTCATTAGTTAATATACCTCTAATATCCCAGTATCCCAATATCTGAAAACTCCAGAAAAAAATCAATTGTTAATAAGATTTGGTCAATCCACAAGTTATTCCTCCAGGTCCCCCAAATTTCTAATTCTTGGATGCTATAAATTTCTACTTTTCAGACTTTACATCTTCCCAATTGTCCAGTTTTTAAATCTTATTTATCTTTTCTTCTTTTTTCCCCATGATGTTAATAACCCAAATCCAATTTAGCCCACCAAGTTTCTTCAAATCTTTCAAATCCGCTTTTCAGTGAATAGTTCCAATAAAGTTTTAGTGTTTAATTTAATTTACCTTATTAATCTTCAAAAAGCTCAGTAAATATTTCCCAGCATCCAAATTGCCTACTAAGATAAAGTCAAGGTCAGGTAGCTTTCCAGATGTTGTTTACTTTCTCTCATCACTTTCCTTTGAATTTTACACATTGCAGTAAACGTTTTCCTCCCAATTCCAACCTTCCACAAAATGTAAAAGTCAGAAACAGTTGATTGTTATCCAGTCACGGGAGTTAGAGATAGAGTTTAGAAAAACAATTTCACCCAATAGTCACTTTTCACAATGTGGTTTGGCTTTTCCAGGCTTTCTGTGTTTTAAATAATCCTTTAGGTTTTTCTTTTCCTTCTAAATCTTTAATCTTTAATCTTCCTCTTTAGTTTTTAGTCTTTAATCTTTCTCCATAAATCCAATCACCACTTTTTTAACGTTTGGAGATCATTTTTTGGGACTTTTAGCTTAGGTTAAATCTCTAAGGTAACAATTGGAAATTTTCTCACCCAGTTTCACTGCTCTGTACACTCAACACTCCAGCACAAGATCTTGTTTGTTTGTTTGTTTATTTGATTTATATACCGCCCTACTCCCGAAGGACTCAGGGCGGTGAACAGTCACAATAATAAAACACATAAATGCAAAATTTAAAAGCAGAATAAAACCGAATTAAACAATTTGGCCAACAACAAATTTAAAACACCCCTATAATTAAGAACAGAATTAAAATTTGCATCTTAAAAGGAAAAAAAAATAGGCCAGGCCAGCCTGGTGAAATAAAAAGGTCTTGAGGGCGCGGCAGAAGGTGCTTAGATCCGGGATCCTACGTATCTCCGGGGGAGCTCATTCCAGATAGTAGGTGCCCCCACAGAGAAGGCCCTCCCCCTGGGGGCTGCCAGTTGACATTGTTTGGCCGACGGCACTCGGAGGAGCCCCTCTCTATGAGAGCATACTGGCCGATGGGAGGCTACTGGTGGCAGCAGGCAATCCCGTAGATGACCAGGTCCTAAGCCATGGAGCGCTCTAAAGGTGGTAACCAAGACCTTGAAGCGCACACAGAAGATCACCAGGAGCCAGTGCAGCTCGCGCAGAGAGGTGTTAAATGGGAATGCCATGTCGCTCCCATAACCACCCGCGCGGCCGCACTCTGCACCAGTTTGAGCCTCCAGGTGCACCTCAAGGGGAGCCCCATGTAGAGACCATTGCAGTATCCAGGTGGGAAGTGACGAGGGCATGAGTGACCGTGCATAAGGAGTCCCGATCCAGAAAGGGACGCAACTGGAGAATCAGGTGAACCTGATGAAAAATCCTCCTGGTAACGGCCATCAAGTGCTCTTCTGAAGACAGCCGTGAATCCAGGAGTACGCCCAATCTCAAACCTACAATTATTGTTGATTATTGGCAGAATATCCCTCCCCCAAATGTGTTTGGAGCTCCAACTTCCAAATACAACCTTATTCCTATGTTATGCATTCATTGGAAATAAAATTACAAAAAATTAAGACTTCAAAGATGGGGAGATTAGGAGTTATTAATACTGGCGGTGGAGGAATTCTCATGGGACCAATCAGTCCCATAACTGTGTGGGTCCCTCTATCCTCCACTCAAGATTACACAACCAAGTTTTGACCTCTTTACAGAAGGCCAAGTAATTCTGATGGCAAGATGTTCCACAAAGCAGGGGCAATGGCAGAGAAGGCCCTCTTCCTTGGCCCCACCACTCAAAATTCTTTGACTGATGGGGTCTGTAGCATTCCTTCCCTGCCTGAATGAGTGGGGCAGCTGAGGTGAAGCTGGTTCCGTAGGTAGCCTGTTCTATACTATTGTACAAAAAATTGTGCTAAAAAGCAAAAACGTACTAGAGAATCTTTAAGTATGAACAAAAGTGTTTGTATGTTTCTAAAAGACAATTTGAATTACAGTTTAGAGACATTTGCATAGTAATTAATAACTGAATGATTGAATGGATGAATTAATTAATTAATTAATGAGTTAATTAATTAATTAATGAAATTCATTGAATGCACAATTACATCACTGAGAAGTCAGACTATAGTTTCTTAGTTTTGTAGAAGTGGCCTCAATGGGTGTGATTGGCCTGCATGAAGTTATAAAAATGAACTGGAACATAAGCACATGAAATAAACCTCACCTTGACCGGATTTCCATTTCATTAAATTCGTTGTAGCAAACTGGTAGATATACTGGATAAAGAGGAACATATGTCTGTTTCTGAAAACAGAGAACAGATGGTAAGTCTACTGATAGAACTATTATACAAGAGCATTTTGTATAATTCAGAATGGCAACAGCCTCTGAAAATTAAACATGCTGGAAAAGAAACTTGCAATAATGGAGAATTCAAAACTCATTTTGCCTTCTTGAAGTTACAGAGCTTTATGGAATGTGTACATATATCTGTCCATCAACAATACAAATGAAATTGAGTTGAGTAGAAACCTGCCAGTTCTCAGCTGCAATTATGTTTTCAGAAACAGAGTGCAAAATTTATTTTAATTTCCTTATCATGTATACGATATGCTAAGAATATACTTCATTTCTACATAATAATAGTATCTATAATTTGTAATGCCTGGTACCACAGGTGTTAGAAACTGATACAATATAAAATTGGGGATTTCATAGTTAGAATTTTAGCCCTTGATTTATATGATGCTTTGAGCTGCTTCCAAACAGAAATACTGATCTTCCAGAACTTGCAATACAATCAAAATTAAAGCTTTTTTTTATCTGTTACTCTCAGTGATAACACAAAGCACAGCTCTTCACAGAATATCAAAGCAGAACTTTGTTCAGGTTTGTTTATCTTTGCTTAACTTTGGCTGAATCATATACTTGATTTAGAAATTATTTGAACAGAATCTTTAGACTGAGTTATTGCAACATTATATAAAAGCTTGAAAAGTCAAATCTGCAAGAAATTAGCTATGCATTCCAGAAAACATTTAAAGTGGAAATCTGGAATCTGCTCTTTTTGGTTTGCCCAATAAAAATATATTGCCCAACCAAACAGGAAATAGAAACTTTCTGATCTATTTTGAATAGATATTTTGAAAACCTCAAATTTATGACATTAAATTTCTTAAATTTAATATTCATCACTGTTGATAGTGAAAAACTTCAATACAGTAGGCAATTGTAGCAGGAATTGTACTTGGCAAATCTGTACAAGAACATTGCAAGTGCCAGAATTTGAAATAATTCATTCATTTACTCTGAAGATTTCAAAAGCCAAGAATGCAAGGGATTCTTTTCTATTAACTGTGGTAGGCAAACTCTGGTTCATTGCAGAACAACTCAGCCATGTTAGATTTTTTCTAAATTTTGCATCAGTAACTTGATGGTTGTATTCATTGTTCTGGGCAGCACAGGCTTGATTAGCTGCAGAATTGACAAAAATTCACACCACATGGACAAAGACAAAATTCCAGTAGAGAGCACAAATGGGATAAAATGAATTGATCTACTGTTAATGCAATGAAGCCAAACCGTCTGATTATTGGCCATTAGTCCAAGGCTCTAAAGGCTACATTCTGGTTCAGCCACAACTTTTTAATTCTAGAACTTTTTTCTTCCACCAGTAAAGGTCCTTAGAGAAATTAAGATGTCAGCAGTTACTTTAGCTTTGATCTACAGAGCATCTATACTGTTTTAAAACTTTAGAAAATATGTTCAGGAATAATGCAGGAAGAGAAAGAAAAAAAAATACATCTTGCATACAGGGCAAATTTTACATTGCAACATTACAGAACACATTTCATTATTTCTTCCTACTGAAACTTCTGGCCCAATACATGAAATAGTTTCTTACAGTTGTTTAGTGAGTTTTAGCTACTGATCCGATCAGCTGCCATGGTAGCAAGACAAAACAGTGTAATTGGGACAGTTTTTGAGAGTGTATCAAGCAATAGGGAGTACTTGTGGCCTCAATTAGTATCAGTGCAATTTTTATGTTAGAATACAAATATAGTAATCACAGCCAAATGTTTAAAGATATGCATTTATATCATTCCTTAGCTTTATTACTTTGAGTTACAAAATGTCAGTGTTATTTTCAAGAACTGTTTTCTGTTTCATGTAAATTGGCACTCATATGGTGGGGAGCATTTAAAAAACCCCACAATGTTTGCCATTCTTGCTTTCACTGCTTCATTAGTTGAATTCGTAACTCAAGTTTTTCACTAATCTCGTCCAACATGAGAATTGTAATTCTTGAATTTTGGGCTGCTTTAGAACTAAAAGTGTAGCACATCTGGTTTTAGGACTGTGAAAATATGACCCCTCCCCTCACATTGTTCCCCAAATCTGGCAATAAATAATCTGGTGATGGGGTGGGGGTGGAGAAAGCTTAGCAGAAATAAGTAATAACAACTGGAAAGAGCTTGGTTAGCCACAAAAGTGGCTGATTTGAAAATTGAGAACTATTCTCAAAAGACATATTCAGGGAATGCAACAGCAAAATAAAAACTTGCAATTTGTACATTGCTACTTTCCATTTATACTTATTAAATTAAAATAAGATTTATGTGGTCATGTTAGGAAAGAACAGAAAACAAACTCTACAACTAGGCACATTGGAGGGCACTAACAAATCGTGAGAAGCGGAAGACACCATCCTCATAAATAGTAGATAAATTGATTACCCAGTATAAGAACGTTGTAAGCCAGCAGAAAAGGTCTATCCTAGTTCAGCCTTTGGTAATTTCTGACTGTCCCATGCATTTTTTTGAAGATTTTACCTCCATTCAAAATGGACTTCCATTTCCCATCCTGGTCCCTAAATTTTCTACTTCTATCTTTATCTCTGTATCTTGCTTTCTACAATAACATAACAAAACATTAATAATAAATAATGAGATTTGCTAATAATTCACTTTCTAAAATAAATTGATTTAACTAATTATCTTTAAGTATTATACTTCCTTTCTGTATTCTTTCTTTAGGTTGGTAAAATATATGGGTTAAAAAAAATCAACAAGAATATATTCTATTTATATTTATTGCTTGTTATCCCTTTCATTACTCAACTTTATTTATAATTTCTAAATAAAATTCTATCACAAATGGAGAAAAAAAATCACTGAAGCAAAATGTCTACATCAAATGTGGTTATATATACACAACTCATTTATAGCCTTTAAAAGATATAATGGTTGTGAATACAGTTGGAACCAGAAGTTTTTTTCTGGTGATGAATTTCATTCTATTGGACAGTGATAACTAAAGAATGAGTTACTCTAAAGCAAGTCATTACTTTTTAATAGCAATTTAAAGTGAGCTAACTGAGAAATTGAAAACTCTGTGGTGAATAGATGGGTGGATTTTTCTGATGACAGATTCTAATTTAGACAGATTTCTCAGTGAATGTAAACAATGCTATATGGTATAAAATGTTCTTAAAACTAGATGTGCTATGTTTTGAGCTTAGAACTCTACAAATATTTTGAGTTTTGTTTTCACAAGATATTCATTCTGATTTAAGTTATATTTTAATGGAAATACTGAAGTAATTGAAAAATTATTTGTTGAATAATAAAACAATATTTTCATTTTTTAATATTTATTGGTTGTATAGTACCAAAACAAATTCAGAAGGTAATGCCTATGTTTCATTAGAATAACATTCAAAACACCTCCAAAATTTGATCATTAGAGACAGTAGAAATTGGAAATTTTAAGCCATTGGGACATAATGTTGATACTATTGGATGAGAGAGATCCAGGGGCAATTCTTCACTGTTTCCTGAAGTTCACTGTATGATTTGGCTCATTCCTGTCCATTAATCACTAAACTTATCTGAGTAATTGTTGTAAGGAAAGGGAGATGTATGTGGAATTTGCTGTGGAATTTGCTTTTTTGCTGTGGAAGAATGAGGCAAAATTAAATAAGAAATAAATATGTATCTGCTTTTAAACATTAATCTGCATATCTTATGACAGAGGTAGGGAGAAAGTGTCCAAAATGCTAAGTTGCTTTTTTTATTTTTTATTGTTGATTCTTAAAGAGGGCAAAGTTATGCTATTATAAGAATTGAGAAATATGTGGATTAAATATAACTTCTGGGCTTTTTACTTTCTAGCAGACTGCAACTCTGTGTTGCTCTGTGGGAGACTCAGATAAATCCATTTCTGTCTTATTAGACTTCGTCAGTGAGCCACACCCTATAAGTTGTGAATGAGATTTCACAGAACCAGGACTGAGGAAAATCTTAGCTTACGTAGGTAGAACCTGGCTAGAAAGAAATTGCACATAAAGCCTACAAAAAA
>WNWU01013639.1:10540185-10628128 GCA_012654045.1 Ptyas mucosa
AGGTAGAACCTGGCTAGAAAGAAATTGCACATAAAGCCTACAAAAAAAGAAAAAGATATGTGTGTGTGTGTGTGTGTGTGTGTGTGCAATTTCTTTCTAGCCAGGTTCTACCTACGTAAGCTAAGATGTTCCTCAGCCCTGGTTCTGTGAAATCTCATTCACAACTTCTGGGCTTTTTTCTTTCTAGCAGACTGCAACTCTGTGTTGGCCTATGGGAGACTCAGATAGATCCATTTCTGTCTTATTAGACTTTGTCAGTGAGCCACACCCTATTTCAAGTATCCTCCCTGTAAAAGGTACAATGTTTCTTTTTCCTTCTTCATAGGCTTTATATGCAATTTCTTTCTAGCCAGGTTATATATATAAACAACCTGGATTTTTATTGCTCAACAGATTCTTATAGAATTACAGCTCTTGGGATTCTCTGCTACTATGGTTTTGCAGCTTATTTGATATGTTAAATGTTGGAGAAGACTGAATTATTGACATGCCTAAACCCAAAATATTATTTATGAAAGTGTTAGTAAACTTTCATAACAATGTTGATTGTGATCATAGATCTTTACTTTGAACAAGTATTCTACATGCTGCAATTATTTTCAACAATTTAATATGCACTAAAGTCTATAAGAAATACCATTTCACCATTTTGCTCTCAGAGTTTCAATTTTTTTCAAAGGAGTGGACTGGGATTCACTAGTTCATGACAAAACCGAGAAGTCTTCTGTTGTCCTTGCATATATCCAAGGACTGAAAAGCTGCACAGAAGAAATGAGATCTTCTAATGGCATTTCATTGTTTGCTAGAAGCTCTACTGAGACACAAAAGTGTCTTTCATTCCTAATTTATTACCAGCCTGAATTCTGATTCAGTATAAAGCTTTTCTTGTTGACTGTCGACTTAACTTGTCTGAAAGAGGTTTTTGTGTCTTTAATGTGACAAATAAAATGCTGATATGTATCTTCTAAAGAAGTAGGCTTTTGAAATATCACATAATAAAAAATTGCATTTATATACATAGCTGATAGATATTCCACATATTACAATGATTTATTTGATGTTACATTATTACGAACATCATAAGTTATCTTTCCAGATCCTGCCAGTTGGAATTCTTTAACCGATGGAATCTGCAACATGCTGTTCTTGCTTGACTAGGTGGGACAGTACAATGTGGGACAGGATGAGATGGTTCCTTAGATAACTTGGTGTTGTGGAAGGTTGTCTGGATTTTCAGGAGGGAGGGAGTGCATTTCAGAAGAGCAAAAGTCAGTGAAATTTTGATAGCTTAAGCTTAAGTTTGATAGCAAGACAGTTAAAACAGATCCTCTTTAACAATTCTCAGAATATATGTATAATAGTGTAAGAAGTTTGTTTTAGTTTGGCAAGATTTCACTCTATAGGTGAGGAACAATAAAAGAAACTGATTAGAATAACCTCAATGTGTCTTTCTTGTTTTTTGGGGCCTGACATCTGGTCCCATACCATGAAGGGCTTTCAATATGATAATCAAAACCTGATTTGGACCTGGAAACAAACTGGTATCCAATGAAATTCATGTAATAGAAGTACCCACGACTGCTCATGCCACTGTATTCTGCACCGATTGAACTTCCCTATACTCTTCAAAGGTAGCCTCATTTACACCGCTTTGCAATAATCCCTTCAGAAGATGACCAGGGTATGTATGAAATAAGGGCTTCTAGATTTAGGATAGAGCATTACTGGCAAGATTCCTTCTGGCCACAACTGCTACCTGTTCTTTGAACAGGAGTCATGAATAACTGCACCTGGTAGTGTAATCCCATCCTGGATCAAAACGGTTAACTCCTGAAATCACAAGAGTCTCATACTCATATCTTACTAGGGTCCAGTTAAAGCCTGTTGTTCCCTATCCAGAACCCCACACCTCCAAGCACCATGAAACAGCATCCACATTACTTCACCCGGGGCAGAGAGATATACCTGGATATCATCAGCATACTGATAATATCTCATCCCACAGCAACAAATGAGCTCAACCAGTTACTTCATGTAGATGTTAAAAAGAGAGAGACCTATCACTACCCAAAGCAGAAGCCATAGCTTGGATCTCTTGCTCTCTATTAACTCTAATTGGACAGGTCCTAGGCAAAAGAGGTCAACCAACACAGAGCTCTGCACACTATTCCCATTACTTCCAACTCCTGAAGCTAGCCCCAAAGCAGGGGTGAAATCTGAACTGGTTTACTACTGGTTTGCTGGCTGCGCATGCGCGTTGCGTGCCAAACACATGCTCTGCGCAAGCATGCACAATATGCATCATCCACCAAATGTGAGATGCGTGCATGCATGCAGTACACACCAAAGGGAGACATGGGTAAGTAGAACAGTGTGCGCGGGGTGTGTGTGATCAGCTGTGGCGCATGATCTTTTTTTTTACTTTTAAAAGCAAGTTTTTACAACCTTTACAAGGTTGTAAAACTTTGCTTTTAAATTTTTTTTAAAAAGGCTCTGATGATCATGCAGCTCAGCTGTGATCATCAGAGCCTTTTAAAAACTTTTTAAAAGCAATTTTTTTACAACCTATTCAGGCGAATAGGTTGTAAAAATTGCTTTTAAAAGTAAAAAACAAAAGGCTCTGATGATCGTGCAGCTGAGCTGTGATTGTCAGAGCCTTTTTTTATTTTTCAAAGCAATTTTTTACAGCTGAGCTGCGCGATAGTCAGAGCCTTTTTGTTTACTTTTAAAAGCAAAAAAGCAAAACCTTCTCCGCATATGTAGAGGGTACAAAACACATTTCTTTCTTTTTTAAAACCAGGAAATAACAACAACCGGGCAGGTGGGCAGAGCCTCATGCCGCAATCGCTACCGGTTTTCTGAACCACCTGCCACAATCCCTACCAGATCAGGAGATCTGGTCCAAACCAGGAGCATTTCACCCCTGCCCCAAAGGATGCTGTGTCAATTATATTGAAAGATTCCAAGAAGATAAGAAAATCCACGGTGGATGCACATTCAACTCCTGCCAGAGGTTATCCAAAAGCATGACCAATGCTATTTCTGCCTCATATCTCCCATGTCATATCCAGGATCCTCTGGAGCTGCAGCACAATCATCTTCTCAACCACTTTCCCTATGTCACCCTATGTTAAATGGGCTTAATCATCCAGGAGGTGTGTAGATCTAAATCATAGGGGGTTGCATTTACAGTTCCGAGGACCCTACTCACTTATTCAAATCCAGCAGGATCAAACTGTTTCCAGATAACTGGGTAAGGATATTTCTCCAGGCATTTCCAACAGACAGCACCATGCTTGGTTTCCAACTGAGAACAGATTTAAGCAATTTTATCTACCAGATGCATCGAAAATGTGTCAGCACAGCCCTGAAAATAAATCCCAGGGTCCCCTTTATCTAAAATGTTCACTAAGATGTTAAAGTGTTTCCTATATTTTATTTATTGAAGCATGTACAGTACATGTGACTTACTTTGTCTTTACCTGGATTGCGTTGTTAACCAAATATTGTGGTTTCTACATTTTAAGAAAGTTATGAAAAAACAATCCAAATGAGTATTTTTAAGTAAATCAGCAATCACAAAAAGTTTGATGCTGGTAATATGCTTTAAACCCGTTTGACATTTCCTTTTGTCTTTGAATTCAGATTGCTGAACGGTGATTTCTTAAATTATCTAGATAATGAACATTTTGAAAATTTTCACATTGAAAATATTTTGTACAATAATGATTGAAAATTGGAAGGTTTTAAACTTCAGATTGTTATTTGACAGAAGAATGTAATATATAAATGTGCATAGTGCAATTATTAATTAGGTATGGGTTACTTAATGTTAAGTGTGAAGAACCAGATCCACACATGAGGAGTTTATTTAGGTACTTAACTGCTCATGTCTATTCACAGGAATCTTCCCAGACTGGCAGTTTGCACCTTTCTCTAATGTAGCAAAGTAATTTTGGGAATGCAAAACAGACTATGAGTCACAGATACTCAGACTTTTAAAAGTCTTTTAGCATCTGTTATGGAAGGCAATTGCCTCACTCTCTTTAATTGTAGGCTGGCCCTGTGTCCACACCCCCTTTCTTTTGTTGTTGTTGTTGTTAATATTGGAGAATTTAAGCTGACGGCTCTAATTCCCTATGGGACTACTAAGGCTGTTGTTCTGCTAATTTAAGTTTGTGTTCTGATGGAAAGTTACAGAGGAATGAGTTGAACTGAGTTCAGCATCTGAGTTCAATATTCAGAACTGATTTCAGAGGATTCTTTCATTCAGATGATTTATATAAATCACTCAAGACTTATAATGTTTTCTTAGCATTACCCAGGAGTTACTGAAATGCTATACAATCTTTTCCTGTTACTGTTCTTTTGGTACAACAATGATTGGAGAGCTCTATGACTCTGTAATGTGTCAGTTGTAAAAGTATCTAATACTGTTCCTAAAAAGGCCCCTCTCTAGCATTAGCTCCTGGTTTTTATCAAAAAATGCTTCATAATAATGGGTCTGCTTCATGAACATTCACTTAACAACTGTGGCAAAAACTGGGCATGATTACTTAATCAAGGACTATCTGTACTTGGTTTGGGAAAAGCTGCACAAAATGATTTCCTTATGACTACCAATATTCAAGGACTACCTTTATGTCAATATTGGCAATTTGATTGTACATTATCTGGTGATCTGTTTTTATTTAACTAAGGGATCAGTAACTTACTGTCAAAAGTAAAAAAAATGCAGTAGAGAATTTTAAATTGTAATCCTGGAATGCAGGAAAGGATAGTTAGTTAGAATAAAATGGTCATACTCTGCCTTCAGAAATCATTGGCGCATAAAAAAGGCTTAAAATAAATCTGGTTTTCTTAAATGTATCAATTTAAGCAATTATCACAATCTAAGAGAGTGGCATTTGAAAAAGGCTGCAACTATAAAAAGGCAAGTAGCTTCCTGTTATATGAAATATTCAATAGTACTGCAGAATTTGATCAGTTTAAGAGATATATGACCTAAATTTTGATTTAAGGTATAATTTATGCCTTAAATTTTAATCCATTTCTAAAAAGCAAATATTTTAAAACATTATTTTGTTTCTGTTGTGATGCTGAAAAAAAATTGGGAAAATAGATCATCATCCTATTGTAGTTATTACTTTTAAAGGAATGGAACTATTAACCAATTACATTAATATTGTTTTTTTCTTCCATTCAATTACATCTGATTCTTGGAGACTGCCTGCAGCTTTCTTGGCAAGTTTTGCAGAGATCGTTTGCTGTTTGCTTTCTTCCTAAGGCTGAGAAAGTGATTGGCTCAAGGCCAGTCAATAGGCCTTCCAAAGGCATGATTAGGACTCCCAGTTTCTAGCCCAATACCTAACCACCATATGAAACTGGTTCTCAGATTAATTTCTAACATGTAATAATTAGATATACATTTCTGGAAAAAAACCCAAGACATCTAACAGATTAAGCAGTAATAAAAACAATATATCAAAACAGCAATTAAATTACTCAGAAAAGGTATCAGTAATCGTTATGGCATTATGCAGATTTATTTAAATCTGATTAACCAATTAATCTTTTGGCATGTAGACAGTTGCTCATCATATTGCATTATTTGAATTATTCATGACAGTTAAAACACCTTCAAAGGGCTTTGCATCAACTTGTCTGACAAAACAGATTCCTATGACTTTCTAATTCCTTGATGAAAATGTAGATGAAAACCAGGATACATTCTGAAAACACCAGTGTCCAAGCTTTCACATTTCATTGTCATAATGAGGTGTGGTTTTGTTTTAGTAATCTACAGTTAATCCAAACAATATGGTTTATAACTCATGGTTCCTGGCTTATTGTTATGAGTACATTTGACCAATATACTTCATAAGAAAACATAGTTAGAAAAAGAACTATAGACTATATGTTCACCACCAGACCTGAATGCAAATGAGTTTCCTATAATACCTCCATATATGGTTGACTAAGTTGATGTGAACTGGACTCAATATCTAACGCTGCTTGGCAACTTTAAGATGTGGGGACTTCAATCTCATGCTTGCTGGGGAATTCTGGAAGTTGAAGTCCATACATCTTAAAGTTGCCAAGGTTAAGAAACACTAATGAAAAGGCTCCCATGTTTATCTCTGTTATAATCCATGTTCTTTATTATTATTCAAAGAAAAATATCAAGAATTTTTAACATTGGGAAATTGTCATAATCATTTTACAACTGCAATTATTTTGTACTAAAATGATTAATGAAACCTAATTCTAGACATATTTATATAATTATAGCCAATATTCAGCTTGGTCATTTCTCATGTTTCCTTTTATTTTCAGAAAACCATCATAAGAAACTATAATGTGGAATAATTTTTGTTATTTTCAGATCCTTCACTAGATTTCTATTTGTTTATTTCATTCTCCTTATTTGTTTTTATTTTCAATTATAGGAAATAGTACAGCATATTAGCATATAAAATGTATATAGGACTATGGTGACTTCCTTCCTTTCTTTTTAAACTTCTCATAGTATTATAATTTCCTCTTTATTCCATTTTCAGAGAATCTTGGAATTTTTCGTCCTTTGAAGTGTTTCTCTCAATAGAGGCCTGTGCTCTGAACATCTTTTAATAATATTGGAAACCTTGCCATAGCAAACCTTGCTATAATAACACAAATATTAATCTAGAAAATATAATGGAACCAGAAAGTGAAATAGTATTAGGCTGGCCAGAAGAAGAGGAAAATCTCAGTAAAATCTAGCTTTTCGAACTGCATCAAAGACTGCATACAAACATTTGCATTTATTCTATCTAACATTAGAGAAGGGGCTGAATTATTGTGTTTAGTACATAAGGATAACAAGATTTCCTATAAACATTTCATATTAAAAGGAGATACTGTATATGCACTTCTCCTTGAAAATGTCTTATAATAAAACCTGTGTCTGCTTGGAAGTGAAGCCAAGTTCAGATACTAACCCAAAACTCAGCACTGAGTTCAGTGAAATGTACTCCTTTGTGAATAACAGGTATACATTATCAGCGCAAATACTTAGACTTTGACAAACTACATCGAATCTGACCTGAATGAACAGTGAATTATGTAAGTTATTTTAAGCACAGTAGTCTACCAATTATCTTCTAAGTAAAGCTCACTTCAATGGAGTTTTTATTCGGGTACTTTTGCACAAAATGGGAAAATTAATAATATCAGTATCACTTAGTTCTTCACATGTAAAGTCAGACTTGTTTATAAACAGGCTGAGGATTTCGTTTACTTGTTTGCCACCTAACCACGTACCTAACAAATATGATAAACCCCTTGGACACAAAATACAGCTATGTTTGGGCACTTTCTGCCATGTATGTAAGCCTAGTAAAAAGCAGCTGATGAAAATTGATTTCTCCTCTCATTACAATTTAACTTGTGTATTTACATAAGTTCACCTTGATCTTATAGGTTGATATTATGTCATCATATAAAGCAGAATTGCATGCTGCAACTGCTGAGCCTTCTTTTTACATGTAAAATTTACATTTTACATTCCCTGGAGCCTCATTTAAACATGATTGCTGGAAACTGATGGTGAATTGCTTCTATTTTGAAGCAAAAAACATGTTACTCTAAACTTATAATACATATAGCACTCAAGGATCCATAGACTTTGGTATTTTCATCCAAATATGAAAGGAGCCTTCACAGTTTGAAGAAGCTACTTAGATAAGCAGCAAAATGTCTCAATCCAGGAGGAAAAAGAAGGGGGTTCCAGTTGCCATGACTCCACTTTCAGGCAAATCTATCTGGATGACTAAGAATCTTCGTCAATATTTGCAGGATAGGTTATATTATAATCTATGAAAGAGATCAAGCAATCCATATGAAAAGGGTGTAATCAGGAAATGCACTCATTTGAAAATAATTTTTTTCCACTTTAAATACCTTGTTCTTAAATAATTAAAATATATGTGTTTTCATTTTTTGTGATGACGTAAAGTCCTGATTTGGGATGCACCTTAGTGAAATTAACTTTTTAATAAGGCATCTTCAAATATTATACTGTATAGCTTAGCTTATCCAAATTCAGCACTGGGAAAAGAAAAGTGGTTATGTCACCATTAATTATGTCTTCTCTTTCTCTCCACCTTTCTGAACATTCTGACAACCGGGGAAAAATTAAACAAGCATATCCCAAAGCAAAATAATTTGATCTTGAAAAAGGATTTAACTGAAATAATTTTAGGGAATCCTTGCTGCTTTCTGAGTTTGGTTTTCTTGCAGATGTTTCATTACCAAACTAGGTAACATCATCAGCGCTAGTAGGGAAGTGGTTTGCTCTTATTTTATACAATTTTATTTTATACTACTGGCTTATTTTGGTTGGCAGTGTTGGTTGGAACTTTCTTTGTGGTTGCCTGATTAGGTTATAATTTACTATTAGCTTGTTTGGGATAATGTTTGCTTCTTGATTGTTGGTCTAGTGCAGGGGTGGGTTCTACTTACCTTTACTACCGATTCACAATGGGGCCGTGTGTGCATGCCCACTTCTGCACATGCCCAGAAGCTTCCTGATAACATTGGGGTCAGTGGGCGGAGCCTCCCATCCGGTTTTACTATCGGTTCTTGCGAACCGGTCCAAACCAGGGGCAACCCACCACTGGTCTAGTGTTAATCTGGATGTTAATTTCTTCTCACATGTATGCTGATTGCTAATGAGAAAGGGTTTGGGGTATTGTTGCTTATTTGTTTGTTTATTTTTATTTTGCGTTTTGGCTGTTTCTTTTGAGTGGTACATAGATGTTGCTTATCTTTCTCTGTGCCTGTTGATGGCTGATTTGTCTGAGTGCCAGGCCTTCAGGAATTCTCAGGAGTTTTTGAACTTGGCTTGATCTAGGATACTCATAGTTTCCCAGTTTGCAACTATGTTAACTGTGTTATGAAATTACATTTTCAACATCTCCTGAATGCTAGTTGGTGTTCATAGATGTGCTCTGCTAGTGTTACTTTGAAAAAAGCAAGTTAATAAATAGGTGGTGATAGGTTATATTTATCTATTAGCAGATTAGTCTGAGTTTCAATAAAATGGTTCTAATATGATGAGCAATAGATATATAGCCAATTCATGAACTTTATTCACATGTAAGTCTATTCAGTTCATGTGACATACAAGACTAAAATCCTAAGTTTACTTAGAAATCAGGGGTTTCTTTGGGGGTTAGAAGATATCAATATACGGGACTGCAATCTTGGATTATTTTCTATGCATGGACCTTAAATTGGACCATATTGAATGAATTGACTGACTAGAATTACTGACTACATTTTCAATTAACATTGTAAGTGTAGCTATGTATATATCATTATCACATACCATTTGTAATAACTAGCAAAAGCACTAATTATTTAAAAATATTTTCCAATAACTATTTTTACTGTGATATACATCATTCATTTTGCATGAATTATTTGAATCTCAAAACTGATTTTGTCCTAATAAACTGAAAGTACAGCGAAAAGAATATGCTTAGACACATTTGTTATGGAAACCTGCCTCATATTTTTTTCCTATAATTGTAAGAGGAACAGGATTTGGCAGCAACATGCTGGATAAATGGTTCCCATAAGGCATTGTTTAAAAGTGCAGATAATTATAGCCTATGGCTGCAGGTGCAACAGGACATAGTTTAGCTTTCTTCCGTCATTTAAAAAAAATCTACAAAGCCTTCAGACAAAAGCTGTCAAGAGGACAGCCATAAAATATAGCATTCTGATTTGACTGAACAATATAGTTCAGACAAGGCCAACAACCATAAGCCTTTTGTATGGGAACTGGACAACAAAGTCATTTTATCTGCCACTCCTTCTCCATTGACTGCCAAACATGAATCAAAAGAGCAGATCAAAAGTGTTCCCAATTTCATTCTGAAAGAAACAGTGCTTCCAAGACAATTTCTGGTAGTTTTATATAATTACCTAGACATGTTTAAGCTCATATACTATACAAGAGTTGCACTGTTACTGCACTATAAATCTGAAATATGTAAAGGTTTTCTCAGCCAGCATCAGATTTCCAAGGCCCACTGCTTTGAGTACCAACTCCTGTGTATAGAAATTTGCTACTGAGGTGCTTGATCAACTCTTGCCAAGATACAGCTTAAAGCTTCATTTGTTGATAGTCATCAGCAAATTCAGTCTGCAAATTCTTATCTGATGGTAAGCAAAGAGAGAGTAAGTAATTACTCTTTTTCTTGTATCCAAAAGGAATGGCGAAAAGTGTGTTAGGGCTACATCATGCACTCCTGCAATTGCAAATTTCACATACCATTGACTAGCCACAATGGCAGAATTCACAAGCTGATTCTAACAGCCTTGTGGTGGCTTGGGAATTAACGAAGGCACAAGCAGGCAAGTGACAACAGTTCTTTATTATATAGTGAGACTTCAGCAAAGAACTGAGGCTGCAGCCCTCCTTATATACAGTTCTGGAGAGGCTGTCAGCCAATCAGGAATTATTCCCCTATTCAAAACTCCCGCTGAAATGTAACAGAACACAACACCCGTCCCCTCCCAGAAGGCACTTACACTCAAATATTTACATATGTTCAAACAAAATCTCGCAGGTGCCTTGGGCGTGTTCTCGTCCTGGCTGACCTGTGCAGATCAGTCTTGGGTAAGGCGTCGAGCCGGTCGGAGGGACCCTCTGTCTCTCCCGGCTCCACCAATGGAACCTCCTGGATTTGGTCCGGGGCGTGGCTATCCCCGGTTGGGAGTGTCGGCTTGCTGGGGCAGCGCTGGACCCAAGGGTTCTCAGGTAAGTATTCTCTCGGAAGCGGGTTTGAGTTAGCTGTTTTGGAGAAGTTGTCGTAGTTAGGGTCAGTGAGTTCTGTGTTGTGCTCGACCTCGCTAACTACCCTTCTCCTGAGCTGGTCTATGTGGCGTTTCCAAATTTTGTCAACCCCGACATCTACAGTGTATGACTTTGGTCCAGTTACTCCAGTAATTGTTCCCGCGACCCATAGTGGGCCGTTTGCATAGTTTCAGGCATATACTGAGTCCCCTGCTTGGAATTGTCTCAGCCCCGTGATTTCACCCTTAAAGCTATCGTGGGAGTAGTTTGGGTGAAGCCTGTCTAAGATGCACCTAAGTTTCCTCCCCATGAGTAGCTCTGCAGGGCTTCTCCCCATAGCTGTGCATGGTGTGGCGTGCTGAACAGCTAAAAATTGATCTATCCTGGCTTGCCAGTCACCATTATCTAACCTGGACAGGGCTTCCTTGGCCGTCCTCACGAAACGTTCAACAAGGCCATTTGAAGCCGGATGGAAGGGGGCCGAGAGGGCATGGCAAATGCCCAGTTCGCCAGGTAACCCTCGAACTGGGTGGCCATAAACTGAGGGCCATTGTCGGATACCAGAGTATCTGGAAGCCTGTGTGTGGTGAATAGCTTCCAAAGGGCCCTGATAACAGCTTCGGACGTGGTCGAAGATATGAGAATGATCTCAAGCCACTTAGAGTATGCATCGACTACTATCAAAAACGTTTGGCCATGGAATGGGCCTGCGAAGTCGATGTGGATCCTCCCCCATGGCCCTTTTGGCTTTTCCCACTCTCGGATTGGGGCAACTGGGGGATTGGGGCGAGATTCCTGGCAGGACGTGCATTTCCCCACCCACTGAGAGATATCTTGGTCCATATTGGGCCACCAGACATAGCCCCGAGCTAGGCTCTTCATCCTAACTATGCCCGGGTGCCCCTCGTGAAGTAATTCCAGAACCCTGGTGTGCAGCTTGGATGGCACAACAACTCTATCACCCCACAGTAAGCATCCCCCCTGCATGAACAATTCATTACGCTTATTGACAAACGTTTGAAAATCCCCTCTGTCCACCTTGGGCGGCCACCCCTTCAAAACCCAACCACTGACAGTGTGTATAACAGAGTCTCTTGTGGAGGCCCTGGCCACCTCACTAGAGGAAATGGGACCCAGAGTCAGAGCGTCCAGCAAAAGGACAGGGGCCTCCGGTGTCGGGTCGTCCAGCAGCTCGGGAAGGGGGCAATGGCTGAGAGCCTCTGCATGGCCCAGGGATCGCCTGGGGTGGTGAACCAGTTTGTAGGAATATGCAGACAGAAAAATAGTCCATCTTGTCATACGCGGAGAGAGAGCAGCAGGGGTGGGCTTGTCTCCGGCCAATAGTCCTAGCAGTGGCCGATGGTCAGTAACCAACTCGAATGTCCTGCCATAGAGATATTCCTGGAATTTCTTCACTCCCGCAATAGCGGCCAATGCCTCTCTGTCTAGCTGGCTATAATTCCGTTCAGCGCTAGACAGAGTGCGGGAGTAGTATGCTATGGGCGCCTCTAGGCCATTTGGCAGTCTATGGCCCAAGACGGCGCCAACTCCAAATGGGGAAGCGTCACAAACTAAGACGAGTGGCAATTTAGCGTTATACTGTATAAGGAAACTGTCTTCCGCTAGCAGTCTTTTTACAGCTTCAAATGCGGCAGACTCTGGTTTACCCAAAACCCACGGTACGTTCTTTCCCAAAAGTTTGTGAAGTGGGTCAGCCATGGTGGCCTTGTCCTTTAAGAACATCGACTAGAAATTTAGCAGTCCAAGGAAGGCTTGGAGTTCTGCTTTGGATTTTAGGGTGGGCGCATTCCTGATAGACCTAACCTTACTTTCCGTGGGGTGGATGCCTGCGCCATCGATCTTGTAGCCCAGGAACTCGACAGAGGGGACAGTGATCATACATTTGCTTTTCTTTAACTTGAGTCCCGCTTCCCTGAATTGGGACAGAACACTCCTCACTCTGTCTCCCAGTTGTTGTTCGGTCTGGGCACTAATCAAGACATTGTCGAAATAGGGCACCACCCCCGGAATGCCCTGCAACAGGCGCTCCATAGTGCTCTGGAAAAGCCCCGGAGCGACACTAACTCCGAACTGGAGCCGGGTGCATTTGAACGCCCCCCTATGCATCACAATTGTCTGTGCCTCTGCCGTGGCATCGTCAACTGGTAATTGTTGATAGGCTTGCGCCAAGTCTAATTTTGCAAAAATTTTGCCTGGCCCCAGGGAGTGTAGTAGATGATGCACAATCGGCACCGGATAGGCGCTCAGCTGCAAAGCCTTATTGATTGTGCACTTGTAGTCGGCGCAAATTCTGACTGACCCATCCGATTTTACTGGGGTGACTATGGGGGTCTCCCATTTCGCATGGTCAATGGGGACCAACACTCCCTGCTTAATCAATTTGTCCAGTTCAATGTCTATTTTTGGCCGTAACGCAAAGGGGACTCTTCGAGCCTTTAACCTGACTTGGGGCATATTGGGGGTTTATATTTAGAGAAATAGGGGTCCCCACATACTTGCCCAAGGAATCTGAAAAGACGTCCTGGAACTCGGTCAGGAGGCTGTCCTTTAGAGGTGACTTGAGCATGCTGTGGACGCCGGTGAAGCCCATGCCAAGGGCTCAGAACCACCCCATGCCCAAAAGGCTGGGCAGCTGTCTGGTCACAACGGTCAGTGGCAAGGTTCTTTCATAGTCACCGTAGGTTACTCGGAACATGCCAACACCTTCGACAGGAACTCGGTTGCCCTGGTAATCGAGAATCGGCAGCCTTTGCCTTGCGAGCTAGTCCTTTTGAAACTATGGTAGAATTGACTTCAGGGTTGCCCATGACATTATGGAAAGAGCCGATCCGGTGTCAATTTCCATTTCACAGGGTCTGCCATTGATTTCGACGATCGTGGAGACCTTGTCCTCGACCACCGTGCTGGCCTGGTCAACGTGTGTGCTGTAGCCATCTCGCAGTTGAATTTTGCGCCGGTGCTTTGCGCCGCCATCTTTGGTTGGTTGTTTTTGGCGTGTCGATTCTGGTTGGCCGTGGTGGTCACGTGGTTGGTGTTTTCTGGGCAGAGCGGCCCTATAGACTCACGCCAAATGCCCCTTCTTATCGCAACGTCTGCAAATGGCCTCTTTGTATTTGCATGACAGTCTATCATGGTTTCCGCCAGAACTCCGGCAGCTTCGCCGGGGGCTGTTTGAGTCTTTTCGTTTTTCCGTCCGGAAAATGTCCTTGTCTGAATCAGCCTCCGAGCTGGATCGGGCATCCTCTCTGTGGATGGGTAAGGACTTGGAACTGTCCTTGCTGGTCAATGGGCGCTGCAGGGCTTCCGCGGCTTTCGTGGAGGCTTTGTGAGCCCTGGCCTCATCTAGGGCACCCGAAAGTGTCAGGTCCGGTTTGGCGAGCAGCCGCCTCTGTAATCTTGTGTCGCGAACACCACAGATCAGTTGCTCTAACAATGCATCGTCAAGATCTCTGTAGTCGCAGTGGGTCGTGGCTTTGCGGAGGCTTGCCATACAGGCACTAACCGGCTCTCCCTCCCATTGGATGCGCTGTCGGAACTGGTACCGTTGCACAAACTTGGAGGGCACGGGAGCGTAGTGAGCCCGAAGGGTCGTCATCAGGGTGTCCCAGGGGACAGTCTGGACCGGCGTTGGCTCGCTGAGTGACTCTGCCATCTCGAACACGTCCGGTCCGCAGTGGCTCAGGAAGAGGGCTCTTTTTCGGTTTGCAGAGAGCCCCTGCATATCGCTGGCTTCGAGCGAGCACTCGAACCGAGTTATGTATGAAGCCCATTTTTCGCGGGCCGGGTCAAAAGGCTTGGGCGGAACGTAGGCAGACATGTTCGGTATGCCTCCACTTGTTCGCCTCGTAGCCTAGCTGAAGCTCGTGTCTCACTGAGCCGCCTCTTGTGACTTTATCCCACCTTCGTTGCCAATGTGGTGGCTTGGGAATTAACGAAGGCACAAGGAGGCAAGTGACAACAGCTCTTTATTATATAGTGAGACTTCAGCAAAGAACTGAGGCTGCAGCCCTCCTTATATACAGTTCTGGAAAGACTGTCAGCCAATCAGGAATTATTCCCCTATTCAAAACTCTCTCCGAAATGTAACAGAACACAACAAGCCTCTTCTCTTATTAGAATAGAATAGTATAACAGGGTTGGAAGTCACCTTGAAGGCCTTCTAGTCCAACCCCCTGCTTAGGCAGGAAACCCTATATCATTTCAGACAAATGGTTGTTTAATCTTTTCTTAAAAACTTCCAGTGTTGGAGCATTCACAACTTCTGAAGGTAAGTTGTTCCACTGATTAATTGTTCTAATTGTCAGGAAATTTCTCCTTAGTTCTAGGTTGCTTCTCTCCTTCATTAGTTTTCATCCATTGCTTCTTGTCTTGCCCTCAGATGCTTTGGAGAATAACTTGACTCCCTCCTCTTTGTGGCAGCACCTGAGATATTGGAACACTGCTCTCATGTCACCCCTAGTCCTTCTTTTCATTAAACTAGACATAACCTATTCCAGCAACCATTCTTTATATGCTTTATCCTTGAGTCCCCTAATCAGGGTTGAAATGCTATCGGTTTGGACAGGTTCTCCCAAATTGGTAGTAAAAAATGCTACCGGTTCGGCAAACCAGTATTTCTGACGATCAGCTGGGCAACGATCAGTTGTGACATGTGATTTATATTAGCTAGAATCGTCAGATTTCCTGCTTTCTAGCTAATCTAAATCGTGTTGCATAGTGGATCCTCCCCTCCTTGCTGTTTTGCTTATCTTTACAAACTCAGAAGGCTTAAAAATTTTCCCTTTTTAGTGCTGTGCGGGTGCACTTCAGGCACGCATGCACAAGTGTGCATGCACATGCATGCACATGCAAAGCACAGGCTCGGTAGCAGACTCACAGAATCAGTAGCAGACTGCAGAGGATTTCACTGCTGCCCCTAATCACTTTTGTTGGCCTTCTCTGCACTCTTTCTAGAGTCTCAACATCTTTTTTACATTGTGGTGACCAAAACTGGATGCTGTATTCCAAGTGTGGCCTTACGAAGGCATTATAAAGTGGTATTATCATTTCACGTGATCTTGATTCTATCCCTCTGTATATGCAGCCTAGAACTGTGATGACTTTTTTGGAAGCTGCAGCATATTTCTGGCTCATATTTAAATGATTGTCCACTAGGAATGCAAGATCCATCTCACAGTTACTACTATGAGTGAGGTACCACATAAAATGTGCATTTTGTTTTTCTTACCTAAATGTAGAATGTTACCTTACTTGGCTGAGTTGAAGTGGTCTCCACCCATCCCAGCCAAAAACTATACTGGTAAGAAATCTATTGCCACATTCCACACCTTTTGTCTCTGTTTTAAGGCACTCAAGTTATCTTCTAACTTTAGAAGACACCTTGAAGCTGTTCCAGATGGTGCCATAGAAGAGAGGAAAATGCTATTTTAACACTGATATTGGTAAGGAGAACTTAATCCTATTTGTGGCACAGGATCAAATTGACATGTCATGGGGACACAGCTGAAAAAATTGCTAGGACGTGTTTGGGGCATGATTAAATACCACTGATCTAATTCCCTAATCTAACCAAACAAAGGGCACAATATGAGTGATAAATCCAGTCAATATGTGCCTGGATATAGAATTAATTTCTAAACTGGAATGTGTATTGATTGCAAAAGTTGTCTGGCTTTGTCTATGGGTTTGTATCTTAGGGAGGGAGAAAAGAAATAGGCGAAATGACAATTCATCAGTTGAAGCCCCACATAAACTGAGAACCAACATGTTCAGCAAGCACTAAATCTCCTAAGTATAAACTAGCAAAGAAAGAATGAATTAAAGTTTATGAAAATATATGACTGGATTGTATAAAATTACTTATTACTTTCATCTGATGCTAAAACTGATTTATTCTCTTCCAGCCTCAATGTATCTTCCTGAAGATGGTAAACATCAGGCTCCAGAACTGCAATAAACTTGTCCTATTATTATTTCAACCTGCCCGAGCTTGTTAGGTGACTCAAGGCTTTCTTTCGGGCTAAAGTGCCTAAGGTTTTCTTTGGCTGAAAAGAGACAGGGTGGGTGCATACATGGATTCTTTTATTTTTTCTTCTTCTTCCAAATAATCTGATTGCATTTCTCTTCAGGTAACATCTGTGCTGAGGAAAGCAATTGTTATATTGCTTCATTATAATTATACGATCAGCAAGTTCCTTGATATAAAAATACATGTATTTTTATGCTTTCTAAGGGAACAATGGGGCAGTGACAGGGAGTGGGGGAAATAAGTGTTATTTTAATGTTTTGTAAAACATTTTGCCCACTTCTTCCCTGTTGATTTTAAGCAATCTAAATCATGAGAAAAGAGTATTGCAGATCCTTTACTATTTATACAGCTATTGTCATGTTAATAAAATATATTATAGATAAACCAGTTTATTATGTATAAACTTTAATGAGATCTTCATCACAATAAGATGGTTTGCTGCTTCTATGAAACACAATATATTTATTTTATAATTAGCAAATACCGTATATACTTGAGTATAAGCTGACCCAAATATAAGCCGAGGCACCCAATTTTACCCCCCAAAACTGGGGAAACTTATTGATTCGAGTATAAGCTGGGGGTGGGAAATGCAGCGGCTACTAGTAAATTTCAAAATAAAAATAGATACCAATAAAATTACATTAATTGAGGCATCAGTAGGTTAAATGTTTTTGAATATTGATTTCAAAGAAAAACAGTAAACTAGCTCTGTAAGTGGAAAAAAGGATCAACAAAAACAAAAATCTTGTCACCATGATGAAGAGAAGCAGTTGTGAAATGAGTGACACGGTTGTTAAGAATGCTACAATGGGCATAAATGATGACCAGTCAGAAGTGCGAGGACCTGTCAGAAATCACTTTTTTCAGCCCTCTGGGTAGTCCTTTTGTGCATATGGACTACTCAGAGGGCTGAAAAAGTTATTTTTGACTGGTCCTTGCACTTGTGACCAGTCCTCGAACTTACGACTGTCCTCACATTTTACGTTTTTGCCCTATCTTGTCACCATGGTGAAGAGAAGCAGTTGTGAAATGAGTGACATGGTTGTTAAGAATGCTGCACAGGCATAAATGTGAAGATGGTCATAAGTGTGAGGACCGGTCAGAAGTGCGAGGACCTGTCAGAAATGACTTTTTTCAGCCCTCTGAGTAGTCCCTATACACATATATCACATGACCAGCTAGCCACACCCACCCAATCACTGGCTTGATCTAATTTCAGGCAAGTTCAAGCCTCTCCCTCTTTTTTCTTTTTCTTCCTCTTTCTTTGTCTCTTTCTTTCTTCTCTATCTCTTTCTTTCTCCCTCCCTTTCTCCTTCTTAATGTGGCATTCTTAGAGCTCCACTACTGATTAGCTTAGCCCAGGGGTGGGTAAATGTGGTCCTTTTACAACCTGTGGACTTCAACTCCCAGAATTCCTGAGACAGCCAAGCTGGGAGAACCCACTCCTGGCTTAGCCTGAGCAAGGCTAGCTAGCAGCCAATTACAAGAAGCTCTCAATTACAATCAGCTCTCAACTCAACCTCAGTGCACATGGGATCTCCCTAAACAGTGAGGATTTCTTTGTTTCTTTCTTCCTTTAAGCCCCCCCCCAGCCCGTTTTTGCTTCCAGGAGGCTGCAGGGAGTCTTGCTAGGCACCCCCCTCATGCCCCTAGCAAGCCTGCCTGCCACTCTTGGGAGCCAAAAAGGAGCATGGGGGAGGGGCGCCGCACCCCCCCATGCCCCATTTTGGCTTTAGGAAGCCTCCCTGCCACTCTTGGGAGCCAAAAAGGGGCGCGGGGGAGGGGCGCCGCACCCCCCACGCTCCATTTTGGCTTTAGCAAGTCTGCCAGCAACCCAGGGAGCCAAAACCATTGCAGGAAAAAAGGGATTTTTTCGTGACTCGAATATAAGCCGAGGGGGCTCTTTTCAGCCTGAAAAACGTGCTGAAAAACTCAGCTTATATTCGAGTATATACGGTAAATAAATAAATATAGTTATTTGTTTGAACATTATAGATTTTTTTTAATAGGTTGTAACATTTCTGGAAATTTTGAAGATCTTTTTCATTAGTGGTCTAATTCTGAATATTTTTAAAAAGGTCAAATATAAAGAAACAATTGGCTAATTTGTTTACTGGGATTTATTTATTCTTCCTCTAAATGGCTTCCCATTCTCAAGGGTTTTTGGATTTGAAATGTCATTTCCTCCTTCCAATTCTTTTCCTTTGGGAAAAAGACAAAGTAAAAGCATTTTCTCCCATCAGTGAGAATAATCTGCATGCACACACAAAATGACCCGAGAAAAATATGCAGATCATTTAAATAAGCAGAATTGTCTCTTTCAAACAGATAAATATACTTTCTTATATTCTCATAACAAACTATGAGAACTTGGATCTCATTTCTGCATTTCACATTCAGTTTATGGCTTTGGGCACACTGTACCTGTTCATCTAGTCCAGAAAGGTATTTTCCATAACAGCCAGTCATGCACTTGATGCCTGTAAGACAGTGGTTCTCAACCTGTGGGTCATGACCCCTTTGGGGGTCAAATGACCCTTTCACAGGGATCGCCTAAGGCCATCGGAAAACACATATACCGATGTTTTCGGGTGGCAGATCTAGCCAAGAAGAAAGAGAAAGTGAATCTGTGGAGAAGAAGGAGAAGGGCGTGTGGTTCTGCAATGTGCATTTCCAGGGAGGAAAGCATTTTTGGGCGGCAGCATAGATTTGGAGAGGGGATCTCAGCGCTACCAGCCAAAAACACTTGCTGAGATTGCGGCAACAGTGTTTGTGTGTGGCTGTGTCTTGCCTTATGCCCCCTGCACAGCGGCCACTTCACCAACCGAGTCCTGACTTCTACACTTCCCCGGGCCGCTTCTGGAATCAGAAGTGACCAAGGCAGCAAAGGTGCAGGGGGCTTCCTGGGAAGCCTAGCACCCAGCAGGGAGGAGCCCAGGCAAGGGTTTGGGGTCTCAGCAGAATAAGCAACCAAAGCCTGTCTCCACTGGCATGCCTGCCTCTCCCCCCCTTTCTCAGAAGAAGAACTGCTTGCTGGCCCTGGGTGCCCGAGAGAAGCGCTGGGTGGCTATTTTGAAAGGGCAGGAGCGGTTTATGCAAGTCTGAGCTTCCTCGATCGGGGCGCCTCCCTGTGAATTGCTGCCCAGCCTGGCCTGGGTGTTTGGAAAAACACTACACTGCTGGAAGGGGAAGGGGATAGGAGGAGGGGGAGGGGCATTACCCAGAGGCCAGCTGGCAGATAAAAGCTGCAAGGCTCTGCCGTAGTTCTTTCAGGTGAGTCATCTCGCGTGGTTCTCAGGTCCCTGCCCAAACTGACCTGGAAGCGGTGTATCATTCTCACACCTGCAAGTGAGGCAGCAGCTGCTCTTGCCAGTAACTGAGCCCTCTGCTTGCGTCAAGGAGCTGGCAGCTGGTGGGAGGAAGACAAGGACGGGCGCAATATGACACGCCCCTTTCAGACCAGTCTGGCCAGCAGGTGGGTGAGCAGGCAGCCCTCAGGGAAGAGCGCTGCACTGGGTGACACATCTCCCAGTCGCGGGCTGCAGGCGGGGCCCGAAGTGGGGGGTGAGCTTCTCCAGCCAGCGCATGGTGCTGCCGAGGTGGCGGGGCTGAGAGCACTGCTGCCGGCTTGGGAACAGCTGTCTCACCAGGGAACAGGCTGTTAACTGGTTGTCCTCCGGTAAGAGGTGCGCTGGCCCTCTTGGAAAAAGTGGGGGTGCATGCATGGAAGGTGTGCACATGCGCAGTGCGGGTTGCATGTGCACATGCACAGTGTGAGATGTATGCGCATTAGGAGCATGGGGGTCATGCACGCATGCACAAATGCTCGCACACTCAGACCTTTGGCATGCAACGCCAAAAAGGTTCATCACTGACATATACACACATAGTAACGAAAATAATTTTATGTTTGGGAGTCACCACAACATGAGGAACTGTATTAAAGGGTCGCGGCATTAGGAAGGTTGATAACCACTGCTCCAAGACATTTAAAAACAGAATGGATCATATTTTGATATTCAGCTTTTGATATTTAGAAAAAGATCAGCCCTGTATCTCGTCAGCAATGGACAATACTGCATAGGCACCTCAATTCTTCTTCTCCCGAGACGCTCTGTATAAATGGAGCATAGTATCCTTCCTTCAGTTTAACTGTTGGGCCCCATGTCAAACTGTAGATAACATTGTGACCAGTTGTAACCTGAGGGCATATACTGGTTCAATGTCTGATTTTTTAAAAAAATATAAATGATGCTGCATTTCAATGGTCAGATATTCCAAACATAGATATTTGAACATGATTTTTTTTAACATTTAGATTTTATTAGGTTCTACTAATCTAGTTGAAATAATATATATTGCTAGTCCATATATTATATGCCGAATGCTAAATAAATAATAAATCAGTCCTAATCAGATGAATGATAGTTGGACGGAAGAATGAAGTATTATCTTCTAAATCTGCATACTTGTTGCATCCATTGAAATCTTCTTCAGCTGAGTTAAAATTTACAGGTATGGTGATAACTTAAAAAGTCTGATATAACATTTCTATTTACATTCTTCAGATTGATCTTGAATAGCAAGTGGCCATTGATTGTTAACTATTATCTGGTGCAAAAAGCTCTTAGTATAATTGTCATTAAGCTAGTTTTGAGATTGTTGTCCTAAACAAAATTACCTATTTTATATAGGTTGAAAATCTATTTAATACTAACTATAAAATCGTATGTTAGAAAGTAATATTAAGTAAAAATCTGAATAAATCTTTAATGGATTGGTCCTTACCACCAAGCCCTACCACATACCTGTAGCAGACAACAACAACAACAATATGAGGTCAATAGTTTATTCAATGTAATAGGGCATTACAAATCCATCTGTAAATAAAATTACTTATAAGAATTGATATCATTTATGGAGTTCCAGTTTCTTTTAATTCTGCTAAATGGCCAAGCTACTACTTTTATCTATTACTTAAGGCACCGGATTAATAGCACAGAGGCCTGAGTTCTAGACCAGCTTTAAGCATAGAAGCTAACTGGGTGACCTTGAGCCAAACACTTTTAAAGAGTAGTTTAAAACTCAAGCACCATTTTTTATACTGGTTAAGATATTAGGCTATAAACTAGGTTACTATGATTTCTATGAAAGATAGCTGGGTTAGCCCTGTCAGCCAGTCACTGAGCAAATACAGAATGAAAACTTGTCAGTGAGAAATGGCAGTAAAAGAGAAATTAAGGCTGATTGAAGAAGTAATTTTCAAAACAACTAAAAGTTTTGAAGGAATACTAATGTAAACAAGTAACATTCACAAAGTGAATGGGGAACACAGCCATGATGAGGATATAGCAGGGAAAGATAAAAATTATTGGGAAATGACATTTACACAGTAATAATTAATGAACATTCCTGGGAGTTAAAAATAAGATATCAGGTGCATTGCAATTTTTCAGAAAGAGAACAAGCCTAATGTACTATCTGTGCAATCTTTTTTTTCCCTTGACCTAGAAAGAAAGAAAGAATTTTAAAGAATGAGGGCATGAGAGGGCATCATATGTAACTGTGTTTGGAAGTTGGGGTGACAGAATTTCTTTTAGGAAAGGAAGGAAAAGAAAAGAGGATTGAACAGCCAGTTTCCATGTAAATAGAAGGAATGGGGGAAAGAAAGTGCAGGAGAGGGGGGGGGGGTGGGAGAGAGAGAGGGAGGAAGGAAGGAAGGAAGGAAGGAAGGAAGGAAGGAAGGAAGGAAGGAAGGAAGGAAGGAAGGAAAGGACTGAAAACTGCATGAAATGAGAAATAAGATACCAGAAACAATGATAGGAATGAGGAGGAAGACCTACATATCTTTCTATTGTACAATGTGGTAGTGATTTTTCCATTGCTTTTGGAATATCCACTCCCTTGGGATTTTCTTGGTGTCTCTATCCAAGCGTAAAGAAAATTTAGCTTTTTTGAGAATCAATATATTTCCAACTAGTATATGCTGCCATCTGCCATAATAAATGTTAAAATGAAATATATACTTACATAGATGTATAGTGCAAATTAAACAAGCAGCCATAGTAATAAAAACACATTTTTGTTCAGAAATCTTTTCCTGTGTAGTTTTCTTGAGAGAGGCTCATTTCTGAAATCTGTGTGCAACACCATTTTAGGCTTATATAAGATGAAAAGCTTTTATAACATTGAAAGTATTAAATGAGACATAGGTTACTCCAGGGCAGTGTTTACGATGAATAGTTCCTTATAACCTTTTACTCAATTTAATGTCAGTGCTGCCTATAAGGATAAAACATTCATTGTGGAAAAGTAGACCAAAAAATTTAAGCATTCTTTAAAAACATTGATTGAATTAAAAATCTCATGAGTGCTGATCACCACGAACACAAGATAAAGGGCCCATTTTTAAGATAATTTCAACACAACCTGAATAACAGAGGACTTTTATGATTTTACTCTTGGCCAAACAGCTAATTCTGCAGACCTTCTTAATAACTATATCAGGCATTCACAGTATAAAAATTTGACTTTGAGATCAGCCAGAAAGAAAAGAAAAATCTCATGTTGTGCCTCTTTCCATCAATAGTTGAACTTATTCAAGGCGAATGATATAGTTTGGTATTAACCTTTATCTCTCTCATTTCCCCACAACCTGGAGAAAAACCAACTTGAATCATCTAAGGCCCATCTCCTTATTGGACTGCACTTTGGTCTGACAATGTAGTCAGAAAGGGCAGAGGTCTGCTGAAGTCTACTAGTTGGATCCACAATCACAAGCTAAGGAGGCTGCAGGGGTTTCTAGGAACCAAAACTAGTCCCTCCAATATAGTTTTTCCTTATAGTGTTTCCTTCAGGAAGAGAAAACAATTGCTCAAAAAATGAATAAAATAAAATAAAAACGATCAGTATGTCATTGAGTATTACTGTTCTATCAGTTAGTATTTCTATTCCACTCTCCCTACCACTATAGCCAAGTCAAATATGACGATTCATTGTTATGTGAAATAATCCTGATGTACAAAGACCAAGAAATGTTGACTTTCATTATCATTAACTAGTTGGTTGGTGCTGTTCTGATTTGTAGATAAACATTTCAAGCACAACACATCCATAAATCCTGCTGTATATTATTGAAACATGAACAAAAACAAACCAGCATTAATCAATGCACATTACACAGAACCTACAATCAAACCTATTTGAACTTACTTCTTAATATTGAAGCCTTTCCCCCAAATAATTCTGCCTTTATTCTTCTAGAGCTACCTATCACTCAGATTATTTAGAGTGAAATGAATCTCCACCTTCCCAGCTCTGTCCTATATTGCATCCCTTCTGGGAATCTAAATTGCTTTCAAAAGATGAGAAATCAATTATTGTAAATTTGGGATTTTAAATATTGGGGCCAATGTTTAATTCGGTTTTATTTGGCTTTTAAATTTTGTATATATGTTTTTTATTTATGGCTGTTCACCGCCCTGAGTCCCCTCGGGGAGAAGGGCAGTATATAAATTTAATAAAATAAATAAATAAATAAATAAATTTCCATTTTGGGAAAGACAAAAAAAATCTGATTACTTAAGAGATTTGTGCAAGTTGTTTAGTTGGACAAATGTTGAAGCAATGATAAAAACTTCATCTTTCACCTTTAAAAATTCATAGAATGTTTTTAACCACAGAAAATATTTTGAAAGAAAAAAAGGAGAAGGGAAGAAAAGAGATTGGCATTTCTGTCTTAGCATAACATAGTTCTTTGTAGCTTTTGGTTTTTCTTAAAAACTCAACAAGATCCATTTCAGTCTTATGATTTAATATCTCTTCCCTTCATGTAAATGTTTGTTGTAGATTCAGCTGAGGTTCCCCCAATGTTATTAGCATCTCCTCTTCCTAAATGACAGTGGGGGGAAGGTGGGAAGAGAAGGTAACCTCACAACTTTCGCTTCCCTTTGCAAAAAAAGAAAATAGTGTATCCCTTTTCGACATGTTGTTTTGCTGGTGTGGTCATCTCAAGTCTGGAGGCTAACCAAGGAAAATCATGTGAGCACCCTACATTATTGTTATACTGTCTTTGCTTGGTTCACTCCATATTTACAATTGTGCATCAGTACAATTCAAAAGAGCAAACATATACTGTGTATAATTGTGGGGTTTTTTTTTCAATAATTTGTCCCTTTATTCAGAAATACCTGTAGTATTATGCTTCAAAAGCTAATAACTACTGTTGGTTGATGTTGTGGACGCCTAATCAGACTGGGAAATCTAATACAACTGGAACCCTCTAACTGTGCATTCCAAACAAGGCTTCTTTCTGTCTGTTAATATTAGGTCTTATGCTAAGGAAGCTCCAGCTTTATCAAGTTCAAAAGGGTGTGCAGAAAGGAATTCTCTATGGCTGCCTCCCCTTAAAACATTCTTTAAAAATCTTTAAAGCCTTAGTCTGTGTGACTTGTAGAAACAGTGTATGAATCCTTTTTTAAAGTTGGCTGTTGGGGGCCAGTCTGTTAGAGGTTAGGTTAAAATCATTAAGAAACCACTGTGGTCTTAAGTCTTGAGAAAATAGCAGGCTTTAGATCCCATAAGGGAAGAATTATTGGTAATACCTGTGAGCTCACAAAACTTTCTTAGAAAATATTTATTGTGTTTTCTTCCCATCATTCAAGATTTTTCATTGGTTCTAGTGGGAAAATGGTATTCAGTGCAGCAAGCATTTTCTGAGCATAATTGGGACTTGCAACACCATGGCTAAGCACTGCAAATTGTTAAGCAGAAATTCATGTGACCATGATAAGTTATGACATCACTTCCCATTTGAACAAAACATCATATGACTGTGACTTGGGATTTTACTTCCAGATTCTCCATTAACTCTGCTTATTGAAATCTGGTTGGGAAGCATAAATATGGCAATCACATAATGCTGTACCAGTTGTAAATGAGAAGATTGATTGCAAAGCTGTACATTATTGTAACTTTGAATGATTGCTAAATGAGGCAGTTGGTAAGTGAGGACTATCTGTATGCTTTTATAAATTTGGAAGCAAAGACACATTAGTTCTCTGGCTTCCTTCCCCTTTCTCTGTACCTGGTCCCCATTTCTGGGCTTATCAAAAGGGGATTAAAATAAAAGAATGGGCTGTAGTGTAGTCAGCACAGCCTAAACTGCTCTTTCTCAGCTTTCTACCCACTTCTGCCCTTTGCACAGCTGATCCCCTTCTTCCTTTCTTGAGTCCTGGGTGAAACTTGCCTGCAAACAGCCAGGTCCTTCTTTCCTGCTCTTGGTTTTTGGGTGGAACTCTTGTTCCTCTGAGTCTTCCCTTTTTAGAGGGAAGTTATCTGACTAGGAATGAACAATTGAGCCACACCTTAACTTTTCTCTCCAGCCATTCCATTTATTCTATCCACATATTTTTTTTCTTCCTCTCCTCCTCTTCTCTTTATAATTTTTACTCAGGCCTCTAGTCACTAACACCAACAACATATATCAGGCTGCATGAATATGACTTCTGTCTCTTCATTTCCCCATAACAATCTTGTCTCATAGCCAGGTCAGTTCATCAGCCTTGCAACAACACAGCTGCCATTCAAGGCCAGAATTGAGCATCTTTCTGTTGTAGATTCATGTCAGCAACCATGAAGGCCTGAGCTTCTTTCCTAGAACACTCTAGGAAAGTCATGCTCTAGGGCAGGGGTTTCAAACTCAAGGCCCGCGGGCCAGATCCGGCCCATGGGGTGCTTAGATCTGGCCTGTGCGGCCATGCTAAAACAGTGAAGCCTTCTGCCAGCAAAAACAGAGTTTGGGAGGACTGTGCACAGCCTCCCCGAGCTCCATTTCCATTGGCAGAAGGCTGCAGGATACCATCATGGATGGGTGACATTGAGCTGGCATGCCCATCCTGTTCATGCCCACTCACTGGCCACACCTGCCCTCCCCCCAAGGTCAAACACGACCCTGATGTGGCCCTCAATGAAATAGAGTTTGACACCCCTGCTCTAGGGGAAGGGCCTAAAACTTCAACTCCAGACTTGGTTCTCGTTGAGCTATGGGTTGTATAATGTCAGCTCTTTTCCTTTAATGGTGTTATTTTATTTGTTTTTATTTATTTATTTCCATGTTCCGTTTGGCTACATCCTTCTAACTTGTCCAGAAACCCCTCATGCTCTTGATGAATCTTAATGTGACCAAACATCTCTCCAGTGGTACAGATATATTTGAAACAGATATGACTAGTGTTTTCTTTATACAGCAATACAAACATGATATATGATCCTGAAGATTTCCATAGTACTTGCTTCCTTATATAAGTCTCCAAACAGTTTGTTATTTTATACATCCCTCATGTAAACTTTCCTGGAAAAAATAAAAACAAGAAACAAGAAAAAATACGTGTTTTGTAAGCTGAATAAGAGGGGGGAAAAGAGGAGAAGAGGGGGAGACAAAGGGTGAAAAAACAATTTGTTAAGCTTTATGTGGCTAATGACATGTGGGCCACTAGTTGAGCTAATGAGACAATATCCAATTTGTCTGTTGTTCAGAATTTGACCTTCTGTTGACTTCCCAGAACATTCTAGGAGTATGCAAAATATTACAATGTGTTAAAGCTTATCCCAATAAGTTCATTCCACTTAATTTGAATAATCAAGTAAAACTCAAGCAGGAGGAGGTTGTCATTAAAGTTGGCAGAGCATTTTGCTGACATAATATTTATTAATGTAAGCAGATGCCACTCATTCTATCCATTTCGAAGCCATTCAGTGAATATAGACTGAGTTAGAGGATCATTCATCATCAACTTTTGCAATGGAAGAAAACATTAGAAATAGGGAATACTCAGTCATAATGAATCTTACAGAAAACAATTGATTCATTCATGGTGAAAGAAATCTCCTGCCATATAGCAATTCAATGTGCACCAGTTAAAGTGATGTGATGTTGAACAACTCCCTGCCTGCTGACTCTCTTTTTTGGCATGACTTCTAGCAAGCAAGTTAATACTAACAGGTCCTGAGTTAAAAAGTAATAACTTTTATACTTGCATAGCTGAGAACAGTTGTATAGTTTACAAGCGAGATAATGTAATGTACTTTCTTTCAATTGTCTAGCTTGGAAGCATCTGCCCAAATCAGCAATAATTACAGAATTTTTCAGAAATTATTATTAATAAAAAAAATATTTTGAAATGAAGTTGCAGTTCTTTAGCTGGTATTGGCCTTCATACAAACTGAATTCTTCGCAAGAATCTAGGATGTCATTATATAATGGTGTAGTATATGTGCAGATCCAAGCAATGTGACCTTTTGTAACTGACACATGGAAATTCTATTAATATGCATATTTTCTAAGTGGTGTCCAAAATTTTTTGATATGGCATCTAGTGTATCATTAAACATTGGGATCACCATGGCTGGTTTGTGCCATAAACTTCGAATTTAGATTTTCAGACTTCGATACTTTGTTATTGTCTCCAATTTTTTCTCTTCTCTTCTACTATTACTTGATATTGCTACATCAATTATCCACATTTGATTCTTTTTACTATTATTATGGCTTGTTGTACAGTCAGTCTGATGTTCAGACTGGATTCAGCATTTTAATCTGCTTATTGAGTCCTTCCCAAACACCTGAGATAGGAGATGTTGATGTTTGATAGTGTTAAAGATATCGTCACAAGATGTAAGCTGTTGTGAATAAAGCTGCCTTTTGCAATTATCTGATAATGATTTTGTCAATGCCAGTGGTGTTCAAGTAGTTCAACAAGTTCCAGTTGTTTATTATTATTGGGATGAGGGAGTATTATGGGGTCTTACATTGTGAAATGTTAATGTTATAAATCTGCCTAGAATCATTATATGAGGTAGGTACTCAAATATATTTGTTAAATAAATAAAGTGCATTTTGGCTATGAAATAAATTAGCTTTGCATCACCCTTTCTCTTGCCACCTTTATCAGTCTCAGAAATTTTCAAGCAATGATTAAGTGAATGTTTTTTTTTATTGAAAAAGTTTTTAAAGTTTTACATACATTTTCTCCCCCCTCCCCAACCACCCCCCGACTTCCCAGAGCAAATACAAGATAAAATACAGCTCAAATTCTCTAAATTAAACTCCATTTCACACTTATCATAATCATAATCATTAAACAAATAGATAAAAGGAAAGCAAGTCTTCTTTCTCCTTATTCCATCTAATTCAACAAAATTAATATCCATTTATAATTACAGCAGTTAATAAAACAATTAAGTATTACCTAATCAAACCTATCATTACTCAATTTAGCTAATTGTTACTTAACAAATTATTAGGTCTATACAATTTAACAAAATATTTTATAACTTCTTTCATTTAAAACAAAAAACAACAACAACAACAACAAAAGGAAACCCTCATTCAAAACCCCAGATTTAAAATAAAATACTATATAAACTCTTCCGTCCTCCACTTTTAAACCATCAAGGTCCAATTATAATTAAAACACTTAATAAAATAATAATAATAATAATAATAATAATAATAATAATTTTTAATTAATAATCAAACCTCTTATTAATTTATCAATACATATTAACAAATCAACTAAGAACATCATTTAAGAACTATATCAAACATTTAAATTCTTCATACTAGATTAAACCAGTTGCTAATCTTCTTGTCTTCACATCTTCCAACAGCATATAAGATATCTTCATTTGCGTCTACCCACCTAAATAAAAATTGCTTCTTTATATAAAAAAAAACCCCCGAGTGACTTTATAATTATATTTGAAATGGTATCCATCAAATCCAGTCAAAAATTAGATTAATAAATTCATCAGACGTATTAGGGAAACCACCAGATCAGCTGCAATTGCCCTAGGTCCATAGTCCTTTTGCCTTATATTTATTACCATCAAACAGGAAACTCCAATTTGCTATATTCAATAAAACTTCTACGATTGCAATTAAGTCCAAATTTATTACAGTCCTTAATAAAATATTCCAAATCATTCAAGTCAGGGCATATTTCACAGCCCAACACACCAGCATTGCTGTGATCTGTTTATTCTTCTCAAAATATTCCAATACAGCTGTAGGTTGCCTCCTCATCGTCGCTCATTGCTTAGTTAACTGGCATTAAACTGCTGTCTGTTTTTTTCCCCCCAAAAGTTCAAAATCTTTAAACAGTTAAACAATACTTTTTAAGGACCATCATCTCATCAAGCAGGGTTATTTTCCATTTTTCCAGTCTTTCTTCTTTTCCTTTTTACGAACTTTCTTCTTAACTTTGATCCCTCTGCCTTTTTTAACTCCAGTAAAATTTTGCAGTTTTTGGGATTGCTTTTTATAAAATTTTTGCAGAAATGTAATTTCTTCTGGAAACAGCTCTTTAAATGCAGATTGGGTTTTATAAAAAAAAATTCGTGTAACCAAAATCTCATCAACTTCCAAAATTTCTTGCTCCTTATTCTGCACAGCATTCATATTTCTCTCCTCAGTAAAAACTGCTATGGTCTGTTTTTGTTCTTTTCCGTCTCCCAACTCTTCATTCAATCCCCCACTGCTAGATTGCAACTCAGTATTTCCATGTATTTCATTGTTTCCAGCTTGAGAAGCTTGAAATATAGTATCAATTCTTTCCAATAAAGCAGAGGTAATTGAATTCCAAGCTTCCTCAAAATCAGACCATATCTGAGGGTTAGTTAACCCTTCTTTGCTTTCAGAAAGACCAGCCATCTTGCCCCCCTTCTTCCTTCCCTTCCAGAAGGACAGGAAAAAAAGAAAAAAAAAGAATATCAAAAAGAAAAAAAAAGACCCTTTACAATTTGTAATTTGTATTGCTGCTTCAATTATTATTATTACATCCTTTCTTGTTTCATCCACTTTTCAAAAAGGAGTTTTACGTTTCAAACAGGGGCTTATCAATAATTACTTTTAGCGACTTCCGCTTCCGGTTCTGCTGGCGACAGACTCTGATCGGGCTAGCTCTGGCCCCAGAGTCTGATCCCCCCCATCTGGAGGCCCTTTGGGCCAAACGCCCCATTATTGGGGCGTTTGCCATTTGAGGGCGGCTCGCCAGGGGTCCCCTGCCTCACTTCCAGGGGCCGGGAGGCCGATGCTGGCGCGCCCGAGGCTCCAGAGGGGGTGGGAGGCGATCGGCGGCTTTTTTCGAGGCCGCGGAGGCACCACAGCGCCTAAGGGGACCGGTGCTAGTTAAGAAGGCACAACGGACTGAACTGACTGACTGGAGAGTGGAGCAGGCATCCTGGAGGCGAGAGGGGGGGGCTGGAGTTTCCCCACCCCCTTGTAGCTGGAAAGGTGCCGTGGCAGAGAACTAGGGGGAAGGAGATGGAGTGAAACCCCTTACTTTGCTGACTTTTACTTGGAGGATGGCTGTGGCAGAGTTTGTTGGAGAGGTCTGGTGGCCTCTCTTCCCGGTGAGCAATGGCGGTAGTCTGACTTCCTGCTTCTTTATTTATGATTGAAGACAACATTCTCCTCTGGCTTCCTGTTTGACCTACTCTATACTTCGGACTCGTTGCTCCTGTGAGCACCCACTGGTGGATATTTGAAAAACTACTCTGACTGCTAATCCCTCTTTCTTCTCTGGAGGTTTGCCTTCTGATTTCTCATCTTCTATTGATCTAAGATGGCTAAGGGCCATAAATCAGCAGCAGCTGATATGGAAAAATTTTTGGAAAGACTGGCAAAATTGGATCAGAAGTTGGACAAGTTAGATGACGTGCAAAAAGGATTATCTGAAATTAAATCTGAAATGACACTTATGAAAAAAGATGTAAATGATGTTCAACAGCTGGCAGAGCAAAACAAGAAGAAGATGGGGGGTCTGGAGGGGGAGGTACGGGCACTCCAGAAGGTGGAGGATGGGAGAGGAAATGCAATGTTAACTTTACAATTGGATAAGATGTCTTATTTGCTCAGGTTCCAAAACGTGGAACAACTTGACCAGGAAAATTTGAGAGAAGTGATGGTTAAAATGTTGGGTGAATTTTTAGAAAGAGATTTGGAGTCTATTGGAAGGGATGTGGACTTGGTGTATAGAGTAAACTCACAATTTGCAACTTTACATAATTTACCAAGAGAGGTTCATATTAAATTTGTGAGAAGGGAACTGAGAGATGAGATATTGAGAAAACAAAGACTGGGGGCGCTGGTGTACAGGGGCAAGGAGATCACCATCCTGAAGCAGATTCCCAGACAGGTACGAGAATCAAGAAGAAAATATTATTTTTTATCAAATAAGCTGTACCTTAAGGGAGTAGGTTTTAGGTGGTTGATTCTGGAGGGCTTGATGATTTTTTGGGAGGACAGTAAGAAGAAAATTAATAATGTAACGGAAGCTAAGGCTTTTTTTGACCAACATAAATCCTTCCTAGGTGGAGAAGACACAGGAGCCGAAGAGGGGGAAGTATTAGATGATCAAGGAGCGGGGGCGGACGGAGCTGTTGCGGCCCAGGAGGAGGGGAGAGGCCAGACCATGGTTTTAAGAGCCAGAACTAGGAAATGAAGAAAGGAGGGGAATCTATTGTTTAATGTTTTTTTTAATTGACATTTTTCTTTCTCTCTCTTTTTTTATCGTATTTTGTATAATTTTTTTTATTTATATAATTTTTATATAACCTGGTTGTTTGTTTCGACCTAAGATAATAATGTCTGTTGTGTGAGAACTTAAAAAAGAAAATAATAATTGAAATATCTTTATATAAAGATATTGAAAATTCAACATATTGTAAACTATAATATTGTATATTTTTAACCAATAAAAACTTTTTTAAATAAAAAAAAAATAATTACTTTTAGCTTTCACTTCTTCACGCCCCGTTAAAACTCAAACGTCATCTTGCTTTCACTTTCAGCTTAGGAAGAATCTTTTAAAGAAAGTAAATCTTTGGAGTTAAAAGAAAAAAAAATATTTGCTGTTTCATTCATACTGCTTGTGCTCTGCCAGCTTGATTCAAAGAATATTTGTTTAAAGTTGGTTGCTGGGATGGTAATGACATCTAGCTCTGCAAAGCAGAGGCATCCAGGGTCCGGAGTACTGACAGGCTTAACGGGGAGCTCTCATCTTCGAGCGACAGATTATGGGTAAAATCTGGCACTCTCAGGGAGCTCTACCCCACCCGTCTACTCACTTTCCCCCCTCATACCAGGGGGAAAGTTTTCAAACCGCAAGACAGCCAATAGTCGCTGTTCTTGCGGTTCTACGGAGCCCTGGGCTGGCGCTTCAAAAAGAAGCGTCCGGCGATGTCGCAGTCCCACCGGAAGTCCGATTAAGTGAATGTTGAAAATGCTTCAGTTATGAAGATTTTGTATAGAACGGGATGGGACTGGATCCTGGTGGGTCAATGATTCAGCAATCTAAAATATAAGGAACTCGCATTAAAATATTTTAGGAGAAAATGCTTTATTATATAGTAATTGCTGCAGTCTAACAGAACAGTCTGTTCTGTTGCTGTATAAACAACATGTAAAAATGTATTCTGAAGATGAAGATAATATCAAATATATATATAAAAGATAAAGATGAAGATAAGGAGATGAAGATGGTATACATCAGGGGTCAGCAACCCACAGTTCTGGAGCCACGTGTGGCTCTTTCATCCCTCTGCTGTGGCTCCCTGTCACCAGTCAGCTCCACAATTGATAGAGCTTTCGGTTAGGACAGGTAGAGGAAAAAGCATGTTGCGCTAGGATGAGACTCTATGGTGGGGGAACTGGACTTCTGGTCGGCAGAGAAAAAAGGACACCACGATAGGAGGAGACTCTATGGTGGGAGAAGCGGACTTCTGGTCGGTTCCAGAATTGAATGGGGGACTTCCGGTTAGGACCTTTGTGGCTCTTTGTGTATTCAAGGTTGCCGACTGCTGGTATATATCAATGATACTATTTGGATCAATCTAAGCACAGATTCCTCATGAACTTTTCCAATTCTGTTACAGCAACAGTAATTAGAGAAAATTCACTTTATTTTTTATCTTTCCCTTAATTCTGTGTCCAATGGCATTCCAAAGTTACATGTTTATTAAAAGAAAAGCTATAGGGTTTAGTCAAAATATGATCATCACAGATAAAAGTTTATTCTTTTGGCCCAAGGGCAGAATAACTGAAAATAAATTCTACTAAGTACTAAGAAATCAGGGAAAATCAAAGTTACAAACCAGACAAGCAAGCAATTAATTTGGAAGTGTTACATATGCTGTTTTAAACTGAAGATTTTAGTGGCTCATTCCTTGCGAAGAAAAGAAATAAGGAAAATATGCATCCAACATCTGCTTTGAATTATATTTGGGGGAAGAATTTAGTTGGTTTCAACCATAGTGTAGAGAGAGAAAGAAAATGATTTCTGGGACCATTCTCATAATAACTTTTGATAAGAATATAAAAACATTCTAGGCTGCAAGTTTATGATCTTAAATGTAACAAGGAGAAAAATAAATTGCAGTTTTCCAAAACCATTTCAGTTACTCTCTTTAATGGTGAATTGACCTCATTCTAACTTAGAACAGAAGTCTGCTAACTCTCTGGAAACAACATTGTTGAATTATTTCTGGATATGTGCAAACTAAATTCTGGGAATATTGCATCTCTGATATGGTACTTTCCTCCTTTCATTTAACATAATTTAAATCCAATATCCATAAGTTAAAATTTATTTGAAAAAAAATATTTTTATACATAAGATTTTACTTCTGAACCAAATAGTTTTTCAGCTGCAGCACAATCAATTTTTAGTCTGTTTGTGAAAGATCAGGCTTTCCAAAAATTGACTACCATCTAAACTTGTGGTATTCTGCCCCTTTAATATCTCTCCTAAGCCAGTGCAGCTGCCCAGCCATGAGCAATTATGTGAGAATTGTTCAAGGATCGAGCCCAATAAATCAAACATATGAGAGAGTATGATGATAATTGTTATTTATTCATTTGTGTCCTTTCTTTGTAGGTCAAAGGCTCAACTGCCCTCTGGACCGCATGGTGGACCCTTAAGTACCCAGGAGGCGGAGCAAAAGGTAAGGAGTGGTCAATGGGTGAGGTGGTCCCTGGGTAGTTAACCCTTACAACACTGAGCCCACAGGTCAGGCATTAACACCTAACAAATCCCCCTCTAAATGACTGACTGTGGGCGTACATGACATTTGACCATTACATCTTACATTAAGAGAAGTGACACCTAGTTTGGTTGTTAGGTATGTGTGTTGCTTACTTGACAGCGGTTTTGTTAGTATGTCAGCAGTTTGTTCTTTTGTCTCACAATGCAATACTTTTATGAACCCGATATGAGAGAGCTGCCTCACATGTTTATGCTTAATATCAATATGCCTTGACCTTTGTCCCACGGCATCAGCTTTGGCTATTTCAATTGCGGCTTTGTTGTCTTCATGTATATGTATAGGGTAAGTGGGTTCGGCCCAGATGTTGGTTAGTAGGTCATCAAACCATACCAAGTTGTTAGCGGCCTTTGATAAACATATGTATTCGGCTTCAGTAGTTGATGTGGCCACTAGATTTTGCTTACCAGTGTACCAGTGTACGGGGCTGTTATTTAGAAAAAATATGTACCCTGAAGTACTTTTTCTGCTTTTTACGTCCCCTGCCCAATCTGCGTCCGCGTAACAAGTTAACACTGGTTTGTTAGTACATTCTGGTTCTAGACATAAAAATGCATCGGTACTGTGTTTCAAATACTTAAGTAATCTTTTTATGGCATCCCAGTGATAAGTGGTAGGTTTGCCAACGTGTCTGGATAGAAGGTTGACGGTTAATGCAATGTCGGGCCTAGTCCAATTTGATATATACAATAAGGAGCCTATTATGGATCTGTATAATGTGTCGTCCTTGAAAGGTTCAGATTCGTCATGCATGCCTTTTAGGAAGTCTGGCTGCATAGGTGTTTCACAGGGTTTTGCATCAAACATGTTGCATTTATGTAATAATTCCAATATTTTTTCTTTTTGGGATAGTTTGAAACCCTTGCTAGTTTTAGTGATTTGTACTCCCAGGTACTTATCAACTTTCCCCAATGTCTTTAATGAGAAGTGTTTTCCTAATTCATTGGCGAAGACCTCGCATTTGCTGGTTTGGTCACTGATATACAATATATCGTCGACATACACAAGAACATATTCAACAGAGTTACCCATATTCTTGATAAAGAAACAATTGTCCGCCGAGGTGGCTTTGAAACCCATTGATCTTAATGTTTTGGACAAACACTCATACCATCTTTTACCGGATTGTTTCAAACCGTATAAGCTTTTGTTTAGTAACCAAGTCTCTCCTTTGTGTGTGTTCTTGCTGTGTGGTGCCCTGACATAAATCTCCTTGTCTAGTTCAGCATGCAGGTATGCGGTCTGCACGTCGAATTGGTGTACCTCTAAATTTAAAATTGAAGCTATCACTAGTGCACATTTTACGCTTTCCGCCCTGACTGTGGGTGAATATGTGTCTGTGTAGTCTTCGGGAAAACGTTGTGCGAACCCCTGGGCTACCAATCTAGCTTTGTATAGTGTCTTACCGCCCTCTAGTGATTTTATCTTGTATATCCATCTAGTACCTATGGTGATCTTATCACTTGGGGCCTTAGCTGGTGTGTACACATTTAAATCTTGCAAACTATTCATCTCCTTTTCCATTGCCTGCTCCCATTTTTCTCTTTCTTCCTTGGGCAATCTTAATACTTCCTCGTAATTATTGGGTGTTATGTGACTGGTGTGTAGTGATAACACATAGTCCTCTAGTTTCCTTGGGATTTTATTTCTGTTGGATCTAATTGGTCTCTCCGGTGGCAATTCTGTGTCGTGTAAATATCTAGCCTCCCTCTCTGATAGTGATTCTATCTTGATGTCAGGGTGATTCTCCTTCCATTCTTTGATCTCTACTTCCTGACTCTTTATTTTTATTCCCTCTGGTTCATCGTTTTCCTCAATGCCCTGTTCTATTGTGTTATGGTCACAACTGTTGGGTTTGCCTTCAGGGAGTATCTCGTTCAGGTGTATCCTCGACCAGTTGGCGTTTTCGTGGAATACAGCAGTGCGTGACACAATGAAGTTGTTATTGTTGTCAATAAACCTGTACCCTTCAGTTCCTGATTCATACCCCATAAACTTTAACCTTCTCGAAACCTTATCTCCCTTTCTGCGTAATTGTTTGGGAATATGAACGTCAGCGGTGACTCCGAATATGTGGAGGTGGGCTATCTGTGGCTTTCTCTTATACATTATTTCGTATGGCGTTTTGTCTATTACGCTGCACCATAATCTGTTTAGCGTATAATTGGAATATATGACTGCTTCTGACCAGAAGTGCTGCCCTAGTCCAGTATCTTCAAGTACACACCTCATCATAGTCTGTAGAGTTCCGTTCCTTTTCTCTACGACGCCATTTCGAAAAGGCGAGAACGGAGCTGACGTGAACCTTAATATGCCCTGCGCTTTTAGCCAATGAGAGAATTCCCTAGACATGAATTCGGATCCCCGGTCCGTCATTATTTGTTTGATTCTTATGTTGTGCTGAAGCTCTATTTTCTTATAAAACTCCTTAAATTTTTGGAACACCTCATGTTTATGTTTGAGGGTGTATACGAAACCGTAGCGACTAAAATCATCCACTATGGTAAGGAAAAATCTTTTTTTGTATTTAATAGAGGGCCTTAAGTGTCCTACCAGGTCCATGTGTACCGTTTGGAAAACAGACTCAGTGGTGCGTTCAGATTTCTTAGGTCTGGCCTTGACTTTTAGCTTAGAACACTTGCACACCGAACACTCCAAGTAATTTTCACAATCTTTGACCTTTAATCCTTCAGAGCAATCAACCATTTTTTGCACAACCGGAAAACTACTGTGCCCCAGTTTTCTGTGTAAAAGGTGTGTGCACTCATCATGAATTAGTTTGCCTAATGAGGGCTTTTTTGTGTTTGTTGTTTGCTGTGTGTTCTGTTTGTCGGGTACTATGTCATGGTTTGTCTCCTCTGCCCCCTCAGTGTCACTTCCTACACTAGAGTGTGGTGTGTGTTCTATGGTGTCATTGGTGTTGACGTTTACCCTCGGGTAATTGTCAAAATCTGTTTGGAGATATGGTAGATTTCCACTAATCATAGTTTTCCCAATGTCCTTTCCCTCTCTAGTTAAGCGTACATTCCCTTCTTTGAAGATAATTTCTGTCCCTGTCTCTCTGCTTAATTTTAACGTGGCCAGTATGTTGTAGGGTATCTCTGGGACAAGTAATACCCCCTCTATTCTTCCTATCCCTTGAATGTTAACGCTGCCTTTCCCAGTCACTTGCACGTTACTTTGGTTGGCCACTTTGATTGCGAAATTTTCTTTCGAGAATGAGGTAAACAGTTTTTGGTTGTAAGTTGTGTGATTTGTGGCTCCTGAATCTAGGAGCCACACGTTCTCTCTGTTAATGCACTCTTGCGTATTGTCTTGGTCCCTCATCCCATTCAGTGATCCTCTGTAGCTTTCCCTGGAACTATCTCTGTTTCCCTTCCTATCTCTCGGGTTGGGGGAGTCCCTGCGCCTGTATCTGTTTTCCGCGGCCTGCCTTTCGGTGAACCTGGGTCTATGTTCTGTTCTGTCCCTGTGGTGGAAGTGACCCGTGTCTCTCGTGTTCCTGGGACAATCTCTTCTATAGTGATTTTTGGACCCACAGTTAAAACATTCTGTGTCATTGTATTCCCTGGTCTGGAACTCTACTCTTTTGCTTGTTTTGGTCTCTCTGCGCATCATTGATCTGTCTTTTCTCAAATTGTCCTCTGCAATAAGTTTGCTAGTCAACATATCTAGCGTAAGTCGTTCTAGGTTAGAGCTGTCTAATTGCATAATAAAACTGTCCCAACTTGGATCCAGTGAATTAATAATTACGCTTATCAAGCTCCCCTCTGTTATTGTTTCCCCCCTTTGGATTAACTCTGCCCTAGTGGCATTGAGTGCTAATATGTGCTCACTCATTGACACGCCTGATTTTAGTCTAGCTGAATAAAACTCCCTTGTGATTCTAGTTGTGGTGGCTATACTCCTACTGTGGAATAGATTGTGTAACATAGATATTATTTCAGAAACAGTCAAATTATGGTTAATACTAGGGTATATGCTGGGGGAAATACTGGCCAATAGTAAGTAGTAAGCCTTGTGATGCATACAGTCTAGTTGGAAAGTCCAGGGTTTCTCTGGTGGGTCAGTAATTAAAAATATTAAATGTTCCTTTAGGAGGACAAATTGAAACTGCTGGTTCCACTCCAAGAAGTTGGATCCATCTATTCTTAGCCTTGGAAAGTCACTGGTTAATGTCCCTGAATTGTGATAAATGTTACTTACTGGAAGTTGCTGTCCATGGTTTAGGTCAAAAGGGAACTCGCAATAAGGCAGGGGGATGCTTGGAGTCAGTCTGTACTGACTTGCTTCTATAGTCTCCCTTTTTTTATTTACAGGTCGGCTCTGCGCATGCTCGAGGATCATTCCGTCTCTGCGATTGCCACGGTAGGAGCTCGTAGGTGCTGCGCCTGGAAGGATGCTCCATCTGTTGGGGTGAGTTGATGGCTCGGCTTGGGTTGGTTGCTGGTATCCGAAAATCGTCCGGGTCGCCGCTTGGGAGGTCTGAGGTTCCGCCGCACTGCCAGGAAAGGCCGGGAAGGTCGCGGAAGTCGGGCGAATGTCTCGACGGCCTGATTCGGCTTGCCGGTAGTATCCGGGTCCCGGGCCGAAGTCCCTGCCCGCCGATGGTCCCGGTCGTCCCGGATGGCACTCCTGGTCCAGTAAGGGTCGGTTTGTTCTTCCCGGTTCGGTCGCGTAACCGGGTGGAGGCATGGGGGGGCTTCTGGCGTGGTGCGCCATTGTCTGTACCCACGCTTCTTCCTCATATCTCCTTATCGGGCCCTCGTGTTCTCCCCCATACGCATAGGTGTTCCTGCCTGGGTCCCCAGGCATGTTGGAGTCGGGTCCCATTATTTTTATTTTCGACCCGAAAGCGGCGGTAAGCGTTTTGATGGCTTCGTCCACCTGAAGCTCGGTAGGCGAGCTGGTCGGTCTAGTGTTCGGGTAGTTTCGGGTCTCGTAGTTGTTTTCTTGGGCCCGGTAGAGGTAGGCCTCGGTTCCCGCCATGGATTTTAAATCCCGGGGCCCGGTTGGTTGGCCGTCGGCCATTTTGAGTGACGTCAATTGCCGCGACGGCTGCCGAGGAGAGGGCGCGAATTTTAATTCGGCATCTCTCGACGTTGTGGGGTAGAGAATTTTATCACTTACCGCATTCTCGTTGTTGTGGCCCGTTCTTTTTTCTTCCTCCTCCGTCGCTGGTCCGCAGTCATCGAGTAGGCTTCGGAGTTCCGCGACGAGGTTGGATCTGTTAGTGGTCAAGTCTATCAGGGCCTGTAGTTTTTCTTTTAGGTCATCCTTTCTGCAGTGTATGCCTTCGGGTTCACCGTCTGTTTCGGATGAGCTTCCTTCCGACCTGTCTGGAGAGTCTGGGCAGTCGGGTCTTTCATCGATTTCCTGCGTATCTGCTTGCTTGCATTCGGTTGATATTTGTAGAGCTTCCATTTTCTTCTTGAACGCTCGGGTATTTATTCTATCCTTCTCTTCATTCAAGTTGAGGTTGTCTGGCATTCTCGTGCTCAGATTGGGCTAGTTCAAACCATCCTCTGCTACCATATTTGTGAGAATTGTTCAAGGATCGAGCCCAATAAATCAAACATATGAGAGAGTATGATGATAATTGTTATTTATTCATTTGTGTCCTTTCTTTGTAGGTCAAAGGCTCAACTGCCCTCTGGACTGCATGGTGGACCCTTAAGTACCCAGGAGGCGGAGCAAAAGGTAAGGAGTGGTCAATGGGTGAGGTGGTCCCTGGGTAGTTAACCCTTACAACACTGAGCCCACAGGTCAGGCATTAACACCTAACAAATTATAAAAGCAGAGCAGGATAGGAATGATGGGTGTTGTACTGGGTGCTGTTGTGTAGTAGTCCATAGGGGTGTGTGTGTGTGTGGAGTAATTCATATGGTATTTGTTATTTTGTAGTGATTTGTGTCTAGGAAGGGAGGTGGTTCCTATAACTCTGTGAAATAAAGAATTAGAAGCAGCCTAGATCTAGTAGTAGTCACCTATTAATGGTAGGAATGGTGGTAGATCTAGAAAGGATGCAGAAATAAACTGAAACTACTACCCATTGGTTCTGGTAGTGTATGGGTTGTCTAAAGGCCAAAGAGGCTGGTGTGTAGGCTCTCTGGAGGTTGGGAAGCCCACTGAATTTGGATAAAGCTAAAAGATCCTGTAATAGAGTTCAACTGTATTCTTATTACAGAATATGTTTCTGGAAAAATTCAGAATTCTAGATTATAATGGTAACTTCATTATTCAAATCTTGTAAACAGAAAAACACATACCAGTAGCTCTATGGAAGTTTAAAAATTTCTAATGATAATTGTTTCTCAAGATTTTATATATGTAATTATCATTATTATTGTGGTTGGTTCACAGTCAGCCATAGCAATAGCAATAGCATTTAGATTTATATACTGCTTCACAGTGCTTTACAGCCCTCTAAGTGTTTTACAGAGTTAGCATTTTGCTCCCAAAAATCTGGGTCTTCATTTTACTGACCTCGGAAGGATGGAAGGCTGAATCAACCTTGAGCCTGGTGAGATTTGAACTGACAAAATGTAGGCAGCTAGCAGTCATCAGAAGTAGCCTGAAGTACTGCATTCTAACCACTGCACCACCATGGCTCTTATATATTTATATTAGCATTTTTATTTACATGTTGAATTCTTCCCAAAGACCTTGAATAGGAACATTGTTTTTGATGTTGTTAAAGGTATCATGACAGGATGTAAGTTGTGCTAAGTAAAGCTGCCTTTTGCAATTGACTAATGGTGAATTTGTCAATGCCAATGGTTTTCAAGTGATGTACAGATGTTTTGGAATTGTACCCAAGTCACCTTACAATTGGTACTATCTTTACTTGCTTTTGCCACAATCATTTTTCTTGTATTTGTATCTGATAGAATTGTAAAGTAACAAAACACTTTAGCTTCTTCATTTTCTATTTTTTTTTCTATTTTGCAGTCCTATAAGTTCTGGTTTGCAGGCAAATAGCCACCCATTTCACAAATGGTGCCTCTGGATGGCATATAAGACAATTAAACACAATTGAACACGCTACTTTAAAATATAAAACCAAAATAAAACAAGGAGTAATAGAAGAAGAAGGGATGCTAAAATTAGTGGAACCACCTCACTCACTTTTCCCAGTTACCAGATGTGTTTCCAGTATCATGCTGAGCCATGGTTTAGTTTAACTGTTACCATAAGTAACAGTGGCATGTTCACCAAAGTCATAAATTGTAAATAAATTAAGACTTATAAATCATAATGTTTGGGTCTGGAGTTCACCCTAAGCCAATATCAGTCAAATTTCCATTGTTGTTTAGCACTGTGTATTCAAAAAGGATTTTTGAAGCAAATCAAACAAATTCAGTATTCAAGTACCATCTCGAAGATCAGAAGAAGCAGCCTGTAGTCCTTGGCATAATTTAAGTTTCTCCTACAAGTGGCCATTTAAGATTTCTGGCAATATTTATCTGTCCTTTCCCTGAAATCCTATTGGCTGGACTCTGGCAGAAGAAAGAAGACAAAAGGAGAAGTCGGAGAAAGAAAGGAACAGTAGAAAAACACCTCTCTTGTCCAGTGGTGGGTTCCTCCCGGTTTGGCCGAGCCGGTAGCAGTGACGATATGACATCACTGAACCGGTTCTCTTTGTTCAGGAGCTGGGCCCTCCCACCCACCCTCCAGCGTTATTCTTACCTTTTATTTGGCCCCACCCCCAATCTATTCGCTGCCTCCCAGCTGATCGGCTAGAAGGAAAAAAACTGTTTAAACTCTTGCTGCGGGGCTTCAAAGGGCTGCCCTACAACTGATCAGTGTTAAAAGGCAGTCTGGTGATAGACTGGTGCCTCCAAAAACAAATGGGTAGACTGGTGCCTCCAAAAACAAATGGGTAGACCGGTACAGCTCTGCAAGCAGTTAAAAGCCTGGTACACCAGTACCTCTGCTAAATCCTAAAGAATTGTCACATGACCATCAAACCATGCCCACAGAACCGGTAGTAAAAAAATTTAGAACCCACCCCTGCTCTTGTCCCATTTCACACATACATGTATTATTGGGGTCAGCTTTGTGACAAAACATCATATGTCTTTAACATATTGCTCTAGAAAAAGTAACACTCTTGAAAAAACAAAACAAAATACAAATAAGGTGTTTACGTCCAAACTGAGCTTAGGGGTAATTCTTTTAGTTCTTTTTGAGCACTTTTTCATTTATCCCATTCACAGTTTTTATTAAATGTAATTTAATGTCCTATCATCTATTTAGAACTTAATATAAAAGAAAGTTAAAAATTCCCCTATTGATAGTTGAAACCAATAATATATTGACTCTAAACTATCTTTTCTCAAAAACAGAACATTCAGTGCTATGCAACTCCATTTGTGAAAGAATCCCCCAAAAAGTGTTATTGCCACTATTGAAAACATTCTTTACATAGCCCAAAAGGTTATTGTGCTTAGTTTTATAATGTTGCATTTGTGACTTTCATTTAGAGCCTGTTCTGCAGATATAGTACTTCTGAGCATATTTTTTTCCCATCTGTCACATCATTCTGTTTTAGAATATAGATTACTGCAATTTCATGAACAGTGATAATTACTTGCTCTTTCAGCTCCCTTTACATTTGTTGTATATTCAGCTTTATTTTCTGTGTGAAGAAAATGATACTTGATGAATGTATATTTTCTTTTATGTACACTGAGAGCATATGCACCAAGACAAACTCCTTGTGTGTCCAATCACCACTTGGCCAATAAAAAATTCTATTCTATTCTATTCTATTCTATTCTATTCTATTCTATTCTATTCTATTCTATTCTATTCTATTCTATTCTATTGTATTCTATTCTATTCTTTACGTTTCTCCGGCACATTTTCACTTGGTTATTATTCAGTTATTCAATTGGTGAATAATGTAACCTCATCTCTGTATCATTAGGCTATATTTGTTTGCACATAGTATAGTGAAATGCATTAGCCCACAAATGTCACTGTATTCTAGTTCTAATGGTTTCTTTGTCTCTTTTTCTCTCCTCTCTACATACATTGAGTTAATGTTTTGGTTTTTATACACCGTGTATATTAGGATTGATTTATACATGTTTAAGCCCTCAATTTCCAAACAGCATTTGGATCTCCAGCCCACATTTTCCTTTGCCATAAATAAATATAATTATTGTAATTGAAATTATTAGCTGGTTATGCTTTATTTATGGTCTGCAATCTAAATCAAAAAATCCATCCACCTGCCCCCTGGAAAGTGCCTGTTACAATCAATTCTTCCTACCCAGTATTATATTAATGTTGCCTTTAAAACTGACATGACTATTGGATATGTTTTACTGAGAGCAGATTTAGGATGTATAAGGGATTTTAATTGTTAAACTGAGCATCTCTGTTTTGCCTAATGTAGAAAGGACTCTTGTAGAGCTTTCTACAACTTAGTTATCTTTTTATCTTTTTTGCTAAGTAAACAGAATTATTTTCATTGAGTTCCAAAAGGTAATTGAAGCTTTATTTTAATAAATTAAGCTGTAGCCAAAGAATCAAAATAGATAGCAACTAATGGCCCATTTACTTTGACCCTTCATTTGACCCTGTCTTTCCAGCTTTTCTTATTCTGACCTCGAATTATTCATTTACATTTTGAATGTGCTTATCTGAAAATATATCTGAATTTACTTTTCTAAAGCAATTGGGCAAATAACTGGAACCACTACAAATGAAGCATTCCTTTCTTTTCTCCTGGCCTTACAAGCAGATCTGTGATTTTTTCCCTTCTCTTCAGAGTTATAGTAATTATGGCCCTGTAAACACCTTATAAAAAAATTATCCTGTTTGTCTTTTGTTTCCTGCTGTATGTACCATGGATAAGTTTATGTCTAGGTCAGTATTTCTCAACCTTAACAATTCTGAGAGTTAAAGTCCACCTATTTTAACATATTAACAACAATAATAATAAGGGATGCAGTGGCTCAGTGGCTAAGATGCTGAGCTTCTTGATCGAAAGGTCGGCAGTTCAGCGGTTCAAACTCTAGTGCTGTGTAACAGGGGGAGCTCCTGTTACTTTTTCCAACTTCTGCCAACCTAGCAGTTCAAAAGCACATAAAAAACGCAAGTAGAAAAATAGGGACCACCTTTGGTGGGAAGGTAACAGCGTTCCGTGCGCCTTTGGCATTTAATCATGTTGGCCACATGACTGCGGAGACGTCTTTGGGCAACGCTGGCTCTTCGACTTTGAAATGGAAATGAGCATCACCCCCTAGAGTCAGGAACGACTAGCACATATGTGCGAGGGGAACCTTTACCTTTACCTGATTTTAACATTGCTAAGGTTAAGAAATATTGCTCTAGGCCAGGGATCCTCAAACTTTTTAAACAGGAAGCCAATTCATGGTCCCTCAGACTGTTGGGGGGCTGGACTAGCTGGGTAGGCATGGCTAGGTGGGCATGTGACTGGGATGGGCATGGCCAGGTCATGTGATTAGGTGGGCATGACCAATTTAACAGTCTATTAAACAATGCACACAAATTAAACTTTTATTTGTTTCGCTCCCGGGGTGGTGGGTTTTTTTTTTTTGCTTTTTTTGCATGTTGCTTTTTTGATTGACTTTTCTTTTTACTAGATCATTTTTTCAGTTGTTTAGGAGTCTAGTGGTCCACTTCAGGAAACTCAGTTTTGCTGCAATTCTTCCCAGCCCCAAACAGCTTACAATCAACAAGTTTATTTTGAATTACTATAGAAAGAATTCTGGTCATTCTACTTTCTCCACAAATTGACTCTATTTCTGAAGTGTTTGGTTTTCTATTTTATTTTTTATTTATTTTTTAAATTTTATTTCCAATTTCTATACCGCCCTTCTCCCTGAGGACTCAGGGCAGTGTACAGCCAGAAATAAAAACATGAAATATAAATATTAAGACAATTAAAATATATATAAATTTGGCTACAAAATTTAAAACTCACAAACCAATTAAAATATTTAAAATATTTAAAATTTCTTCTTAAGCCAGCCCGGCTTGTTGGAAAAAATGTGTTTTTAGGGCACGGCAGAAGGCACTGAGGTCATGAATTCTCCTAATCTCCGGGGGCAACTGGTTCCAGAGAGTGGGTGCCCCCACAGAGAAGGCTCTCCCCCTGGGGGTCACCAGCCTACATTGTTTGGCTGATGGCACCCTGAGGAGGCCCTCTCTGTGGGAGCGCACGGGTCGATGGGAGGTCATCGGTGACAGCAGGCGGTCTCGGAGATAACTAGGCCCTATGCCATGGACTGCTTTAAAGGTGATCACCAACACCTTGAAGCACACCCGGAAGACCACTGGAAGCGAGTGCAGCTCGCGCAGGAGCGGTGTTATGTGGGAGCGCCATGCTGCTCCCGTCACTACCCGTGCAGCTGCATTCTGGACCAGTTGGAGCCTCTGGGTGCTTTTCAAGGGGAGCCCCATGTAGAGAGCGTTACAGTAGTCTAGGTGAGAGGTGACAAGGGCATGAGTGACTGTGCACAGGGAATCCCGATCAAGAAAGGGCCGCAACTGGCGAATCAGGCGAACCTGACAAAAGGTCCCCCTGGCTACAGCCGTCAGATGTTCCTCCAAAGACAGCTGCCTATCCAGGAGGACTTCCAGATTGTGAGCCCTTTCTGCGGGGGCCAAAGACTCGCCCCCGATAGTCAGTGATGGAGTCAACTGACTATATCGGGATGCCGGGAACCACAGCCACTCCGTCTTGGACGGGTTGAGCTTGAGTTTGTTTCTCCCCATCCAGATCCGCACGGCTTCCAGGCACTGGGACATCACTTCGAGGGCATCATTGGGGTGGCCTGGGGTGGAGATGTACAGCTGGGTGTCATCAGCGTACTGATGGTATCTCACCCCAAAGCCACGGATGATCTCACCCAGCGGCTTCACATAAATGTTGAACAAAAGGGGCGAGAGGACCAACCCCTGCGGCACTCCACAAACGAGAGGCCTCGAGGTCGACCTCTGCCCCCCTGTCAACACAAACTGCGACCGGGCGGAGAGAAAGGAGGAGAACCACTGTAATACAGTGCCCCCCACCCCCAGCTCTTCCAGCCGGTGCAGCATGATACCATGGTCGATGGTATCAAAAGCCGCTAAGAGATCTAATAGGGCTAGGACAGAGGAGCATCCCCTGTCCCGAGCCCTCCAGAGATCATCAACCAACGCGACCAATGCCGTCTCCGTGCTGTGCCCAGACCTGAAACCTGACTGGAACGGATCCAGATAAGATGTTTCCTCCAGGAATTGTGGAAACTGTTGCGCAACCACACTCTCAACAACCTTCGCAATAAAGCGGAGGTTGGAGACAGTACGATAGTTAGCTAATACTGCCGGGTCCAGAGAAGGCTTCTTGAGGAGAGGCCTCACCACCGCCTCTTTCAAGGCGGCAGGGAAGTGACCCTCACTCAAAGAAGCGTTGATAATACCCTGGAGCCAGCCTCGTGTAACCTCCCGGGAGGCCAGTACCAACCAGGAGGGACACGGGTCCAGTAAACATGTGGCTGCACTAAGTCTCCCCAAAATCCTGTCCACATCATCAGGAGTCACAGAGTCAAACTCTTCCCAGGTAACATTCTCAAGACTATTCCTTGTCACCCTGCCCAGATCTACCCAGTCGGAGTCCAAATCCCCCCGAATCTGAGCGATTTTGTCATACAGGTATTGTCCGAAATCCTCCGCCCTGCCTTCCAAGGGATCGTCCCGCACTCCCGCATGAAGCAGAGAGCGGGTCACCCTGAACAGGGCGGCCGTACGATTCCCTGATGACGCAATAAATGCGGAAAAGTAATTAAACTTTGCCGCTTTTATCGCCACTAGGTAGGTCTTAATATGCGACCTTACCAGTGTTCGATCAGATTCAGCGAGACTGGCCCTCCAACCACTCTCCAGGCGTCTTTTCCAGCGCTTCATCTCTCTCAGCTCCTCAGTAAACCAGGGAGCCGCTCGAGATCCGTACCGGGTCAGAGGCCGCAAAGGCACGACTCGATCCAAGGCTCCACCAGCTGCCCGATTCCAGGCAGCTACCAGGTCCTCGGCCGAGTCGTGTGCCAGATCCTCAGGAAACGGCCCAAGCTCCATCTGGAACCTATCAGAATCCATCAGGCACCTGGGGCAGACCCATCTAGTTGGTTCCGCCTCCCTGCGGTGGGGTGTAGCGGTTCGGAGATCTAGGCGAAGGAGCGAGTGATCAGACCATGACAAGGGTTCTATGTCTATATCCCCTATAACCAGATCACTCAACCACTGGCCAGAGACAAAAATCATGTCCAGAGTATGCCCCCCCCATGAGTGGGGCCATGAACTAATTGGGTCAGGTCCATGGCCGTCATGGAAGCCATGAACTCCCGAGCCACTTCAGACGTTTCACCAACAGAAGGCAAGTTGAAATCACCCATGACCATAAGCCTGGGTGTATCCACTGCCACCGTGGCTATCACGTCGAGTAGCTCGGGCAGGGCTGTTGCCACGCGGCAGGGAGCCAGGTACGTGAGCAGCAAGCCCAACTGAACCCCATGACCCCATTTCATAAGGAGGGACTCACATCCGGCAATCTGTGGCACAGTGGTCTCCCTCGGACCTAGATCTTCATTAATAATAACCGCCACCCCCCCACCCCTCCCCTGGGCCCTTGGCTGATGGAATGCTCTGAAACCTGGTGGGCACATCTCAACCAGAGGGACCCCTCCCTCTGGACCCAGCCAGGTTTCCTTTATAAGATCATAGATGAGGGGGGCCTTATTTACCACGGACCTGGCATTGCACAGCATCAGCCAAAGGCCCAGATCCTGAGTATCTGTGCTACCTAGTGTCCGAGTGGAGCTTTGGGGACCGGGGCGAGCAATCGCTCTCAAATAGTGAGTGCGCGCTCCCGACACATGATGTGGTCTCCTGCTCCCGCCATATCTGCCCCTCCCAACTACCGTGCTGATGGTGCAACCCTCATAAGTATGATCCTCCGTCCCCCCTCCAATCCCTCGTTCTGCACCCCCCAAACCATTACCCCATGCCGGGCTAGGCTCTGACCATGGAGGATGACCCCCCCATCCCCTTCGGTCATCTTCCCAATTCCCCTTAAAAAATTATTACAAACCCCCCTCCCCGGATCCCTTAAAATCTTATTAAAACACTTCACCAAAAAGCCCCACACACCCTTCTTTGCATCATACCATCTCTCCGGACTCCAAAGTCCGTCATCGAGATAGGCCCTTGGTAAAGTGGAGGGCCAAACCTGCGAGAGGGGGGAATCTCGCAGGGCAAGCAATTCAGATACTGAGTACATCAAGTCCCTTGAGGGGGGAATAGTCCAAGGTCAGGGACCACCAGATGTTAAAGACATAGAGGGACAGAATTCTGATCCATGGTCCAAGTCACCGGGCTCCATTGCCCTCTCACAGCAATGGAGGGGAAGGCAAATACAATTCAACCCCCGGAAGTATCCTGGCCAGCTATCCTCTCACAAGGCCGACCAGGAAAACTTAGATGATAATCCAGGAGTGAAGATGGCCATACTCCGCCTTCCACTGGCCTCAGGTCCATGGTTCCAGTGCCCCATTGGGTTAGGAGCGTCAAGGAGGTTGAATCCTCCAGCTCACACAGAGTGTTCAAATAGTTCAGGAGATATCTTCCAGAGGCAGGAAATAGATGGCAATACGAGGGGGGGGAAAGAGTGGAAATAGTTCAGCAGACCAAATAAATGGGGCTGCTATGGCCATAAAAAGGTCTAACAAGGTCTAAGCGTAGTCCGGGAGGAAGGAGGGGTGGGGGAAATTCAGACAGCAGGAGTCTGTAGTCATTCACCGACCCCACAAATCCCTCAAGCTTCCACTGTGGATGTAATACTCCCCTATTTTCACCCTCCAGATCACCTAAGGGGGGGTTGGGGGTTTCCAGGTCCATATGGGGACAGCCCATCCCCACGGCCAAGCACCCTCCGGACGCTCGGGGGGTACTTTCCAATCATCTGGAAAACACCAATTCTGAGGTTACTGCCAAAAAAATCCCATACCGGCTTTGTTGGTATCTGCAGGCCCTTGCAGGCCGCCCTGACCTTGGCCGCCATCCCTGCAGTCGTCGCTGCGGCCGCCGCCGCCACCATCGACATCGCTGCCATTGGCCCTTCCGCGGTCGTCCCCAGCCGCCCCTCGCCTCCATAGATCTAATGCGAGGCATCGAGGGGCGTGGGGAACCTCCGCAGGGGGCCCCAGCGTCGCCGTCTTCAAGGCCGCTGCTGTCGCCCCGCCAGCCGCAGGTAGCTGCCGACATCGCCCTGGCCATTCCACCAGGCCTGTGAAGCCGCGCCCACTCTCTAGCGGCGTCTCCCGCCGTCTTCCCTGAAGCTGTTTTTTTCGGAGCTGGGATGGTCCGGAGAGCTGGCGAAGCTCTCAAAATGTCCTCCTGACACTCCTTTACCTGGGCCAGGGCCTTAGATGTTCCGCCCGACCCTCCAAAGCCTCCTTAAACCGAGGCATCCCCTCCCAACGATCGGAGGTCTCAGTACCGGGACGCCATCTTGGGCATGCGCAAATTGTTTTAATCTAATACTTATCCTTTCTCTCTCCTTTATGTGGTATTTTTACACACTTATTTCATGAATGAAGGCAACATATGTGACCCAAGATAATGTTGCAGGATCCAGTCTGAGTCAAGGACCAGAGGTTTATTTTCCCAAGCTTTCAAACTCATGCTGGAGCCCATCCTCAAGAAACTTCTCTCTCCAGAAGCTATGCACTGGACTGTTCTATGTGTAATATTTGTGTGCTACCTGATAGTATGTAGCTTTTAGTCGTTAATTAGGATATTGATAATGAACTTAATAGGTGGCCATCAACTTCCTAATTAACTAGGGACACACACAATGAGGCACCACATAAATACTACTCATAGAATAGCATAGTGCACACATTCTGGAAATAAAGAAGTTCCTTGAGGATGGGCTCCAGCACAAGCTGGAAGTTTGGAAGAATAAATCTTTGGACCCAGTGACTGACTTAGAGTGGATCCTGCAACACTTACTTCAGTCGCAAAGCCAATAATCTTGTTAGGGATATCAATGTTCTATGTGTGAATATACACATCTCTGAGAATAAGAATCTGATTAGAATAATGATTAGTAAAGGAAGTAGAAAAGTAGGAAGTAGAAGGAAAAAAATGTGGGTTAGACAGCATCACCACCAAATGGATTCGGAACTGGCTGACCAACCACTCTCAACAATAAGTCTTCAATGGAACTGCATCTACATGGAGGGAAGTATGCAGTGGGGTACCCTCTGTTTTAGGCCCAGTACTCTTCAACATCTTCATCAATGACTTGGACGATGGGATAGATTATAAATGCTTCGTTGAGTGAGGGTGTCTTTCCCACTGCCTTGAAAGAGGCGGTGGTGAGGCCTCTCCTCAAGAAGCCTTCCCTGGACCCAGCAATGTTGTCTAATTATCGTCCGGTCTCCAACCTTCGCTTTGTGGCGAAGGTTGTCGAGACTGTGGTTGCGCGGCAGCTCCCCCAGTACCAGGATGAAACAGTATATCTGGATCCATTCCAGTCGGGCTTCAGGCCTGGGTACAGCACGGTCGCGTTGGTAGATGATCTCTGGAGGGCTCAGGACAGAGGTTGCTCCTCTGTCCTGGTCCTATTAGATCTCTCAGCGGCTTTTGATACCATCGACCATGGTATCATGCTGCACCGGTTGGAAGAGTTGGGGGTGGGAGGCATCGTGCTGTGGTGGTTCTCCTCCTTTCTCTCTGACCAGTGGCAGTCTGTGTTGGCAGGGGGGCAGAGGTCGACTCCGAGGTGCCTCATTTGTGGGGTACCACAAGGGTCGGTCCTCTCGCCCCTCCTGTTCAACATTTATGTAAAGCCGCTGGGCGAGATCATCCGTGGTTTCGGGGTGCAGTATCATCAGTATGCTGATGATACGCAGTTGTACATCTCCACCCCGGACCACCCCAACGATGCCCTTGAAGTGATGTCCCGGTGCCTGGAGGCCGTACAGATCTGGATGGGGAGTAACAGGCTCAGACTCAACCCGTCCAAGACTGAGTGGCTGTGGTTTCCGACGTCCCGATATAGTCAGCTGGCGCCATCGCTGATTATTGGGGGCGAATCATTGGCCCCCACAGAGAGGGCTTGCAACTTGGGCGTCCTCCTGGATTCACGGCTGTCTTTAGAAGAGCATAGGACAGCCGTGACCAGGGGGATTTTTTATCAGGTTTGCCTGATTCGCCAGTTGCGTCCCTTTCTGGATCGGGACTCCCTACACACGGTCACTCATGCCCTCGTCACTTCCCATCTGGACTACTGTAATGCTCTCTACATGGGGCTCCCCTTGAGGAGCACTCGGAGGCTCCAACTGGCGCAGAATGCGGCCGCGTGGGTGGTTACAGGAGCAACATGGCGTTCCCGGGTTACACCTCTCCTGCGCGAGCTGCAGTGGCTCCCGGTGGTCTTCCGAGTGCGCTTCAAGGTCTTGGTTACCACCTTTAGAGCGCTCCATGGCTTAGGACCTGGCTATTTACAAGACCGCCTGCTGCCACCAGTAGCCTCCCACCGGCCGGTTCGCTCTCACAGAGAGGGTCTCCTCAGGGTGCCGTCAACCAAACAATGTTGGTTGGTGACCCCCAGGGGGAAAGCCTTCTCTGTGGGGGCACCTACCATCTGGAATGAGCTCCCCACAGAGATACGAAGGATCCCGGACCTACGCACCTTCCGCCGCGCTCTTAAGACCTTTTTATTTAATCAGGCTGGCCTGGCCTAATTTCTCCTTTTAATAATTATGTAATTTTGTAATTTTAACTTGTTTTAAATTATTAGGGTTTTAAATATTAAGGCCAAACTATTTAATCAGATTTTAATTGTTTTAAATTTTGTATGCGTATTGTTTTACTATATGGCTGTTCACCACCCTGAGTCCCTCGGGAGATAGGGCGGTATACAAATCAAATAAACCTAAACCTAACCTAAACCTAAACCTAGATGGGGAACTCATCAGGTTTGCAGATGACACCAAGATGGCAGGAATAGCAAACACTCCAGAATATAAACTCAAGATACAAAAGAATCTTGACAGACTTGAACATTGGGCTCTATCTAACAAAATGAAATTCAATGGTGAAAAAAAGTAAGGTTCTATATTTAGGCAAGAAAAACAAAATGCACAGGTACAGTATATGTGGTACCTTGCTCAATAGTAGTAACTGTGAGAGGGATCTTGGAGTCCTAGTGGACAACCATTTAGATATGAGCCAGCAGTGTGCAGCAGCTGCCAAAAAAGCCAACACAGTTCTGGGCTGCATAAACAGAGGGATAGAATCAAGATGAAGTGTTAATACCACTTTATAATGCCTTGGTAAGGCCACACTTGGAATATTGCATTCAGTTTTGGTTGCCATGATGTAAAAAAGATGTTGAGACTCTAGAAAGAGTGCACAGAAGAGCAACAAAGATGATTAGGGGACTGGAGGCTAAAACATATGAAGAACAATTGCAGGAATTGTGTATGTCTAGTTTAATGAAAAGAAGGACTAGGGGAGATATGATAGTAGTGTTCCAGTATCTCAGAGTTTGCCACAAAGAGGGAGTCAAACTATTCTCCAAAGCACCTGAGGGTAGAACAAGACGCAATGGGTGGAAACTAATCAAGGAGTGAAGCAATTTAGAACTAAGGAGAAATTTCCTGACAAAACAATTAATCAGTGAAACAACTTGCCTGCAGAATTTGTGGATGCTCCAACACTGGAAGTTTTTAAGAAGAGATTGGATAACCATTTGTCTGAAATGGTATAGGGTTTCCTGCCCAGGCAGGGGGTTGGACTAGAAGACCTCCAAGATACCTTCCAACTCTGTTATTCTATTCTAAATTTTATAATTTTAACAGATAGGAGACTTACAGATAGCAGACAGGATGCAATCGTTTTACTTAATTGTAAGAAAACATTAACAGAATCTTGCAAGTCTGAAAATATTTCTCTGCATCACCATAAAAGCCTGGGAAACTAGGCAAGTCCCTTCTGATATGTTTACCATGCCATTACTGCTGTGTGCTAAGCTACTTCTTATCCAATCATTCCCTAATTGCAGATCATCCCGTCTCCCAAAGTCATTCTTGCATACCATTACAAGCACATATCATACCATAAAGGGATGGGTAAAGCCTAGCACCTAAATAACTATATCATGCCAGTGGAAGTGTTAAAGAGAATTTACTTTGTGCCTTTTTGTGCCTAGGAAGATGGAAGTTACCTCAGATAATCGATCTCTTAGAGAAGGTACAGGTGGAATGTAAGGCAAAAAGAGAATTCAATAGGTTATGAAGTGCTAAGCAGTCAGCTTGAATTATGCAAGGTACTGTGTGCTGCCAGGCTGAGCTGTCTTTTATAAACTTGCATTTCACAGTTCTTCATTTTTCTTTTCCATTCCATTATTCTTCCTTCAGCAAAGTCTTCTTTTGCCGCTACATCATTCCTCACTCATGTTGCAATAAATAACCTGCATTAGCACTCATTTCCTGAGCTAAAACAGTAAATTTAAAGCTTTAGCATTCTCTAAATATGGGAAGGGGAAAACGAGAATGACAGAAAGTGTTAAAAACTTAATCCACATTTCTAGTGATTGTTCATAATTATCCTTCAATAAAATATTTTAATTAATACACCTCTTATAATTTTATTGGAAAGATTTATGCTAGAACTAAGTTGCATGAGAAATCATTTGAGAACAGCGCTGTCAAACCATTCATTTGGCAATGATACTAGGAATGTAACAGTAAAATCTCTGGGGACATCTACTACATATGGCTCAGGATATTTCACCCTAGGCATCAGGCACGGAAAAAAATAAGGTTTTCACACAGTGTGCACATTGGGTGGAAAAACCATACATGCATGAAAGTTTCATAGCTGAACTATAAGCCTGCATATGAAACTATTTATATTGTTGAGGGTAAGGCATGAATTCTTGGCATTTCTTGTATGTTATACTGTTTATTTTATATTAGATTGCCAAACACAGTTTTTGAGTTAACAAACCATTCTCTTAGGTATTGTAAATATTAGACTCTTTGTAAATGTCTGGCAAGCATGCATGGGAAGGAGTTTGCCTTATGATATCACAGTGCATGTTTGGTGAAATTTTGGGTTGCTGTACATATGACTCTGAAATTTCCCATTTCTTACAATCTTTAGAAAAGGATTAACGCTGCCTAAGGCTCTTCAGCAAAGTGCTTCTTTGATGAGCTACAGACAAAGTGACAACCAGTTTCCAGCCACTGCACCAAAATTGCTGCACAGCCTCAGTGCTTTTGATTGAAAAGTGGACGGTTTCTTTTTTCCATGAGGAGGCACTGCCTCAAAGTGGATTAATTGAGCAATCACACAGCTCTAATAACCACTGGATATATTATTCTATTGTAAATGTTGAATGACGACGTATAATCTCTTGAAAGTAGGTTTTTGAGATGGTAATGATACATATTCGGTCTGTTTTTAATCAAGAACTATTGAGGCTTTCACAGTGGAAATTTGGGACAGAAAGTTAGCAGGGGACTTTGGAAACCAAACATACGAAGGCTGGTTTACTACGATTGGAAGTGAAAGAAATACAATTGCCTCTTATTTGACCAGAATATTGAAATAAGATCATTACATTCAAGCTCTAAACTTATTAATTGTATTATTCATTCATAACTATAATAGATTTTTTTCATGGCTTTGAAAGGATTAAAAAGCGGGGTTATGTAACCACAGCCAATTTAAAAATAACATTGATAAATTCATTAGATTTTACGTTTGTTTTTTATTCTTTATAATCCAACAAAATATTGGAAATATAAGAAGAGGATCAAATTCTCTATCCATCAGCACAGTAACTCTCCAAAAAGAGTGGCACCAGTCCAAGCATATATGTACTCATCTGTACAGAATGCACTGATAGATATCTTGAGAAGTCGTGTCTGAAGATATTGTTTAAATGGAATTGAGCATAGTGCTTCTTGGAAGTATTCATATATTGGACATTACTGAGTTGTTGTTCACAAAAGAATGCTGTGTCAGCATGATTACCATTTTCTATGTGTCCCATTGTATAACTATATTCCTGTGATCAAATGATGCAATTGATGTGCTATGTATGTAGAAGCTGTTCTGGTCTGAATAGGGGTTATGGATCAACAAACCTACTGAAGTTACTTATTTTTTAGTCAGCTCATGTTTGGATTACTTTGATGTTTTCATATGGGTCTGTTCCTGAAGACAACTCAGAAACCACAGCTGGTCCAGAATGTGTCTGGACAAGCAATTATGATATGCCTACCCTGTTTTCCCCAAAATAAGACATCTCTGATAATAAGGCTTTTATTAATATAAGATAATAATCGGGCTTTTGAGCGCATGGCAATAAGGCCAAGAGCTTATTTCAGGGTTCAAAAAAATATAAGAAAGCATCTTATTTTTGGGAAAACATGGTATGTAAGATCTCTACTTTAGCTATATTGATTAACCTGGCTACTGGATGCAATTTGAAGTGTTAGTTTTCAGCCATATAACACTAGATTGATGGAACCTGCTCATTTTTCAGTGAATTCTTTTTCTAAAGATCTAAAAGATCAGAAAAAGGTGGAATACTTGGAAGTCCCACCAACTGAATAGTGCCAATCCTGCCCTCTAGAATACCATCTCTCCACTTTCATTTGACTCAACCTTGATGTCCTTCAGAAAGGCTCTATGAATGTGGTTTTCAAATAGGCCAGAGGTGATTTCTCATCCCCACTAGTAGTTCATGGGTGACTGGTATTTGTATATTTATTCTTAGTGCATTATACCTGCATATATCGTTTCTGTTTCATTTTTATATTGTATTAATTTGTATGCCACCATGAACCTGGTGGTCTGTATGTATGTATGTATGTATGTATGTATGTATGTATGTATCTTTGTGCAATGTTTCTGTACTGCACATGATTACAAGTCTTAGAATAATGAATAAGCAAAACTAGCAGGAAAAAAAATCCTCAAAATGAACAAGAAATATAGAAGAATTGCCTAAAATGATACAATAAATAAAATCCAAGGCCTTCTGCATGGTGGGATATTTGAAGCAGTGTGTTCCATATTATCCCAATTATCCATATCATCTAGTGGACTTCTTGAAGTGGTATGATTCTTGGCAGACTTCCTCTAAATGACGAGGTTGGATGGACAGAACCTTGTTTCTAATACATCCCTGGGCCATACCGTATGGGCTGTATCCGTATCCATCTTTATTTTTTGTCTTTCTCTCTTTCTTTCCAATGCATAGTTCTCTGAGCTGAATCCTAAAGTCTGAAAACCAAAAAAGGAACTTAACAAAAACAACTCTTAAAAAGCAGTTGTGGTTATTCTACTATTGCTGCTGCATAATGTGATAGTATTAGGAGTGTGAAAACATTGAGTACTGAGATTTGATTTAAAGATTCCCTAAATCAAATCAAATCAAAATGACTTTCCAAAATAGATAGTTCATGTTCACAGAATTATCAAATCGATGATCCTTCAGCATATGGGGGGAGGGGGGGAAACATTTCTTTCTGAATTGAAATGTCCTTTTGATTTCATAATATAATTTAGAAATATAAATCAAGCAGGGACTATGAATTGAATCAATGATTTAAATAGAATTGATTCAGTTTAAATCTATTGTATGCAGTAAGCACTATGCAATAGAAGGGTTTTTGAAGTCTATTGCAAGCTCTCGTACAAAGTACAACAAACAGCTATCAAAAAATATCCAAACAATGCCTCTTACTGAAATCATTGTCAATTATGTATTAAGTGCACCAATAAACACAGCTGAAGTTGAATACTATTTTTAGGACAGCTTAATATCAAAACTTTCTTTGGCTTACCAAAATCTGTCTCTAATTATATATAACTTTGAAAAATGTTTTGTCTGCTACAGGACTCATTGTAAAAAATGGTGCCTTACTTCTTTTTTTAAACTTTGCCTTGTGAATAAACTCTCATTTTAAGATGGCTCCCAATTTAAATGCTCATACAATATGAACACAGAGAAAATGCTGCTCGTTATTAACATCATTTCTCCAATTACCTCATTTATTTGATTGGCGGTGGCATTCATGAACATCTATGATATCATCAGCAAAACTGCATGAATTGTCAAAGCCAATCAAAGTGAATGGCCTGTAGGCAAATGAGGTTGAGCACAGAAGAAGTAGGGCCAGCCAGCAACTATGAGAGAGACAAAAGAAGTAAAACAATAGTGAAATTCAACTTTCAGGGCTGCAAACACAGAGTTTTTAAATAATACCGTACCAAGTAATTTCTGTGCAGATCTTAGCTACAGCAACCAATTTACTATTCCTATCTTTTCTGGAATATCTGGCAATTTTCTAATGAAATTATTTGGCAACCTTGGACCAATTTTATGGATACTGACATGAAGGAGCTATAGCAAATAACTTTCTTTCTGAAACTCTACTAGTTCCAATTTATTATTCCATGTATTAAAGAACTTTGGGAGATGAAGTGACAGAAGTGGTGCCTGGAGTGTGGGTAGAGAAGACTAAAAGTGAACCTGATCAAACATAGATACAGTCATGGCCGTAAATGTTGGCACCCCTGAAATTTTTCCAGAAAATGAAGTATTTCTCACACAAAAGTATTGCAGTAACACAGGTTTTGCTATACACATGTTTATTCCCTTTGTGTGTATTGGAACAAAACCAAAAAAAGGGAGGAAAAAAACAAATTGAACATAATGTCACACAAAACTCCAAAAATGGGCTGGACAAAAGCATTGGCACCCTTTACTTAATATTTGGTTGCACACCCTTTGGAATAAATAACTGAAATCAGTCGCTTCTGATTACCATCAATAAGCTTCTTACACCTCTCACCTGGAACTTTGGACCACTCTTCCTCTGCAAACTGCTCCAGGTCTCTCTTATTGGAAGGGCGCCTCTTCCCAACAGCAATTTTAAGATCTCTCCACAGGTGTTCAATGGGATTGAGATCTGGACTCATTGATGGCCACTTCAAAACTCTCCAGCACTTTGTTGCCATCCATTTCTGGGTGCTTTTTGACGTATGTTTGGGGTCATTGGCCTGCTGGAAGACCCAAGATCTCCAACACAAACCCAGCTTTCTGACACTGGGTTCTACAGTGCGACCCAAAATCCGTTGGTAATCCTCAGATTTCATGATCCCTTGCACACATTCAAGGCACCCAGTGCCAGAGGCAGCAAAACAACCCCAAAACATCAGTGAACCTCCACCATATTTCACTGTAGGTACTGTGTTCTTTTCTTTGTAGGCCTCATTCTGTTTGCGGTAAACAGTAGAATGATGTGCTTTACCAAAAAGCTCTATCTTGGTCTCATCTGTCCACAAGACGTTTGCCCAGAAGGATTTTGGCTTACTCAAGTACATGTTGGCAAACTGTAGTCTTGCTTTTTTATGTCTCTGTGTCAGCAGTGGGGTCCTTCTGGGTCTCCTGCCATAACGTTTCATTTCATTTAAATGTTGACGGATAGTTCTCACTGACACTGATGCTCCCTGAGCCTGCAGGACAGCTTGACTTGCTTTGGAACTTGTTTGGGGCTGCTTATCCACCATCTGGACTATCCTGCATTGGCACCTTTCATCAATTTTTCTCTTCCGTCCACACCCAGGGAGATTAGCTACAATGCCATGGGTTGCAAACTTCTTGATAATGTTGCGCACTGTGGACAAAGGCAAATCTAGATCTCTAGAGATGGACTTGTAATCTTGAGATTGGTGATATTTGTCCACAATTTTGGTTCTCAAATCCTCAGACAGTTCTCTTCTCCTCTTTCTGTTGTCCATGCTTAGTGTGGCACACACAGACATACAATGCAAAGACTAAGTGAACTTCTCTCCTTTTTATTTGCTTTCGGGTGTGAGTTTTATATTGCCCACGCCTGTTACTTGCCCCAGGTGAGTTTAAAGGAGCATCACATGCTTGAAACAATCTTATTTATCCACAATTTTGAAAGGGTGCCAATTATTTTGTCCAGCCCATTTTTGGAGTTTTGTGTGACATTATGTCCAATTTGCTTTTTCCCCTCCCTTTTTTGGTTTTGTTCCACAAAGGGAATAAACAAAGGGAATAAACATGTGTATAGCACAACATGTGTTACTGCAAGCGTTTTCTGTGAGAAATACTTCATTTTCTGGAAATATTTCAGGAGTGCCAACATTTACGGCCATGACTGTATGAACTTAAGCTCATACTATGGTGACCATGGGGCTAAATGTTATGCATGTCTCCTGTATTGTGTTGGTTGACTGTCAACTGGTGGCACTATTTAAGGTACCCATCTGTTCATTAGGAAGAATTTAGCAGGTAATGCTGTCTCCCTTGACTTCTCTGTTTGAAGCCTACTACTGTTTTGTAAACGGGAGCGCGGGAACTTTCTGCTCATGTGCAGATGGTAAAAAACGTAATGATGTTCTGGCGGATGGGCAGCGCCTCCTGCCACCGGCACTACCGGTTCGGCGAGCTGGATAGAACCAGGGGGATTTCACCACTGACAACACTCTTTTCTTTGCATCAATCCATTCCCAAACTTGGTTTGGGGGTAGGTTGCCAAAAGAACTGATCTATACATTTTCCTAGAATTGGATTATCTGTTCAGTTTCCAATTGAGTCTTATGTGCAACACTTCACATCATAAGGAATATTATATGCAGCCATTATAACCTTTGAGTTCAGTGAGCACTATGAATACATATTCAGCTCCAACCCAATCCTTTCCTATGTTGGTTTATCTTATTGTTTTTTTTCTCTTTTCCAATAAATGAATTGTGGCATCAAACTGTGAAGACTGGTCAAAGATCATAATAAAGATATTTGATGACCAAAAATCTCTTACACAAACAAAAAGGAAGACAAAGATACCTTTAAATTTAAAGATAAATTGCGGATAATATGCTGGTTTGCTCGGGGCAAACCAGAAGTGGATTCAAGATTAACAGCGGACTCCACCTTCTATCCTTGTTCTTTGCTCTTTTTGGTTATCATATTGATGTATTCTAATTGTGATCCTTTTTCAATGTTTATTTTATGGTTCTATTATTTTACTTCTGTTTACACTCGTTTCATTTTCATCTTTATTATTATTGTAAGATGCTTAGAGTAGTCCCATGGCAAAATAAGCAGTAAATAAATTTAACAAATAATATATAAACCTAAAGCAAAGCATTTTTCCAACATTTATCCCAATCATGTTTAAAGCCTACCTTTTTTAGAATCATATTTTTAAACCTGACCAATTTTGAACAGCATACTTATTTATTCATTTGTTTATGTAACAGCTCACCTCATTTATGTGAGTCTGGATGGCTTATAAATAAACAAACACACACAACCAAAAATAACCAAAATCATAACCACCAACATAACCTGTGGAAGAGTGCAGTCAATCTCACTAACAGTATCACTGTTTTGTAGTTTGAACACCAAGATCCCAAGCTGTTTCTGGAAGGTCAGTAAATAATGAAGGTGTTAGAAAGCACAAAGTTTAAGAGATTCAATTAAAAAAACTTTATTCGAAACTAAAATACAAACAAGAGATATTACAATTACAATAATTAAACAGACTAATCAGAATTGAATTAATCTCTGTTGAAATACAGACGAAACTCTCTCCATATGAAACCAGTCTGTGGTTTCTTACCAAATTCCTTTAAATCCAAATGGTTTTCTCCCAATTAATTTTTCTCCAATCAAAAGGTGGAGTGAAAGAATTCACTTTTTACAAGGTGTATTAGAGTAGATTTCCTATTCATATCATTGCCCCATTAATGATCCCTCCTATTTGCATAACTTTATGGGGAAAAATTTGGATTTTCACTGTTTCAAACTCAGTTTCCTAGTGGTGTCCTAATTCAAACAAGAGACTGTTGTTTTATTTGTTCAGGTTTTTTCATCCCCCATCCCCTCACAATTTTTGTGTCTTTTTCCAAATTTTATCTTTCCTTCTTGCTTCTTTTGAGTCTCCCTCCAAACTAATTTTTAGTTTGATTGTGGCACAACTCTGAACCCAGCTATTTTTAATTCTGAAATATTGTAATAAGTAACTTTGTATAGGTAGTTTGTGGCTTATTGTGACCAGAATTTCCATTACCCAGCAAAGTAATTGTTGAGTGAACCATGAGTGGTTTTGCTATCATTTTTGCCATGGTTGTTAAGCAAATCACTGCACTTATTAAAGTGATTTTGGCTTCTCCCATTGACTTTGCTTATCAGCAATCAATAGGGAAGGTCCTACATGGCGATCACATGACTCTAGGAGACTGCAGTCATCATAAATACATGTGCCTGAATTTTGATCAGTTGACAGCGAGGATCTTGCAATGGTCTATGTGCAAGAACCAGTCACATCACTTTTTTCAGTGCCCTTGTAACTTTGAATCTCTAAATAAATGGTTGGAAATTGAGAACCAAGTCCACACCCAGAGCCCAAAATCCCTTCTTCTGTTTCAGGCTGTTTTTTAAAATGCAAATCTCAGAATAATGTGCCCTGGTATATTTCATCCTAGCAAAACTATGTACATTGATAATTTTTTAAAAATTGCTTTGGTATTTTTAATGCAAACTTGACTAAAAATCTTATTTGAGTTATTTATTTTATAATTTAAAAAACTAAAATTAATGGTTAGATATTGCAAGAAAGGAATACCATACATATTATCTATTCCAAATATTCACTAGAATGGAGTTTTAGTAATAGGATAATACACTGAAAAATATTTCTTCAGAACTGAAATACTATGGTCCCAACCCAAGGATTTTCACATATAACTGCATCCACCGAATACCAGCCAGATTTACATTCTATGATGTAGGAATTCAGTAGTTATTTCTAGATACAGTCTAGAATGGAATCAGTGCTATTGCCCTCAAAGGCATCCTAAAAATATTTAAACACATAATTCTATGTACATACATCAACTTTATGAAGCATTTTGAGTGTTGATGGGTTCAAGAAATAGTTTTATACTGCTGTCTACTTGACAGTAAATGAATCTAAATAGCAGCAAATAAATCTTAGATCTTGACTTTATTTCTATTTATTCCATTCTCACTTCTACTTGTAATTATAATTTCTTTTGTCAGTAAAATGATAAGAATATCCCAATATTTGATGTGTCCAGAAAACATGTTATTATTGAAAAACAACCTATAGCCACAGTGATCGAAGGATTTATGCAAGAAATTACTGTAGGGGAAACACTTTTGATGACATAGTATCAAATGTCTGTATTTTCCCCTAATAATGTGTTTTTCATAAAATAAGCCAAGTATGATGTGTTGTAAAATAAATTATGGATCAGTGTATTCAGGAGATATTTTATTACCATATATTAAGCTTTACAAGTTTTACTGAAGCTTATTAAAAGCACTACAAAATTATAACCTTACAGAGAAGAAAGTAATTGTATAACATAAAACATAGACAAAGGGGGAATGGGGAATGAAGGGAAAGAGAAAAAGTCAAGACATAAACTACAAAAGGGTGCACTAATACTGATTAAATCTAGGCAATAATTTCTTTGGAATGAGGGGAAGACAGGTAAGTTTTCAAGGGATGAAGTTAGAATTTCATTGCTTTTAAGAGTATGATGTAGATCAAAAGTGCAACACCAATACACAGGTTTGTTGTATATAGGCACAACCTAATGAAAAAAAAACAGCTGATATTATGCATAACATAAACTAACTTACAATAAGGCAGCACACAGTTTGTATTGCAACCTTGGCACTTACGTGATTGGATAATATTTGGCATAGCAGTGAAATGATACACAGAAATTTTTTGTTGTGGCTTTCCCCACATTTTTCTTTTTATATAAAAAGTACGCTATCCCTTTGAACCTTGACTTTTTAAAGTAGGTTTTCTGATTGTTAACATTACCTTTGTAATGGTAATAGTAATCATATACCGTTTTTTTTCTAAAAAAAAGCAATATAAATCATTTCGAAACAAGACCATATGAAATTTTCAGAAATAATTAAGTTATTACCGAACTAATAAATTTAGGGGATGGGCAGAGCAAAACCTCTAGTGCCTTATAGACAATATGGATCTAAAATCATGTTTATTTATGAATGTTATTTGATTGTAGTATGCAATCAAGAAGTACTTTTTAAAGCTCTTTAAAAGTTGTGCTAGTTGTTAAACTCAAAAGTTTTACAAATTACTTAACAATCTTTGTCAGATCAGTATTACATAAATTTGGGGAGCATTTTTAAAAAAATGTAACTCATTTGAATCACTTGAAACCAAGTCACCTAGTCATGCCCCTACAAAACATTCCTTGTATTCTTTTCATTAAATTTGACTGAAAGAGTTATTTCAACAAAAATCTGAACATACTCCTGAGGCAGTATTTTCATAAAAAAAAAAATCAAACAACACTATTCTGTAATTTGTGATACACAGTTATGCAATATATGTTATGTGTATTGATAACAATTTAAAATTAACTTCTTTAAAGTATTTTATAACGTTATAAATGGAACTTATTATATGTTAACTACACATCATATATTGGCATTCATTTGCCTGTACATGTATATTTCCTGCCCTCACTTAAACTACTACAAAACACCAAACATTGGTGCTTACATTACTAAAAAATCTTCAGGTTTAAAAAATCCCTAATACTAGGGGTTTTTCTTTACATTTTAAAACACAATTTAAAGAATCCTTTCTCTTGTAAGGATATTTTCTTTCTAAATTTGAATTAAAATAAATTTTAAATTTTATCAGGTGAACAAAGACATTTAAAGTGAATTTGCAAAATAGAAAGAGTTTTTTTCTTTCAGAGTGCAATCATCAGGGATATTTAATGTCAGTGGACTCTTTTTCCACTGAAACAGAAGGAAGGAAACAGCAGCCAATCAATATGTGACATGGTGTAGAAATGTTAGCTAAAGTAAAAGTTAATAGCATTTACTATTGCTATTTATGCTATTTTTAAAAAATTAACCATTCAATAACAATTTTAATGGAATTATTTGCATAGAACAGGGTTATGCTTTAAAAAAAGACTTCTGAGTAAGCATTGCAACACAAGATAAGGCACATGTTTTTTTTCTGTAATATATGAAATTCAAAAACAATTTTTAGGAGATGAATACTCCTACAAGATGCCAGTTTTACCCTGTTCTACCTGAAGAATGCAAAAAAGCAACTGAACATAAAATAAAAAATCTTAATCTCTTACCTGAAGCCCTAAAAAAGCAGAATTATACTTAGTAGAAATAGAAATCTAAAGTAATATCCTTCGCTTTCAAACAAACTATAGCAACAAAAGAACAGCCATAAAATGCAGACTACTGGTTTTCATAATGAATAACTTCTCCTTCCCTACAAGTGCCTTTTGAAGATAATGAAGCTACTTTGTGAGGCACTTGGGCTAACTGTAAAGAAGTAATGCAATGAAATTTGTTGTACAAAACCTAAAACTGCATTTCATTTTTTCTATCAAACTTTCTATTAAAGTGCTAGAACCTGAAGTGTAAAATAAAAGAAGAAATGGAAAATCATAAGCAAGTATGCAATTAAACTATATGCTTTACTTGCTCTTCTGACTAGAACACCAGGTTCAAAAAAGCTTGAAGTAATGTATGAAATTTTTATGCTATTCCAAATAAGATTCTCAGAGTATCCATTTTATTTTTAAAACAATAAAACCATTTGCCTTATCTTATGCTCTAAATGTGATGCAGCAATTATATTACAATGGTGCATACTCTCACTGACATGTGCACACTTTTAGGCTATAGAAATACCATGTATCCCCGAAAATAAGACCCTCTCTTATATTTTTTTGAACCCTGAAATAAGCACTTGGCCTTATTGTCATGTGCTCAAAAGCCCGATTCGGCTTATTATCAGGGGATGTCTTATTTTGGGAGAAACAGGGTAGCTCCAACTTCCACATATAAATATCAAGTTTTGAATGATGTATTCTATATGCATGCATATTAAGTGCAACATCTGATTTTCATACTCCACTTAAGAGTCTTAATCAAACTCTCTGCAGGACTTTGTTGCTGAACTACACAAAACCATTAGATGCTAAATCTGAGAATGATCTGGATTCTGTTGAATGACGAAGTGGCTGAAGATGTGTTCCAGATTGAGTGCTGACAGCATCTAATTGCTGCAGATAATTATCATGCAAGTTTTCTTCAGCAAAAATATTCTGAAACTGGAAAACAGAAAACTTTTATTAAATAGAAATCATCCAATCTATCTTAATCTACAACAAGGTAAAAATGATATTACACCCAGAAAAAATAATTTTATTGCTTTAACAGAAAGAATTGGACTTAACTAATTGTCCCAGGTTGCACTGAAACCAATATGAATTTACTCATTATGAAAAGTTAAGTCAACCTGATTTCAAAATAGTTAATTTAGGAGTGGTTAATCCCTCAATGGGCAATGCTTTTGTCTTATCCTCAGACTACTGTGGAGGCAGCCCAAAGTTATATTTATTCTATTATTAATCAAACAATACTATTTGTATTTGTATCTCTTTTCAACAAAAATCTTGCTTTATAAAAACATCTATGACATCTTAATGATGATGATGTCTGGTCACTGGGACATTACAGCATGAACAGAGTGACTATACTGGCTTGCACAGAGCTATCTGGTTGAGGCTTTGAAGACAAAATAGACTTGCTGTTATATTCAGGTCCAGTGGCCCATCTGTAGGCTGTTACACTGGTCTGTAGGGGGAAAACAGCTACCTGACTTAAACAGAGGAAAAAAATCACTCTTGGGTTATATCTCAGATTAGCTTGTTATAGGTTTTTCTCAGGGCTTGATAAATAAATTTCAAAAAATATATTTCCTGTATATTTTATTATTTAATATTAGAGGCAATCCATTTGGAGTATACTTCCACATCATTTTGTCTATTTCGTGTGCTACTTCTGAGTCCTATTGGGTATCACTTGCTATTAGCTGTGCTATTTTCTTGGACTAGGTCAAGATTCTAAATGAGTGAATGAATATTCTACCTGAGTGATTAACTGGATGTAGTATAACAGGGGTGAAATCTAAAAATTTTCCCTACCGGTTCTGTGGGTGTGGCTTGGTGGAGTGTGTATCCTGTGGGCTGAGTGGGCATGGCGAACTCAATGTTACTCACAGCCAGTCAGTTACAAGACTCCCCACCACCAAGCCATGCCCACAAAACCCGGTAGGAAAACTTTTTAAATTTCTATTCTGCCTTTTCCCTTTTTTGTGAGATGCCTGCAGTTGCAGCCTCTCTTTTTTCAGTGTGCCTGGAGGCGATTCTTGAGCTGAAAGATGCAGCGGTTGCAGGCTTCTTGCAAATGAACATTACCAGAGCCGCTCCCCTTCTTGAACGAGGCCTTGCTCCGGAGCCACCGCCCGCTCACCACCCACTCTCCCTTCGCTTTGGGTCGGGGCCCAGGGCCCAGGGATGCGCCAATCCCTGGGGCCCTGGAGCCGCCACCTACTTTGACTGGGTCGGGGAATGCACCATTCCCTGACTCCGGCCTTGCCCCGGAGCTGCCACCCGTTCTCCCTTTGCCATGTGGCATGTCCTTACCTTTCTCCCGCAGCTGGCTGTCAGGGAAAGCAAGCACCCAAAAGTTACTGGAGCCACTCTCCTTGAATGTGCCGCTGCCATCATCACCCTGGTCCATGCTCAGGCTGCACAAGTGCACACCCAACCTGCCGCTGATGAATGAATGAGATAAACAGTGTGTGCTTGTGTATCCAGCACATGGACCAAGGCGACAATGGCGGTGGCGCATTCATGGAGCAGCTTTTGGGCACTTGCCTTCCCTGGCAGCCAGCTGTGGGAGAAAGGTAAGGATACACTGTGTGGCGAAGGGAGAATGGGTTGCGGCTCTGGGGCAAGGCTGGAGTTGGGGAATTGTGCATTCCCCGAACCTGTTGAGGCAGGCAGCAAGCAGGTGACGGCTCTGAGGCCTCAGGGAATGGCACGTCCCTGGGTCCTGGCCCCCGACCCAAGGCGAAGGGTGAGCAGGAGGCTTGCGTGGTGGCACCAGCAGAAGCATTGTGGGGAAGTGGCTCAACAAGCAAAAGTGCTGCACCCAGAAAGAGAAGGGCAAGAGGGGCCAGTGGGCTGCAGAGATGAAGGCAGAGGTGCTCCGGGAGAGAGGGTGGATGTCCCAGGGCTGCATGTGCAGTGCCGCCACCACTGCCTCTCTTGGCCCAGTGCATGCGCAGAGGCACAAAAAACCAGGTTACTTCCTGGTTAAAACCAGGATGTAATGACTTCTGGGCGGGTGGGCGGAGCTTCGAGCTTCCATCACTACCAGTTCTCCAAACTACTGGCCATCATACTGGCCGATCTGGTCTGAGCCAGGAGCATTTCACCCCTACAGTATAGGGAAGAGTTCACAAGCACATCAACAGAGCTTTCTTATATGCCTCCTATGGCACTCCTACTATTTGGGTGCCTTTCTTTTCAGGCATTTTATAAAGTAAATTTGAAACATGTTTTCAAAAGCAATTTGAAATAATTAAATACATAATTTTTTTTAAAAAAATTATTGTTTCAGGCTAAGCCATTAAATATTCAAACAACCAGAAGCACAAGTCAATTGAAATTTCCAAGCACAATTTTTTTTAAGGATCATCTGTTAATTTTGTACAATACTGTTCCCTTTAAGATTTAGAATGGTTAGGCATAAAGACTTTCAGAAATCTAACAGATTTACTAGCCTATTGCTCCCAAATAGTCAGGAATCAGAAAAGAACCTTGATTGTTCAGAAGTCTTAGTATGAATATAATGTATTATTTTATCCCTGTTAGTTTCTGACTAGTTTAATTGAACGAATAATAGAAGAATAATATTGAGAAAATAAAACTGGAATTTTCTATGTTTTCGCTTACTATAGCAGTGAGCACATGTAACAGTCAAAAACTCTACAAGACTGTTTTAAAAGTGTTATTTCCATACCTTGTTTGATGGCTGTTGTTCCAATAATACAGGATCATACTGCATTTGCTCTGACCCGTTTGCCTGGGCTTCAGACACACACTGATACATTGACAAAGCACCAGCATAGCATGCCTCCGAAGTTTCTGTAACTTGCTGAGAATTCTGCTCACAGGACTGACTTTCAGGGACTTGAAAACAGCTGAGAAAATCTAAATCAGAAGAACTTGGAAAAGTAGACAGATTAAAGTTTTCAGTGAAAAAGTCTACCTCTGTAAAATCTGGGAATTGTGACATCATGCTGATAGGTTGCTTGTAAGGGGTATATTCCTCTCTACAGGCATATGATGCTGTACTGTCTTCAGATTTGTAAGGGAACTCCTGAGTGATTTCTTGTATTTCAGAAAAGTCAAATGGTTGTATCTGCTGTTCAGAAGGGTTAAGAGTTGTGCTGTTGAGAGAGTTCCAGTCTGTGAACATCCCATTTACCTGCATGTGCTTCATCTTCTGGCACAGTTGCTGTTGCTGTGGCAACTGCTGTGGCAGCTGCTGTTCCATCATTGTTGGTATCTGCTGTTGATCTATTTGCTGCTGCATTAAACAAGCAGAATTCTGAAACATGGGCTCCTGCTGCTGGCAACTTGAATACAAGACATCTGTCTTATTTAAAGACTCCTGAACATAGGTCAAGATTTCATCAGTTATGTCACCATCTCTAATGTCATCCACACCAGCAAAATCATTCTTAAAAAACTCATCGTCCTGCTGAAAATTAAAGTCTATACCATCAAAGTCAGACTCTAGCATATTCATGATACTGAACAATTCACTGTTTTTGTTATCCTGAAAAAGCCCTACATTTTCTTCGGGGACCATCAAGTTACTATCTTGAGGACAGTCAGTCAGCTCTTGTTTGAGGATGCTATTATTCCCTATTGATAAAAGACCATCCTGCCAATTTCTGGCCATCATGCTGCTCAATTCACCTCTAGTGTCTGCAAAAAAGTCCCTCTCAAGAGAGATTTTATTTGAAGCAGGTGGGCAAAGATAAACTGATTCATCCTGCTGTAACATTGCTCCCAAAAGTGAATTGGGATCAACAGATTCTTTGCACAGTGCAACCTTGGAAGCAGCTCCTTTTCCAATACCACTTTTAACCTTTGTCTGAGATGAATCCATTATACCAGGCTGAGGAAATGCTATTTCATACAATACAGCCTCACCTGTAGCAAACATGAAAGGCAGTTTCATATTGCGCTTTCGTAAATGCTCTGCCCCCTCTTCATCTCTGAATTGAAAAATACAAAGAGAGTAAAAATAATTGAATTTCAGTACTGAAATATTCAGTGAAATATCTCAGTGTGCACAGAAATAAATCTAATAGAAAATCTAGATTGTTAATAATTATAAATAGATTATAATCTATTAACCTGATTATTAAAATGAGTTTGACCACGTCTAAATTGTATAGAATAGGAGCTTGCAGGATTTTATGCATAATTTTATTCATAAACTATGAATACATAAGAAATGAAAATTAGTAAAAATAACACTTGAAGGATGGGGGGGACTTATCATTAAATTGATCACTGTATAATTCTTTGAGGCCATACAAGAATTGTATTCCCAAACCAAGCTTATTTGGTTATTTATTTTTTATTTTAAAAATCAAGCTTACAATTAGCAATAGCACTTAGACTTATATACCGCTTTACAGTGCTTTACAGCCCTCTCTAAGCAGTTTACAGTCAGCATATTGCCCCCAACAATTTGAGTCCTCATTTTTACTCACCTCGGAAGGATGGAAGGCTGAGTCAACTTTGAGCCTGGTGAGATTTGAACTGGCAAATTGCAGTCAGCCGCAGTCAGCAGAAGTAGCCTGCAGTACTGCATTCTAACCACTGTGCCCCCATGGCTCAATGTTTGGGATTTTTTGCTTACTTGTTTGTTTTTAAACAATGATTTCCCTTCCTCGAATACTACCACAGAGAATTTCTTTTTTCTTTTTAAAAAAAACTGGTTACAAGAAGAGTGGATTAAAATTCAAAAAGGGGACATGACTGAGCATATTTATAATTTGTGCATATCCTATTTTCTATTTTTACTTCTGTGTGAAATGTATCCATTCATTCTTTAATGTCATAAAGGACTATTTTTTATCAACATTGATTGTGTGGATCAATGTTGTGTGTATTATTGCATTAATAATTTAATTAAGTTTATATTCCACCCACTTTATTTTATAAAAAGGATTCCTTTAATGATTGATTCTAAAATATTTGGCTTTGATGAGGCATTTTTGTTTCAAATCTAAAAACATAAAATAGTAGGGAAAAATATTTGAAATAGCCACAAATCTTCAGTACTTCATTTATTTAGAAGAGTATAAAAATGATTGCAACCACAAACAGCTATGTGAAATATGAAAAGTCTGCGAACAATAATCAAAATTTAATGGCAATACTATGATTTTTCAGCAGTATACATTTCAGATTATTTATTTTAAAACAAACCACACTAATTATATGAATTATGAACATTTTGGACTTTTCATCATCAAATTCACCTCTCTGAAATAATAAGGAAAAGAAGCCAGCCCTGATCTATATTAGTATATGCTGATTTATCTGATTTAGGAGTTGATAGTTATAACTTATCTTGGCAGCTACTTACGTAAGAGGTCTCTGTGTGGCAATGATGTAATCTGGTCTTCCATTTTTATAAACTAGGCGAGCATTGGCTTGAACCCAGGCCCATCGATTTTCCTTGGTAAGAAGTCTAAACACTGTCATACCACTCTCTCCAGTTTTTATCACTAAAAATAAATACAGAAGTATTTCAATTAATTTAACTAGATGTAACGTTCATATTTATTAGTATACGTTCATCAAATTCTTATGCAGCTGAGTAAATCATAACTTGGGTGAAAACAAAATTGAAGATCTTAACACTCTTAAAATATCATAATAAGTACCTACAATAGGTCTGGCACCCAACAGATCAACCACTATACATTGGTTATCAATATTGTCCACCATTTATTAGAGGAGCAATATTTAAATAGGATAAAGATACCTTTTACTTGCTGTTCTGTATTGGTGAAACAGAGAGCTGTTTATTAGAACAAATGAAACACGATCACAATACATCCATGAAGGAAAGGGGAAGAATGTCTCTGATAGAATATTGTTAGTAGAAGTTCAATCAATCAACATAAAATGTTGATTTAACAATATTTAAATACAGAAAAATACTGCAATACATTCTAAGTTTTGCCTTTAGAAAAATGCTTTAATAAACATTCTAATATACATATTATGAAAAAGGATCTAAAGGCAGAAAATACAGAGTGGGATGTGATCAGAATATGTAGGTTCAAGCAAAAATAATTCACATGGGCATGTTAAAATACTGCCTCTTCCAACATAAACTTATATTTAGTAAAAGGAGATGTCTAAAGGAAAGTAGAAAAGAAAAGAAAAGAAAAGAAAATGTATGTTAGGATATACTTAAAAACTTATTCTGGCACTTATTTTTCTCCTTATCAAGACTTCATCAAGATATATCTCTTACTTCTGACATGGTTCTCAGCACAATAAAGCATATCGGCTGCATGGATAAACTGGTATCCTGTTCCTCTCATGCAAAGTTCTGCCTCAGTATAACCCAGCACAATTCTTCCCCTGCAAGATATATTTGACACATTTTTTTATCAGTCACTCAAGAGAAAAACAAAATTACTAACCACATCATCAGTATCAGCATTCAATAGGTCAATTGGAAAGATCAGCTACAAGCAAGAACATTACTACAACTGTTCTTCACAACAGAATGAGTGGAAATGTCAGAGCATCTGTTTAAATAATGGGAAAAAGTGAAACACAGTCTGGCTGTCTGCAGTTACTATCTCAAGATATCAGTCCTTGAACTGTACAGAATCAGCAGGGGCTGTTCTGACCAGGATTTATGACTTTTCCAAACCTTGGAGGAAAAGAAAAAAAATGTTCTGGGGCATGTCACCCTCTAAGCAGAGATTAAGACAACTGTTTTACCTATTCCCAGGAGCAAAACAGGTTCCTGGGTTGGGAAGGTGTTACACACAATGCTGCCCTCTCTTTTAATAATGCTCAAGAGGCAATTCTAAAAGGTATGCGCCTTTCAGAATCCCCAAGAAAAGCCTTAAGAAGAGTATGGGCATCCCACTTTTATTTTTACATGATTTGTGGGCATGAGAAAAAGGGGAAAAGAATGCATATTGTTACCTAGTTGTTACCATATTGATGTTGAAATTGTCTGGAAATACTTGCTGGAGAAAAGTAAGATGAATATTAAACAAACAAACAAACAAAACAGCAATGTGGGGCAGAAAACCAAATATAACATAATTTAGAGGATTTTGATAACAATAGTTTTATAGAAAAATGACCTATCCAAATGTAGCTGCCTTCCTAAATAAATGTCTAAAACCTATTCTTTGAAAAAGTTCAGTGGATTATGATTATTCTTAGCAATAATTAGCAATAATGTTGAAATTATGGTATACAACTCAGCAAACATGCGCAAGAATATTCATTATTTGTCTTTTTAAAACTTACTTTGCATCACATCCAATTGGTGTGAAATCCAGCTTATGTTTGGTTCTGAAAATAAAATTCTTTGTACGAATTTCAAGAATGGAAGGTGGCTGAAGTGGAGTAGCTACTGCGAACAAAGCCAACTGGGGTGATATGACAGTTCCATCTTTCCCTTTCTTGTTCTGACCATGGAGAAACTTCAATCGCCCTTGAAAATTCATAGCCTTTAGAAAACAAAACAAAACAAGGATAGCATCATATTTTTTAGTTTTAATCCATATTTCTCTGTTCGCAAAAGACAACTGCAATTAAAGAGAAAGTGAAAGAGAAATTTGCAATTCACTTATTACTGGTAGTCCTGGACTTACAACTTTTGTTTAGTCATCGTTCAAAGTTACAATGGCACTGAAAAAAGTGGCTTATAATTGTTTCTCACACTTACGACCACTGTAGCATCCATATGGTCATGTGATCAAAATTTGGGTGCTTGGCACCTGGCATGTATTAATGACAATTACACTGTCCCAAGGTCATGTGATCATGATTTGTAACCTTCTCAGACAGCTTCTGATAAGCAGTCAATAGGTGAAGCCAGATTCATTTAACAACTGCATGATTCACTTAACACATATGATTTGTTTAACAACTATAGCAAAAAACATTGCAAAATGGGCCAAAACTCATTTAACCATGGCTTAGTAATGGAAATTTGGGGTTAAATTTTGATCTAAGTCAAGTATCATAACACTTTGGTATACAGGTAGTTCTCTATTTACAACCATTTAGGACTGAAAAAAGTGACTTATGACCATTTTTTATTTATAACCCTTGCAGCATCTCCGTGGTCACATAATCAAAATCTGGTCACTTGGCAACTAGCATATATTTATTATGGTTTCAGTATCCCAGTATCATGCAATCACCTTTTTGGTTCACATCCCACCTTTTTGACATTCTGAGAAGCAAAATAAAAAAGGGGAATCCAGATTCATTTAACAACCACTTAACTTAACTGTGGTGATTCATTCAACGATTGTGGTAAGAAAATAAAATGGAGCAAAACTCTCTTAACAACTATTTGCTTACCAACGGAAATTTTGGGCTCAGTTGTGGTTGTAAGTCGAGAACTACCTATATTAATGTTAATGTTTCTTGATACACTATTAATTATTACTCCAAATTAAAATATTTCATGATAGTTTCTGGCTGCAGGTCAAATATGAAACCCAAAGCAAGCAGTTTGCTGAAATCTCTATTCAAGGGGTGTTCTTTCCTTTCCAACTTTATGGTGCAAAGCAGTGTCTCAAGTGCAGTTTAAAATCTGACCATTCTCTTTTCTATTATGTCAAGAAAGAAATTCTAGTAAAGACAAAAAGACAAATAAACGGGGATGTCTTAAAGCAACTTAGATCCTTCAAAATCTTGGAGTTACTTTTCAGTCCTCTGACATTTGAAGGTTTGCCTTAGAATAATAACTAAGGATGTCTTGTGATTATCCCAAGTTTTCTTTTTCATTGTGAATGGCACTGAAATACCCTTTAAAAAATCCAAGATAATCTGACATATGTGCAGTGGCTCCAAGGTGCCAAGATGTATAAACATTTTTAACTACTGGAAGGCATTCAAGGACTGCACTTCAATCTCCTACTGTGATCCTTATGCATATTGAAGACTGAAATTAGAAATGGCATTCTTTGAAGGAGAGACATAAGATACCATCTTAAGGTTTAGCTTTAAAAAACCCTTTTTTATTGCAACTCTGGTCTTCCTCATATTCTTATAGAATCCATTAAGATATCCATAAAGGAAAGAGCTTCTTGTGAACTTAAAATGGGTGCCATGTAATTATCCTAAAGCCAAATATTTAGAACCAGTGTGGTGTAGTATTTAACTTAGGATAGGAAATTAACAGTAATTAAGAACTATTTTGATTTAAGAAAATTCATTCTTGCCTGTCTAATAAGCAGGATATTGCTATGTCTAAACATTCCATTTTATTATAGAAAATATGTTTAATTTATGAGTTAATGTAATAGCATTATCTGCCTGCTGTTTATTCTTTTCAAATATTGAAGATTCATAAATCACAGTTTGCAATGTGTGAATTCTAGAAGTTAGCAATGTTTTAGTAACCTCTGTAATGTTTTGCCTATTTTCCTTTGCTTTGCTATTCAATGTGGTATGTGTAGAAGTGAATCTGATTAATTATTGCTCTTATTTCCTAGTGTAGGCCAAATTATTAATGCAAAAGGTCAAGGGAATCCTTCTTGCATCCAGAATACATGTATATCTGATTTTCATTATTTCCTATGCTATTTAAAACTATATTTTCAGAATTCTTTCAAAAGTCTTCTTCCAACTCTTCAGTAGATTGCTGTGGTAGCCTGCCCTCCCCTAGCTCCATTTACTTTTCTGGGAATGAGGGAAAATTGATTGAACAAGAACTTTTATGAATTCTAATATCTCTCTATAATGGTTCCCCCCCCCCCCTTCTTTTCCTTTTATGCAGTAGTATTAAAGTTGCTGCTAGTAGTATGTCACAACTGCAGGTTTCTTATGGCACATTAAAATATACTATACACAATTTGCAAAATAGTCTTGAGACATAATGATCTACCAAATCTAGCTACTTTCAAAGACTCAGCATGGCATCAATTTTCACTGATTGTTTGTGGCACAAACCATTTACTAGCACATATTATGTATTGTTTTGTGATAACAGGCTTTTATAGGATAATATGTGTGGGATAACGAAAGTGTGGTGGACAGGCTATAACCAAAGATTTGCCATAGAGCATTGCCATCATGAGAAATTAAATCATTCATTAAAATCACATAATTATGTACCCACCAAAAATCCAGATGAATTATCCAAGAGACAGCGTAACCTACAAATGAAATTTCGCTCCATGAAGGATGAATTCTCTGGGGGAAGCTGGTCAGGGTTGTAATATGTTGCTATTTGTTGAAAGCCATTATCTCCTATAGGGGAAAAAATAATCTTAGAACCTCTTTGAAGAAAATTTGCATTATAAAACTTGCAATTTAAGGGAGTCTCTGCCCAACCAGACTTTGAATGGCATGCTAAGAGCACTGGAAAAAGGGATGAAGCAACAAAAAGTGAGTGAAGAAGAACAATTAAGTGAAATATTAATACTGTTGTATTCAATTACTTTCATTATTATTTAACTGTGACATTTTATTTCTGTCACACAGAGAGGTATAAATAGTGACATTTTAGATTTTAGAAAATGAGATTGTTTCATATGGAAAGGTATGTATTCTTAGGCTTTTTCTTCTCAGTTTTTTTTCCTGAAAACTCATGTAATTTTTTGTTCATAACACTAAACTTCCATTGTTTTTCCATCATTGCTTTTTCTGTTTTAAACATTATTTACTCACTTCTAAACAGACAAATTTAACTGATGTATATTTTTAATTTCAATTCTATCTATCTATCTATCTATCTATCTATCTATCTATCTATCTATCATCTATCTCTATCGAACTATCCATCCATCCATCCATCCATCCATCCATTATCTATCTATCCATCCATTTATTTATACATTATATCTATCTATCTATCTATCTATCCATCCATCCATCCATCATCTAATATCCATCTATCCATCTTATCTATTTATCTATCTATCTATCTATCTATCCATCCATCCATCCATCATCTAATATCCATCTATCCATCTTATCTATCTATCTACCATGTTTTCCTGAAAATAAGATGCTGTCTTATATTTTTTTGAACCCTGAAATAAATGCTTGGCCTTATTGCCACATGCTCAAAAGCCCGATTGGACTTATTATCAGGGGCTGTCTAATTTTGGGGGAAACAGAGTATCTATCTAACTATCTATTTATCTATCTACATATATATCCATCCATCCATCCATCCATTATCTATCTATCTATCCATCCATTTATTTATACATTATATCTATCTATCTTTCTATCTATCCATTATCTATCTATCCATCCATCATCTAATATCCATCCATCTTATCTATCTATCCATCCATCCATCCATCATCTATCTATCCATCCATTTATTTATACATTGTATCTATCTATCTATCTATCTATCTATCTATCTATCTATCTATCTATCCGTCCATTTATTTATACATTATCTATATCTATCTATCTATCTATCTATCTATCTATCTATCTATCTATCCATTATCTAATATCCATCTATCCATCTTATCTATCTATCTATCCATCCATCCATCATCTATATCCATCCATCCATCCATCCATCCATTATATCTATGAATCTATGTATCTATGTATGTATCTACAGTCATGGCCGTAAATGTTGGCACCCCTGAAATTTTTCCAGAAAATGAAGTATTTCTCACAGAAAAGTATTGCAGTAACACATGTTTTGCTATACACATTTTATTCCCTTTGTGTGTATTGGAACAAAACCAAATGAGGAAAAAAAGCAAATTGGACATAATGTCACACAAAACTCCAAAAATGGGCTGGACAAAATAATTGGCACCCTTTCAAAATTGTGGATAAATAAGATTGTTTTAAGCATGTGATGCTCCTTTAAACTCACCTGGGGCAAGTAGCAGGTGTGGGCAATATAAAATTCACACCTGAAAGCAGATAAAAAGGAGAGAAGTTCACTTAGTCTTTGCATTGTGTGTCTGTGTGTGCCACACTAAGCATGGACAACAGAAAGAGGAGAAGAGAACTGCCTGAGGACTTGAGAACCAAAATTGTGGACAAATATCACCAATCTCAAGGTTACAAATCCATCTCCAGAGATCTAGATTTGCCTTTGTCCACAGTGCACAAAATTAACAAGAAGTTTGCAACCCATAGCACTCTAGCTAATTTCCCTGGGTGTGGACGGAAGAGAAAAATTGATGAAAGGTGCCAACGCAGGATAGTCCGGATGGTGGATAAGCAGCCCCAAACAAGTTCCAAAGCAATTCAAGCTGTCCTGCAGGCTCAGGGAGCATCAGTGTCAGTGCGAACTATCCATCGACATTTAAATGAAATGAAACGTTATGGCAGGAGACCCAGGAGGACCCCACTGCTGCCACAGAGACATAAAAAAGCAAGACTACAGTTTGCCAACATATACTTGAGTAAGCCAAAATCCTTCTGGGCAAACGTCTTGTGAACAGATGAGACCAAGATAGAGCTTTTTGGTAAAGCACATCATTCTACTGTTTACCGCAAACAGAATGAGGCCTACAAAGAAAAGAACACAGTACCTACAGTGAAATATGGTGGAGGTTCACTGATGTTTTGGGGTTGTTTTGCTGCCTCTGGCACTGGGTGCCTTGAATGTGTGCAAGGCATAATGAAATCTGAGGATTACCAACGGATTTTGGGTCGCACTGTAGAGCCCAGTGTCAGAAAGCTGGGTTTGCGTCGGAGATCTTGGGTCTTCCAGCAGAACAATGACCCCAAACATACGTCAAAAAGCACCCAGAAATGGATGGCAACAAAGCGCTGGAGAGTTCTGAAGTGGCCAGCAATGAGTCCATATCTCAATCCCATTGAACACCTGTGGAGAGATCTTGTTTTTTAAAAAAATTTTTTAAAAAATTTGATTTATATGCCGCCCTTCTCCGGAGACTCAGGGCGGCTTACAATGCGTTAAGCATTAGCCTTCATACTTTTGTATATTTATACAAAGTCAGCTTATTGCCCCCACAATCTGGGTCCTCATTTTACCTACCTTAGAAAGGATGGAAGGCTGAGTCAACCTTGAGCCTGGTGAGATTTGAACTTGCAATAATTGCAGGCAGCTGGCAACTTAAGTGTTAATTTAACAGCACTTAGTCCACTGCGCCACCAGGCTATGTTGGGAAGAGGTGCCCTTCCAATAAGAGAGACCTGGAGCAGTTTGCAAAGGAAGAGTGGTCCAAAGTTCCAGGTGAGAGGTGTAAGAAGTTTATTGATGGTTATCGGAAGCGACTGATTTCAGTTATTTATTCCAAAGGGTGTGCAACCTAATATTAAGTAAAGGATGCCAATGATTTTGTACAGCCCATTTTTGGAGTTTTGTATGACATCATGTCCAATTTGGTTTTTTTTCTCTCCCTTTTTTGGTTTTGTTCCAATACACACGAAGGGAATAAACATGTGTATAGCAAAACCTGTGTTACTGTGATAGTTTCTGTGAGAAATACTTCATTTTCTGGAAAAATTTCAGGGGTGCCAACATTTACGGCCATGACTGTAGGTAGGTAGGTAGGTAGGTAGGTAGGTATCTATCTATCTATCTATCTATCTATCTATCTATCTATCTATCTACCATTTTCCCCCAAAAATAAGACCCTGTCTTATATTTTTTTGAACCCTGAAATAAGTGCTTGGCCTTATTGCCATGCGCTCAAAAGCCCAATTGGGTTTATTATCAGGGGCTGTCTTATTTTGGGGAAAACAAGGTATCTATCTATCTATCTATCTATCTATCTATCTATCTATCTATCTATCTCTATCCATCCATCTACCTATCCATTATCTCTCTCCTTCTCCCCCGTGTTTCCCCAAAAATAAGACCCTGTCTTATATTTTTTTGAACCCTGAAATAAGTGCTTGGCCTTATTGCCATGCACTCAAAAGCCCAATTGGTCTTATTATCCGGGGCTATCTTATTTTGGGTAAAACAGGGTATCTGCCTGCCTGCCTGCCTACCTACTATCTATCTATCTATCTATCTATCTATCTATCTATCTATCTATCTATCTAATCCATCCATCTCACACATATCATATGGAAAATCAATTCTAATTTACAATTATTGTCTGAATAAATTAAACCTTTAAATTTAATGTACTAAAAATATTTTTATGAGCAAACTAAACTATATATTTTATAAAGTTGACATGTACTTAAAAATAAGTGGTAGTTATTACTTCTGTCTGCTCCAAATTATACTTCTTGAAAAGATTGCAGTTTTTAAATATTTCCTTTAAAAACTGATAAATATATAAAATTAAGGGCACTGTTGTACAGATGTAGTCCTCTGATATAAAGTAGCAAATGCATTATGAAGTGAATTCTGTAAATTTTAAACTCATTATCTTTCATTGAAACATATGTAGTTACTTGCAGCTATCAGGTCCTCACCTTGCATTATCTGTCCAGAATCCGTGGACTGTATAGGATTAAGAGCCCAGTGAATCTGACGCTGGAATTCTGGTCTATCTTCTGTGTGAATTAATTCAAACACACACTGATGTATAATGTCAGACTACATTGAAGAAATAATAATAAAAATATTTCAGGCATTTTATTCACCAAATCTGATTACTAGAATGAGCCCAGAGTTTATCTCAGTATAATTAAGACAGGGAAATGATTTAGATGGAAAATCATTGAATACTGAATAAGTTAAAGGTGGAACAATATTACTAGCAAAGAAAGGATAGACTACGCATAGGATAGACTAAATATCTAGAATCTAGAAATGTAGGGTCCTTGATGCCTTCTCTGGTTGGTTGATTTTTTTTGCAGAAGTTTCACTCTGTGCAAGAAAACAACCAATGTCTGTAGCCAAAACAACCAAGCTCAAAGAGCACCAAGGATACCACAGTTCAAGTATGAATTCCAAATATTCTCTTCAATTGATAACTAGAAATATGAGGAACAGAAAGAAGTCTGGAGATGATTTCTTTAGAAGAGATGTGAACATGGAAATGAATCTAGCCAATTCATCCACAGAAGAGGATTACAGGATATAGTTTGGAATCAAAACTTAACTCTAACATATATTTAAGCCACCGTATTGCCTTATTAATAGCATTTCTTAATTTTAAGGCCTCCTAAATTCATCTGAATGCTTGTTATCTGTGCAAGCAGTAGGGAGAGACATTTACTGAGGACAAACCATAATTTACTATGATCCAAGAAATTAACAGCTCTGGAAAAAACATATGAACAGAGAGAAAAATGAATAGCTTTCTTTAAAATAGGTCCCATAACTTCCTGGATTGTTTGTATACTGCACTATTTTATTCATCAAGGAAGTGATGTTTAAAAAGTTGCATTTCACTAAATAACAACAACATAGTAATAATATGAATTGTTTAAAAAATCTATAATTAAAATGCATACCTGCTGGAAACCCAAATAATCCTGGATTGTAGAGGACACATAAAATATGTGGGCATCTGATGTGACCACTAGCACAAAGCCATTTAATGCCTGCAGACAATAGCAATATGGTTTTTAAAAAAGCACTGATTTTAAAATGAGTTTAAATGACTATGCATAAACAATTTACTAGTACACAAAATAGCAATAGTGTGATATAATAATCTTAACAGCACTTTGTGAACGCACCCAACAAAGCAGCAGAATTATATTTCCTATTCTAGCCTTTTACTTTAAAGTAATACTTTAAAAAGCATACTGGTTTTTGTAAATAGTTTTTTAAGGGGCCAAGGGGATGAAATAGAAAAAAAAATCTGGGAAAAAAACCCCTTTATGTTTTGGGAGGTATTTTTTTATCACTGGCATAAGAATTAAATATAAAGGCAAAACCTGATAGGCAACCAGAAGGATTCAAAGAGAAACTGAGGTTTTGGTTTTTTCTTAAATGTAGGATATCTAAGTTTTTAGGCTATTGACATACAGTGGCTAAATGGTACTAAAGTGAGATTTTTCAATAATAGGTTTTCAGAAAACCAGCGTACTGATTCATATATAAAAATTAACAGTGGATGGATTCATACAGTGCACAAAATAACAACCAAGCAAGCACAATGTTTCTTAGTTTGATCTATTAGGGAAACAACTGCAATTTGTTGCCAGAAAAATTGCAACCAAACTATTATCCAACATTTGTTTAACTGCCAGGCAAAATTTATTTATTTATAAATTATCTCATTCTACAATCTGGGCTGAGAAAGAGAATGCTGTCCTGTTAAATCAGTGGAGAAATGAATGATGATTCCCAAAGGTGCTTTTCCAAAAGACAACTGGACTTTATTGGGGGGTTTTTTCTTTGAAAACATTTCCGCTTCTCATCCAAGAAGTTTCTTCTATTCTAAAGAACTGAAGAAGTCTCTTGGATAAGAAGTGAAATATTTTGAAAGAAAAAAAAAGTAAAGTCCAGTTGCCTTTTGTAAAACCACCTCTGGGATAATCTTGACCTGGACAATTGAGAATCTCCACAGATGGATGATATCATAACTCTTCCTCAAATAGCAAGCAATTCTGTTAAGAGATTAGTAATTCAGAAGTCCATGAAATTGGGGAAGTGATTCCTTTTGAAGTAGAAAAACAAAGGAAAGGCAAAAAAGCAACAACAAAAAAGAAGAAAACCTCCAAGAACACTCCCAAAATTGTATTAATAATAATAACTGGGCAAACCAAGGCAATATAAAGTTCCTTTGTACATTGCTGAAGAAATTCCTTTGAAATATTCACAGTAATGATGATAATTACCTGCAGCAAAAGTTCACCTTCTAGCATATTCATTCTCCCTCTGGTCTGCATGGTGCTGTTGCTGTCCTGCATGCTGTTTCTTTCAGGCTTTGCTGAACTTCTTGACTTCAATGTAACTGTAGGAGAAAAAAATGAATAATACTCAAAAAGTATTATAAGCATTTCTCAGAAGTTAATTGGATGAATGTACCCAATCAAAATGTAATTCTGAAAATATTATTAATAAAATGCATAATTTACCACTGTGTGTAGACAATATGAAATATAAAGGAAAATAAAAGCAATACAGCAACAGAAAAATTCTATCTAGTTACCATAAGCAAACAGTTATATTGGTATAAAATGCACAAATTCTTAACCTATCTATTCTGATTTGCTAGGAAATGGTGGTATTCTGAGTGTACAAAAAATACTAAGCAAACCCCTCTGGCTTTGCTTGAACCTCCCTTTATACCACCAGCCAATGGAGAACCAACTGCCCAACACAACAATATTGCAATTGGCAGATTGCTTTGCTGATGGGTTTAGGCATCCTCCCACTTCTCCATTTTGGGAAAAAAAAGTAAGTTCTTGATGATTGGCTATCTACCAAGGATGCCAAGCCAATCAAGCAGCAGTCCTTGAAATATTAAATCAGTTACATTTTAAAGAAATGTTATGTCTGTTTCAAAGGCCATCCCCAATTGTTTTTTTCTAAAAGTGCCAGTGAAGCAGCTGTGCATTATCGCTAGGGGCAGCCTTCAAACAGCCTTGCACTTCTTCCAAATAGTGTGTATACTGTGAGGTTTTGAGAAAACTTGGTTTGGTAGTATCTTTTGTAAAACTTATTTTTTCAAATGGCTTTCATAGACTTATTGGAATAGATTAAAATCGTTCCTTTGCTTCACCCAAACAACCCATCTCAAGCTATTAAATCTATCCTGTCTGTTCAAGTGCAAGATTAAAGGCAACTCTACTAATGACTGATCCCAAAGCTAATTTCATATATTTAACATCTCTGTTGGTCACTGTAACATAAAATCTATTTTGGCCTGTACTAATGATGCTGATTAACAATGTAATTTTGTCAGCTGTCTAATATTTGTCACTGCAGGATAGTTACAATAATGATCTTGCAGTACTTTCCAAAGTTTCCAACTTTTCCAGAATGGTATGCAATTTTCAGACAATAAAATTGATTAGAAAATGAATTTTTGAAAGATAAGTTCCAGTATGTATTACATTTTACAATAGAGTTCATCTTTTAATTATTAAACACATAGTATTAGAATTACAATGGTAGTAAAAAGTAAATTTCAGTAAGGATGAAAGACAGTGTATATAAAATACCTATATTGAAAAAGCCAAAGAACATTGAAAGCTATTTTTCTTATTAAGCAGCAGCTAGAAATTAGTCTCATCTAGATTTGCAAAAAAAAAAAAAGTTATTTCTTTGAAAGATGTAAGTAATAAAAAGTGTGAGTCCTAAAATCTGCAAGTAAATCCTGTTATTTTTTTGTAGAAATTTAGCAATATCTTGGCACATAGCAGTATTAGGGTAGCCTTGTCTGGGCCAGGAAATTAAGGATGGTCAAATCTGGTTAATACTTAAAGATCTCCATAGAGTATCAGTGCTAAAGGGGCTTACTGGAAATCAGAAAACCACTCTAACAGTAACAGTAACAGAGTTGGAAGGTACCTTGGAGGTCATCTAGTCCAATCCCCTGCTCACACAGGAAACCTATACTAGGGATTAGAACCGCTGACCTTTCTGATTGACAAGCTCAGCATCTTAGCCACTGAGCCACCTAGACAGCAACCACTCTGAAAGAATGCAATGGCAATCACTTCTGCAATTGGCAAAAAAACCCACATTGATATCCACAGAATCACAAAGAGTTGAATACTTCAATGGAGATTCTAATTTAAGTGAGACCACAGCAGTAGCAGAAAAAAAAGGACATAATTTTCTGAACTGCAATTTGACTGTTAAATACAATTCACACTGTCTAGCTACTTTTTCTCTTAGTCTGTTCTGTTATGCAAGAACATGAATAATATAAGTTGGTAATCAAGATACAATTGTATTTATTTAATTTATTATGTAACTAATTAATTTCCTTTTTCAGGATGAATAAAATGAAACTCCATTCTTTTGAATCAAAGAAAAATGGATGAAATCTAGTAAGAGTCATTTCAAAGTAAACCTATTTAGGATTTTTTTAAAATGAAAAGTGTAAGTTTTACTGTACTAAAATCCTTCTTTATGGGGCAAACCAAAGGGTATGATGAAAAATAAGCAACTCCAGAAAAGTATTCTGAAGCAACTGTATCTTCACAAATTAATATTAGCTTATATTTTTTATGTGTATACTTCGTAAAATTTAATACATTTATTAAATAATTAAAACAGTTATTTCATGAAAACTGTTCCCTGACTGGCCAGATGAAAATAGTTTGTAAAAAGAGGAACTGTTGTGAGAGACATTGAACTTTTCCTTAATTATCAGGATGTACAAAACCTTCATCTTGTAGTCAGGAATGAGATAAGTCAGAAACTTGTAATATCATAGTTGAATGCTAAATTTCCCAACAACTGACATCCTTGATTATCAAGATTATAAGAGCATGATGACCTGGTAGCTGATAGCAATAAAAATACCCCCCCAAAAAAAACCCACCAAAAACCAAAAACCAACCCCAACCTACCCTAAACTGAACAGAAAACAGACCAGAGACATGTTTACACTATAACTGAAAAATAAAAGTTACTACAAATGGTCCATGATTTTATGATGGGACCAGAATTTCTATTGCTAAGCAAGACAGTTATTGTTAGATGTTCGAGGATCTGACCCAATAATAGACACGAGACTGGAAGCATTGATTAGATGAACCTTTTATTGATTATCACATGTGTTCTCTTCGCAGGTAACATCAGGCTGCGCACATGTGCCAGCGTGGGACAACCTTTTATACCCAGAGGGCGGAGTTACAGGTAAGGTGGGGCTAGGGGGGCAGCTGGGTGATGTGTATGACCTGGTTAACCCCCGCCTCCCCAGGGCCTGGCATGACTCTGGGACAGGTGAGGCATTTACCTCTAACAAATCCCCCTCTAAATGCCTAACCTGCAGTTGATTGTCAGGTTCTTTACTACAATTTGTTTTTCCCACACATAACTTAGTTACCAAGTAAGCGTGTTGTTTACCTACTAACGGTTTTGTTAATATATCAGCGGTTTGTTCTTTGGTATCACAGTGTACTGCTCTAACGAAACCTGCCTTCGATAATTGTCTTACATGTTTGTATTTTATATCAATGTGCCTAGATCTTTGGCCCACAGCGTCAGCTCCAGATATCTCAATGGCGGCCTTGTTATCCTCATGGATAATAATGGGATACTCTGGTTCTACCCAGATATTGGTAATGAGGTCATCAAGCCAGGTCAAGTTGTTGATGGCTTTTGATAGGCACACGTAATCGGCCTCAGTGGTGGCTGTGGCCACCAGTTTTTGCTTGCCAGTGTACCAGTGTACCGGGCTGTTGTTTAAGAAGAACACGTATCCGGAGGTGCTTTTTCTACTCTTTACATCACCAGCCCAGTCGGCGTCGGCAAAGCATGTGATTGTGGGTTTACAGGACACATTAGGTTCTAGGAATAGACAATCATCAACACTATGTTTCAGGTATCTGAGGACCCTCTTAACCGCTTCCTAGTGGAATAGGGTAGCCAATAGGGTTACCTACGTGCCTAGATAACAGGTTGACCGGGAGTGTGATGTCAGGTCTGGTCCAGTTAGAAATATACAGTAGGGACCCAATGGTAGACCTGTAAAGTGTATTATCTTTGAAATCGGGCGATGCCTCATGCATGTTTTTAAAGAAGTCCGCCTGCATGGGAGAATCTGATGGTTTGGCATCGGCCATGTTGCATTTGTGCAAGAGTTCAATGATCTTCTCCTTTTGTGATAGTTGAAACCCCCCGGGAGTTTGACTGACTTGCACGCCTAGGTATCTGTTCACCCTCCCTAGTGACTTTAAGGAAAAAAATTCTCCTAATTTGCTGGCGAAACCTTCACACTTACTCTTGTGTTTACCAATGTACAGAATGTCGTCTACATAAACAAGTACGTACTCGAGAGAGTCACCCCCACCTTTTGTGAAGAAGCAGTTATCTGCTTCTGTTGCCTTGAAACCCATAGATTCGAGTGCCTCGACCAAGCACTCATACCAACGTTTGCCGGACTGTTTCAGACTGTACAAGCTTTTGTTTAGTAGCCAGGTTTCACCTTTGTTCGTGCCCTTGCTGGGCGGTGCTCTTACATATATCTCCTTATCTAGCTTTGCATGCAAATATGCAGTCTGCACCTCGAACTGGTAAACATCTAGCCCCAGGATAGACGCTATCACCAATGCACTTTTAACACTTTCAGGTCTTACGGTTGGTGAGTAAGTATCGGTATAATCCTCCGGGTATCTCTGTGCGAACCCCTGGGCTACTAAGCGTGCCTTATACAAGGTTTGCCCGTTTTCCAAGGTTTTTATCTTGAATATCCACCTGGTGCCGATGGCCTTTTTGTCTTCGGGGACTTTCTTTTCGGGGAATACGTTTAACCCCCTCAGACTGTCCATTTCCTGGGCCATGGCTGACTCCCACCTCAACCTTTCTTCTTGTGGAAGTCTGAGGACATCCTCGTACGAGTCGGGGGTGATTGCGCCAGTGTCTACGTGCATTATATAATCTTCAAATCGTTTGGGTAATTGGTTTCTACTCTGCCTAACTGGTCTGCCTGTTGTGTGTTCACTATCGTGTAGGTATTTGGCTTCCCTTTGTGTGAGTGACTCTATCTTCGCCTCGGGGAGCTCTCCCTCCCATTCTCTGGTTCTAACTGCCTTATGAGAGGATCTGTCCCTTGCCTTTACTTTGCTTTCATCCTTGTCATGCTCACTAATTTCCTGAGTCT
>WNWU01013639.1:10638128-10720921 GCA_012654045.1 Ptyas mucosa
GGGCGGCTACACCCATCCTGGCTGCTGTCTCCACTCTCAATGGAGAACAGCGGGGTGTGTAGCAGCAGCTAACTTCAACTGGTTGTTGTCTCTTTCTGCTAGCTATGGTATCATCTGGATGATTGCCTGAGCCAACTGATTTATCTGTATATTGTCTGCCACTGACCTCCTGATTTTGTTCTGGAGTAAAGCAGTTCAATAATGATCAATAAGAGTTGATTACCAAAGTCTGTGTAAGAAGTCAAAGCAGAACTACCTCCTGTGTAGACGGAATAAAAAGTTGCCAAAATAATGTCATATTCTTGGCCTGTGCTTGAAACTAAAAGTAGTTCCTATTCAAAGCATATCAAATTCTCCTAAGCATGATTAAGAAAGAAAGGGGATGGGACTAAAATAATTCTGGCAATGGACTATTTCTCAACAAAAAAATTGTTTGTTTGATTAATAAATTATCTCATTCCAGTTGTTTTAGGCCTCTTTATTCCAACATACATTATATTCTTGTTTACTGTCTTTATTTAATGTTATCTAACAAATATTGCAAGCAAAAATTATTAGAGTGCCTGGGAAATTTAGATAAAAAGGGGATAATCAGCTGGTGAGAAATGTTCCTATAGAATTGGTAGTAAAAAGAATGTGGGCTGTTCTTTCTATAGTACCATATCACAGGACCAATGTTATGTTTCGTAAGTTTTCCTTAAGTTCCCTTCCAAAACTACAGTGAGGTAGTTAGAATATTAGATTGAATTAAACTTGAAGCTGTCCTAAATTTTGTAACTGTTATGTGATATAAAAGGATACAATCAAGATCAAGTGAAGTACTAATACCACTCTATAAAGCCCTAGTAAGACCACACCTAGAGTACTGCATCCAGTTTTGGTCACCACACTATAAAAAAGATGTTGAGACTCTAGAAAAAGTGCAGAGGAGAACAACCAGGATGATTAGGGGACTGGAGACTAAAACATATGAAGAATGGTTACATGAACTGGGCATGGCTAGTCTAGTGAAGAAAAGGAACAGGGCAGACACGATAGCCGTCTTCCAATACTTGAGGGACTGCTACAGAAAGGAGGGGAATCAAGCTCTTTTCCAAAGCACCTGAAGGCCAGACAAGGAATAATGGATGGAAACTGACTAAGGAGGGATTCAACTTAGAAATGAAGACGAATTTTCTGACAGTGAGAACAATCAACCAAGGAACAGCTTGCCTTCAGAAGTTGTGGGAGCTTCATCACTTGAAAAAATTGGACTGCCATTTTTCAGAAATGGTGTAGGGTCTCCTGCTTAAGTGGGGGGTTGGATTAGATGACCTATAAAGTCCCTTCCAACTCTGTTAATCTGTAATAAATATGAGGCTGGTATAGAAGCTGAAATTTGATTTGAAAATATGTTGTGAGAAAAAACAGCAATTTCTGTTTGGGGTTCTATGACTAAAATCATATTGATTTAACTTGATCTATCCCTAAAGTTATGTCGTGTTAATAGGCTGTGCCATGAAGTGCCCCTTTAAATATGGGTCTCATGCACAAGAAGCTACTCTTCTGTCTCTTCCTACAACCTGCTAGTGTTCAAGACCCATCTTCAGTGCCCTAGGCATTTCTTGCTGCCAGCACAATAAGCTTGTTTTCAGTTTGCCCAATACAATCTTCCTGTGGATCTAACTCTATTCTGCTAGGGCTGTCAGTGGACGTCTTTCAGAAGGATTTCAGGAAATGTCCGTCAAAATGTTTTACTATAATCAAGTTACACCATCATGCTGCTGGGTCAGCTATTTTCCCCCACCACCTGATAAGCTCACTCTTGGATGCCACCAGGTTATAAATGATTCTTCAGGACATGGAGAGGTACAGTAATCTTTGCTGTGCCACTTTGCTTCCATAACATATTTGAATACATCGATACTAACCTTTAAGACTTGAAGAATTTAAGACTTGTCCAGCCATTTGTGGACATTTGTGTGGGAAGCATCTACCAAAGTGCTTCCGGGTTGAAAGAATTAGCCAATGATATTTACTGTTTCCCAGGGGACACCTAGCGCTCCTTTCATGTCCCTATTATTTTCCCACTGAAGTGGTATCTATTTATTCACTTGCGTTTGCATGCTGTTGGACTGCTAGGTTGATGGGAGCTCATTCCATTACATGGCTCATGCTTTTCGGTTTTGAACTGATTAGCTGTCAACCTCTTGAACCACGCCAGCCATTACGAATTGCAAGAAAACACCTTCCTCTCCACTACTCCAGATTATAAATTTTTAGAAGTTATATTTCACTTCTATTCTTTCAATATTTATAAACCTTGAAATACAGATAGTCCTCGACTTATGACCACAATTGAGCCCAAAATTTATGTTGCCAAGTGAGACAGTTAAGTGAGCTTTGTCCCATTTTATGACATTTCTTTCTACAGTTAAGTGAATAACTACAGTTGTTAAAATTAGTAACACAGTTGTTAAAAGTGAATCTCGCTTCCCCATTTACTTTATCGAAAGGTCTCAAAAGGTGACCACATGATCCAAGGACACTGCAGTTGTCATAAGTATGTACCAGTCGTCAAGCATCCACACTTGATCACATGAACCATGGGATGTTGCAATGGTCCTAAGTGTGAAAACCCCCTTTTTTCATTTTTGTTGTAACTTTGATCACTAAACAAATGTTGTAAGTCAAGAATCACCTGTACATTCATCTTTTTTAGACTTTTGCCTGTTAATTGTATTAGTTGCTTGAATGTGCAAAAGAGGAGAAAACAAGAGTATAAATTAAATTAAATGTTAGCATAAAGTGACAGTAATGAATTTGCTTTTGTTGATGACCATTTATCACTCTAATGTGATATCCATACTCTTTGCTCTCTACCCCTTCACCTTTTTAGTTATCATATAGATGTATTCTCATTGTGTTCATTTTTCATTGTTTATTTTATGGGTTCTATTATTTTATTTCTGTTCTGTTTATATTCCTTTTATTTTCTTTTTTTTTAATTATTGTAAGCCACCTAGAATACCTCATGGCAAGATAGGCAGCAAATAAATTTAGCAAATAAATAATAAATATCCAGCATAAACAATATTAAGAAAACAAGTTATTTTGGTGGCTTTATATTAGCTAAAATAATAGTTATAAAGGAAGAAGTTATACCTCACACAGACCAAATTTTTAAATCAAGCTGCCAATAACAGATATAAACATTTATTTATATGTTTATATAAATGTGGCTCTAGAAGAGAAAGGTGCACTTTGTGATGTGCAGTGTTTAAAATATGGAAAGTTAAGATGAAATCTTATTTAAATCATCTTCTTTGAAGGTAACCTCGGGTGAATGTAAGAACTAAAAGATTAAAATATGAGGTTGAAGTGAAACCTCATATAGAGAAACACATGATGGTAAGATATATCAAATGCCTTTGAATATTTTTATCATAAAAATATGTTGACTCTGTCAAACATATTAAAATGGCATCATTTGAAAGGATATTATTTTAGGATGAACATAGAATTAAGCAATGTAAGATAAACAATAGATTGCAGGTCTACTGTCTCCAAGAATCTCTTACATCATAGTGCACAACCTTCAATGAGGTATACAGCTCCAAATATTGCCAAATTAATTGCAGAAATCAATTGTAGCTGTTAGCAATAGTTAGCAAAATGAAGTGAAATAAAAAAAATATTTTGCTATATCATGCATTATGCTTTTCCTTTCCATTTATCAAGCCATCCCCATCTGAAAAGATTTTGTGGTATTCTATAAAAAAATTATGTAATGAGGGCCATTCAGAACTAAATACTAAACTAGTATTAAAATATTCAGACAATAAATTATATATAATAAAAGAGATGACAATATAAAACAGTGACAGATGATCAGCCACAATGAGTGAAAGGGGCAAATTGCTAATGTTGCTGCTCACCACTCTATTCCTATGTCTAGAAGCCATTATATAAAATTCCCTGTTCTCTGTACGAAAATGGAAATAAACAAGAAGTGTGAACTGCAAAGTATACTAGTAACTTTTCTCCTCTTTAAATTATCATCATAATTGTGCATTATTTGAAGTTGAAAAACATTGCAGGAATTCAACAGGTACTCAGGAATACTTTTGCTTACACAATGAAACTATCATTATTCTTTTACCAAGTTTGGATTATGTTGTAGCCATTGCAAAATGCTTTTTTAAAAAAATCTCTTGAAGTTGTTTGCATATCTCACTGCTTTGCTGCATGACCTAGTTGTGCTTTAGCTTCAACTGATGGATAAAGGACCCGATATTTTTCTAAATAATTCTCTGAGACACGCAAAATTTCAAAATAAATTCCAAAGTGGAGAATTAATACAGAATGCATGCATGATGTGACTTTGCTCCTTTTTCCTTTTCTCATTTCAATTTTTCTGAATATTTTTCTGGTGATGGAGGGACTTTTTCACTGATCCTTAAAGAACTAGGGCTGTGATGGCGAACCTATGGCACGGGTGCCACAGGTGGCACGCGGAGCCATATCTGAGGGCACACGAGTTTTGCCCTAGCTCAGCTCCAGCGCACATGTGCCTGCCGGCCAACTGATTTTCGGGCCTTCCAGGCCCACCGGAAGTCGGGAAATGGGCTGTTTCCGGCCTCCAGAGGGCCTCCAGGGGAGTTGAGGAAGGCCATTTTTGCCCTCCCCAGGCTCCTAGAAAGACTCTGGAGCCTGGAGAGAGTGAAAAACGGGCCCACTGTGCCATCACGTGCCAAAAGCAGGGGGAGCACAGGGGGAGCATGCGCACGTGCACGGGAGGGCGGGGCAGGGGTTGGCATTGAATTATGGGTGTCGGCACGCACATGCATGATCCCCCTGCTCTCCCCCCGCTTTTGGCATGCAACAGCAAAAAGGTTAGCCATCATTGGACTAGGGTGTTCATTGTCATACTGCCGTCTAACAGAAGATGAATCAAATTAGAATTTAGAAACTTGTATTTTGAGTCACACAAATATGTCATCCTTTGAAGTATATGATTTGAATTGTCTTACAATGCAGATTAATTGTTAAGACATTCCCATGATGAAACTGATGCAAGGATTTTACTGTGTACAATTTACTGTGATAATACATTTAAGATTAAAATTATTTATTATAAGGATATCTAAGGGATTGTCCTATGCCTGAATTCACTTACATATTTCTTTGTCCAAACATTTGCAACCAAGAATACATTTTTACAAATAGCTGTCTTGCATTTGGCATTTGTAACAGAATTAGTCCTTTATAATGTAGGATTTTAAAAAACCCATTAAAAATCTTAATATGTTGTTTCAATTGTCTTTTTAAAAAATAAATATCTATTTTAGAGTTGAATTGTACGTTTTTAAAAGTATGTTGACATGCTTAGAAGCTCAGAGATACTGTTAATACATGTCAAGATTAATTCATAAATCAATTGTGCATAACCAGAATTCTATATCTAAAACATTATGTTTTCTGGAAAACTAGAAAATAGTTAAATATCTCACTTAAAGTAAAGCACATTAATATTTATAACCAGTTATGTAACTAACTGGATAACTAACTGAGTACATGCTATTATTTAAAAAGACAAGATATTTTACAAACAAGTGTCATTTTTCATTATTATGTTTTCTTACCATCTTTTTTCTAAATACATTTTTAAGTTCTGTAACAGAACTTTTGAATAGACTGTGTAAATTTGCAAAAATATTCTTTGTCCATTTCCTGGGTGGACACTTTTACTTTATTTTTGGCACAGATGTCCTTTAAAAGCTGAAATAATATGGTGTGTTCCAATTTAACAGGTGTTCTTTAATTGACAGCAATAAATTATTAATGATATGAATAAATTATGTTTTTCATTTCTTTTAATGTTACCAGCTTTTAAATTAAACTTGAATTCTAAGATTACAAAAAAAGAGGATTATTCTTCTTACCTTAAGAAGTGAATAGGATTAAAATTTTAATTAGATATAAAAAACCTTTAATTTATTTAAAATACAAATTAATAGAAAGCTAATCATTTTTAATTTTAATCTGGATCTACAAAATATAAATCAAATTAAAACTTTAACTTCATAAAAAATTAAGATAACCCAAATATATAATCCTGACTTCACATACTCTCCATATTTGTTAACATGGATATGGGAAATAACCAGAGTTTAAAAGTATCAAGATAGAATAGGTTGACCAGAAGATAATATGAGATGGTAAACTGTTTGAGAAGTTTACCCTGAATAGATCTGGATACAAATGCAAGGAATAGAGGAGAGAAATAAAAAGTGAGGTAATGTAATTCTAAAGATTAAAAGAATAAGTATAACATATGATGATTAAAACCCAACTGTAATAGCTGCTATGAAGGAGATCATTACTAGATAATTTTATAATCAACTTCATATACTTGTTGAATAACTAGGGAAATATATAGAATGCAAACAGTACAGAAAATAAATGAAAGAGTAGATGTTGACATGTCAAAAGATACAGGATATTCATACTAGTGACCTTTCTTTAATCCTGACATTCCCTCTGCTTCTTTTTTTTCCTAGCATACCGTTTGAATGGATTTTTCAAGTTACTATCCTGTTTCCCCCCCAAATAAGACATCCCGTGATAATAAGCCCAATTGGGCTTTTGAGCGCATGGCAATAAGGCCAAGCGCTTATTTCAGGGTTCAAAAAAATATAAGACAGGGTCTTATTTTCAGGGAAACACAGTTCTGGAATTCTCACGTTTAAGCAAAAATTAGAAAGACTATAATTGCTAAATAATAAAAAAAAATGAAACCTACATCTTCAAAGTAGAATTCAACTTGTAACTACAGAAGGAAAAGAAAAGAATTTCATCTGTACAACTGTACAACACTGTTTCAAAGAAAAACATACTCATTCTTAGATTCAGCTTTGAACTTGAATATCCAAATTTATCAATAGTGAGCAGTGCTTCTCTATAGCAAAGTCTAGTGTACTCAATACTGAAAAGTCAGAGAAGACCATTGTTACATGACTTAAGCTCTTTTTGTTTAGACTACTGAAACATGCTATATCAAGTTACCTGTAAACAGTGTTTAAAAAATTTATTTTGGCACCAAGCCAAAGTATTGATATGAAATATGTGAACGTCCATTATACAATAATTACCTTCATTGTTCTACTTATATCTATAGTTTAAATACTTAAGGGTAGTTAAATGAAAAAGAGGAAATAATTCTCCTATAACGTTGGTTTGCACTTCAAGATTTTCAGAACTGATTATTTCTGTATTATCAGGTTCTGAACGATATTTTTAATGAGAATTATCCAGATCCTACTTTTATGGTTTTTAACATTTTGTTAAGGAGAACTTGATATGTCTATTGACCTTTATCTGTTGACTTGTAATCATTGCACAAGGATTTAGCTAACTGTAATTAATGTTACTGATGTTTGTGCTTGGACAGCCAGGTGAAACTACTCGTGCCAGACATAACCGTTACATAGTCCACGAAATAGATGTCTCTAAATCTCAAGTAAAAAAAAAAAAGATTGGAAGTGTGTTAATTCAAACAGGCATGAAAAAAAGGTTTAGAATTCAAATAGTTAAGTAGATAAATACATATAGTTTGTGAAAATTGTATTGTTAGCAAGTTTCTGAATATGGAGTTAAGGATCTGGTATATCAGCATTTTAAGAAAACTATATTTGAATTACTGACTTCTAAATTAAGTTTGAAATCCACCCAGTTCTGTTGATATACTTAAATTGTGATTCTAGTTCCATTTACCTGAATTAAACCCTGTTGTGTCTGCGGAGCTGCTGCGCACGTTCTGATTGGTTGGTCCATAACTCCCTCCAGGTGAGAAATTGAAGCATGCCTATTGGCTATGGCGTTTTTACCGTTCAGTATGTAAGAGCTGTCAACTTGTTTGTGTGTTGCTGTTGTTCTGTTCTGGGTTGCCTCATTAAGGTTAGAACGTAATAAATGGTTAACTGTTAGCAATCCATTTCGCCTCATTAATTCTGACCCACGGTCAGTATTTAAAACTGGCAACGAAGGTGGGATTTTCAGAAGCAATATAAGGCTAAGTCACAGAGCTGAGAAAGGGCATGTTGATTAAACACTGCCTTGGTCACTGAGGCAATCTCCAGACGCTCGTCCTTTTCAGGATGACTACCTTAACTACATTTGCGGCATATAGCTCAGCTAATGAAACCTGGGATGAGTTTCTGGAAAGATTTGAGTGTTTCCTGAAGGCAAATGATCTCGCAGAACTAGCAAGTATTCAGAAGATGGATCATTTTTTAAACTCCTGCGGCCATGAAATTTTTGGTACGGTTAGAGTTTTAGTAGCCCCTCAACCCATGTATGAGGTGCCCTGGGAAGTACTCATAGCGAAGCTGAGGAAGCATTACTCTCCAACACGATCACGAATATCCCGGAGGTTCACGTTCCAGCAAATAATACAAAAAGAAGGGGAGTCTATTAATCACTATATAGCCTCCTTATGAGCTGCCGCCCTAGACTGTGATTTTCACGATTTAGAGGACTCGTTGTTAGAACAGTGTGGCATGCAAGACCTACAGCTTCAATGCCATTTGTTAGCACAGACTGAACTGAATTTACAGACTGCCATTGATGAAACCAGTGCAGCTGAAATGTTACATAAGTCTACAGCTGAAATGGGCTTTGCCTTACCTGAAAGCCCTTTTCGATTGTGGTGGGTCCGGCGGTCATGTATGGGTTAATGCTCTCCGATATTGTTGGATCGGGTCTGTTAGCTGAGAAGCTCTGCCTCCTTCTGGCCTGGGTGGCAAACAAATCCACAATTGGAACACTGAACTGGGCTGTGACCATCCGATACAAGGCCGGGTCCAGGCTTCACTTGCCCTGGTCCACCGATGCTCGGCTGAGCCAATCTGCTTGAGAATTCACCACCCCCGAGATATGGGAGACCTGAAGGGACCTCAGATGCCACCTTGAATTCTTCTCGGTTTGCGGCTAAGGCTATGGGGGCCTCAGTCACAGCCCATAGATTGCTCTGGCTCAGATAGTGGCAGGCCGACGCTAAATCCAAATGGCGCCTGGCCTCCTCCCCATTCGAAGGCCCTCAGTTGTTCGGGGGGCCCCTGGAACCTCTCCTAATAGAGTCCAGGGATAAACGCAAGACCCTCCCAGCCTCGCAACCTCCTCCATGAGGTGGCAAGAGCGGGTCCCCCCCAGGCAGTTTACATGAGCCTTGGCGGCTACATTGTCCGGCCTTATGATAATGTGTCTGCCCTGCACCTTGTCCTGGAAGACCCAAAGGGACAGATGGATGGCCCGCAGTTCTAGCCAATTTATGTTGTGACCCAGGTCATCCTGGGTCCAATGGCCTTGGGCCATGAAGGATGCAATGTGGGCTCCCCAGTCCTGAAGGCTGGCATCCGTGGTCAGAATCAAGCAAGGGGACTGTCTGAATTCCCGCCCTTCGAGAACTGCCGCTTAGGTCCACCACCGAAGTGAGATCAGGACCCTGCGGGGAAGGGAAACCCTGCTGTTGGATGTCCCTAACTGCTTCTTTTGGTAGGGCAGCAGAAACCACTGCAGGTCCCTGCAGTAGAGTCGTGCCCAAGGAACGATCCCGATGCAAGAGACCATCTTCCCCAGGAGTTGGGACAGAAACGCCAGAGAGACGGGTCTCCCTGACGAAACTGACCTGACCAGTGACCGCAGACTGGCCAGGTGGTCCTGAGAAAGGTAGACTCTGCCTTCCACCGAGTCGATGATGGCACCCAGGTGTTGTATGTGAGTTGTGGATATCAAGTGGCTCTTGGCCAAGTTGACGGAAAACCCATGGCTCTCCAGGACCTGGAGGGTGGTGTCCAGATCCTGGCGCACTAGTACCTCCGAGCTGGACAGAACCAGTAGGTAATCCAGATAGAATTGAATTCTGATGGGAATGGTCCCACTAGCACGGCCATCAATTTCGTGAAAACTCAGGGAGCCGAGGATAGGCCGAATGGTAGGGCTAGATATTGATAATGACGACTCACATAACAGAAGCGCGGGTATTTGCGCTAATCGGGATGGATGGGGATAGGCCTCCGTCAGATCTATAGACGCGAGGTAATCTCCGACCCTGACGCCCTCCAGGATGGATTGGAGGGAATGCATTTTGAAACGACGGTAGATGACCCATCGGTTCAGGGATTTGAGGTCCAGAATTGCCCTCCAACCCCCTGACGACTTCTGAATCACGAACAGGCGGGAGTAAAAGCCTTGTACGTGCTGCTCCTGAGGTACCGGTTCTATGGCTTGAATTTCAAGAAGATGTTGAATGGCCGATACCATCAGTAGCTGGGAAGTCCGATCCCGGGAGACCGGACATCGCAGAAATGGAGTCGGGGGGGGGGTGGAGAGGAATTCCAGGGAGAGGCCCACCCTGACCCAAGCGTCCGAAGACATGGCCTCCCATTGGCTGGCAAAGGATGCCAGGCAGCCCCCAATGGGAGGGGTGAGAAAGCTGTCAGTGGGCCCAGCAGGAGGGACACCCCCATTCCCCACGGAAGGGCTACCTAACTGACCTCGCTGAGTCTGAAACCTCTGAACTCTAGGCCCTGAAAAATTACCCTCTGACCCCCAAAAGGGGCAAAAGGAAGGGAACAAATGTTGATTGGACCTGCGGGACATGGCCGGGAGGATCTTGTGTTTATCCCTGGACTCTATTAGGAGAGGTTCCAGGGGGGCCCCAAACAACCGAGGGCCTTCGAATGGGGAGGAGGCCAGGCGCCATTTGGATTTAGCGTCGGCCTGCCACTCTGAGCCAGAGCAATCTATGGGCTGTGACTGAGGCCCCCATAGCCTTAGCCGCAAACCGAGAAGAATTCAAGGTGGCATCGGCCGAGTATTCTAATGCTGCAAGTACCTTATTAACGTCCTGATGGGATCGTGTGTCAGCCACTGGAAGGCGGTCTTGAAGCTGGCGTAGTCACAAGATGGAAGCATGGTTGAAGAAGGAAGCCACCATGGTAGACCGCTGTTGCCTGGTGAGACTTGACCAGTGCGTGTTCCACACGGCGTTCCTCAGGACAAAGACTCTCTTCCAGTGGGCCTGTAAGGTTAGACTGTGCGGAAAGGGCTGCCACTGGAGTGTCAATCGTAGGAACCTGTAGGAGAGAAGAAATCTCCGGGGCCAGATTATAAATGCGCCTATCTAGGGCATTGGTGTTTGGCCCTGAAGCTGGAGCCAACCACTGTTTGGTGAGGACGTCCCTGAATAACTTGGGTCCTGGAATCTCCTCTGTCTCCACAGTGGGTTCCACAAAGAGTGGCACAGGTGGGGGGCCCCCCTCAGCTGAAGCAGAAACTGGGGCAGAGGTGCCTAATCCAGTAGTGATCTTCGCTTTATGTAAGAGAGACCTTAAGACCTGGGGTTTGAAGAGACTCACGAATGAGGGTTGATCAGGTGATAAATCCTCGTCATCTGACAGGTCAGGTTCCCTCGCATCTTCCCCTGCCATAGACCCCTAGGCAGAAGCGACTGTAGAGTGTGGTCTCATGGTGGCCTGGCCTCCATCTGCAGAGAGACAGGAGCCCTCCACATCAATCTGCGAATGGGACTCCGAAACCCACGAGGCGGTCCTGCGCTGATGGTCGGCTGCTATGCCCTGGAGGATGGCCTGATGTATATATGCAGCCAGCGCAGGTGACATTAGAGGCTGCTGGATATCCTCCCCAGTCTGAGGGGGGCCCATCTCTGGGAGGGCAGCTGTTTCAGGAGGGGCTGGGCTGCAGGAGGGGAATCCACCCCTTAAGCCCCAAAAAGCTCCTCATTGATCAGCCTCTGATCCTGCAAAGATGCCCCATCCCTATCTGGGGAAAAGGCAGGCATCTCGATTGGAGGGGCCGTGGCAGGGCCAGTCAGGGTGGAAGTCTGAGCCAAGGGAGGGGCTGGGGTGTCTACTTCTTTAATGGAGGCCTCCTTAATAGCCTTCTGAATAGAGTGTTCTATTGCCAAATGGAGCCTCATTTCTTCCTTGGATCTAGAGTCAGAGGATTTAGAAGCTGACTTTTTGAGTCTCTTAGAAGGGACAGAGGAGGAAGTCCTTGGTTGGGCATTGTCCTGGATGACATGCTTCGTGGCCTTAGCCTGCCTAGCTGAAGCCATCTTGAGAGGTTGGGGATCGGCCTGCAACAGCACGAAGCTGGAAGACAAAATGGGGGGTGGGAGGCAGAAGGCCGGTGAAAGCTGTTAGTAAAATGGCGGCCAGCCATGAGGAGAGAAGCTCAAGATGGCACCCAAGGCCTTAGAAAGGCTCCTAGCCCGCTCGCAGGGACTTACAGGGAATTTAGACGTTCAGGCGGCTCCGCTCGCCACTAGAAAGTCTGGCGCCGGTCCTCCGATCCGGCGAGGCGCCTGGGCAAGCCCCGGGGACGTTGATTGCCTGAGCTGCCTTCAGATAGCAATTCTGCGACTGTGGGATCAAGCGGGAAGAAGCTCGTCGCTGGCCCGCGATCCCTCTGAAGCCAGAAAGGGCTGTGCGGCTCTGAATCTCCGGCGTGCTGTAAAGCACGTGAAAAATGGCGCCCTGGCAATTGGAAACGGAGCCTGCCACCAGGAACTCTGGGAGGCTCTGAATGCCGTTCACAGAGACCAGCGAGGCTGGGAGGCTCCGGAATCCCCAGCGCATTCCTCCGACGCGTGAAACAGCCGCTCCGAGAGAAATTGGCTGGTTGCAGCGGGCTTGGGCGTGAGCCCTTCACGCTGCCCTGGGAGGCTCAACCCAAGGGGAGCCTACCTTCCACCGCCAGGTGGTCCTCAGCGGGCTCAGGCCGAAGCCCTTCTTGCTGGCACGCTCAACCTGAAGGGAGCTGGATGTAGAGCAATTTGTCTATTCTCTCTTTTTTTTTTTTTATAATAAAAAGTTTTTATTGGTTAAGAATATACAATATTATGGTTTACAATATGTTGAATTTTCAATATCTTTATAAAAAGATATTTCAATTATTATTTTCTTTTTTTTAAATTTCTCACACAACAGACATTATTATCTTAAATCAAAACAAACAACCAGGTTATATAAAAATTATGTAAACAAAAAAAAAGAGTGTTATACAAAATACAATAAAAGAAGAGAGAGAAAAGAAAAATGTCAATTAAAAAAACCTTAAACAATAGATTCCCCTCCTTTCTTCATTTCCTAGTTCTGGCTCTTAAAACCATGGTCTGGCTTCCCTCCCCCTCCCGGGCCGCAACAGCTCCGCCCGCCCCCGCTCCTTGTTCATCTAATACTTCCCCCTCTTCAGCTCCTGTATCTTCTCCACCTAGGAAGGATTTATGTTGGTCAAAAAAAGCCTTAGCTTCCGTTACATTATTAATTTTCTTCTTACTGTCCTCCCAAAAAATCATCAAACCCTCCGGAATCAGCCACCTAAAACCTACTCCCTTGAGGTACAGCTTATTTGATAAAAAATAATATTTTCTTCTTAATTCTCGTACCTGTCTGGGAATCTGCTTCAGGATGGTGATCTCCTTGCCCCTGTACACCAGCGCCCCCAGTCTTTGTTTTCTCAATATCTCATCTCTCAGTTCCCTTCTCACAAATTTAATATGAATCTCTCTTGGTAGATTATGTAAAATTGCAAATTGTGAGTTTACTCTGTACACCAAGTCCACATCCCTTCCAATAGACTCCAAATCTCTTTCTAAAAATTCACCCAACATTTTAACCATCACTTCTCTCAAATTTTCCTGGTCAAGTTGTTCCACGTTTTGGAACCTGAGAAAATAAGACATCTTATCCAATTGTAAGGTTAACATTGCATTTCCTCTCCCATCTTCCACCTTCTGGAGTGCCCGTACCTCCCCCTCCAGACCCCCCATCTTCTTCTTGTTTTGCTCTGCCAGCTGTTGAACATCATTTAAATCTTTTTTCATAAGTGTCATTTCAGATTTAATTTCAGATAATCCTTTTTGGACGTCATCTAACTTGTCCAACTTTTGGTCCAATATCGCCAGTCTTTCCAAAATTTTCCCCATGTCAGTTGCTGCTGATTTGTGGCCCTTAGCCATCTTAGATCAGTAGGTCTATTCTCTTTTTAAAGTGAAAGGACCTAAGAAAAAACAAATCTAAGAATAGAGGAAAGGGACTAACAGAAAGGAAATCTAGGTGCAGCTCAATTCCGTGTCTTATCCAAATTGGATCGAGTCTGAAAACTGGGAAGCAACAGAAGGAGGCGGAGCTTCTCAGCTAACAGACCCGATCCGACAATATCGGAGAGCATTAACTCATACATGACCGCTGGACCCACTAGCAATGAGAATACAGAAGTCTCATTTAGGCGCTGCCTCCACTGGACATTCCGCAGCTGTCCATTATGAACATAACAGCAACTTGGATGATACCTCGGAAGAGGAGGAGGGGGAAGTCAGCCGCCTAAAAACTAGTCCTGGCAAATGGGGGGGGGGGGGGCAAAGAAAAAAAAATTTCCTCAGACACCATGGAACAGTTGTGGTGGAAATTATCCCAGGACCATCTGCAAGTTCAAAACTGCCTATTGCTGTCACTGCGGCGAGAAAGGTCACTTGGCCAAGGCTTGCCGTGCTTCCCTGCCCCCAACCAATCTAACACCGTGTAGAAACAATTTTTCCGACCACTCGCAAAACCAACGTCCCAACAGAAAACCACCAATGGCAAAGCAGGACTATTTCACCGTTTTCCGGGACCATGAGCATTTTGAAGAAGCTGTCAGTCATGCTACTGCGGGCTACCCCAACAACAAGCTCTACCTGGTGATTAAAATTGAGGGCAGCCCTTGCAAGATAGAAATAGACACCGGATCATCGAATTCCATCATCTCCTGGCACACCCTCAAAACAGTAGCTCCCAACATAGCAAAACACAGTTTGAGCTGTTGTTCTATCCAGCTTCGTGATTACCAGGGCAATTCAATTCCTGTCTTGGGAAAGGGGTTTTTTCCAGGTTGAGAGCCCACGTTTCACCGGTAAACTACCCATTATCATCATAGATGGAGCATTACCAAGTCTGCTGGGGCTAGATTGGTTCCAATCCTTGGGCCTTAGTGTTTCCAGCATCCATTCCGCCAGTCATTTGTGATGACTTTGGCAAGCTGACCGCAGAGTTCCCTGACGTTTTTGATGACATACTGGGTAAATATGTGGGCAGCCCCATTTCATTCAATTTAGATCCCATGGTTACCCCCATTCGCCTCAAACTAAGGCAGGTGCCTTTCGCGCTCGGTCCAAAAGTGGACAAGGAGCTTGATAAATTGATAGCCCAAGGCATCTTAGAACCTATTGATCACTCAAATTGGGAAACTCCTATTGTCATTCCAATTAAGCCGGATGGCACTATCAGAATTTGTCGATTATAAATATTCAATTAACAGGCATTACAATCTCATCTTATCCTGCCCCGGTGGTCCAGCACCTTCTACATTCTCTTGGCCAAGGTAGCATTTTCGCTAAGCTTGACTTAGCGCAAGCATTCTGAATATGGAGTTAAGGATCTGGTATATTAGCATTTTAAGAAAACTATATTTGAATTACAGACTTCTAAATTAAGTTTGAAATCCACCCAGTTCTGTTGATATACTTAAATTGTGATTCTAGTTACATTTACCTGAATTAAACCCCACTAGGTTTATCACTTAATTTCCACAAAACATACATAACTTTGTGCTGTTAAGTTTATTCATTTTTTTCAAGTGCTTTCCTATATAAATGGATAAGATAATAAATCATTTACTAAACTGTGTTGACCTCTTATGCTCAAACAAGAGGCTGTATAAATAAGACTTTCTCTTTAAATTTTCAAAAGCTATAAATAAACAATATAAAAACTACACAGTAAATTTATATTTTACACTGAGAGTACAATTCCTGATAGAAGGAATACATGGCCTTTACTGTGGGATGAGTGTAATTTTATATAATAAGCCAGTTTGTGGTTTACAAAGTTTGTTTGCCAGATTCAATAATTAACTGGAAATAAAATTTTAACTGAATTATTTTAAGAAAGAATATGCAAACTCTAAGTAACAAATGAAGCTCCATAAAAATAATTTCTGCTTTATCTTTGGTATTATTTTAGTTCATTTTTAAACATTATACCAATTACATTAAACCAATAAAAAGGAATTCAATATTAAACATAATATCTACAGCTACTTCTTATACAAACTGAAATATAATGTATATAATCATATTAAACTTTATATTATCAAACAAAACAAGATTATTCCACCTGAAAATTATCTCAGTTTGTAGTATTATGTAGAGATGTTTTGGAAATGTTTCCATCGTTGTCATTTGCTAAAGTTTTTCAAACAAGTTGTTAATAGTTAACTATTCAAATCATACCAATATCTGGCAGTAACCAGTAATCCTAGCTGCTATAAATACATGAGATTATTTTGCATGGTTTGTGGCTATGGTGGTTTGCACTTGCTGACTACCAGTACTAATATTAACTATAAATAATAATTAACTATATTAACAAATCATTATATAATGTGAAAAATCTACTTAGATGCTTATAAAAAGGGAACTACTTAAAAAGGAAAATATGTTAAAATGGAACATGATACTCATTCTGCAATCTTCAATACAAAAATTCCTGAATAACCATCTTTTTCTTCCACCTTTATTTTTGTTTTAATATATCAACTGAACTAACAGGATAAGACAAGTTTAACTTCTGTTTTTAATACATTTTATATGCCTATCCTTTGCTGTAGGAAATCTGATATAATTAGGCATCAAATTAAAATGCAACTGCACGGTTCACAAAAAGTATATCTGTTTGCTTAATATTTTAAATCCAGATGATATCTCAAAAAACTTACAAGCCCAATTCAAAATATAATTATGTTATTGATAGTAGAAACAGCTTTTACCAATGTTACAGTACTAAGTTAAAATTATGGTAATATCCAAATCCAAGTTTATAACCAAAATTGCCACACAGAAAATTCCACTCCATATAAGTGCTGCAAAGTTATTGACACAAAGGAAATATCCTGCAACTGTTCAAGTAAGTGGAATCTCTCAAGATTGTAAACATACAATTTTTCCTGTTCTAATATAATGAAAAATCGCCATATTGCTATTAAATTGGCCATGAAGCAACACTGAATCTAACTCAAAACATTATTAAAATATTTTCATTATTTTAAACAATCATAACCAAAAGCCAACATCGGTTCGTCAAAAATATATCATGCCAAACAAATCTTATTGCATTCTTTGACAAAGTGACAAAATTAGTGGACCAGAGAAATGCTGCGGATATAATTTACTTGGACTTCAGTAAGAGATTTGATAAAATAGACCACAATCTGCTACTCGATAAGATAGAAAAATGCAGGTTAGACAGTATCACCACCAAATGGATTTGTAACTGGCTAACCAACTGCACTCAATGTGTAGTCCTCAATGGAACTGAATCTACATGGAGAGAAGTATGCAGTAGTGTATCCCAAGGTTCTGTCTTCAGCCCAGTACTCTTCAATATCTTCATCAGTGATTTAGAAGAGAAGATAGATGGGGACTTCATCAAATTTGCAGACAAAACCAAGCTGGCAAGAATAGCTAACATTCTAGAAGACAGACTTAAGATGCAGAAGGAATTTCATTGAGGGCTGTATCAAGGTTGTGTTTGACCTCTGGGGGCTGGGGTGGCATGGTCAGGGTAGGAGTGGCCAGGATGGGCATGGCCAGCTTATGTCACTCGTGTCAGGCCCACATTTGCTGGCCAAGTGCTAAGGCAGGACTTCCCTCAGACTCTCCCTCACTCTCATTATAACCTTCTTTCCTTCCTTCCCTTTCCTTTTTCTTTCCTTCTTCTTTTTCCTTCCCTCTTCATTCTCCTTTCTTCTTCCTTCCCCTTTTTCCTTATGTTTCCTTCCTTGCTCTCTTCCCATCTTTTTTTTTTGTCTTTCCTTTTTCCCTTTCACTTTTCCTGTCCCTTCTTGCATGCTCAAATGAGTTTGACACCCTTGCCTTAGAAGATACAAGAATATAGTAGAGGTTAATTTAAATTATTTTCAGAACAGAATTTTACTGAAAGAAAACTTACAAAATACAAGTTAAATAATTAATTTGGAACCTTCTTAAAAGATTAAAAAAGCAGTACTGTAGATTAGGGTAAGAAATGTTATGGCTATATGAAATGACTTTTGCCTTTGGAAGAAATGTGATAGGGAAGTAAGAAGAACGGCTGAGAAAAGATTGTGATTTCTTTCATATTGTTGTGATGGGACTTTCAGAGGATGTTGTGATAATTCTAGGATATAGAACTGGCATCATAGGAAATGTATGGTCAATATTAAAGAGATCTCAGAAATATATAAACCTAGTGAAGGAGAAATTGCAAAGGAACGAAGTTAATCTGGAAGGGAAATTTACAGATGATTTTCTATGCTATTTTAATAAAATAACAAATAACAGAACAACAGAGTTAGAAGGGATCTTGGAGGTCTTTTAGTCCAACCCGCTTCTTAGATAGGAAACCCTATACCCGTGATGGCGAACCTATGGCACAGGTGGCACAGGTGGCACGCAGAACCATATTGGTGGGCATGCGAGTGTTGCCCTAGCTCAGCTCCAGCGCGCATGTGCCCACCAGCCAACTGATTTTCAGGCCTTCTGGTCCCACCGGAAGTCAGCAAACTGGCTTCCGGAAGGCCTCCGGGGGGATGGGGAAGGCTGTTTTTGCCCTCCCCAGGCTCCTAGAAAGCCTCTGGAGCCCGAGGAAGGGAAAAAACGGGCCTACCAGTTTTGGCCATTACGTGCCAAAAGCAGGGGGAAGTGGGGGGATCACGTGTGCATGCACAGGAGGGTGGGGCGCATTGAATTATGGATGTGGGCACACGCACCCATGACCCCCCACGCTCCCCCCGCTTTTGGCACGTGACGGCAAAAAGGTTAGCCATCACTGCCCTATACCATTTGAGGCAAAAGGTTGTCCAATCTCTTCTTAAAAACTTCCGGTGTTTTTCTGGAGGCAAGTTGTTCCATTGATTAATTGTTCTGTCAGGAAATTTCTCCTTAGTTCTAGATCGCTTCTCTTCTTGATTAGTTTCTACTTCTTGTTCTGCTTCAGTTACTTTGAAGAATAGATTGTTCCCCTCTTCCCTGTGGCAGCCCTTCAAATATTGGAACAAGGCTATCATGTCACTTCTAGTCCTTTTTATTAAAGTAGGCGTACCCAATTTCTTCAACTGTCCTAATCCAGTCCCCTAATCATCTTTGTTGCTCTTCTCTTCTCTCATCTCAACATTTTTTTAATATTGTGATGTCCAAAACTAGATGTGTGGTCTTACCAAGGCATTATAAATTGATATTAATATTTCACATGATGTTGATTCTATCCTCTGTTAATGCATCCTAGGACTACTTTTTCTGGCAGCTGAACCACACAACTGGCTCATATTTAGTGATTGTCCACTAGGACTCCAAGATCCTTCTCACAGTAATTACTATTGAGCCAGGTACCATCTATATTATACCTGTGCATTTGGTTTTTTTTATGTAAATGTAGAACTTTTGTCACCATTGAATTTCATTTTGTTAAATAGAGCCCAGTGTTCAAAATCTGTCAAAATGAGTTTGACACCCCTGTTCTACGGACATTTTCTTTTCTACAGTAAGCATTTCCAATTATATTTCTTTATGTTTTGCCAGGAAACATGCTAGTATGTATATGATCTGCTTACGGAATTAAACTAGGATTACATCAAGAAGGTGCTTCTGAAGCACACATTTTCCTAAATTCCTTCTGGCATTCATGTCCTAGAATATGAACAATAGATGAATCTTAATGTATAGTCTACACAAATTTTTAATTTTAATACAGTAGGACCAATAAGATCAGAAGTCTTTGAAAGTAAGATCAGGTTTGAAAATTGGCCAGATAAGGCAATGGGAGACAGAGAAAAATGCATCTCCTGATGTATTCCTACAAGGTGGGCAGTTGAGCAATAACGTAGTATGCAAGTGAAAATACCTTCAAAGGATTCTTTTTCTTGCTGTCCTCTAGTCATATAATCCAAAATGGAATGTATAAAACACATTCCATAACTTCAAGTGTACACAAACCTGCACAGATGTTTCATGAGGTAAGAGCATCAATAAATTCCCCAAACTAGATATTTAAGTTTGCTATATAAACCAAAATACATATGCTTTTCATGGTCACTGTTGGTGAAAATAATGAAAAAAAGAATTCTAAAAATCATGCTCAGTATGCCTGGCTTAGTTTAAACACCTTTTGTATAAACTTTAGTTTATACAAAAGTAGAATGAGAGAAGCAAGCTGGACATCGTCAAATAAGAGATGACAAGACTGAACATAGACATCTTAGGAATCAGCAAACTAAAATGGACAGGAATGGGTGAATTTAATTCAAATGACCATCAGGTATACTACTGCAGGCAAGAATCCCTCAGAAGAAATGGAGTAGCTTTCATAGTCAATAAAAGAATAGGAAAAGCAGTACTGGGATACCATTCCCAAAATGACAGAAATGATCTCAGTTCGAATCCAAGGCAAACCATTCAACATCACAGTAATCCAAGTCTATGCCCCAACCACTGGTGCTGAAGAGGCTGAAGTTGACCGGTTCTATGAAGACCTACAACACCTTCTAGAATTAGCACTAAAAATGATGTCCTTATCATCATGGGGGATTGGAATGCTAAAGTAGGAAGTCAAAAGATAACCAGAATAACAGGCAAGTTTGGTCTTGTAGTACAAAATGAGGCAGGGCACAGGCTGGTAGAATTTTGTCAAGAGAATACGATGATCATAGCAAACACTCTTTTCCAACAACCCAAGAGATATCTCTACACATGGACATCACCAGACGGTCAACACAGAAATCAGATTGACTATGTGCTCTGCAGCCAAAGATGGAGAAGCTCTATACAGTCAGTAAAAACAAGACCAGGAGCTGATTGTTGCTCAGATCAAGAGTTTCTCATGGCAAAATTTAGGCTTAAATTGAAGAAAGTACGGAAAAGCACTAGGCCATTCTGGTATGAACTAAATCATATCCCTGGTGAATATACAGTAGAGGTGACAAATAGATTTAATGAATTAGATCTGATAGACAGCGTGCCTGAAGAATTATGGATGGAGGTTCCCAACATTGTACAAAAGGTAGCAACTAAAACCATCCTAAAGAAAAATAAATGGTTTTGGGGTGAGATATCACCAGTACGCTGATGACACCCAGCTGTACATCTCCACCCCAGACCACCCCAACGATGCCCTTGAAGTGATGTCCCGGTGTCTGGAGGCCGTGCGGATCTGGATGGGGAGGAACAGGCTCAGACTCAACCCATCCAAGACCGAGTGGCTGTGGTTTCCGACGTCCCGATATAGCCAGCTGGTACCATCGCTGACTATCGGGGGTGAAGCATTGGCCCCGGCAGAGAGGGTGCGCAACTTGGGCGTCCTCCTGGATTCGCGGCTGTCTTTTGAGGAGCATTTGACGGCCGTGACCGGGAGGATTTTTCATCAGGTTCGCCTGATCCGCCAGTTGCGTCCCTTTCTGGATCGGGACTCGTTACACACGGTCACTCACGCCCTCGTCACCTCTCGCCTGGACTATTGTAATGCTCTCTACATGGGGCTCCCCTTGAGGAGCACCCGGAGGCTCCAACTGGCGCAGAGTGCGGCCGCGCGGGTGGTGATGGGAGCGACATGGCGCTCCCATGTTACTCCCCTCCTGCGCGAGCTGCACTGGCTCCCGGTGGTCTTCCGGGTGCGCTTCAAGGTGTTGGTTACCACCTTTAAAGCGCTCCATGGCTTAGGACCCGGGTACTTACGGGACCGCCTACTACCACCAATAGCCTCCCACCGACCGGTACGTTCCCATAGAGAGGGGCTCCTCCGGGTGCCGTTGGCCAAACAATGTCGGCTGGCGGCCCCCAGGGGGAGAGCCTTCTCTGTGGGGGCACCCACTATCTGGAACGAGCTCCCCCCAGAGTTACGGAGGATCCCGGATCTTCGTGCCTTCCGCCGTGAGTTAAAAACTTTCCTGTTCCACCAGGCGGGCCTGGCCTAATTCTTCCCTTTTCCCCTTCTGTCGTAAAAGAATTTAGAAATTTTAATTGTAAAAATTTTAATTTGGGGATTTTAATATTTTAATATTTCAATATTGTAAATTGGGATTTTAAAGTATTGGGGCCAATGTTTAATTCGGTTTTATTTGGTTTTTAAATTTTGTACATATGTTTTTTATTTATGGCTGTTCACCGCCCTGAGTCCCCCCGGGGAGAAGGGCGGTATATAAATTTAATAAAATAAATAAAATAAATAAATAAATAAATGCAAGAAAGCAAAATGGCTGTCTGAGGAAGCTTTGCAAATAGCTGAGGAAAGAAGGGAAGCGAAAGGCAAGGGAGAAAGAGAAAGATACATCCAATTAAATGAAGAATTCCAGAGAATAGCCAGAAGAGATAAGAATGCCTTCTTAAATGAACAGTGCAAAGAAATAGAAGAAAATATTAGAATAGGAAGGACCAGAGATCTCTTCAAGAAAATTGGAGATATGAAGGGAACGTTTCATGCAAAGATGGGCATGATAAAGGACCAAAATGGCAGGGATCTGGCAGGCAGAAGAGATTAAGAAGAGTTGGCAAAATTACACAAGAACTATACAAGAATGAGCTTAACGTCTCTGATAATCACGATGGGGTGGTCACTGACCTTGAACCACACATCCTGGAATGTGAAGTCAAATGGGCCTTAGGAAATCTAAGCAACAACAAAGCTAGTGGAGGTGACAGTATTCCAGCTGAGCTATTCAAAATCTTAAAAGACAATGCAGTAAAAGTGCTACACTCAATTTGCCAGCAAATTTGGAAAACTCAACAGTGGCCACAGGATTGGAAAAGGCCAGTTTACATTCCAATTTCAAAGAAAGGCAATGCCAAAGAATGTTCAAATTATCGCACCCTTGCACTCATTTCACATGGCAGTAAGTTATGCTTAAAATCATACAAGCTAGGCTTGAGCAGTATGTGGATCAAAAACTACCAGAAGTATAGGCAGAGGAACTAGAGATCAAATTGCCAACATATGCTGGATCATGGAGAAAGCTAGGGAGTGCCAAAAAAAAAGCAACCTTCTGCTTTATTAACTATGCTAAAGCCTTTGATTATGTGGATCACAACAAATTGTGCAAGTTCTCAAAGCGATGGGAGTACCAGACCATCTTATTTGTCTCTTGAGAAATCTATATGTGGGTCAAGAAGCAACAGTGAGAACTGGACACAGAATCACTGATTGGTTCAAAATTGAGAAAGTAGTTCAGCAAGGCTGTATACTGTCACCCTGCCTATTTAACTTATATGCAGAGCACATCATGAGAAAGGTGGGGCTAGATGAATCACAAATTGGAATTAAGATTGCCGGGAGAATTAGCAACCTCAGATATGCAGATGATACCACTCTAATGGCAGAAAATGAAGAGGAACTAAAAAACCTTCTGATGCGAGTGAAGAAGGACAGTGCAAATGTTGTCTTGAAACTCAACATTAAGAAAACTAAGATCATGGCTCCCAGTCCTCTCAATTCCTGGCAAGTAGATGGGGAAAAAATGGAGGTAGTGACAGATTTTATTTTCCTGGACTCCAAGATCACAGCAGATGGAGACTACAGCCAAGAAATTAAAAGACGCTTGCTCCTGGGGAGGAAAGCTATGGTAAAGTTAGGCAGCATACTAAAAAGCAGAGACATTACCCTGCCAACAAAAGTGGTAAAGTCAAGGCTATGGTTTTCCCACTTGCAATGTATGGTTATGAAAGTTGGAGCATACGTAAGGCTGAGTGCCAAAGAATTGAGGTCTTTGAAGTATGGTGCTGGAGAAGACTCTTGTGAGTCCCTTGGACTGCAAGGCGATCACATCAATAAGTCCTAGAGAAGATCAACCCTGGCTGGTCTTTAGAAGGCCAGATCCTTAAGATGAAACTGAAATACTTTGGCCATTTAATGAGAAGGAAGGAATCACTGGAGAAGAGCTTCATGCTGGGAACGATTGAGGGCAAAAGAAGAATGAGATGGCAAAGAATGAAGTGGCTGGATGAAGTCACTGAAGCAGTCGGTGTGAGATTAAATGGACTCCGGGGGATGGTAGAGGACAGGAAGATCTGGAAGAATGTTGTCCATGGGGTTGGACACGACTTCACAATTAATAATAACAAAGAAAGAGAGATATAAAAAGTGAAAATGTAGGAGATGATCAGGTTGAGCCTGAGGAAAGGGACCATCATTAATCTCCATCTTTTCATGCCCACAAGAATGGGCCACCAGCCACCTTGAATTCCACTGACTCTTATCTACCACCAATTTGCTTTGACTGGTAATAGTTCAGATTCTTGTAGAGAGTGTTACCATTGAATAATCCTGTATTCATTTGAACCGCTCTGGCTCCCGATTCCTTATGGTTGACAGAAAATTCAACATTACAGAATTTCAGAGAATGATGCGTGTAAACTTGCTTTTTTCAATTGTAATAAAGCAGACCTTGCATTTTACCACCCATGGGCCTCATATGGCCCTTTGGCTCTCCTTGTCTGGCCCACAAAATCAGCGGCACCAGTGGCAGATGTGAGCAGCATGGGGGATGGAGAGAGCAATGTTGCCGGTGGGCAGTATCAGGGGAGAACGGACTGTTGGGAGGGTGGCATCGGGTGGGGGGTAGTGGCAGCCTGCCACAATAGTTCCAGTTTCTCATGTCACCCTTTGGGAACATTAATTCCTCACCCCTGGAATAAGGAGTGAAATAATACTTGAATGCCAAGAATAGCAAATATTTTAACATTGCCATTTGATCACTTTAAAAAATAGCATATTTCTTAAGGTGTTCTGTTTCATAAAACATTCTCATAAGTAAGCCTGTTCTGGTCCTGGATTAACCAACTTCCTAACTGGATTGTTTAAATCTAGAAAAAGGCAAGTGTTTTCTTTGGGGAAGAAAAATCTATTGTTTCAGATAAAGCTTGGGTTTCCTTTTAAATATGATCATATGATTGCAGGTTTATATTTTAACTTTCCTCAGGAATTCACACACCCCTCATTTGTATCCTGTTATTCATTTAGCATTTCCCTTTTACTTCAACAAACTTTTAACAAAAACCTATCAACTAAATCCACGAGCAAAAGAGAACATTTTTATATTAACAAGACATTTTATAATTCAACACTCATACTTATGTGTTAGAACCTGCTTCATGTGTAAAACCGTATTTTTACATCTTTCCACTAATTATGCTCTCTTTCATGTAACTCCATGACTTACTATAGCAAAGGAGGCCAACAAGCAAGAGAGGCATGTATATGGTTGCAAGCCGACCAGAGCTTCCTAACTTTACTGGTTATTGCTTCCATAAAACACTATTATTATACTGCAGGCTACATAAGCCTGGCATGCTACAAACAGATGAAGTCATATCTGCATGGGGTGGGGATGTATTCAGAAGAAGGTGAACAGGCAACAATACATCGTATACTTGTGGCTTTGTTCTGAAATCACCTTACAGGTATTTCTAAATCTAAATCTCTGTCGACACTGAAGACTATATAGCAGGAATGCAAAGTGTATGTTGCTTAAGCATCTAATATAAGGCTATGTCTTGATCTAGACCAGCGGTCACCAACTGGTGGTCCATGGACTATTGGTGGTCCGCAAGAAAATTTTGGTGGTTCGCAGAAAAATTATTAGCATTTTTTTATATTGCACTAAATCAGGGGCCCTCAAACTAATGCCCCTGGACAGATATGTGCAATGAACGTTTGTGTTGCTGCAGAGAGTCTCCCCCTTCGGGGTCTTTTTGTGTAAGTTGGACGGGGGCAGAAATTCCAACTTGGGGTCTGCTTCAACCTCCTGGTGTGAGGCTTTGGGCAAAGACTGGAGGGAAGCACCCTGGTGGCAAAGAGCCGGAGGACCTTGTTCCAGTGGGACTGCATCATGGCCTGGAACTGGCTGACCATCTCAGCCCGCTGAGCCTCCAGGTGCCAGTACCTGGCCTTGCACTCCTGCAGATCTACACTCTGCTTGGAAAGCCTATGCTTGTAGTCCTCAGTGAGGTGTTTCTACTGAGCCTGCTTCCTGGTCAGATCCAATTTAAACTGAGCTGTTTTGCCAACTCTTTCTCGTGGTGGCTGCTTAGCTCCAATAACTGCTTCCTGTTGGGGCCCTAAGGAACCCAGGCAGGGAGGGGAGGAGTGGCTGGGAGGGGAGGAGTGAGTAGAGGCCAGCGAGGCGCCTCTCAATGTGAGTGACATCAAGTTGGCCATGCCCACCCAATCACATACCCACCTAGCCACACCTACCCAGCGGGTCATTAGACAGATCATATTAGTGGTCCGCGGGATTTAAAATTATGAATTTAGTGGTCCCTGAGTTCCGAAAGGTTGGTGACCCCCTGATCTATACTATAGTATTTCTAAAACAGACTCACTGATATCAGTTGTTCAAATAGAACTAGACACATCCATTTTTTTAATGTTCTTTTTTATTATTATTTCTGTTCAATCATGTCCAATTTTCAAAGACTGCGTGAGAAAGTTCCCGCAACATTCTTGGCAAGGTTTTTTAGAAATGGTTTGCCATTGTCTCCTTCCTAGGATGAGAGAAAGTGACTGGCTCATTCAGCTGGCTTTGTGCCTGAAGTGGGACTAGTCTTCCAGTTTCTAGCCTGATGTCTTAACCACTATACCAAATTGGCTCTCCTAACAATATTAGGAACTGTGGTGGTGCAGTGGTTAAAATGCAATATTGCATGAAAATTCTGTCCACTGTTAGGAGTTCGATTCTGAATAGCTCAATGTTGACTCAGACTTCCATCCTTCTGAGGTCAGTAAAATAAGGACCCAGATGTTGGGGGCAATAGGCTGACTCTGTAAACCACTTAGAGAGGGCTGTAAAGCACTATGAAGGGATATATAAATCGAAATGCTATTGCTAGTATTATTGCTACATCCTTACACCTCTCTATTTCCCCCCCAAAACTGATATATGAAAACAAATAGTCAAAATCCAAACTTGCTGTCCTTATTAGCAACCTTTCCATTTATTTGTGTGTTTCATTTCAGGGTGAAGGGATTGTCCAATATAGCTGAAACACAGTAGAATGAATCCTAACTCTTATCTTCAATTTATTCTTCTTTGTTTCATAAACTCACAGAACAAGCTGGTAAATAGGCTTACTGAGAAAAGAAAAAGTGTAAACAGGAAAAAAATAGAGTCCATATGAAAAAATACAGGCATTGTCTGTACAACCTCACTATTCTGCTGGTATCTAACTATATTTCAAGATTACAAGCCTACTTATGGGCTGGTTGGCACATTTTCAAGCACTCTTGAGACAAAAAGGGAAATGGGAATAGAGGACTTTGCCTGGGGCCCAGGTGAAGGCATTCCAGGACCAACCTAAGTGGTTAATAAATACTACATTGATCTTGCCATTCACTAATCACTCAACTATTCTGCTGGCATTTTAACACATCTTGAAACTGGTATCCACTCAAGGGAGAAAAACAGCACTTTAGCATAAGAACAACTAAGAATGATTTAAGATATTTCACACGTGTGACCAGAGAGAAAAGATCATGTTGATACATAGAAACAAAAAAAAAGGGAGTATCTTAGGCATGTATGTGCAGTGATGAAGTATAAGTAGAGAAAGGTATGAAACTATCCTAAGCACTGAGAAGAAATTAACAAGATGAGAAAAGCTCAGTATTTTACAACTACCCAACATTCCTCTACTGTAAAGCATATTCTATTCAATTAAATTCTCCAGAAAAGCAAACACTCTCACAGTACCAAATTAATGTAGCAGGCAAGTTCTGCCTTGGATTTGTTTCCAAGAGATTATCTATTTTAACAAGTTCCACTAGTAACACAACTCACAAGACCAAAATTTAACAAAGCTATAGATTCATTTCTGTGACTGTTTTTGAGAGGTATCCATGCTTACTTTCCTCTACATTTTGTAATATGCACTGAGACTGTTTTCCTGGAAATGGGAAGACTAGGGGTGGAGAAGTGCCAGAAACAGCTTGTCCAGCCCAAACCTGCAGTAGAACTTGAAAGAGTTCTCAAATCTAATCAACTAAAGAATTATTTCAGATTCTGAACATTGTTTCTACAGTATGATTGTGTTCTATTGTATCCCTTCTAATAGCCTATTATTAATAATGAGAAACAATATACACCCTTTGTAATCTCTTGCACAATTCCATAGCACATTGATACAAAGTACAATTGCAACTGTACGAAGTACAATCACAGACATTGTACACACAACTCCTCCTCAGTCAGGGTTTTCATTTACTTTCTAACTCAGAAAAAAAGATGTCCTTTTTAATACAAACAAGCAAGCAAGCAAACAAATAAAGAAATAAAGAAAATAAATGGGATAGTAAGATGCTAGAAGTACATCAATAAATTGCCAAAAGATTATTGCTTAAAAGGACCACAACTTTTAAAAGGAGCACAACCTTAATTTTTAAAAAAATTCAAATTCTTTAAAAAAGAGGAAGAAAAAAAAGCAGACAACTTAAGAAAATACTAATCTTATGGTCAGTCAGGAAAACAAATTCAAATTTCTTACCATCAAAGAAACTTTTGGCTCTCAGGTAACTCACACTCAGTCTAAGGACAGACAGTTTATCCAATTTGGCAATAACATCCTGAGGGAATGGCAGAAGACCAGCCAGACGATCCAACTCAGCATTCAATCGATCTCTATGCCTTTTCGATGGATTTGACTTCACTCCTTCAGGAGGGGAAGGTTTTATTCTGCCATAATAATAGGACATAGTGAGATCACATTTAAAATACGGGTGTTTTCACCTATAACAAGTATCATTCAGAAGTATCCCAAAATAATATATACATTTTCTTATTGGCCCTAGTGAAATATGTATATGCCAAACATATTTTTGTTTTCAAACGTATTTCTTCCATTAAAATGAAAGCTGTTAAGAAGAGATGAAGCAGAAGGAGGGCAGAGGAACAGCTGAAGGAAATTCTGATCATTAAACTTCCGGGTTTAAAATGATAATATCCTGCAACTATTTTATCAGTATGTATCATCTATAATTAACATAGAAACTTTATATTTAAGTTTTTTATTTTATTATTTTTTTAAAAAAATGTTATACATTATTATTATTGACAGCAATTAACTATAATATGGTGTGCTGATCCAGTGCAGTTAGATAATTTTTTGAATTGCCTGCTAGACAGTGACTGGTCAAAAGTTGCCTAGCTGACTATGCCTAAAGAAGGACTACAATCTGGGCTTCTATGTTCCTAATCCAGCATTTTATCCACTATACAATATCAGATCTCAAATAGTATACATACATTTATAAAATCAATATACTATCTAGATTAATATTACTATACTTAATATATTATTAATCTTAATAGATTACACTTAATATACTACACTTCCATAAATCTTCAGTTAGTTTATATACCTTTCAAGATAGTTCATACACACTAAAAAACTTACACACTATCTATACAGTAGATATAAAAAGTCAAACACGCGTTAGAATGCCAAAGTTTTGAAATGTAAAAAAAAATCAGACCAAGATATTTACGGTGACCTGAAGAGCGTTGTGCACAGGAGATGCCCTTGCAATCCCACAGATATGAAGTGCTTTTGCAAGGAAGAGTGGGCAAAGATTCCCAAGGCAATATGTGCCATGCTGATAGGCTCCTACCCCAAAGGACTAATAAAATCAAAAGGTGCTCTGACAATGTATTAGTTTAAAGGTGTGAACACTTATTCAACCATGTTATTGTATGTTTTTTATTTTTTGTCAAACTAAAAGATCTGAGTTTGTTTTTCAATTAAATGGTACAACTAATATGTTATATAAAAAGTAAAAAATTCTAAAGTGATTTATCTGATTTTTTTTATATCTGAAAAATCTGACATTTTAACACAAGTGTGTAGTCTTTTTATATCTACTGTAACTATTATATCTAATCAGAGCTATAATATTTAAATCCTAGACTAGAGAATACAAATACATTTATGAAGAATTGTAAGTATATTTACATAAGATGATATAATCAAACAGACTCAGTTGCTATTTTCCTCAGACGTTGCACTATCATGTAAAAATGAATGGAACCATAAACTGCAGGCTTAGTTATGTAAATGTCTCTATGTTGTTGAAACATATTTTTCATTTGCAACTGCACAACTGAGTCCCCAAAATTACAGTTACATAAATAGCTTATGAAACAGATAATATGCACATAGTTGCTTTTCAAACATCCACCCACACAACAAAGTTAATGTGTGAATTGGGTCATGGAACCAGTAGTTGGCATTCTTCCTAATTTATTGAAAACATATTTGGTGGCATAAATAAATTTATTTAATTGAAGAAACTTTTAATTCATCTATTTACTGATTTCTAGAATAGGTATATTCTGTTCCAGATAGAATTTAATCATGAGTGGCTTCTACAATAATTATATGTTGTTATCCTTACAAAAACTTAATTGTAAGAGTCAATAAATGTCTAGATTTTTAAACAGGCTTTTAAAAGAGTGAATCATACAATGGAACAGATTTCCTTGAATGTTCACTGTAAATTAAAGGGTTCAGTCCGATCACAAAGCCAAAACAAAACTAGTCATTACTTTCAAATTTTTCAAAAATATTATCATCAAAGTTCATTGGGGACTATTTTAAGAGTTATTATCCTAATATATTTAAAGGATATGTAACTAGATTAGATGGCACTAAAGATGGCATATCTTATTTTACAATATTTCATGGCTCATTTACGATTTCTCCCATTATGTGTAAAAAAAGCTGCTGTTTATTTATTTTATCCCTCCTTCATCATTTTTAAAAATAACTCAAGGAGGTGAACGTACCTAAAATTCTGTAAGATCTTTTATAATTCGACTAGAAGAATTATTTCTTTCTGAGTCATTGACTCACTGTGCTTCTTTGCTAGAGAAGCTTTTAAAAGCAGCATATGAGAAGCACCTTCTGCTTTATTTTCAATAATATCTCAATCTACTACTACTACCCCAAATACAATTTGAAGCTATTATATTACCAGAATTAATGCTTCTTGTATTTTCACAAACAAGTCCAGTCTGATTAGGCTAGATTTACTGGACTAATAGAAAAAAACACGAGTCAAAAGAGAACCCTAGCACTACAACTAATTTCTCCCAAAGATTTAACTTGCAAAACAGCTTACTCACGGAACGGCACTATTTTCAGAATCTTTAGAACAAGGGTATCAAATTTGATTTCATTGAGGGCCGCACCAGGGTTGTGTTTGACCTCAGGGGAGCTGGAAGGGGGGCATGGCCAGCTCGACCTTACTCGTGTCGGGGGGGGCTGTGGTGGGCCGAGTGCTCTGCCAGCGAAAATAGGGTCCCAAGCTCCATTTTCAGTTGTGATGATCTTCTGCAACCCTCTGCCAGTGAAAACAGAGCTCTGGAGGGCCGCCTGTGGCCCTCCGAGCTCTGTTTTCGCTGGCAGAGGCAACACAGACCGGTCCTTCACAGTTTCTAGGGCGGCCCCACAGGCCAGATCTAAGCACCCCTTGGGCTGGATCTAGCCCCCAGGCCTTGAGTTTGATACCCCTGCTTTAGAAGATGCAGACTATGAGGACAGTTAACTGCAGTTCCAAAAATACTGCAGCAATTGTAGAAACAAAAAGATTGGTAAAGTATGATAAATATTATAGGAATCATATTACAGTATTAGGTGTAGTATAACAAAATAAATACTGTAGAAATTTAGTCAAGAATACTGTTGCAAAAAATAATACATAAAATGGCCATAAGAAATATAATTTTCCAAATTCCGAGAGCTATGTTGGCTGCAATAATCCAAGACACAAATACTGTCCTCTTCTCTAATAATTGTGTGAAGATGAAATGTTGTACCAAATAGTTAAAAGACATTTGGGTGACATTTATTTTATTACATTGCATGAGGTCAGTGTATCTGAACAATGACAATTCCATTATTTCTATCGTCCCATTAAGTTTGGCAGATAGAGCATGCTCCTAGTCCCATACTTTAGGGATTGTCATTTAGAAGGATGTTTGCATTTAGGATCACTACACCTATCCTCTGCAACACAATATTTACCCAAGTCCAAGTTCATATACCGGCACACATGCAAGCATGCATACATGCACATATATATATATGTATGTATGTATGTATGTATGTATGTATCTACTTACTCAGCACACATACATATATTCTCAGCAATTTATACAAAAGTTAGTCAGCTGGTAGGATGTGAAGATTAAGGAGAACATTCAGTTACTGAAAAAATACAGCGGCCTGAAAAAATACAGATTCTATCTGAAGCTCTATCTGAGCCTGCTAAACAAAGGGTCAAAGCACAGATACCAGGCTAAGGAAATAGAGAAGCAGAGGCCAAGAAGATAAATGTCCTATTTCCAAAGAACTATCCAAGGTATCTCCAATACAATACAGTAATAGCAGCATGCCAACAGCAAAAACTGAATAAGCCTGGAAAAATACAGGAGAAAAAGACCTGTAATCCCAATGCAAAGCATTTGCAGAACCTGACAGCATACCACAACTATCTTCCAGAACATGCACTAATCATAGGCACAGTAGCAACACATCCAACAACAGGCCAAGAAATGAAGAGTTGGACGGCACCTGGCCCAGATATGATCCATATCTAGTGGCTAAGAATTAGCATGAATGCTAGCAGCACAGATGAACAGCTGTTAGTAACAGGTTCCCACCCAGAGTAGCACAAATGAACCAGCTATTAGGAGCAAGCTTCCATCTAACACAAGGAAGGACAGTGATGTTTAGGTAAAACCGTAGATAGAACAGCACCTTCTAACTATAGGCCAATAACTTCTCTCCCCACAACAGAGAAAATTCTATCAAGCTTCATAGCCACTCCACTACAAGACCAATATGGGTAACTAGCACAGCTCAGAAGGGCATTGGGAACAACATCAGAGGTTCACAGAGCAGTCATCTAAGACTCAAGATCTAGACAGACCAATCTGAGCATAGCCTGAATTGAATACAGGAAATTACATTTCAATGCCATGTGAATACTATACAAAGTTAACAGGGCACTATGGACTTTCCTCAAGAACTTAATTGAACTGTGAAAGACAACAATGGAAATCAACTCAAGACAGTTGACCACCATATGTGACCACACATGTGACCAACATATGTGGCATATACTAAAGTAGTGCACTGTCCCTGATGCTGTTCTGAATAGTTTAGAACCTCCAGCAATATAATCACAAAGACTAGACATGGATACAAGTTCAAGAGTGGAACCTACCACCAGCCACCTATTCTATATCAATGATAGCAAACGATATGCTATGAGTGAATGGAACAACCTGACATAGATCTAATGATCACATTGGGATGCCTTTGGACTGGAGAAGTGTGGCCAGATGAAAATGAAGAGAGGTAAAGTAGTTGGAATTGATAAGAACTAGAGCAGGCCACACACTGACCATCTACAAGGACCTTGGTATCCCACAGTCACCTGAGAACCATAATGAGGAGGCAAAGAAAAAAAGCCAGCAACCAGTACCACAAAAAATAAGACCTGAAGAGCTAGGCAAATGAGAAAAAAAAGGTTCATACCATCAACATGAAAACTTGCCAGTCATCAGATGCACTGCAGGTGTAGTGAATTGGCCAAAGGAAGACATGGAAGCTGCTGAAATGAAGTCGCCAAGATCCCGTAAGATATGGAGGTTTCCAGCCCAAATCCAACACTACAGATTTTACATTAACCAGAAAGAGGACAGGCAGAATCTGGTGAATGTCACAGATATCAAATCCATAGAAACAAGGGTCTACTACACTAGACCTGAGATGCAGACTATGCAGAGATCTCAGACACAGTCCAATATATAGCGGCACAGGTAAGATGCAAACAGGGACAGTCTGCCTATCCTAAATTTTTTGTCATATTATAGCATTTTCCATAATAGTTAGGTAAGAAGAGGTAGTCCTCTGCTTATGACCATAACTGACCCAAAAATTTTATGTTGCTAAGGAAAAATGTATTGAATTTTGCCCCATGTTATGACTTTTCTTGCCATATTTATTAAGTGAATCACTGCATTAGTAACACAGTGGTTAAATGAATCTGGTTTCCCCATTGACTTTGCTTGTCAGAAGGTTGCAAAAGGTGATCACATGACCCCGGGACACTGCAAACATCATAAAGGTGAGTCAGTTGTCACACATCTAAATATAAATCACGTGACCATGAGGATGCTACAACAGTCGTAAGTGTGAAAAAATGGTCGTAAGTCATTTTTTCCAGTTGTACCTTTGACAGTCACTAAACGAACTGTACAGCATACTAAAAAGCAGAGACATCATCCTCCCAACAAAAGTGTGTATAGTCAAGGCTATGGTTTTCCCAGGTTCAATGTATGGCTGTGAAAGTTGGACCATAAGGAAGGCTGAGCGCCAAAGAATTGAAGCCTTTGAACTATGGTGCTGGAAAAGACTCCTGTGAGTCCCTTGGACTGCAAGACGATCACACCAGTCAATCCTAGATGAGATCAACCTTGAGTGCTCTTTAGAAGGCCAGATCCTGAAGATGAAACTCAATTACTTTGGCCGCCTAATGAGAAGGAAGGACTCACTGGAGAAGAACCTAAAGCTGGGAATGATTAAGGGCAAAAGAAGGGGACAACAGAGAATGAGGTGGCTGGATGGAGTCACTGAAGCAGTTGGCATGATTAAATGGACTCCGGAGGATGGTGGAGGAACGTTGCCATGGGGACCGCGATGGGTGGAACACGACTTTGTGACTACAACAACAAACTGTTGTAAATTGAAGATTACCTGTATTTCTTCCAATTAAACAGTGTAAGCAGAAATTTTGACACAATTTGTCAATCTACTCTTATTTTTTAGAAGACAAATCAAATTGAATGTACATTCCTTTGGACAAATCAAAACAAACAATCTTAATAATTGTGATTATAAAATATAAAAGTGGTTTTATAGAATTTAAATGCCATGAATTTATGATGATTAATAAAAATTATTACTGAAGTAGAAGCTATAACTTAAGCCAGTGGAAAAACTGACACTAGTTTAATTTTATGAATGAATTGATTTGTCTCTTTGATAAATATATAATTTTCCTAGATAATAAATTAAAATCTTTGTCTAGTTACTCATATATTTTGTGTGTGTGTGTAAATATAAAATATCATTTGGCTACTAAAGAATACAGTACTTTCCCTTAACATTCCTTAATATGCATGCAATTCCCCAAATATGAAGAATCCATTATAAAACGGTATGCATTATAATTCTTTAGGTACATATTCCCAGTTGGAATGACCAGATTCTTTTTTTAAAAATTACACAGTAACCAGAATCTGTTTCATACAGGAAATATTAGATGTTTCCTAGTATTTCCTAATATTTTACTCTAATCTATATGTAGTCATGGCCGTAAATGTTGGTACCCCTGAAATTTTTCCAGAAAATGAAGTATTTCTCACAGAAAAGTATTGCAGTAACACAGGTTTTGCTATACACATATTTATTCCCTTTGTGTGTATTGGAACAAAACCAAAAAAGGGAGGAAAAAAAACCAAATTGGACATAATGTCACACAAAACTCCAAAAATGGGCTGGACAAAATCATTGGCACCCTTTACTTAATATTTGGTTGCACACCCTTTGGAATAAATAACTGAAATTAGTCGCTTCCGATAACCATCAATAAGCTTCTTACACCTCTCATCCGGAATTTTGGACCACTCTTCCTTTGCAAACTGCTCCAGGTCTCTCTTATTGGAAGGGCGCCTCTTCCCAACAGCAATTTTAAGATCTCTCCACAGGTGTTCAATGGGATTGAGATCTGGACTCATTGCTAGCCACTTCAGAACTCTCCAGCGCTCTGTTGCCATCCATTTCTGGGTGCTTTTTGACGTATGTTTGGGGTCATTGGCCTGCTGGAAGACCCAAGATCTCCAACGCAAACCCAGCTTTCTGATACTGGGCTCTACAGTGCGACCCAAAATCCGTTGATAATCCTCAGATTTCATGATGCCTTGCACACACTCAAGGCACCCAGTGCCAGAGGCAGCAAAACAACCCCAAAACATCAGTGAACCATATTTCACTGTAGGTACTGTGTTCTTTTCTTTGTAGGCCTCATTCCGTCTGCGGTAAACAGTAGAATGATGTGCTTTACCAAAAAGCTCTATCTTGGTCTCATCTGTCCACAAGACATTTGCCCAGAAGGATTTTGGCTTACTCAAGTACATGTTGGCAAACTGTAGTCTTGCTTTTTTATGTCTCTGTGTCAGCAGTGGAGTCCTCCTGGGTCTCCTGCCATAGCGTTTCATTTCATTTAAATGTCGACGGATAGTTCGCGCTGACACTGATGCTCCCTGAGCCTGCAGGACAGCTTGACTTGCTTTGGAACTTGTTTGGGGCTGCTTATCCACCATCCGGACTATCCTGCGTTGGCATCTTTCATCAATTTTTCTCTTCCGTCCACGCCCAGGGAGATTAGCTACAGTGCCATGGGTTGCAAACTTCTTGATAATGTTGCGCACTGTGGACAAAGGCAAATCTAGATCTCTGGAGATGGACTTGTAACCTTGAGATTGGTGATATTTGTCCACAATTTTGGTTCTCAAGTCCTCAGACAGTTCTCTTCTCTTTCTGTTGTCCATGCTTAGTGTGGCACACACAGACACACAATGCAAAGACTAAGTGAACTTCTCTTTTTATCTGCTTTCAGGTGTGAGTTTTATATTGCCCACACCTGTTACTTGCCCCAGGTGAGTTTAAAGGAGCATCACATGCTTGAAACAATCTTATTTATTGAAAGGGTGCCAATTATTTTGTCCAGCCCATTTTTGGAATTTTGTGTGACATTATGTCCAATTTGCTTTTTTTCCTCCCTTTTTTGGTTTTGTTCCAATACACACAAACGGAATAAACATGTGTATAGCACAACATGTGTTACTGCAATACTTTTCTGTGAGAAATACTTCATTTTTTGGAAAAATTTCAGGGATGCCAACATTTACGGCCATGACTGTATACCGTATTTTTCAGAGTATAAGATGCACCTTTCCCCCCCCCTAAAAGTTGGTGAAAATTTAGATGTGTCGTGTACACCGAATGTAGCCCCACCCACTCACTGGCCCCCACTTTTGGCCTCTGCCTCGCAGCAGTTATCCCCTTTCAAGGAAACACCAAGAAAAAACAGCTCCTTTCAGCTTCAGCACAGCCTAATTAGCACAAGTTGATTGGATCTGCCTCCCAGCTCTCAGCTGATTTGCTCTCAGCTGTTTTGTGCAGGGCTCTGCTGCTTGCTGCAAAGCGGTAAATTGCTGGAACAGATTTTTTTTTCCCTTGTGCTAATCAAGCTATGCTGAAAACGAAAATGAAAGTAAAGCAGGATGTTTGCTGCAAGGAGGCAAAATTGCTCAGAGGGAGAGGCAGAGGCAGAAGCAGAGGCGGAGGGAGATTTCTTTTTTTTCTTTTCGTCACCAAAAAAGGTAGGTGCATCTTATACTCTGGTGCATCTTATACTCCGAAAAATACAGTATTTAACACTTGAGTAACAGAAGTGTTTCTATATATTCAGTACAGATATCGGAAAGTTTAGTAAGATTAATAGGTTTAATTTGTACCAAAAATGTTTAAAACATTATCATTAAAAATCTGTTCTAAATTCTGACCATCACTACTTACAAAAGATTAAGCATTGAAAAGAAAAAGAAATATTTATGCCAAATGCTGCAATGATTAGTAAACTAAAATTTGTATTCCTTGGTTTGTAATGAGTAATATTTATATAATTTTATATTAATTATGTTTTAGTGAATTACCAAAATATTTGTATAGACCTTACAAAATTAAATTTCAAAATATAACTGTTATCTATGTCTTGTGATAGGAAAGAGAGAGAGCTTCCATTTTATTTAGTCATTAGACAGCAGCATAAAATTTTAAAGTTACAGGTAACGTACACTTAATGACTATTTGTTCTTTTGGATTTACAATGATGCTGAACAAGGGGGACTTATGACCAGTACTCTAATTTAAAGCCATCATGCAATCCTATGCTCATGGGATCACTATATGCAATTTTCCCTGCAACCTTCCCCAAAGAAAAGTCAATATGGAAGCCAGCAGGATGTCCCAAGCGATGTGAAATCTTCACTTAACAACCCACAGTAATTCATTAAACTGTAGCAATTAGAAGTGCCAGAATTGTCATTGCAACTCAGTAGTCATACAATTCTTTTATTTACAACTGCAATGTTTAGCGTTAGAATTTCCAGTCCCAATTACCATCATTAAGTGAGGACTGTCTGTACAGAGTCACTTTGCACAAGATGACATTCTTAAACATCTCTTTCAGTTGAGACCTGAGTATAGTGCTAAGATGGCAATGATTGTGGATGATCACTGGTAGGATCAGGATGAGAGTAATGCATACATTCTGGCTTCCTAGATCTCTCAGTGGCTTTCAATACCATTGATCATGAAATCCTTTTGGACTGGCTTAAGGATTTGGGAACAGAGACCAGAGTGTTGTAGTACAGGGGTGACAAATTCGCGTCATCATGTTGTCGTCATGTTACGTATCACACCTTTTTTCCCCTTTGCTAAACCGGGGGTGGGCATAGGCAGCGCATGTCACATCCAGCCCGCAGGCTGCGAGTTTGACACCCCCTGTTTTAATAGTTCTCCTCCTTCCTCTGGGATCAGTTCTAGTTAGAGTTGGTAAAGAGCGCAGTTGAGTATTGAACCCATGCGTTATAAGGTTCCTCAGAGATTACTCTCTTTTCAATCCTAATTAACAACTATATGAAGCTGCTGGATGAAGTTGTCATGTTATAATGATATCTGGGAATGATCTTAAGAAATAGGAGACACAGACTACTCAAATGGCATGTAAAATATATCTCATCTCATATAAGCAGGAAGGTATAGGAAACATTTTAAAAGGAACCTCCCTAGGAAATGGAAGGAAGAAATAATTTCAGTTGTGCAAGTATTCTGTTAAAATAACTCTATAATAAAAATAGAACTAGTAATCCTGGTTGTGCATCTTGTCTGGACTACTTCACAGGGCTAACACCTGTGCAAGGAATTAGATATTATCAATATGCTGCTGATATTCTTAAGCTTACGCTACCTTGAGACTTTAAATGATAGGTAGGATATAAATCAAATACAAATATACATATATACATATGTCCCTTAATGAAAAATAAAAAGGAAACTTAAAAAAACTGAAGCTAAACAACAAAAGTGAACTTTCTTTTTAAATGAATGGGGTTTTTTTGTTTTTTTTAAATTAGATTTATATGCCGCCCTATCTCCATAGGACTTAGGGTGGCTCACAACAATTAAGATATACAATCTCAATCCAAGTAAGAAACATGTTAAAATACATATTAAATGCATATTAAAGTACATTAAAATCAAAAGCCTGAATAGGCCCTCCCTGTGAAAACACACCGGACAATGGGGAACTGTTGCTGGTTGCAGATGGTCCGACAGATGTCCTGGGCCTAAGCCATGTAGGGCTTTATAGGTAATCACCAGCACCTTGAATCTCACCCAGAGGGCAACCGGCAGCCAATGCAAGTCACAGAGGAGAGGTGTAACATGGGCGTATCGGGATCCTCCCATCACAACCCGCGCGGCCGCATTCTGCACCAGCTGAAGCCTCCAAGTGGTCTTCAAGGGCAGTCCCAAGTAGAGAGCATTGCAGTAGTCAATACGGGAGGTGACTAGCACGAGTAATTGTGCGTAGGGCATCTCGGCCCAAATAGGGGCGCAACTGGCGCACCAGGCGAACGTCCCCCTTGTCACGGTTGTTATATGATCTTCTAAGCTCAACCGTGAGTCCAGGAGGACACCCAAGTTGCGTGCCCTGTCTACAGGGGGTAACACCTCACCCCCTATAGCCAAAGATGGAACCTCTTGATCGGACCAAGATGCCGGTGCCCACAGCCACTCGGTCTTGGTAGGGTTGAGCCGAAGCCTGTTCCTCCCCATCCAGACCCGTATCACTTCAAGGCACCGGGACATCATGTCGAAGGCATCACTGCACTGGTTCAGGGTGGATATAAAAAGTTGGGTATCATCAGCATACTGATGATATCTCACCTTGAAACCACGGATGATCTCTCCCAGCAGCTTCATATAAATGTTGAACAGAAGAGGCGAGAGGACCGATCCCTGGGGCAGCCCACAAGTGAGGGGCCTCATGGCCGACCTCTGTCCCCCTGCCAACACCGCTTGCGTACGACCCGAGAGGTAAGAGAAGAACCACTGTAAAACAGTGCCTCCCACTCCTAACCCCTCGAGGCGTCGCAGCAGGATACTATGGTTGATGGTATCGAAAGCCGCCGAAAGATCTAATAGGACCAAAACAGAGGAATAACCTCTGTCCCGAGCCCTCCAGAGATCATCCACCAGCGCGACCAATGCCATCTCCGTGCTGTATCCGGGCCTGAAACCCGATTGGCATGGATCTAGGTACTCTGCTTCATCCAGGGCCACCGGGAGTTGACGTGCCACCACGCTCTCAACAACCTTCGCAAAAAAGCGAATGTTGGAGACTGGATGGAAGTTGCTCAAAGTAGCTGGATCCAAGGCAGGTTTCTTGAGGAGGGGCCTAACTACCACCTCCTTCAAGGCAGCAGGAAAGCTTCCCTCACTCAAGGAAGCAGTTATCACTGCCTGAATCCAGTCACGTGTCACCTCCCTAGCTGAATAAACCAGCCAGGAGGGGCACGGGTCCAATACACACATGGTCGCACTCAGCTTCCTCATGATCCTGTCCACTTCCTCAGGGGTAACAGGATTGAGCTCCCCCCCAAATAACAAGACCTGCTGCCTCCCCACCATCTGACCCTGCCCTGTCAGAGTCCAAGCTGTCCCGAATCTGAGCGATCTTGTCCAGCAGATGCTGACTAAACTCCTCAGCCCGCCCTCGCAAAGGGTCCTCCCCTGCCCTCTGATTCAAGAGGGAGCAGGATACCCTAAACAGGGCAGACAGGTGATTATCTACGGACACGATGAGGACGGAGAAGTAGCGACGCTTCACCGCCGCCATCTCCACCAGGTAAGATCATGTAAACGACCTTAGCTATGCACGGTCAGATTCGGAACGACTGGCTCTCCAACAGCTCTCTAGGCCTCTCCTCCTCTCAAAGTAAACATTTAAATATTCTGTTGTTATAGAATGTTGTTTTAAAATTACCATGTTAAATATGTTCATGAACATCAATATGGGAATGAAGAACCACATAATATTTTCAAATCTATATCAAGGAAATCTGCCAAAAACAACAGCTTGGGTGGAAAATAAAGGACTGGTTAGGAGCAGCATTTCCAGATGTGCCTGCCTCAATTAGATTTGAGCAAATTAGAAAAGGAGAAAAATAAAAATATACTTCCTGACCCTCACAGATCCTTATGCATCATCCAATCAAATTACATTTTCAGGCCTTTGTCATCATATACTAAATTACTGCAGACAACAAATCTCCTAATAAGCCAATTATAGTTCTTTGATCACAGTATTATCAGCAAGTCTCACTGCCTTCCAAAGAATATATAGTTTATCAGAACTACAGAAGCTGCTACATTTCTTAGGCAAAGCTCATATGTCAAATATCTTCTCATTCATAACATATACAGTTGAACATAACAGTTAAAAAGTTGCCTTATGCTAGTGATGAAATCCAAATCCTTTTTACTACCGGTTCTGTGGGCGTGGCTTGGTAGGTGTGGCTTGGTGGGCACCTTACTCTGGGACCAGCCAGAGGTGGTATTTGCCAGTTCTCCAAACTACTCAAAATTTCTGCTACCGGTTCTCCAGAACCTGTCAGAACCTGCTGGATTTCACCCCTGCCTTATGCCCTAAAAGTATTTCAGATTCTATAGGACATATTTGGCCCATAATATCCATTTATAGTCTACAAGTGACATATTCAAAGAAAAGATACAAAAGGAACTCATGGTAAACTCAAACTGTACTTCACATCCTTAACAGTAGCACAACATATACAAGCTTTGAAGCTTTATAATTTTTCTTAATGATTCCCTGGATCAATATGCTAGTGAAGAAACAAAACAGCATAGTTAAGATATGCACAGTAAGCTATTACATATTACTTAACTCTGATTTCTGTATGGGCTACTTTGTTTCTTACGTATTATACTTAAGACAGATTAAAAAAAACAGAAAAAAAGAAGATAAGACTGCATCAGCTTTCCCTCGGCAAACATAATTTACTATTCCAGTAACAGAGAGAAGAAAAAGGCCAAATAGTATTTACTTAGGCATCATCATTCAAAATATTTTCTTGTAAAATTTTATACATACATACTGTACACCTACATCTATTCAGTGACACTTATTCCCAGCTAAGTTTTTATAAGTTTCCAGTTTGCTGAGCTATCTAATTTAGACTACTAAATATTTTAAAATATACAGCTGAATTTCAGTTCCAGGAAGTAAACACAAAAATTAAACTAGGAATTTCTATTTGTAACACATAACTCTCTACTATTCTTTAGTTACTCTGTAATGTACTTTTCTGCAGAGTTGGGTGCAGGATATTGCATAAAACTTCTAGGTCCGTGACGGCGAATCTATGGTACCCATAGGTGGCACCCATAGCCATATCAGTTCCTGCATGCGCCAGATGATTTTTGGGCCTTCTGGGGCCTGGGTCCACCAGAATTAGGGAAATAGGTTGTTTCCTGCCTCTGGAGGGCCTTGGGGGGGGGGAGGCCCGTTTTTCTCTCACCTGGCTCCAGGGCCTCTCTAGGAGTCTGGGGAGGGCAAAAACGGCCTTCCTCACCCACCCCCGAGGCCTTCCAGAGGCCAGAAAGGCCCGTTTGCCAACTTCCGGTGGGACCGGAAGGCCCATTTTTTTTGCTGTTCCCAGCCTCCAGAGCCTCTAGAAGTTGGCAAATGGGCAGTTTTTGGCCTCCGAGAGGGCCTCCGGGGGGTAGGGAAGGCCATTTTTGCCCTCCGCAGACTCCTAGAGATATGCACTGATAAAATCAGAACCTGTTCCTATCAATTTTAATTCTATGATTTTGCTTTATATCAAAATCAGTTTTCTAATATTGAAGTATTGAATACCTATTTGCTTGGCTTGGCAAATGGCTTGGTAAACATCTTATTCCTTTCAGGACTCTATTTCAAATACATCCTGTGTGGACGTTTTCATATGAAAAAGTGAATAGCTAGCAAAAAAAGACAATGTTCTAGTAATTATTTTAAGATAACTATGTTATGCTATAAAATATTTGAACAAATTAACATTTTAAAATCTAGTTGCATACCAGTCAGTCCATTATTATTTACAGAACGAACCATATTGCTTAATAGTAAATATTGCATAACAAACAACTGTCACCTCTAAAGTAAACTCTGGGAACATTCATTTTATGGGTGTGTACTACTTTTATATAAAGCGTAGAAACCAGTATATAATATACCTCATCTCTTAAGGCCACTTTATAAGCATAGACACCATCATACTGCAAAATCACACAATAGTTTGATCATACTGATCAAACTATTTTGAATGTGAAAAATAAATAGCATATGCATTTTTGCACTACAGAGGACAATTACACTATGATAAATATTTGGTCTCAGTGTATTCATGTTCCCCTTTGAGAATTTATTTATTTATATCCCCCTTTCATTATTTTTTATAAATACCTCAAGGCAACGAACATACTTAATATCATTCCTCCTCCCATTTTTCCTAGAACAGCAAACTTACAAGGTGAGAGAGAGTGACTAGCCCAAAGACACTCAGCTGGCTTTCATGGTTAAGACAGGTCTAGAACTCATGGTCTCCCTATTTCTAGTCTGATGCCACTAGACCAAACTGACTCAAAGGAATACCAACAGATGGCAAGAGAACTAAGCAAGAGAATGATCCTTGACCTCCTCTGAATGGACAGGTGGCCCAAGCCCACTGGCACAGATCTAGGAGCAGCTTTATGGCAAGAATGAACAGTCTTCAGGATACACAAGAACAAAATATTATTAAAAGATGGAACAAGGAATAACATTAAAGGAGGATATGGCTAAAGGATCTGACCTGCCTTATTCTGGGGGACCCTGAACAGGTTGAGAGTTGGAATGCCTAAATGTAAAACCAATATGCACAAATAGAGGCTCATTAATGGATAATAACATGCTATGTGATTGTGGAGAAACACAGAGCCTGGCACATGTCCTGATATGTCAGCTACTATTGGAAATATGTACAGGTAGTCCTCGACTTATAACAGTTCATTTAGTGTCCGTTACAATGGCACTGAAAAAAAGTGGCTTATTATGACTGTGCTGGCGCAGTGGTTAGAATACAGTATTGCAGGCGAATTTGCTGAGTCTCACCAGGCTCAGAGTTGATTCAGTCTTCCATCCTTATGAGGTTGGTAAAATGAGGAGTGAGATTGTTGGGGGAAATATGTGGACTCCGTAAAGAGGGCTATAAAGCACTGTGAAACGGTATATAAATCTAAGTGGTATTGCTATTGCTATTTTTCACACTTATGACCGTTGCAGCATCCCCATGGTCAGCTGATTTACATTCAGAAGCTTCACAACTGACTCACATTTATAGCAGTTGTCGTGTCCTGGAGTCACGATTCCCTTTTTGCGACCTTCTGACAAGCAAAGTCAATGGGGAAACCAGATTTGCTTAACAAACATGTTACTAATTTAAGAACTTATAGTCTTTGACTTATGACCACAGTTGGCATGTAATTTCCATCATTAAGTGATGTGATTATTAAGTCATCATGTGACTACCAATGTATAACATTTTGACGGTAGTTGTTAAATCAATTAGTAGTTGTTATGTGAATTCTGCTTGTCAGAAGTTCCTTAGGAAGGTTGCACGTGGTAATTGCACATGGTAATTACAATGCTCTAGTACAGTGATGGCTAACCTTTTTGCCATCGCGTGCCAAAAGCAGGGGGAGTGCAGTGGGGTCACACGCACGTGTGCCCACATCCATAATTCTATGTGCCCTGCCCCCCCCGCGCTCCCCCCGCTTTTGGCACGTGGGCCCGGTAGGCCTGTTTTTTGCTCTCCTCAGGCTCCAGAGCCTTTCTAGGAGCCTGGGGAGGGCAAAAATGGCCTTTCCCCCCTCCAGAGGCCGGAAACAGTGTGTTTCCTGACTTCTGGTGAGCCCAGAAGGCCCGAAAATCAGCTGGCTGGCACACACATGCATGCAGGAGCTGGGCTCACATGCCCACCAATAGGGCTCTGCGTGCCACCTGTGGCACCTGTGCCATAGGTTCGCCATCATGGCTCGAGTATACTATAATCATCTTAAGTATATGCTGGTGGCTAAGTGCCCACATGTGATCATGTGACCATAGGGACACTGCTGTGGACCAAATGCAAGGACTGGTTTTGTCTTTTTTCAGTGCCCTTATAACTTCAAAATGTTACTAAATGAATAGTTGTAAGACAAGGACTACCAATAATCTTTCGGGGTAAACTTTGGAAAATATCTGTATAATCAATGCAGTTATGCTAATGAATACTTCATCAGCAGTCCTACTCAGACAGTAAACACGGTAGTAATTTAGTAATGCCGAAAAGAGTTGTCATATCTGACATTATCAGATGATCAAATTATCAAAATAAACTTCATGCATTACTTGATTTAGATTTAAGGTCAATTGTGCTAAGATTATTTTAAGTTAAATGAAAATAATCTTAGCACTCAACCTAAAATCAAGTAACAATGAAGTTAATTTTTCTTTTTAAAGAATTTACACTTTCATTGACATTTTTAAAAAATTCCCAATGACATAATCTTTTTATATATAATTATATAGAAATTAATGTCATTTAACTAATTCTGCATGATTTTTCAATACTTTCCTTATATGAATACCTAGATTAACTGATTTAATAAAATAAAGAACATTAAAACCTGATGCAAATATTGCAGAGTATGGTGTAGTGATTAATGCAGACTAGTATAGCCAGTCCTTGACTTACGACCACAATTGAACCCAAAATATCTTTTATTAAGTGAGATACTTGTTAAGTGAGTTTTGCCCCATTTTATGACCTTTCTTGCCCAGTTGTTAAGTGAATTACTGCAGTTGATAAATTAGTAATCTGGTTGTTAAGTGAATCGGGCTTTCCCATCAACTTTGTTTATCAGAAGGTCATAAAAGGTGATCACATGACCCCAGGACACAGCAATGGTCATAAATATGAACCAGTTTCCAAGAGTCCAAATTTTGATCACATGATCTATCATAGGGATGCTGCAAACGTTGTAACTTTGAAAAATGATCATTACTGTGCTGTTGTAACTTTGAACGGTCACGAAACCAACTTTTGTAAATTGAGGACTATCTGTAATTAGGAAACTGAATTCTAATTTTGCCTAGGTGACCTTGGTCTAATCAGTCTCTTCCAGCTCTAGAAGTAGGCAATAGCAAACCACTTCTGAAATCCTGTCAAGAAAATTGCATGAAGTTTTCCAAGCAGTTGCTAGGAGTTGAGAGTCCCCCCCCATAAAAGTTTTGCCGATGTTAAGACACAATTTTTAAAACAGATTTAAGTGAATCACTGCAGTTGTTAAGTTAGTAACACAGTCTTTTAATGAATCTGGACTCCCCATTGACCTTGCTTGTCAGAAGGTTGCAAAACCCTGCAACCATCATAAATGAGTCAGTTGCCAAAAGGCTGAATTGTGGTGATGTGACCATAGGGATGCTGAAACATTTGTGTGAAAAATGGTTATTAATCTTTTTTCAGTGCCATTGTAACTTTGAACAGTCACTAAATGAACTGTTATAATTCGAGGACTACCTATATTATTAGATCAAAGAAACAGAACTATCTATTGTTTGACTATGAATGTAGTCTGTGTAGATCTGTGTAGATTTCTTTGAATCCGAGGACAAAAAACATCCAGAGCTTTTCAAAAGGTTGAGTCAAGTCCCAAAGAGCTTTAGGTCATCCATATTTGCTAGTAGAATAGTTGTTGAAACTCACTAAATGAGCTGTTGTAAGCTAAGGCCTACCTGTATTACCATTCTTTCATTCTGATTTCAACAGTTGATCATCTGCAAATATAAAATGTCAGTTGCTATACAAGTAGTCCTCAATTTTCAACAGTTCATTTAGTGACCATTCAAAGTTACAACAGTACTGAAAAAAGTGACTTATGACCATTTTTCACTTATGACCATTGCAGCATCCCCATGGTCACGTGATTTACATTTGGGTGCTAGACAACTGGTTCATATTTATGACGGTTCAAGTGTCCCAGGGTCATATGATCACCTTGAGCAACCTTCTGTCAAACAAAATCAATGGGGAAGCCATATTCACTTAACAATCCCATTACTAATTTAATAACAGCAGGGATTCACTTAACAAATGTGGCAAGAGAAGTCATAAAATGGGACAAAACTCAAACAATTTCTCACAAAGAACATAAATTCTGGGCTCAATTGTGGTCATGAGTCAAGGACTATCTGTACTTGTATTTGCTCTTCAATACTTTAAAAGTAGAAGAATAAAATAAAATAAATTGCATAAATGAAAACTTCAAATATTCTGATGTAGAGTGAATATTAATCCTTAGACCAGAGAGAAATCCAGCAGTATAGTTACAGATTATAGCACAAACTGGCTTTCTGCACATGTATACTAAAACTGTGGTCCCAGTGCACTCTGCATTATCGCAATCTATTAGAAGACAACAATCAGGGCCCACAGCTATCTTTAGCAAAAAGCCATAGACTTTCAGTAATTATTTAAAATTTCAGTAATTATTTAAAATATCTCAAATTTTTGATTAGGAAACCCAGCCATGTGATTTAAAAGCATATGATTTCATCCTTTCCCACTTGTCAGGCTTCTTCTGACCTTAATCAGCCACCTGGCTTTAACAGAGCCACATAAAATCAGGGCACTGAATTGAGGTTTGGACTGTACAGTCCATCAGCTTGTATCCAACACCAGTGTATTCTAAATCCATATACTTTTAAGAAAGCCTCTGGGCATGTTTAAAATGCTATCTTTTACGTATGGACCTAAATAGCAATACCCAGGTCTCAATATTCCTTTCTTTAAAAAAAATATTCATCAATGTTCCATTGACTTAAAAGCAAACTTTTTATATAGGCCGAGTCGCTCACTAATTATTTACAAACATCCCAGGAGTTACTAGAAGCGACTGCGGGAGGGAGGGAGGAGGAGATGAGCAGAGATTGCGCAAAGCTCTTATTCAGGCCACCGAAAACCCTTTGCGGCTTGTAGGGTCTCTTGCTTTTAGAAAGCACAGCCCGTGTTTCTGTTGCTTTTTAAAGATGGGAGTAGGAGCGCACAGCGGAATGAGGCCTGCAACCCTGAATTCTTCTGGTCCCCTTAAAAGCACGTAAAAGAGGCAGAGAAATAAAGTAAAACACAAAACAGCAAGTCAGGAAAGAACTGCCAAAGAGGCCAGGAGAAAGACACTACACATTTCAATGGACACCGCAGTGGGTCAGAGGTGTCACTTCATAAAGGAGGGGAGAAGCCGGAGCCCAGATGAGCAGCGAAGACACGCCAAACATTGCGCCCGTCCACCTCCCCCCTCCCCTCCCCTCTCCCGAAGACTTCCTTCCTTCAGCGCCCAGACAAAACATTCCCCTTACATCTTCTGCACGGGTTTCCGCCGCTTGCGGCTGGCGTAGGTGACATTGGGATTCATCCTGCCGCCCACGCCACAGCTCCTCTTCGGCCAACCAGGGTTTTCGGCAGAGAGTTTTGAGTTTTCACTCCTGGCTTCAAACGGGAAGGCAAAAGGAAAAGAAAGCTCCGGGCACCGTGCCAGACAGCGACGACTTTGAAGGGGGCTTTTTCGCCGAAGCGAGCCCCGGCTCCACCCGCTGCTTGACCCGGCCCTTGCGTGTGGTTCCTACTCGCCACGCAGAGCCCCCGCTGTTCCCGCCACTCGCAGTCCCCCGAGGGGAGGCCGACTAAGGAAGGCGAGAGACGAGGAGCGGGGATTCGTGGGGGTGGGGGGGGGTGGGGGTGGCGGCGGCAGAGCCAGGTGCTCGGCGCCGGCAGCACCCACTCCCCCGTTGTTGTCGTGGTCGCCCCCCCTCCTCCTCTTCCTCCTCCAAGCGGGCGGGTGCCTCTGGGCAGCCGCAGGGCGGGGTCTCCGAAACAGGTGCGGAGGCGGCTGCCGACCGGCGGACCGATTGGCTCTCCCCTCCCCTTCTCGTCAGGAGCAAAGGGACCTTGGCGGCTGCCACGGCTGGAAGCGAAACCTCCCTTCCCCTCTGCAAAGCTCGCCTCGCCGCTGTCGTCAGCAGCGGCGTTCTTCGAGGAGCCAGAGGGCCTGGTTACGTTTCGTGTTTTCTCCTCCCACCGCCGATCTCTGCTTGTCTTCCTGGACTGCGGCGGCACTCTGCCGCGGGTTCCCGGTCAGCAGTGACCCGGTTAAGCCGCCAGTCCTTTCCTCTCTCGCGGGTCCGGCCCGCAGCCCACCGAGGAGGCCTCAGTGTGGCTTGAGCAGCGGAAAGGAGCCGAAGACTCGCCGCGATCGGAAACCAGGCGGAGGAAAGCAGCCTGAAGTGACGGGGAAAAATAAAAGCGGGTAGCGGAGATTCCCTCGGCGCCGCAGGAGGATCTCCGGGCCGTCTTGGCACACGGCTGCCTACCTTCGGAGTAGCCCTTAAGGGGCCTTCGGAGGCGAATTTGCCTCTTTATAAATGAAGCGCCAGAAATATAGGCGCGGCGGAAATAGTTCGCAGGGGGATCTTTGCCGTCCACCCCCCGCGAGTGGTAAAACAATATCTGCATAACATGGGCTGTCCCCGCTGAAAGCTGGCTCTACTTCAGTTGGGGCCTCCATAATCTCTGCAAGAATTGCAGATCATCTGATCTCCCTCCAAGATAATGGGTGACAAAGCCTAGCAGATTCCAGGTTAAAGTGGAGAAAAACCATTTGGGTAGCAAGCTTTTCCAACCTGGTACCCCTCTCCATAAATTGGAATACAAGTTCAAACAGCACAATCAAAAATTCCCAGATAGAAAATGGTTGGCATAAACAATTCACACCTCTACATTTCTACATATAAACTACTGCAGTTTTTAAAAATTACTGGGAGTAAATCTCTCCCAGTCCCAAGGAGAATAGTATATTGTTAAGTAGAGACATGGTTTAGAATGTAGATGTGTATTGGAAAGGCTTCACAGAAGAATGTTTAAAATAAGATACTGAGTAAAATAATTTTATTTTACTATGAAAAAATGTTCCTGTCTGCTTAAAAATATTTTTCCCATGGCAGCTTTAACTAAAATAAAATATGATCCAGAAAATATGTAATTAGCTACAGATCAAATAGAAGTAAACATACCAAAGGGCATCAATTCTACATTAGAAGAAACTTATAGACACGAGCTGTATTTTTCTGAAACTAGTTTTCTTAAAATCATTGTTATGTGCTTTCTTTGGTTTAAAATAAAAAATAAAAAAATTAGTTAATTTCCTGAGCATTCCTATTTTATGCAAGTCTTTAATTTTAGAATATACTAAAATCTTGATTTAATGAACTATTAAATACCAATGTTTTACTTAGTATAGTATTTTTCTGGTACTATATTTCCTTCTGGTAACATACAGTAGTCCTTTACTTACAATCTACTGTTTAGTGACTGAAATTGCAATAGCACTGAAAATAGTGACCTATGACATTCTTCACAGAAGCGTTGCAGCATCCCCATAGTCACATGATCAAAATTCAGATGCTAGGTAACTTACTCATATTTATGATGGTTGCAGTGTCCTGGGGTCATATGATCATCTTTTGCAATCTTCTGACAAGCAAAGTCAATGGGGAAACCAGATTCACTTACAACCATGTTACCACAAATTAACCTAGCTAATCTTTCTCTTCCAAAACCCCTGGCAACATTGGGAGCCAGCTAGAAAATAGATACATTTAAGAGAAATTAGTGAAAGATCGTTTTTTTAGAATAGGACAGAAAGTTTGCCAGATTGACTATAAAATGAAAAATTGTTATTGGGCCGACTTAACAGCAGTTCCATTAGTTTTGACTGACGTCATTAAAGGCAATGTCATACTACATTGCAAGAAGAACTTGCAACTTCTTGCCATTTTTCCCATTGACTTTGCTTGGCAGAAGCTGCCTATCAGACTTTTGGGTAAATCAGATAGGAAGTAAGTCTAGATTATATAAATCTGTTCTATTATAAGGGTACATTAACAAAACCCTGCAAACCGTGGTGAAATTCAATTTTTTTTTACTACTGGTTCTGTGGGGGTGGCTTGGTGGGCGGGTTGTGGCATGGCGTGGCTTGGTGGGCATGGCAGGAGAAGGATACTGCAAAATCTCCATTCCCACCCCACTCTCGGGCCAGCCCGAGATGGTATTTGCTGGTTCTCTGAACTACTCAAAATTTCTGCTACCAATTCTCCAGAACCTGTCAGGACCTGCTGAATTTCACCCCTGCCTGCAAATCTAAAGGTGCAAAATTCTCATTGCCGCTTTTAACCATCTGGTCAATGAAAGCGAATCCTTAAGTGTCTTCCTCTGATAATTAAGTCCTTGGGACCTCTTCCCTCTCTTGTCTAATTTTTTTTTCTAGGCAGCCTCTCTTTCCCTCATTGCCCAAGGTCATCCCCAAATTCATTATACTGTAGTGAAGGTAACAAATCTCAATCGCATCACCATGGGACACTGATATAACTTGACCATGAGGACAGCTGCAAATTCAAAGGCTGCTTGTAAATTTCCTTGTTCAGTACCATTGTAACCAAATAGTAGCTGAATAAGTGGTTGCTAAGCAGGTCTATCTGTATAAAGCACAGCCACTCTCACAGATACCTCTGATTCCTTTAACTTTCCACACAAGGTTTCTCTAGGACAGTGATGGCTAACCTTTTTGCCGTCGCATGCCAAAAGCGGGGGTCGCAGGGGGGTTGTGGGTGCGGGTGCTCACATCCATAATTCAATGCGCCCCACCCTCCCGCGCATGGGCACGTGACCCCCTCACAATTCCCCCTGCTTTTGGCACGTGATGGCACAGTGGGCCCAGTAGGCCCATTTCCCCCCCTCCCCAGGCTCCAGGGGCTTTCTAGGAGCCTGGGGAGGGCAACAATCCCCCCCCCCCCCCCCCCGGAGGCCTTCCGGAGACTAGAAACAGCCAGTTTCCCGACTTCTGGTGGGACCGGAAGGCCTGAAAATCAGTTGGCTGGTGAGTGCATGCGCGCTGGAACTGAGCTAGGGCAACACTCGTGTGCCCACCAATATGGCTCCGCGTGCCACCTGTGGCACCCGTGCCATAGGTTCGCCATCACGGCTCTAGGATAACCTTTGCTCAGGTAACATCTTCTATGTTTGGTTTTAGTTCCTGACAGAATTATAAGCTAATCTTGATCTAATGCAAAATGAAGGATGGAGATCTAATAAATGATCTCAACTGAATGGAAGCCAACATAGGACTAGCAAGTTATGTGATATTTGCTCGAAACTGCAAATATACAGGCAACACTTACAGAATGGCTGTTTTAATAGTTCAAGTTTTATCAGGGATGTCACTGAAGTTCCACAGAATTTTTTTTAAAGGAACCTTCCTACTCATTTGTACTGGTGAGATTTGGTGTAGTTCCCACTGAGATTTGCCAATGCATTTTATTCATGCCAGATTCTGGAAGGTGCTTACTTGTTTTTATTTTATTTAAGGTTCTGCCAAATCTAGAGGTTCTACTTTTCTGTATTTTGAAGACTTTACTTTGACCAACTTTGTTTTCTTCCTTTGCAACTGAAGCCTCTCCTGTTTTTGTGAGGTAAAAAATATTGGGCAGCTCATGTATATGGTTAAGCCATGAAGTATAGAAAATAAAATTTCAGGATTCAATAAAATTAATAAGACAAGGAATACATCTCATTGAACCTAGTGGGATTTCGAGTGAAGTAAATACTTCAATGCAGTATTGCATTGCATATAATGCAATGCAGTAATGGTTCTACAAAGTCAATTTATGGATCAGCTTAATTGCCGTGCACACACTGTAATATATTTCAATACATTTTTTAAAAAAATGGGGAAATGTATTAGGACTTTTGAAAAACTGTAATTATTTAAGATAATTATCTTATGGGTTCATATATAGTTTCAGGAAAGATGACATTAGGGAATCAATCATTAGGAAATGGTTAATTGGAATCATTTCAAAATATAATATCTTCAATCATGTAGTATTTTGTCTAACACAAATGGAAAGAAATAACTTCTGTGTTTTTCAAATAACTTCTAATATAATTTTGCTAAATTCTGTTAGAAGAAATATCTTTCTGGGTTCAGCTCCAAGTGGGGAAAAAGACACTGGAAACATGGAGACTGCTTGGAAAGATGGTTTAAGGGTGGACAGGATCACATGGTTTGAGTTCCTGAACAGAAAAGGGCTGAGATGCTGAGTGTGCCTTGGTTTTATGCCCTCTGAGCTTTGAACTTCCTGGGCACAGGAAGAGTATCCAGATTGGTTGTGAGACTCCCAGGGGGTGGGGTTTTAGCTAGCCTTGCTGGCTGATGTAATCTTCTCAGGTGCCATGTGTTGAGTTTCTGTTGCTAGATGGGTCCTAGTATGTTGCAGATGATGGTCCATTGACAAAGGTGGGGGGAATGAGTGAGCTTGGCTGAGGCCAAGGGAAATATAGTATTCTGCCTTTTTAATATTTCCCAAAATATTTCATTCTTCTAGGAAAGAGATGAGTGCTAACTTCCTACAATTCCAATAGCATTTATCTCTCCAAAAATGTCATAGTAAAGAAAGTTATATATTAATGACTTTACCTATGAATCTAAGCCAAACAATTAACTTTTATACAATTCTTCTTTAGGAGAACAATTTATTACCACGTTTGCCTACAAACTTCTGTTAATTTAATAAAAATAAGATTTCTGTTCAAATTCCAACATTTTTCAGAACTTGCTGCCCAGTGGAGTAGGCTTGAAAGAGTGTCACCTAGTGTAAATGCAAAGATAAAAGGCAAAGATGCATGCAATGTCCAGAGATACTATCTACTGTTAATACTTCATGTCTTCAAGCAAATACCTGATTATAGCTATAATTGTTGTCCTATATAGATTAAAGAATAAAATCAATAGGAATAAATTAATAGTGTCCATTTAAGCCTTATTTATCAGTCAGTCAGATTAAATGTGATGTTTAATAGTAGATAATAAGATTAAACCTAGAAGAAACAAAACAAAGAAACAAAATTAGGAGATTCAGTTCTGTGTACTTTTGGTGGGACAGGTACTAACCACAACATAATCCAGCTAATTTTTCTCTTCCAAACCACCTGGCAACATTGGAACCCAGATAGAAAAGGGACGTTGGTCTTACTGTGATACGTTCCTTCTCGTAGTGTAAAATGGGAGGTGCCAGGCTGGGTATTCTATGCTCTAGCTCTATGTTCTGAGTTGAAAACTTCTGAAGATCCGCCTCCCTGGTGACGTCTCTTCAGTTTTGCCAACGAAGCCCAAGCGAATGGTTTGCAGTCTGAAAGAAAGAGACAAAAAAATGCCCCGCACAGACAGGAGCTGGGTCAGACAGCCACAGACAGGGTGGGGCTGGCACCTCCCATTTTACACTACGAGAAGGAACGTATCATGGTAAGACCAACGTCCCTTCTCCATAGTATAGAAATGGGAGGTGCCAGTCTGGGATATACCAAAGACTGTCCAGCACTATGGGTGGGAGCTGTCCTGGACTGACGATGCTGGATCTTCAAGAATCCTTTGTAACACCCTTCTCCCAAATGCTGCGTCCGCCGAAGCGAAAGAATCTAGTTTGTAGTGACAGATGAAGGGAGAGGGTGACATCCACGTGGCCGCCTTGCAGATGTCCTCGACAGAAGCCTGTGTGGCCCAGGTCTCAGTTGTGGCGGCACTGCGGGTGGAATGGGCCGTTATCCCTTGAGGCACCGGGAGAGCCTGAAGCTCACATGCAGACGAGATACACGTCCGAAGCCAACGCCCCACCGTGGAGGAGGTCACCCTGTGGCCAAGAGAAGATGGCTGGAAAGAGACAAAAAGGGCCTCTGTCTTCCAGAAAGAAGAGGTCCGAGAGATGTAAATACAGAGGGCCCTCCTCATATCCAAAGTATGCCAGGTCTGCTCCAAGACGTGCCATGGCCTAGGGCAGAAGTCTGGCAGGACCAACTCCTGTGCTCGGTGAAACAAGGAGTTGACCTTAGGAAGGAAGGTAGGGTCCAGCCGTAGGACCACCCTGTTAGAATGGAAAATACGCAGGTCTTTCTGCACCGATAGAGCCGCCAACTCCGAGATCCATCGGGCAGACGTGACGGCCACAAGGAAAGCTACCTTGCATGAGAGGAGACGAAGACTCGCCTCCCTCAAAGGTTCAAAAGGTGCCTTGGTCAATGCCTGCAAAACCTTAGACAGGTCCCAAGTGGGATAACGATGTAGCGGAGATGGTTTCAAATTAGCTGCTCCACGTAGAAAGGTCTTCACTCTCGGATGGTTAGCGGGAGAATCCCACTCCCCAAATGTCAATACAGATCCCAGTGCAGCAACCTGCCATCGTAAGGTGTTAGTGGAAAGTCCCATGTCCAACCCATCCTGCAAAAACTCTATTACCTCCACAACAGATGTCGCAGTCGGCTCCAAATGTCTGGAAGCGCACCAAATAGCAAACCTGTTCCACGTGGCACATGGTGGAGGGCTGCCTGGCCGCCTGCATAGTCTGGATGATCCTGGCAGGAAAGTTCTCCCTCCTCAAGAGCCCCCGCTCAACCTCCAAATGGCTAACTACAGTCTCTGTGGGTCTGGATGTAGCACCGGCCCCTGGTTGAGGGAGACCCTGTCTGGGGGAATCTGCCAGGGCCTGGTGACCGACAGGTCAACCAGATCGGCAAACCACGGCCTTCAGGGCCAGTGAGGGGCCATCAATACGAGCTCCGCCCCCTCCAACAACACCTTCCGGATGACAGCTGGAATCAGAGGCAGGGGAGGGAAGGCGTACAGGAGGCCCTTGGGCCATGGGGTCCGCAGAGCATCCCCCCCCCCCGCTGCCCCTGGCGCTGGGAAACGGGAGAGGAAAAGGGGGAGGTGGGTGTTCGTCAGGGAAGCAAAGAGGTCCATCACCGGGCGACCGAACCGGTCGACTATCTCCGCAAACAGGCTGGGATGGAGCTTCCACTCCAATGGGTCCACAGTAGCCCGGCTCAGCCAGTCTGCTTCGATGTTGTCCGTCCCGGCAATGTGGTCCGCTGTCTGGGACAAAAGGTGAGTCTCCACCCAGCGGCAAAGAGTCTCCGCCTCCCACATTAGAGGCCGGGAACGAGTCCCCCCTTGCCTGTTTATATGGGCTTTCATTGTAGTGTTGTCTGTAAGAAGGAGCACATGCTGCCCCCTCACCTGCGGAAGAAAAGCCTGCAGAGACAGCTGAGCTGCTTGAAGTTCCAGCCAATTGATCTGATGGGATAACTGTAGGTGGGACCAATGTCCCTGGGCCACTTGAGACCCGCAATGGCCTCCCCAGCCAGTCAGACTGGCATCCGATGTTACTACCACCCTGTGGGGATCCCTGAAGCAACACCCTTTCCGGATGGCCCCCGATGTCCAAGCCAGGGAAGACATCACCTGTGATGGGACCCGAACCCTGATCTTGGATGAGCTTGTGCCCGCCCTCTGAAATGGGAGCAAGAACCACTGTAGTGGTCTTGCATGGTACCTGGCCCAGGGAACAATATTCAGGCAAGAAATCATTTTCCCTAACAACTGGGACAGTTGGTCTAGTCACACTCTCTGGCCCCCCTGAAACGACTAAATCAGCGCCCTTATACTCTCCTGCCTGTCCTGGGACAAGAAGACCTGCCCTGCTTGAGAGTCTATCAGGGCTCCTAAATGGACCAGCCGTGTAGAAGGCATGAGCTGGCACTTCTTCAGGTTGACAGAGAAGCCATGGTCCCTCAGCACCCCTATCGTCGTAGACAAGTCCTGTTCCGCCCTCTGCTGCGAGGACGCCTGTATGAGCAGATCATCGAGATAGCACTGGATCCTGACAGGGATCGACCTGAGGTATGCCGCCAAGACCGAAAGGATTTTGGTGAATGTCCGGGGGGCAGAAGCCAACCCGAACAGCAGGGCAAGATATTGGTAGTGGCGGCCTGAGTAACAAAACCTCAGGTACTGACGATGCTCTGGCCGAATAGGGACATGGAGGTAGGCTTTGGTCAAATCTATGGAGGCTAAAAAGTCTCCCTCCCTGATTCCCGCTAAGATGCAGGGAGTGCATTTTGAACCTCCTGTAAATGATGAACTCGTTGAGTCCCTTCAAATTTAGAATTGCCCTCCAATCCCCCCCCCCCGAGGCCTTTGGGATAACAAATAGGATCGAATAGAATCCGTGCCCCCATTGTCCTTGCGGAACCGGCTGAATGGCCCGAATATCCAGCAAATGCTGGATAGCCGATTCCATGAGTCCCCGCCTGGACGGGTCTCTGGAAACAGGGCAACGGAGGAAACGCCTCGGAGGACATGAAAGGAATTTGAGGGAGAGCCCTACTTTTACTGTCTCCCTCACCCAATTGTCTGATGTCAGGTCATCCCAGCGGTTCGCAAACAGGGCGAGCCTGCCCCCAATAGGAGCCTGAGGCTGGCAGTCACTTTGATCTCCTAGCTCCCCTGCTGCCGGAGCCCTTAAAGGACTTGTTGGGCGGCTGCTGATGACCACGGGGGAAGGCCGATCTATCGGCCTGGAAACTAGGTCTAGAAAATTGGAAAGGCCGCTGCTGATGGGGAAAGCCTGGCCCAGCTCCCCCCTGGTGGAAGGGGGGCCGTCTATAGTAGGGAGAGGGGCGGAAATCCGCCTGTCTGCCCTGGGACGGAAGCACCTTTCTCTTATCCCTCGTCTCAATAAGCAAAGGGTCTAGTGCTCGCCCAAACAGGTAACTTCCCTCAAACGGAGCTGAAGCCAGCTTCCACTTGTTCTTCCCATCCATGCACCAATGTCGCAGCCAAAGCATGCATCTAGCAGTTACAGATGAGGCCATAACTGCCGCCAAGCTGGCATCTGCCATATACTCTGCAGCCGCCAAAATTTTAGAGAGGTCCTGATGGGCCTGAACATCATCTGGCACCAAGTGGGTCTGCATCTGACGAAGCCATCGGACCGATGCCCTGGTGAGGAAGGATGCTGCAGAAGATGCTTGCACCGCCCAAGCATCTGCCTGATGAGCTCAACGAAGCGCTGTTTCCTCTCTCCTATCCTCTGCCTTCAAGGCGTCTTCGGCATCAGGTAGTAAAACCGACGAAGTGAGAGCTGCCATAGGAGCATCTACCTCCAACAAGTTAAGCATGTCAGAATCAACAGTAAATAACTGATTGTCGAGACCTGAGGCCCTGGAGGCCACAGCTGGGGCAGCCCACTGCCTACGTATCGTATCCAGGAACATTCCCGGAATGGGAATGGTGTCTGCCTCCACAGCCTGCTCCGTGAACAGGTAATCATCCTACTCTCCACTCTCCACACCTGAGAGCGATCGGTCTGGACCCAGACGGGCAGTGGCCCTAGCCTTAGTGAGTAGTGGCTTCAGAAGGGCCAGATTAAACAACCCTTTAAATGATTGTCTAGGGGGCTGATCCTGCTCCAGATCCGAAAACTCTCCCTCCCCCTGAAAATCCTCAGTATAATCATTCAATTCAGAGGGAGAAGTGGAATCCAGGTCCTGGTACTCCTCAGGAACTGTCATCCACCTTTGAGGTTCCACCTCAGGCTGGAAGGCATACATCTGGGCGAAAGCCTGTGACTGGAGCTGCATTCCCACTGCGATGCCTGGACTGATCACCTGATCTATCCAGGATTGCATAAGATTCAGGACATTCTGCTCCCCCCGTCACCCTGACGGAGCCCCACCGCAGTGAGGGTGAAAGTCGCCTCAGGTAGCCTCCTTGTTGGTCCAGATGCCCTGAGACAGGTTGAGAAGCTGCAATGGCCTCCGCGGACCACAGCCGAGCCAGTCCTGACATGGCAGGGGCAGGCGGAGTATGCGAGGCTGCCACCTCCGCACTCTGCGCAGGCAGTCGATGGGTGGGTGGCCATAGGAACAGGATGGGGCTCCTGAATTAAATTGGAGGCCAAAACCTTTGCAAATTCTTTGTCCAACGCCTTTTGTCTAACTTTGGCTGACTTCTCCTCAGCCTTGGAAAGCCCAGAGCAAGCCCTAGCCTTGGCTTTAAGTTTATTGGCAGCCACCACACTGGCAGAACGAGGCCTTTACAGTATCCTACTTCTGTCCATTTGAGGGGACCAAGAGCCCTCAGCAGAAAAGGAGGCTTGATTAGCTGTATCCTCCATACTGCAAAAGAGCTCCCCCAGCCAAATCACACAAATGTCCTTTGCCTATTAGATAAAGTCCCAAAGGCAAGACCAGAATGGTAGAAAAGCAGGTATACTGGCCTGAATGAAGACAAAATGGCTGCTGCGATCTTCAAAATGGCCGCCCGTAACTGCCACCGGTCCAACAATCCAACCAGGCCAAGGGTCCAAGCAAAGTCAGGTCAGGCCGCCAAGCAAGCCTGCAGATGGAAAAAAAGGGCTGGTCAATCCAAGGCTCCCATCCGCCTCCACGGAGAGCCTGCCAGCCCGTGCCTCAGATAACGCTGGGGGATCAAGGCCACCCGGACTTAATGGCCACCACAATTGCGTGGGAACAATGGCCGCCGCGACTTACAAGAATGAAAAGGGCCCGCTCAGCAGGAGGCTTCCAGCAGCATGGCCCAGTGGCTGGCACAGCCCTCTCAGTATGCCCCCTCAGGTGCTGCTGAAACTACGAGGGAAAAGCAGCCCGCGCCCGGGCTGTCCAAGGCTGCAGCGGCTGCAGCGGCAACCGGAGCGGCGAAAAACTCTCAAAAAAAAAAAAAAACAAACCACTCCGCCTCACAGCTGAGAGGCGGGGATCAAAGGGACGCCGCGGCAAGGCTAGTACTGCCTGCGTGACTCCCGCGGCTGCAAACAGACACCCTGCCGCCTCTGACAATATAAAGGGAAAACCAGGGCAAAAGCCAGCCAGCAAAATCCCTCTGCCGCTCAAAGGAAAGGTGGGGAGGTGGGAGGAAGCCAGCAAGCCGCCCCCCCCACGCTCAATCCACGAACAGAGAGCTCTCTCCCATGCAATCCAAGCACCAACAATCACACCAAGGGAAAAATAAATAAATAAAAAGGAGAAACTCAAAGAAAATCAAATAAAATGTAATAAAAATCCAGGGAAAAATACTAGGCTCAACTCACAGCTCAGGAGCTGAAAGAATTACCACCATGAGCTAGGCTGAGTTGAAAAAAACTGAAGAGACGTCACCAGGGAGGCGGATCTTCAGAAGTTTTCAACTCAGAACATAGAGCTAGAGCATAGAATACCCAGCCTGGCACCTCCCATTTCTACACTATGGAGAATAGATACACTTAAGAACAATTAGTCTCATTAAAGATCATTTTTTTTAGAATAGGACAGAAAATTTGCCAGATTGCATAGATATTCCTAAAAACTGAAAATAACAACAACCGCAGATTTATTCTAATTCATTAACCCTCAATTAAGTAAAATCAGACTGATTATGGCTAATCTGAAAAGCTAAACAAATTCAGATCTGATTAATTATGGTTGGAAATATCAGAGGTGTAGACTACAATGTGAAACTAGAAAATCTGGTGCTCACCTCGCCTCCCGCCCACTAGCATCAAACTAGAGTAGATAAATAGGTACCACTTCAGTAGGAAGTTAACAGCATTCCATGCACCTCAGTTTATAGTCATGGCTGGCTACATGACTACAGAAACTATTGTTTTCGGACAATGCTGGCTCTCTTGGATAAGAAATAGAAATGAGCACCAACTCCTATAGGCAGATATGACTGTACAGGGGAAACCTTTACCTTTACCTATAAGAATAACGAGAGGTCCTGAATGTTTTTGGAACTATCTAAAGTATGTCTCTGTGTGTAAGGGGAAATGGACATGGAAGAAAAGAAACTACAATAGAACAACCACAGAAAGAGAAGGGGTAACTTTTTATGAGAAAGTATTAGAGGAAAAAGTTCATTTCCTAACACCATGATGGCGAACCTATGGCACGCATGCCCAAAATGGGGCGTGAGGCCATGTGCGCAGCAGTGCCATAAACCAGCATGTGGATGCGCACTGGCAGCTGATTGCCAGGCGCGCATACACGCTAGAACCCCAAAGTTTGGCTTTTCCGGAGTGCAGCCCGACAAGCGTGTGTGTGATATTTCTGTGCAACCTTTTTGGCACTCGGTGCTGAAAAGGTTCACCATCACTGTCCTAACAGACAAATGGAAAGTAGACATAGGGAAAAATCATATGAATATTGCTTGGAATAATATGAAAAGAATTATGTTTCAAAGTACCATAGAAATGTGTAATTATATCCATGAGAAACATGATTAAGACTGCTTGATGCAATGAAGTGAAGAGGCCTGTAAATGAGGATAAAAATTTATATAAGGAAATGGACGATGCAAAAAACAAAAAAACAAAAGAAAGTCATTAGCAGATGGAAAGGATTAAACAAGGAGCCTCCAGCAAAATAAACAAAATATAAAAATGAAAGTGATGAAATGAATAGGGTGAAACTGAAATGATGGAATGCTTGAAGAAATATTCTAAAGATTTGTATAGAAATTATAGTGATATGTTGGAGACTAGAATTGGAATACTTTATAAATATTTGTGTCCAAGAAAAAAATAGATGACAAGAAAGTCATAAATGTGAAAACATTAAAAAAAAACAGTTAGTCAAGCTGCAGGTACAGATGGCACTAGTAGCATGATGGAATTATACAAATGTTGCTATTATTTCCCTACATCAGGACATCTGATGTCAGGACCTAAGTCACAGCATTTGCATGAGTACAGTGACTGTATATATTGTTACTTCTTCTCTCCTCTGCAGATACCCAAGAACAATATAACTGGAGGAATGTTAGGGTGGGGTTGAGTTTGCAACTTGTTTAATATGTATATAAAAACTGCATCTGTACTTGAGGATTGGAAGAATGCCATTATTGTTTCTTTATGTAAAGGGAATGATAACAAGAGTGAATGTGAATGAAAAAGAGTTAGTGCGGGACTAATGTATTAAACCCCGAAAGGTATCTGCAGAACTCTGATTCAAATGATACAACGAAGTGACAATGAGCAAAATTTAGATACATAGTAGTCACGGAGAATGCAGATCAAAGTTTTGTTCTTCAGTTGGTCACTGTGAGAAAGTGAGATAGAAAAATTATTGTACGTCTGCTGATTTAGACGAAGCATAGAGTTGATGTCCCAAAGATGCTTTTTTTTCCAAGAGGCAACTGGACTTGTATGTCTTTGTCTTTTTTGAGATTTGATGAAGGCCCACTTGGGATAGCCACATGTTCTGAGGGCTTCCTTTATGTGTTTACATTCTTTTTCTTTCCCATCTTTGCTGGTAGGCAGGCCTTCAGCTCGATGGTGTAGGGTTCTGATGACTCCCATTTTATGCTCTAAATGGTGGCGGGGATCAAAATATAAATGTTGACCTGTGTGAGTGGGTTTTCTGTAAACTTCAATGTTAAGGCTTCTGTCTTCCTTAATGTGTACTGCACAGTCCAGGAAGGCTAGACTCTTTTCCTTAACATCTTCCCATATGAATTTGATGTATCTGTCCACAGAGTTGATATGTTTGGTGAATGCTTTCAATTCCTGTGTTTTGATCTTGACCCAAGTATTGTCCACCACCCACTGGAGCACAAAATGGAAGTAATCAGAACCTTACATTGAGATTATCAAATCTCAAAAAAAAAAAATACTACAGGAGCTGTAACAGACAATGACGAGAACAATAAACAAAGTAACGTCGTCATTCCTTATGTTGGAGGCATATTGGAAAAGCTCAGGAGAGTCTTCAGCCAACATAACATGCGTGCACACTTCAAACCCAAAAATATATTAAGGCAGAAGCTTGTCCACCTCAAGGATAAAACACTCAGACAGAAACTGAGCAACGTGGTATATACAGTACAGTGCAGTGAGCCATGTGCAGATCTGTACATTGGGGAAACGAAACAATCACTTCATAAACGCATGGCACAACATAGGAGAACAAACACATCAGGACTCAGTAGTCCATATTCATAATCATAATCATAACTTTATTTGTCAAGCATATATAAGATAATAGGTAAAAGTATAAACATAATTTGAATACATGAAAAGAGCAAGTAGTAAGTAATTCAGTAGTCCATCTGCATTTAAAAGACAAAGGCCACTCTTTTGAAGACAACAAGGTCCATATTTTGGACAGAGATGATAGCTGGTTTGAAAGAGGAGTCAAAGAGGCCATCTATGTCAAAATTGAACACCCTCTCTTAACACATCCTTTCAACAGTTCCAAGAAGGCTCCCCACCAAGGGTATCAAACTCATGGCGTTATGTTGTCAGCACATGAAGTATTACGATTTTTTCCCCCTTTGCTAAACCAGGGGTGGGTATGGCCAACGTGATGCATCCGGCCCGCAGACCACGAGTTTGACACCCCTGCTCCACACCAATTTGCCCCACTTAGGTGCAAAGACACAGATGACAGCTAAACCTCCAGGTGACCTTAATGACCCTCTAAAAGAATGCAAATGACAAGCTGTCTGCAAGGAGTATAAATCCTTCCATTCCCACCATTCAGTAAGAGCTGAAGAAACTTCTTGGATGAGAAGTGAAACGTCTTCAAAGAAAAACCAGAAAGTCCAGTTGCCTTTTGAAAAAAAAAGCACCTTTGGGACAACCATGACCTGCATGATTGAGAATCTCCATAGATACATAGAGTTGAAAGTCAGTTGCTAAATGCATTAAAAGTATATGCACTAGAGTTAGGGGAAATGTATGGATTGTTTGAAGTTATAACAATCGCAAAACAGGTGATTTACATCATCTACACTATAAATGGTCACACTGCTCCTGTTGCAATTATGTGCACATGTTGGGCAGGTCAGCTTTATGACTCACTGTGATATTCTGCAATCACATGACCACATTTCGCAATGTTTTTTTTGATGATTTCTGTCATTTTGTTTGCCAGGTTTTTTTGCAAAAAACCATTAAAATACATGATTCCCCCCCCCCCCCAAATAAAAAAAATAAAATAACAACCATGGCATTTGCTTGACAACCGCTGCCTAGAAGGTTGGAAAATTACTTTAGGTTGCGTGGCTTTTTATCTTTTTCAAGAAATAGCTCAAAATAGTTTGATGTCAAAAGCCCCATCTCTCCATCCACTATAACAGTGTTCAGAGGGAGCAGTCTATCTGACCCTTGTTGCTATAGTGCCATTGCCCACATTATAGGAGGAAATTAGACTACATATTGCTGGTCCAGCCAGTTCAGGTGATCAGCCAGTGTTGTGGTTCTGATTGCTGTTGATCTTCCATTATCTTCATCTACAATATTTCTCATACTACAAATGACTGGCTATATCCCAGAATTTAACTTCATTTGAAACTAACCATATGGAGCCCTAGTTTCTCATCATTATGCTTTGGGGGATATGAAGCAATTGCAGCTTAGAACAAGCAAGAATAAATTAAGAAAGAAGTAATTTAAAGAAATTCAAAGTCTAGATGAATTATATTCTAGGACACTAAGGGAAGTAATAGAAGTGGTTACAAAAATACTTTCAGTAAATCTAGAATAACAGAAAACAGAGTTGGAAGGAACCTTGGATGTCTTCTAATCCAACGCCCTGCTCAAGCAGGAAAATCTAAACCATTTCAGACAAATAGTTGTCCAATTTCTTCCTGAAAACCTTCAGGGTTGGAGCACCCTGAAGTTATTAGTTGTTGTAACTGTCAGGAAATTTCCCCTTAGTTCTATGTTGGCTCTTTCCTTGATTTCTTTCTATTCACTGCTTCTTGTTCTGCCTTTACCTCTTCTTTGTGGCAGCCCCTTAGATATTGGAAGTTTCAGAAGACTAGAGGAAAACAAATGTCATCTTCATCTGAAATATATCAGCCTAACATCTACACTGGACAAAGTTTTCATAGATTATCCAGCAGCATACTTGTGAACATTTGGATACGTTTGTTATAACTATGAGAAACTACAGTTGGAGGGAGGGGGAATTATGTTAGATTATCTATCAAAATAACTTTGTCAAAGTTATTACCATACTATATCATAGGAATACTGGGATTTGGTATACCTGGACCTTGAAAAAACCACCAGCAGAATTGCTCATGATATTCTTCTTATCAATAAAATATGGGCTAGATTACATTAATTTTAAATGGGCCCATGGTTGGCTGAATGACCACATCCAAACAATGCTCATTAATGGCTCTATGTAATCTTGGAAAGAAATACCAAATAGAATAGCAAGTTCTATTACTTGGGATTTTGTTGTCAAACATTTTGGATGATGGAATTCAGGAGACATTTACCAAGTTTATAGGAGTGGGAAAAACTGAAAAAATTAAAGATGAGCCAGTACTGTGATCCACCTGTAATTATAAATGTTCCTTTTAATGTTGATGATCTATGAATACTTATCTTGGGTTATTAACAAAAATATAGAACCCAGATTACAAAATGTAATTTATCTACTCTACCCTTTCCTGACGACACTCATTTAGACTCCTGTATCCAAATCTCAACAGTACAGATCAAAGAAGACAGTGACAAATCAGAGAAAATTTAAAGGAGGATTATCAAGATAGATACAAAGTTCTATGATGAAAAGTTAATGGATCTGGATAAAATTAGCAACCGGAGAAGCCTAAAGAAGATACGATATTGCTCTTCAAATATCTGAAAGTTGTTAATTCTCTTCATTGGAGTTTTCAAAGAGGCTGGATCATCATTTGTCAAAGATGATGCAACTGCCAAAAAAGCTAATGCAATCCTAGGTTACATTAATAGACAGATATAATCAAGAACCAGTAAAATATTAGTACTGCTTTATAAGACCCACTTGAAATTTAGTATCCAGTTTTGGTTAACACACTATTAAAAAGATGTTGAGACTCTAAAGTACAGAGAAAAACAACAAAGATGATTAGAGGACTGGAAGTTAAAACATACAAAGAACTGTTGCAAGAATTGGGCAGGTATTCTATCTAATTTAATGAAAAGGGCTAGGGGCAACATGACCACAGTGTTGCAATAACTAAGAGGGTGCTACAGAGAAGAGAGGATCAACTTATTCTCCAAAGCACCGGAAAGCAAAAGAAGAAGCAATGAATGGAAACTAATCAAGGAGAGAAGCAACCTAGAATTAAGGAGAAATTTCCTGACATGTAGAACCATTAATCAGAAGAACAACTTGCGTCCAGATGTTGTGGCTACTCCTACCGTTGGATATATTTAGGAACAGATGGGACAACAATTTGTCTGAAATGGTTTAGGGTAGTGATGGTTAACCATTTCAGCACTGAGTGCTGAAACAGGAATGGGCAAGCGCCAGAACCTGGAAGAGAGCAGCTGTCTGGCACGCATGCATGTGACGGAACCCTGAAAAGCAGCTGGCTGCTGCGCACATGCGCACTGGCCATCTGCTTTCTTCTGGGTTCCAGTGCTCCGGCATGTACGCACGGGCTCCAGTTTCAGCACTCAGTGCTGAAAAGGTTAACCATCACTCCCTAAACCATTTCACACAAATCTTCCAGGTTCTGACGCTTAGAGGAGAGCGCTGTGGCCCCCCTCGGCCGGGGCTTCTGGTGGCCGGCTGTCCTTGATGTTGCTTTCTCTATGTTTTTCTCTAGTTATGCTTGCATTTTGGTCTGTGACCGTAAATAAATATATATATATATATATATATATATATATATATATATATATATATATATATATACATACATACACACACACACACACACACACACACACACACACACACATATACATTTCACCAGGTTCTGACGCATGCATGCACACCGACCAGCTGGTCTTCACATGAAGACCAGCATGCACGCTGGAACCCAGAAGAGACCAGCTGACTGGGTGCGCATGCGCAATGGACCAGCTGGTTGGTGCACATGTGCACTATGGAACCCAGAAGAGCACCTGGCAACAGTGCATGTTCTCACAGAGAGGGCTCTGCATGCCACTTCTGACACGCATGCCATAAGTTCGCCATCACGGGTCTAGGGTTTCTTGCTTGAGCAAGGGATTGGACTAGAAGACCTCCAAGGTCCCTTCCAACTCTGTTATTCTATTATTATGTTACTTGAAAAATATTGTTTCCATGAATTATATTTATAATATTTGTACCTAGTAGTAAAAAACCTTAGTTACAAACAACAGTTAAAATTCTAATCTTCCTAATAAATAGCATTATACTGTAGTTAATATTTGATGAGCAATTAGAAGGATAATAGCTTTCACTCCACATTTTATAGTATTATCAATTGGATAGCATAAGAAAATGATGTCAAATGTTTTGCTGAAGTTCAGATATCCTATGTCAACATCATTATCATGATGTATCAAATTAATAATTTCCCAAAAGAGTTCTTAAAAGTTAATCTCCCTCCTTCCTTCTGATGAATTGATATCTGGATTATCATAATCATTGTGTGGTTTGTCTTGGAAGTGGTTGATCTAAATCAGGGGTGTCAAACTCAAGGCCAGGTTCTGGATCTAGCCCGGGGGTGTGTGCTTAGATCTGGCCTGTGGGGGCTCCCTGGAAACACTGGCCCGCAGTGCCTCTACCAGCGAAAACAGAGCTCGGGAGGGCCACACTCAGGTCTTCTCGAGCTCCGTTTTCACTGGCAAAAGGTTGCAGGAGGCTGCCAAAGCTGAAAATGGAGCTCAGGACCCCATTTTCTCTGGCAGAATGCTCGGACTACCACAGGCATCCCCGACATGAGTGATGTCGAGCTGGCCACATCCGCCCTGGCCAAACCCACTCTGACCCCCTGCAGTCAAACACAACCCTGTTGCAGCCCTCAATGAAATCAAGTTTGACACCCCTGAAGTAAATCTTCTCCACTATTGACAGGATAACTCGTCTCTATTTTCCTGAAAGTTTCTCTCACCCATAATTCTATTGATAGTTAATCCATCTATTTTAAAACTAGCATAGCTCAAAAGTCTATTCTTTGTTTGCAGAAGATTGCAATATAATCAGTGATGGGATTCAGACAGTTTGCACCACTTCGGGAGAACCGGTTGTTAACTTTCTGAACAGTTTGGCAAACTGGTTGTTGGAAAAAATCATTAGGGCACAGAACCGGTTGTTAAATTACTTGAATCCCACCACTGAGTATTATCCCTGGTATCACTATATAAAGCTGAAAATGATTCCATGAAGCCAGTGGTGGGATTCAAGTAATTTAACAACTAGTTCTCTGTCCTAATGATTTGTTCCAACAACCAGTTTGCCAAACTGCTCAGAAAGTTAACAACCGGTCCTCCCGAAGTGGTGCAAACTGGCTGAATCCCACCACTGCATGAAGCCCATCAGAAAGCAGTTCATATTCTAGACAATGATAAGCTAGATAGATCAGTAATGCAGCAATTTATGCTTCCTTAAATGAAAATTAGTATAAAAAATCAATCATATCACAGAAATTTACTGTGGAAAAAAAAGATTAACAGCTCATCAGAAATACCACATTCACTACATATATATCTAAAATTTAGAAATATGTTTTCTTTAACCACACAGATATAGTTAAATAATTTATTTCCATATAGCCATAAATCAGGGGTGAAATCCAGCAGGTTCTGACAGGTTCTGGAGAACTGGTAGTGGAAATTTTGAGCAGTTCAGAGAATCGGTAGCAGAAATTTTGGGTAGTTCTGAGAACCAGCAAATACCACCTCTGGCTGGCCACAGAGTAGGGTAGGAATGGAGATTTTGCAATATTCTTCCCCCAGGAGTGGGGAGGGAATGGGGATTTTGCAGTATCCTTCCCCTGCCACACCCACCAAGCCACACCATGCCCACCACGCCACACCCACAGAACCAGTAGTAAAAAAATTTGGCTTTCACCACTGTCATAAATATATATATATGAACATGAGTATCCTTTAATTTATGAGGTTATAGACATGCAATTTATGGGGTTATAGACATGCAAGCCAAAATAATTCCAATCGCTTTTGCCATCTGTGGAAGGTACTACAATTAATTTTATATTATGTGATATTGTTTAAACTTTAAAAAAACTTTAAAAAATTAATATTAATTACTTAGCACACAGTTTTCCTTGATTAAAGTTTTTAATATTAATTATCCTAGATGTCATTTATGCAAAGGCTGCTATAGCAGTCATATAGTTTGAGTGAAAAGTAGCTCGTTAATGACATTACGAATACAACTTGGAAAGGGAAAGGATTTTTACAATTCACATATGTTGTATTGCTGGCAAGTGAAGGTATTATCCAAACAGGGCTCATCTTTGTAAAAAAAAAAAGTCATGCAAATATAAGCATTCAAGAATTGGAAAGCTACTTTCAAGTTTTTAATAATCCTGAAATGGTCTTTCTAATCGCAGTGTCCTAGGGGCAGGTATAATTAGGTAAAAATCAGAGATACAATTAATTTCCCTTTTTAACAAGGAGTAGAGGATACATACTTATAATTCTATGTGAATATATCAGACACAGTGATGGATATATCAAGAGGAAAAGAAAACAGCTGACCTGTTACAGTCAGCCCATGCTTATTATTGATGACTGAATAACTAAGTCTCATCTCTTCTGTATTTACTGTATTTATTGGAGAAAAAGAAGCTCCAGAATATAAGATGCACATTAGTTTTGGGGAGGAAAAACAAGAGAAAAAAAATTCTGCCTCTGCCTACCAGCGTCCATTGGTATTCATCTGGCTAGTGTCCTTCCACCAAACAGCAAACAGTCAGGTAAGCTTCAGCATGTTATTGTAGCCTGATTCAGCATGGATCAGCCTCCCAGAATACTGCCAATCACCTCTTGCAGGCTGCGGGGATCACCACAGCCCATCACCGCCTCTGCGCGTTGCATTTTCGGCCTCCGCACGTCCCATTTTTGGTCTCCACCAGTCGCATTTTCGGCCAGTTCCAGGCGGTGGCAATCCCTGCTGCCTGGAACCAGACAAAAATGCAATCCGCGGAGGCCAAAAATGTGATGCAGGGAGGCCAAAAATACGACATGCGGAGGTGGTGATTGGCAGTGATGTGCTGCGGCAATCCCCGCAGCCTGGAACAGGTTAAAATGAAGCATGTAGATGCTGAAAACGCGATGCGTGGAGGCTGAAAATGGCTGAAGGGTGGGGGCCGGCTTCGGCAACATTTGGTGTATAAGACACACCACAATTTTCACCCAATTTTTGGGGGGAGGGAGTGCGTCTTATACTCCGAAAAGTATGGTAAGTGCTGAATATGAAAGCAAATGTTATAGTATAAGAACATGGTGAAGAAAAAAATTGTAGGAAGGAGAGGGTTCCAGCTACTGTACCTTTAAAAAGCATCAATTAAAATATTTAATTTTTTGATAAGAGTTTACTGTCCTGAGGTAGGTATTATAAATGTTTGCAATAGTGGTGAATATCTGTAGTTTGAGGATGGGGATGAAAGTTCATTCTCCAAGCTTGTGGGTTGGTTTCTGAATATTTCATTACCAGTCTAAGAAACATCTTCAGCAGAGTTTAGGGAATGTCAGTGTTAGAGTTCTTATGTTTATAAGGGTTTCAGGTGTGGTTTTACCAACTGAGGGTCTTGTAATGGGTCTTGTGATGAGTCAGGTGTGAGTCATCAGTGAGAGTCTTGTGATGGGTCTTTTGATGGGGAGGTTACATCAGGTGAGGATCATTGAGAGGTGAACTGCTGATGGGAGGGCTTGCATGGGTTGGTTGAGAATTTGCACTCTGAGGGGTTCATAGGCTGGATGACCTACATTGGCCTATAATAGGCCTACAACCCCCTCAGATTCTAAATCAACTGCACAGCCCACCAGAGACAACACCGACCCTCAACCAATCCATGCAAGCCCCCCACCAACAATTCATGTCCCAATGACCCATTACAAAACTCTTACTGGTCATATCCACATCTGATCCATCCCAATACCTATTATAAGGCCGTCACTTGACACACCCACACCTGAAGCTCTTATAAACAGAAGAACACTGTCACTGACATCCCCTAAACTCCACTGAAGATTTTACCTAGACTGGTAATAAAACATTCAGAAACCAACCCACAAGCTTGGAGAATGAACCTTCACCCTCATTATAATTATTACTCCTCTTTTCCATTGAAAGAATAGTAAAGCACTTAGATGTAAATACCACTCCAAAGTGCTTTAGAGCATTCTCTGAGCAGTTTACAAAGTCAGTGTATTGTCTCCAACAATTTTGGTCCTCATTTTATCAACCTCAAGAAAGATGGAAGTCTGAGTTAACCTTGAGCTCATCAAGATTGAACTCCAGGCTATGTGCAGAGTTAGCCTGCAATTTTGCATTTTAATCACTATGCCATTAATGGTCTTCAGAGGCAAAATATTGGACAATTTTGGTATTTTTAAGGGGCATGAAGTATCAATCAGTTGTTTGAGAATTATGAATTGAACAGAAGTGGAAGCCCTTGGGTTTAGAGGAGACTGACGGAGAGAGAGGGAGAGAGGGAGGGGGGGAGGGGGGAGGGGGGGGGGGGGAGGTAGGGAGCTGCAACCGAGGAGGAGGAAGGGAGATGCAATCAAAGACCTTTATAAGACTTTCCACAGATCTGCTATGGTTGGGCAATTGATCACAAGTACTCCTTTTTGATAATTATGGTAAATCATTACTCCTCTTTGATCACCCTGGAAAGTAATAAAGCTGAAGCTATTAGCTTCTTTTCCTTCAAGAGGTGCCCACATAATGTAGACAGTAATTTGCTGAGTTCTAGATCTAATTCTCTGGGACTTACATCTGTTTTAAATCTTCAAAATTTAGCTTTCTGCTTCCCACAATGCACAATTCAATAGAGAAGGGAAGCATTCCTGTGAAGGGGATTGTTTTTCTCAAAATTCCTAAGATAAATTTTTTTAATAGTGACTGTTCAGTTACAAAAGCACTGAAAAAAGTGAGTTGTGACCATTTTTCACACTTATAACTATGTAGGATCCCCATGATCATGTGATCAAAATTCGGATGTTTGGCAACTGGCTCATACTTATGACTGTTGATGTGTCCCAAGGTCATGTGATCCCTTTTTGTGACCTCCTGGCAAGTAAAATCAATGGAGAAAAAAGATTCACTTAACAACTGGGTTACTAACTTATCAACTGCAGTGATTCACTTAACAACTGAGGCAAGAAAGGTCATAAAATGGGGAAAAACTCACTTAACAAATGTCTCATGTAACAACACATGTTTTGGGCTCAATTGTGGCTATAAGTAGAGGAATACCTTTATAACATAACTACTCTTGTTTCATCCAAACTGGGTTCTCTTCACCCTCCTATCCAAGGACCTTAGCTAGATTCCATTGTCAGCTAACAAAATAAGCAACTTCCTAGGAAGCTGTTTCCTAGCAAGCTGGGGGGGGGGGGGGGGAGGCAAATCTAGGGACACTTTTTAAAGATCCAAGGCACTCATTTCCTAATGATATGCAGAAGATTATAGTTAATTATGTACTCTGTCAATATAACATGTTTGTGGTGAAGCAGTGAAACAGATAACATTCAGACCTTAGCCATTTATATAAAGGCAAATTCAAACCATACTGGAATGTTAAAGAGCGGCTTTTTGGAGGGGGGGGAATAATTTATTTTTTAAAAAAAATTAGAGTTGCCCTGATGGTGCCTACACTGTTCCTTTCTTTACTCATAGTGAGAGTGTTCCTAACAAGGCATAGATATGTGCATGTAAATAAACTTCTGGCAATATGCACCCCACTTCCCCTCCTGCCAGAAACTATCTCCTTCCTCCTTTTCCATTCTTAGTTGATGGAAGAACTAGATCTTCATCCTTTCTCCATTCCTCCCTCTTTCAGATTTACATACATACATAGCTACATACATACATACAAATATATCTAGCATTATAACCAGCACTTTATATGTTTAAAGTGTATGTGCCTTAGGTGTGAACTTCAGGGAAAAATTGGCAAATTGAAGACAACTCCACTAATAATGGAATTTGCAATATACATACCCTTTGTTTCTTGTGAACACCATCAGATGTACAATCTATATGCACACATTTAAAGCACAATCGTTTATTTTTAGTGAACCCTTTACATCTTTTACCATACAGTATCACCATCATTTTCAGCCAGTTTTTAACAGAACAAAGGCTTTTTTAATATATCAGAAGCAATGTAAAGCTGGCCCAGAGAGTGCATTCATCACTAATGTATTTGCAGGGCAGACTGGTTGTCTGTGGACCAAAGGAGAAATGATCAGATATTTCCAAGTATTTTTCTTTGTTTTAAGGTAGTTAAAGAGAGAGGAGCCGCTAATCTGGACCAGTGCCATGGCCAGTTTAATTCTTTTTCCTTATGCAAGCTAGTGCATGCCAAATATTTTCAATTGTATCTCCTACTGTGCCTCACTAGTGGCCTTGCTGGCAAAAACTGATGGAAACTGAAGTCTCTAAACACTGGGTGGCCACCAGATTGTCTTTTCCCGCCTTAGTTCATTTTCCATCTTTCAGTTAAATTTCTATTATACATAGGTGAAAGAGAAAGGATCTATACTTGCTTTATGATGTCCATATTTGACAGAACGTTTGACAAGATTTAGGAAAGTAATATTGGGAAAGAAAGTTAAGCCTTCTCTTCTGGCTAAGACTGATGTAATTACACATATACAAACATGAGTAATTTTAAGCAAAGAATGATGGAGCTTTAACTCAGTCCTCCATCTTGTTGTTGTCTGATATCAGTCACTGCTTCAATGTTTTTAGCATGGGAAAGAGTCTATACCAGGGCTGTCAAACTCACGGATGTGTCATGTACTGGCCACGCCCGTTTTGGTGAAGGGGGGAGGGGAAGGGTCAATATGTTAGATGACACCATGGTGACGACACAAGTTTGACACCCCTGGTCTATACCTACAAAGATAAGAAATACAAAGATAATAGATCTCTCTGTGATCCTCTATAGAAGGGATCATAGGAAGCGCTCTATCAAATCCTGTACATGTAAATAGTGGTGTTCCTTAAGGCAGTGATTTAGGTCCAACATCCTTCATACTTTACATAAATGGCCTTTGTGATCATATTAAAAGCAACTGTGTTCTCTTCGGTGATGATGTTAAACTATTCGACACCACCGACAATGCAACTAGCCTTCAAAAAGACCTTGACTATGTGTCAGATTGGTCTAACAAGTGGCAACTTCAAATCTCAACCAACAAATGCTCTGTCTTGCACATTGGCAAAAAAAAAATCAAAACATAAAATACAAATTAGATGGACATGACCTTGTAGATGACCCTCACTCTGTCAATGACCCTTGGAGTACTCATTTCTAAAGATCTAAGTGCCAGACCCCACTGTAACAACATTGCCAAAAAGACATTAAGAGTTGTTAACCTAATCTTGCATAGCCTCTGGTAATGTTGTACTACTAACTAGAGCATACAAAACATTTGCTAGACCAATTCTTGAATATAGCTCATCTGTCTGGAACCCGCACTGCATATCAGACATAAATATAATCGAGAGAGTCCAGAGATATTTTAGAGTTCTCCATTCCTCTAACTTATGCCACCAGACTCCAAATTTTGGGCTAAGACAACTTAGAACTACACTGACTTCAGTCTGACCCAAGCATAGTACATAAAATTATCTGCCACAATGTCCTTCCTGTCAATGACTACTTCAGCTTCAACCACAACAATACACGAACAAATAATAGATACAAACACAAGGTAAACTGCTCCAAACTCAATTGCAGAAAATATGACTTCAGTAACAGAGTGGTCAATGCCTGGAATGCACTACCTGATTCTGTAGTTTCTTCCCCAAACCCCCAAAACTTTAACCTTAAATTGTCTACTGTTGACCTACCCCATTCCTAAGAGATCTGTAAGGGACGTCCATAAGTGCACCAGTGTGCCTACTATCCCTGTCCTAACTGACTCTTTTACTGACTCTTTTCATGTATTCAAATTATGTTTATACTTTTACCTATTATCTTATATATGTTTGACAAATAAACTTATGATTATGATTATGATCATATGTAGAAGCCTGTTAGAAATAACATTGAACTTTGAACATACTGTAAGTTTGTACCATGAGTAACAAAAGGGAGCGGGACACACTAAACAGGGCAGCCGGCCAATTATCTGCGGATGCGATGAGGGCAGAGAAATAAAGACGCTTCGCTGCCTCCATCTCCACTAGGTAAGATCGCGTAAAGGATCTTAACTGTGCTCGGTCAGACTCAGAATGGATCTCCAACAGCTCTCTAGGCCTCTCCTCTGCCGCTTCATCTCCTGGAGCTCCTTAGTAAACCAAGGGGCCAACCATGATCTGCGTTGGGTCAGAAGCTGCAAAGGCACGACCCGGTCAAGAGCTCTGGCGGCCACCTTTTCCCAGGCATCCACCAGAGTCTCGACAGGGACTCCGTGGGAAAGAGAGACAGGTATAGTCCCAAGCTCCGTCTGGAACCGCTCAGGGTCCATAAGGTACTGGGGTGGAACCAGGTGGTCGGTTCCACATCCCAGTGGTGGGGGATGGCATAATGGAAGTTGAGCCGAAGGAGATAATGATTGGTCCATGACAGGGGGTACATAATTGGTATACCCCACCAAACTCACTACACCACTGCTCCTAGATAAAAACGAGATCAGGCGTGTGTCCCCCCGCATGAGTTGGGCCCTGAATTACCTGAGTCAGGTCCATGGCTGCCATGGAAGCCATGAACTCCCGGGCTGTCCCCGACGCCCCACCCAGGGAAGGCAGATTAAAGTCCCCAGAACAATGGGAAACTCAACCACCAGCCCCGATAGGGCATCCAGCAGCCCGGGCAGGGCTGTTGATATGCAGCTGGGAGATAGGTACATAATCAACAGGCCCCACTACCCTCAGGGCCCCATCTCATGAGTAGGGACTCACACCCGTCCATCCGGGGAGCAGTGACCTCCCACAGACTATGGGCCTCCCTAATAACAACTGCCACCCCCCATCCCTCCCCTGGGTCCTCAGTTGATGTAGCACCGAAAACCTGGCAGGCAAAGTTCAGTCAGGGGGACACCTCCCTCTGAGCCCAGGCAGGTCTCCGTAATGCAAGACAGGTCCGCATTTTCCTCCTCGATCAGCTCACTGATGAGGGGAGCTTTGTTAACCATGGACTTGGCGTTAAAGTAAACCAGCCTGAGCCCCGAGGCCCTATCTTTCAAACCCCCAGGAAGACAGGCAGGGTTTTGCTCTATTTTACAATTTTTCTTGCCACAGTTGTTAAGTGAATCACTACAGTTGTTAATTTAGTAACACTGTTTAAGTGAATCTGGCTTCCCCATTGACTTTGCTCATCAGAAGGTCACAAAAGATGATCATATAACTCCAGGATACTGCAACCGTCCTAAATATGAGCCAGTTGCCAAGGATCTGAATTTTGTTCACATGACCATGGGGATGCTGCAAGGGTCATAAGTGTACAAAATAGTCATGTCACTTTTTTTAGTGCCATTGTAACTTGGAATGGTCACTAAATGAACTACTTGTACTCACTTAAGGCACAGAAGATCAGGATAGGACATCATACTTCTGACATTTTTAACTTAGGACAGGTGAAGAGCCAGCTCCCTTTAGAGGTCCATAATTCTGGGACAGTTAAAAGGAAAGAGATGAAGAGGAAAAGAGGATGGATGAACTTGATTACAGTGACAATCAATCCAGTTTTGGGGCATCTGAAGGGCTAAGTTGGAGACAGAATATCCTAGGGAAGGTCTATATGTGATTCTTAATGTTCATTTCTAGATTAATCTTTGGCTCCTTTGTAACAAACTTAAAGTTTGTTTTAATTCCACCAACTGTGGAAATAATTGTAGGTCCTGGATATGGAGGCAATCTACTAACCACACATAAATGTCAGGACATTTTACTATCCATAAAGACAGGCAGAGGTTCTTCATAAGTATATAAAACAGAAGATAGGCATACAATAAGTAAGTGTATGACTGCGTAAGCATCAGTTATCTATTTGCTTGAAGCTAAGTGTCAATGATAAGAGATAACTGTTGATTCTTTAACATTCTTGTAAATATGTCTTACTGATTAATAGTTCTGGTAAAAGATAAGGTTGCAACTCATCTCAAATTGATATCAGAAATGGTGGTAAGAAGAAATGTGCAGGGAAACAAAGACTTCACTAAATATTCTCTACAATATTGTGACTGGTTGCACGACTTCTGGGATGATTTCCAAGAGAGGAAAATTAGCCTGAAGAAAATGTACAATTGTGACTAGGAAGCCCATGAAATTAGAAATGAATCTGGCATTGGAATTAGTCGTTTTAAGGGAAAAAGTGAACTGGGAACTATTCTGAAGACCTGGCAAGTGATGAATAACCCGATGTGCAGGAAGGACTGTTACTTTTGGCAAAGAGATGAAACAAACTGTATGGGAATCATTTAAATTAAAAGTTTTGATGACAGAGCACAGAATAGAAATAGAAATGGATCTATGAAAAAGTTTAATGTGATTATTAGACTATGCTGACATAACATAGGGAATTGGTCCATTTTTTGTAAAGAAAGCCAGAGAAAAGGGGAAAAAATATGAATGCCAATTAGCAAAACCATCAAGTGTTTCAACAATTTGCAAAAGCAACACAGATTGTAGTGTAGTTATTGGTTTCAATATGGTCATTCTTCATTTATTCTGTGTTCCTCTGCCCATGGATACAATCTATATTCATTAGTCCATCATCCCAAATTGAGTGCTGTCCAGATGCATTAGGGCTACAATTTCCAGTCTAACCAAACGAATTCTGGAGTTGTAATTCTAAAACTCCAGTGTTCCCCTGCTTATCTCTTCCTCCCATTCCACCACCCAGGGGTCCCATTCCCTTCTTAAAAATTTAGCCTTCTTGAAAATGGAGCTTTCCAAACATTGTTGAGAGTAGGCACTTGCTTGCATAGTGGCACAAGGCTCCTTCTTTAAGAAAGCTGAGCCTTTCAGTAGCTGGGCACCTCTGTCAGAAGCTGCGAGAAACAGAAAGGTAATTTGGGTTCTGCTGGCCCTGATGTTGGATGAGGAGCAGGCCAAGCCGTACAAGCTCAAAAGCTTTGTCCTAAGAAATAATATTTTAACTATTTTTAAGAAATTACAATCAAATTACAATTTTGGAAATTGCACAGCTCTACTATATACAACTATATAAATGACATATATGGTTTATTTACAATCCTTGCATTCATTCTCAAGGTTGACCCAAAAGGACAATAATTGAATTGTATGCTGACCAAAAGAAGTTTGTGATTTTTTTTTTCATTATAGTGGCTTGTACTCATATGAAAAATTCTTTTGTAATAATGTGTTTCATATAATAATGTAATTCAGAATTTGCAGTACAAATATGGCAGCCTATGATACAAGGCCATGATTTTTTAATTCTAGAATCATCTAATGAATCTTTCAAGATTACAAGGGTACTAAAAACTAAAAACCCATATTAAATTGAAAACAAAGGGATATTAAAGTACATTCAGATGAATATTACCGGTACATAGTTTCTGACAAACTGCAGGTTAATTGCAAATAACTTTGTAAATGCATTATCTTTACTTTTGTAACATCCAAAAAAAATCTAAATCTATTTTAACCATACCTATTCCAGTTAATTAAGTTCCTGTGTGATCCATCAACAAATGGATTCAAGAAATTCACTTGCATACTTTGGACCTATACTTGCCTTGCCAGATTCCTGACCTTCATTGCTTTGAAGTAAAAAAAAACCCAGATCAGCCCAACACATTCTCAGTGCAGCTGCAAAACAATTAAATAAATAAAGTGGGACAGCTGGGTCCTGATTTAGATGAATAAAATACTATAAAAGGGATAGCATAGTGTTAAGATATCTTTATTCGTTTGATTGTATTATAGTGAAGTATTTATTTGTAAGCATTATTAGAAAACAAATAAAAGTCATTAACAAAACTCGCATAAGATTTATTTTTAGATCTCAGGATCTTCAAGATTCCTGTCAATCAGAACTTTGATTTTGAATGCAACAGTTGTGTGAGATGTCACAACAGCTGCAAGGCACTCACATAAAAAAGTAGCTAGATTATTTCACTGACATGTAGGCTAAATACATCTTAGTGCAAAAAAAAATAAAGAACCCAACTGCTTAGTATGCATATTTGCTTCATTTTAGAATAGTGACTCATACATAGTAACACAGCATTCAGTTATTCAGAATACCAAAAACTTAAGCTATGACTTCATCATGGTCTAGTGAAAGAGGTCTTTTGAAGGAAAAATGCTTTGAGTATTTTTGGTCAAGAATATTTTGTTGTTGCTGCTGTTTAAATATATCATATCATTTCTTATATTTCACCATTCCCACAACACAGGTGAGTGTCAAAGACAATTTGCCAATTATTAATTATACCACAGTCTATGCATTCATTCCTTAGCAGTGGTGGGTTGCTTCCAGTTTGCCCCGGTTCAGGCAAACCAGTAGTGGTGGCGGCGGGAGGCTCCGCCCACCCACCTAGACTTCATCAAAAATGCTCTGTGCAGGCGCAGAAGCGCTGTGCGCTTGCAAAGCGAGTGCGCCCGCCCACCTGCTATTGATAGTGAACCGGTAGCACCAGGATTTGAAACCCATTACTGCTCCTTAGGGCAGTGTTTTTCAGCCTGAACAACTTCAAGATGCATAGATTTCAATTTCCAGAATTCCCTGACCAGTATGGTTGCTGGGGAATTATAGGAATTGAAGTCCACATATCTTAAAGTTTCTGAGATTGAGAAATACTCTTTTAGGGCAATAACTATGAAATAAGGATGGGGAAGTTGTTGCTTCTTAGATGTGGATGAATGAACTCAGCAGTACAGCCAATGTGGCTTTTATGATGAGAGGGACACTGAACTTTATTCAAATAAAACTGGGGAAGAAGTTTTATCTATCCTAATGTCCTATTTGTAAAATTTAAAAAAAAATCCTTCCAACAATGCCACAGCAAATATTGTGAGAAAAGTACTAGAAAGATTGTGAATTAGACAGATAATTCACAGACAATTTAGACAGTATAAAAACCATAATGTTTTTCTTTCATTGTGTATTGAAAGCTAATCATGTTTCCATATGTAACATTTGTTAGACCAACACAATCATTCTGTCTTCAGCTTAATAAAAATTGAGTTCATTATTACTGATTTAGATCTGCACCATTACACGTATAATGTCATGCATTCTTCTGATTAGCAATTAAACATTCATTTTAGTATAATCAAATACAGTTATTATTGGCAGAGAATAAAATGACTCATCTATTCCTTTCCATCTTAAAAAAAATGTTGAAATCTTCAAAGATGATCACTAACCCAATAAAATAATATAATCTCTTTGTCTTTCTTTCTTTCTTTCTTTCTTTCTTTCTTTCTTTCTTTCTTTCTTTCTTTCTTTCTCTTTCTCTCTCTCTCTCTCTCTCTGTGTGTGTGTCTATATATCTGTCTGTCTGTCCATCCATCTGTCCTCCCATCCGTCCACCTATCCACTAACCCACCCACCCAGCCACTAACCAGCCCACCCACACATCCATCCATCCATCCATCCATCCATCCATCCATCCATCCATCCATCCATCTATCTATCTATCTATCTATCTATCTATCTATCTATCAACTATATTTATATCTATATATAAAAATATTTAGCTAAAACATTTAAAAAATAATACCGTATATACAGACGTATAAGCCGAGTTTTTCAGCCCGTTTTTCAGGCTGAAAAACGCCCCCTAGGCTTATATGCGGGTCACGAAAAAATGACTTTTTCCCTGCAAGCAAGGAAACAGCGGGACAATGGGGTTTGCTTACCCCACCCACTCCCAATCTATTGGGACTGCCTCCTGAGTTCCAGCTGATGGCTAGAGGGGAAAAAAAACTTTAAATGCTTGCTTCAGTGCTTCAAAGGCCCCCCCTACAGCTGATCAGGATTAAAAGAAAACAAATGAGAAGATTGGTGCCGGCTGCGAAAAGGTGCCTGCTGCAAAGAGCACTTTTTTTTTTCTCCTTGTGCTGAAACCAAAAGCGAAACTAAAACAGCTTGTTGGCTTTGCTGTTTGCTAAGGCAGATTTCTTTTTCCTCATCAAAAAAGGTTGGTGCAAACAATGGGAAATTTATGGCAAATGGCAAAAGAGGGGAGTTCAAGATTTTAAAACACAAAAGAAAAAAAAGCTCTATTTAAATAGGGAATTGTAATAATTGAGATATTATTAATTGTATATTGTGTTGAAAGCAGAAATGGTTAAGTTGTGGTTTGGAAGAATATTGGGGGAAATTATTTGGTTTATTATTATTGGTAAATATAATTAATTGATTTGTAAGAAATTGGATTGCATGGAAATAATTGGAATATTCATGTTCATATTGATTAATATACGAAAAAGATAGTTATATAACTAATTGATTTATATTAAAATGTTGAATTTATATTAAAAAACTGTAATATTACATAATTAAGCAATGTGAGGATTGATATAAAAATAGATGACAATGGGAAGGGGTATAATATAGAATAGAAGTGAAAAATTGAATTTGATTAAGATTAGAGATGAGGATGAAGGGTAATATTGTTTTTTTAAAAAATAGATGAGAAATAAATATGGCAAAAAGGAAATATAGAAATTGTAAATTTAAGTGAAATGACTAAACACTGTTTAAATTTGTGAACCGGCCAAATATTCTGTTCAAAGAAAATACATTGTATGTTTGTATGTGTGTTTCTAATTATTGCTATTTATTCATATTTGTTCTCTTTTATTCTTTAAAGTTTAACAATTCATTCTTTATCTTAATATCTTTATATGTGTTTGGGGTTGGTTTTCTTCCCTTTCATCTTTTTTATTGTACAGCAATCTTTCTCTTCAAACCTACCACCTCTTTTCTTTCCTTCTTACTTTCTCTTCCCCCCTTCTTCTCCTCCCTACTTCCTCTTCCTTTCTTCTTCTCCTCCTCTCTTCCTCCCTCTCCTTTTATGCACATGGACTCCTTTTATGCACATGGACTACTCAGAGGGCTGAAAAAGTTATTTTTGACTGGTCCTTGCACTTGTGACCAGTCCTTGAACTTACGACTGTCCTCACATTTTACGTTTTGGCCCTATCTTGTCACCATGGTGAAGAGAAGCAGTTGTGAAATGAGTGACACCGTTTTTAAGAATGCTACAATGGGCATAAATGATGACCAGTCATAAGTGCGAAGACCGGTCAAAAGTGCGAGGACCTGTCAGAAATAACTTTTTTCAGCCCTTTGAGTAGTCCTTTTGTGCACATGGACTACTCAGAGGGCTGAAAAAGTTATTTTTGACTGGTCCTCACACTTGTGACCAGTCCTCACACTTATGACTGGTCCTCACACTTATGACCATCCTCACATTGATGCCCGTGCAGCATTCTTAAAACCATGTCACTCATTTCACAACTGCTTCTCTTCACCATGGTGACAAGATAGGGCAAAAACGTAAAATGTGAGGACAGTCGTAAGTTTGAGGACTGGTCACAAGTGTGAGGACCAGTCA
>WNWU01013639.1:10721021-10764194 GCA_012654045.1 Ptyas mucosa
TTTTTATTTTGAAATTTACCAGTAGCCGCTGCATTTTCCACCCCCAGCTTATACGCGAGTCAACAAGTTTTCCCAGTTTTGGGGGGTAAAATTGGGGGAGTCGGCTTATGTGCGGGTCGGCTTATACACGAGTATATACAGTATTTTCAAACTAAGTATGCCGCCTAACCACCTCTATTTGTAATAACAGAATCATAGTGTTGAAGGGGATCTTGGAAGTTCTACTCCAAGCCTCTGTAAAAGGGCAGAAATCACCAAAGTATCCCGGGCAAATGTCTCTTCAATCTTTGTTCGAAAACCTCCAAAGATAGAGCACCCATGACTCCAAGAGGGAGACTTTTCCACTGCTTAATAACTCTAGGGGACTACAGACTACGGATAATAATACAGATAATACATCCACACTCTCTTCCTGTGATAGCTCCTCATATATTGTGATCCATTTCTCCCTTTAGCCTTCTCTTCTTTAGACTAAACAGTTCCAATTATTTTAACTAGTCATAGGATTTAGCCTCCTCTTTGTTAATGTTCTCTGCAACAAAGATTGAATTAAAGCTGTTGGCATATATCAGTGGTTCAAAAGCCCCATTGGGGCTGCCACAGAGAGGAGGGAGTCAAGCTATTTTTCAAAGCACCTGAAGGCCAGACAAGGAATAATGGATGGAAACTGAACAAGGAGAGATTCAACCTGGAAATGAGAAATTTTCTGACAGTGAGAACAACCAATGGAACAGCTTGCCTTCAGAAGTTTGGGAGCTTCATCACTGGAGGCTTTCAAGAAGAGAACTGCCACCTGTCAGAAATGGTATAGGGTCTCCTGCTTGGACGGGGGTAGGACTAAATGACTTACAAGGTCCCTTCCACTCAATCTGCTCAATTTCTGTTAAAAATTACCACTTACATCCAGTTGTCATCTCAAAAATATTTGTTCTGTAATATTTTTTCCATAATATTTATTTAAGACCAGAAAAGAATTGCTAGCTCTAAGAGTAAATGGGAATTGGACAATTTGTAATTTGTATTATATTAGTATTATAACTGTTATGGTACATTATTGTGGGCTATAGGTGATAAAGATGGAGGACACCCATAGCTCAGGTACTAAATTTTACAGCAGCCTACCTTATCTAATACTGAGCTGGAAGGCAACAAATTGTGTTGAAATTCAAGTGTAGCCATCATGGACAAAGCTTGTGATAGCAAAGATGATTAATACTGAAGTACAATACATTTTGAAATTAATAATATAGGAACAGAGGAGGTATTTTTGATAGTGCTGTCAGCAGCATTTGTTCCCAGTAGTTCCCAGTAGATGTTGTTGTCTTAGCCTTCTTGAGAATATGCATGAAGAAATCTAATCAATATACCATTTTAGTAACCAAAAGTTTCCCAATAAACAATTACTACTAATTTGCCCTGTTGCTTAAAATAAACACAATGTCTTTCATGTGTTATATGCAACTGTGAAAAAGAAGTCCATATTTCTAAAAAAAAGAAGGGCCTTTTCAGTATACCATTTAAAATCCTTCATTCATATTGTTCCACTGAAAAGTAAGCAGAAGCTCTTAAAATATATTGTGAAATACATAAAGGAACTTGCATGAAGCAACGTTTCATAAATGTATGGGAATGTTTCCATTAAAAGAGGAACCTGAAATTTGAGAAACCAAAAGTATACTAGCTAAATTCTATTTCGGACGGATACTTTAAAATGGGTGACAACTTGTACAAAAAAAAGGGGGGAGGGAGGGAGAACAACTTGACAAATAATACTCATTTAATACAAATATGATTGGTTTGTAAACAACTTAGTATTTTATGCCAATCCAACCAATTGTAGTTTATTCTAAACCAAGCATAAACATAGTTTTCCATTCAAGTGGCTAGTTTTGAATAGTATTTAAATATGCTGCACTAAAATATTTTCAACTAGAGCTTGACATAACTTCTGTATAGGTCTTTCGTTCCTTTGTAGATGGTACAATATGAAGTCTTAAAGGACATATTTCAAGTTATGTGATATGGTTTTTCACTGTGTGGCTTGGTGTCTCCCCTCCCATTTTAATTGATTATTTTGTTTCATCTTGAAATAAGATATTGCATGAGAATTTGTAATAGGATAGTACATATGATGCAATTCTGATGAAGGGACATGACTCCTACTGTCCTTCAATAGTATTCCATGGATCTGGAAAACCAATTACATATTTGGCTCTAGGTCTCAGCTCTTAAGTTGCTCAATTACACAGTGTGTAACATTCCTGTAAACACAAGATTCAAGATCGGGCTGTGAGCCTTACATGGAAATGTATGTACAATCCATATTATCTATATATAGCACTAACCAGTCATCAGTGAACTGATGTATCACTGACAAGGACAGAATATAGTGATATATCAATAATGAAAGTAGGGATTCATATCAGCAATGGCTAGATAGACAGCCTTGTAATAAAAAATCTAAATTTTCACTAAACTAATCATTAAAATATATTTTCCCTGTGGATCTACATTCCTTCAGAATTAATCAGTGGGCAGAAACACAAGGCAATAGGGTGTAAAGTTGAATGTGACAGCATTGGAACAAGATGGAACAAGAGCCAAAAAAATGGTGATTTTTTCCCTCCATATCTTTTTCAGTTAACCCCTTTTTCCTACTCCATGTACTGACAAGATAGCCCTCTCACTTTTTTCCAGACACTGAAATTAATCATTTGCAAAGCATAAGTTAAAAAAAAACCCAAACAAATTAAATTCTCCCATTCTATACATATTTATCTGTGACGTAAATGCTATTTTACTTATCTCTGTTTGTGTATGCTCACACATTGTCATGCACCCAGGCATACACATTTACACACACACACGGAGAGGGAGAGACAGAGAAACTGAAAGGCAGAAGGGATTGGATTGAAAATAAGCCAATATACAATTCAGTATGAGGATAAGTAAAATGTATTCTTTCATTATCTGCTGTACTAATCTTTTGGTGCCAAGGCTGCCATTTTGTGCATTTTGTAGTCAAAACATTAGGAATCTAGGGACAGTGATGAATAGAACTGCACCTAGCACCTCTAAGCCAATCAATACCTAATAAGAGGAAGCAATGTGCCATGCAACATGTTAATAACATATTATGTGTTCACCATGAATGCCACAGTCATTACAGGAACGGCACTCTGGTTTTTCCCTTTTTCTACAATACTAGGCTACATTTGAACTACAAAACACAAGAACACAAGATGAGTATTCTCAGAAAAACTATTTGAAAACAAAACCAAGGGCGGGGATTTGTTTACTGACCCATTCCTATTCTAATCCCATTTTTCTGTTCAGATGTTAGAGTTCAGGACAGTTATCCATATCAACACTATAGGAAACATTATAATTATTCTCAGTCATCTAGGTCATATTTTTTCTTCCTCAAGGAAAAAAATCCAGACCAGTTGTCTTTTGAAAAAGCACCTTTGAGATTACCATTCTAACATTTAATGTTAACAGATAGGAGGATGTCAGGTTGTTGTTCCAGTTCAGTCACTAAATTGTGTCCAATTCTGTGATCCAATGGACCATGCATTCCAGGTCTTCTGGCCTCATTGTCTCCTAGAATCTACCCAAATTCATGTCCATTGCCTCAATGACACTATCTATGCATCTCATCCTCTGATGTTCCCTTCTCCTTTTGCCTTCAATATTTCCCAACATCAAGGTATTTTCTTCTTTTCTCTCAACTCTCTTCACATTTGGCGATCAAAGTATTTGAATTTCAGATATTTGTAAGGCTCATCAAACAGCCGTTTTGCTGCCATGGTGCCCACTCACTGAAACATTATGTGCTTAACCCAACAACGTTAGGTTTGCCCCAACCTCCTGGCCTTCACCTACAGAGTGGGTGTGCACAGATATACTTCTTTTAAAGATTTTTGTGGCCACCCAATTTAAATGTATGGCTTTGGGTAACTCACAAATTAAGTTATAAATTCCCAACAGTCAGAAATGTGGACCCAGAAAATTAGTCCATCAGGACTTCAAGTCTTCAAGGTTCTATAGGAGGCCAGGAGGTTGGGGCCAACCTAATGATGTCGGGTTAAGCAGATAATGTTTCAGTGAATGGGCACCATGGCACCATGGCAGAAAACACTCTCCTTCTGGGTTCAACCTATTTATATTTCCTTACCTGATACTACTAATAGCATGACTCTCCTGATGGTCTGGTTAGGATGGGTAGATAATAATCAGAAAGAGAAAGTTCTGTAAGTCACATGTGCTGAAACTGGCACCATTAACCCTCACATTGCCATATTCTATGCCATCTGAAGCTTTTAGTGCTAGGCCCTTTCCTTATTAATCTGGTCCCCCACTACATAAAAAATACCAATATAGTAAGATAGTCAGATTGTCCTTGGAAGTTTTGCAAGAAATATTTTATAAAAATGGTAATATAGGTAAAATGACAAAAGCTGGTTGAAAGAAAAATGATCAATATGGCATTAAGATCAGCATAAACAGATCTGTAATGGGATTAAGAAAACACTTAAGGAATCATGGATAATTAAAATGCTTTGACATTTCCCCCATAGCATTTTATTGAAAGAAAGGGTCAGTTTTCTATCACCTTTGTTCTTAGCTACAAGGATAAGCCACAAAATGAACATCCTGTCGTTGACGTCTTTTAGTTGACGTTTTCTAGGAAGACAGTCATATTATCTCAGAACATTTTGTTTGTTCAACAATACATTTGCACTTAAAATTTTGAAAGACAAAATAGCTAACTCTCTTTATGTAAAACAGTAAACAGTTTTCAAAGCATAACGATGTAGACAAAACTCCTAGTGCTATGACCACAAATGTGTCTATACATTAATTTAATACAAATTAAGAATAAAAAAAAATAAAGTTTTGCTTGCAAGTTTATTTACTTTTATTAATGTAATTAATTTATTAAAAAGAGATTGAGCCTTGGTAGTACAAATGATAAAAACTGTTGTCAATTATCTTTTCTGCTTCTGTTACAAAGTTCTGACAATATTTTTCAGTCTGGATTCTTAATAATTGTTTCATCACTTGCTGTTGTTTTTTAAACAACTGTTTATAATGATTCAGGCAAAATATATGGACAAATTAATATTAATTAATTTGGTAAATACTTGTGAAATTGCTTGTTGCTTTTAAATTGCTGTTTGCTCCTTATTATTTAAATAGCTTTAATTATTTAAATTGTAATATTTTTATTTTTAACCTGGAAAACCAATGTCTGTATATTGTGTTCATGTGCACATGTGCACATGCATTCCATAAAACAAGAAGGCAAAAAACAAAACTTCAGTTTAACACTAGAAAAGTAGTATCACACAAATAACAAACCAGCAATGCCAGGAATAAAGTCAGCTGCAAATTTTATTAACAAGCTATTCATCTTAGTAATAAGAATCAAGGCTGGATGAGTCAACATATGCTTCAATCATAATATGACCTCTATCTGTAGAAAGTTGGAAAAGGGATCAAACTGAGCTCAAGGTGTGAATGCAAAAGAACAAAGAATGTTCCCCTGATCGTCATGTTCTATACAGGATTTAAGTGTTCTTATGTTCCTTTTTTGTATACTAGAATGCGCTGTCCCATCAGTGCATCAATCAAGTACATCCACTATTTTGTCTGTCTCATGCCTTTTTCTTCATCAAATGGGTAATTAGTGGTTGATGGTTACCTCTGCAAATTTAAATATCAAGCAATGTCAATAAGGATGTTGTACCAATTAATTACATTTTCTTATTTTGACAATCTCTTTTTGGCAGGTGAAAACTTTTGGACATTTTGTTTACCCTTTAGTAGTGGTGAAGAAAAAACCAACAATAAAACTCTTTAAACTGATAGGAATATATTGGAATAGATTACCGTATATACTCGATATAAGCCAACCCGAATATAAGCCGAGGCCCCCAATTTTACCACAAAAAACTGGGAAAACTTATTGACTCGAGGATAAGCCGGGGGTGGGAAATGCAGCGGCTACTGGTAAATTTCAAAATAAAAAAAGACTGGTCAAAAGTGCGAGGACCTGTCAGAAATCACTTTTTTCAGGCCTCTGGGTAGTCCTTTTGTGCATATGGACTACTCAGAGGGCTGAAAAAGTAATTTTTGACTGGTCCTTGCACTTGTGACCAGTCCTCGAACTTACGACTGTCCTCACATTTTACATTTTTGCCCTATCTTATCACCATTTCTCTCTCCCCCTCTCTTTCTCATTCTTTCTCTCTCCCCCTCTTTCTCTCCCTCTCTCTCCCCCACTCTCTCTCTCTCATTCTCTTTCTCCCCCCTTTCTTAAAGAGAGAGGTGGTAGGTTTGAGGAGAAAGATTGCTGTACAATAAAAAAGATGAAAGGGAAGAAAACCAACCCCAAACAAATATAAAGATATCAAGATAAAGAATGAATTGTTAAACTTTAAAGAATAAAAGTGAACAAATATGAATAAATAGCAATAATTAGAAACACACATACAAACATACAATGTATTTTCTTTGAACAGAGTATTTGGCCAGTTCACAAATTTAAACAGTGTTTAGTCATTTCACTTAAATTTACAATTTCTATATTTCCTTTTTGCCATATTTATTCCTCATCTATTTTTTTAAAAAAGCAATATTACCCTTCATCCTCATCTCTAATCTTAATCAAATTCAATTTTTCACTTTTATTCCATATTATACCCCTTCCCATTGTCATCTATTTTTATATCCATCCTCACATTGGTTAATTATGTAATATTACAGTTGTTCAATACAAATTCAACATTTTAATATAAATCAATTAGTTGTATAACTATATTTTTTGTATATTAATCAATATGAATATGAATATTCCAATTATTTCCTTGCAATCCAATTTCTTACAAATCAATTACCGGTAATTATATTTACCAATAATAATAAACCAAATAATTTCCCCCATATATTCTTCCAAACCACAACTTAACCATTTCTGCTTTCAACACAATATACAATTAATAGTATCTCAATTATTACAATTTCCTGGTTAAATAGAACTTTTTTTCTTTTGTGTTTTAAAATCTTGAACTCTCCTCTTTTGCCATTTGCCATAAATTTCCCATTGTTTGCACCTACCTTTTTTGATGAGGAAAAAGAAATCTGCCTTTCCAATGTTGCAAGCAAACAGTAAAGCCAGCAACCTCCTTTAGTTTCAGTTTTGGTTTCAGCTTGAATTGCACAAGGAGAAAAAAAAATGTGCTCCAGCAGCACTCTTTGCAGCTAGAAAAAGGCCCCTGCCCAAAACAGCTGAGAGCAAATCAGCTGAGAGTCGGGAGGCTGTTCAAATCAACTTATGGTAATTAACCTATACTGAAGCTGAAAGGGGCTGTTTTTCTATTTTTGCAGACACGGGTCTACTCATTTGTTTTCTTTTAAAAAGGCATTTTTTTTCATGACTCGAATATAAGCCAAGGGGGGCTTTTTCAGCCTGAAAAGCGTGCTGAAAAACTCGGCTTATATTCGAGTATATACGGTATGTTTTTTTCCAACATTCATATTGTATACATTTATGGTTCGACACACAGTCAGCCAGACTGGATTGGCTCTTTTGACTTCTTATCAAGTGCTTTCTAAGGACCTGGAACAGGCAGATGTGGACATTTGATGGTATTACAAATATTAAAATATATCTATAGATACATAGTTGATAGGTAGGTAGGTAGGTAGGTAGGTAGATAGATAGATAGATAGATAGATAGATAGATAGATAGATAGGTAGATAGATCAGTATAGATATAGATCAGGAGTGTCAAACTCGATTTCATTTGAGCACCGCCTCATGTGTTTGACCTCAAAAGGCCAGAGGGGGAGTGGCCGGAGTTTGGCATGGTAATGGTGGACATAGTCATGGTGGGCGTGGCCAAGTGGGCATGGCCATGGTGGGCGTTTGACACAGGCTGAAGATGCATTTTTTTCTCTTCTCTTCTTTCTTTCCACAACTCTTTACTATAACCATTTTCCTATCTCTTCTACCAGATATTATTGGCAAACATGTATTACTTATTCTTCATACTCCACTAAACTTTTTATTTCTATATTTATACCTCATTGTTTAATAGTAAATTGCTTATCCATCCAGAAAAGCTATTTATGCTATTGTATTCTTAATATTCAACTAATAATAAAAATACAATAGCATAAATAACATGATAATACAAGATCTAACAGCAGAGTAAATTTCCAGGATAGTAAATAGAAATGGCTGTCCATTTTAGATACAGAATAGAATACAGAATACAGAATAGATTGTTGATTGTATACAGAATAGATTGTTCTGTGGACCTAAGGTATGTAAAATTTGCCATTAAACTGTAGTGTTAACATAGGATGTTGTTTGTTTTCTGTCCAGATCAGGCATTTAATTGAGGCCACATAATTGTAATCCAGTCCAAGCCAGTCCTCCTGCAGCACTCTGCAGCACTCTACTGGCCAAAAACAGGCCACAGACCATTTTGGCCGGTAGAGGCACCATAGGCCGGTCCTTTGATATTTCCAGGCCAGCCCCGTGGGCCAGATCTAAGCATCCCATGGGCTGGATCCGGCCTGCGGGCTTTGAGTTTGACACCCCTGATATAGATGTTTAATATAGATATAAAGCAGGAGTAAGGCCACCTTGTCCAATTGACTGATGGAGAATTTGTCAATGCCAGTGGTATTCAAGTGGTGCTCCAGTTGTTTTGGGATTGCATCAAGCCACCTATTATTATTGGTACTACCCTTGCTTGCCTTTGCCACAGTTGTTCTATTTTAATTTGCAGGTCTTTATATTTTGTTATCTTCTCCAATTGTTTCTCTTCTATTCTGTTGTCTCTACGTGCTGCCATGTCTACTATGGAACACACTGTCGATAAGAAAGACAAACGTTTTTGTCTCTCTTATTGACAATTGTCAATCTGGGGTATTATATTGCAGGTGATGTTTGAATTCTAAAGTCCTAGAGCACTTTAGCTTCTTCATTTTCTATGATTTTCTATGACTTTCAATATTTTATGTTCCCATAAGAAGCAAATGATATTTCTTGCAGATATTTCATTACTACTATTTTGTCATGTCATTGCTTCAAAGGTGGGTTTCAGCAGGTTCTGACCAATTCTGGAGAACCAGTAGCAGAAATTTTGAGTAGTTCAGAGAACCAGTAGTAAAAATTCTGACTGGCCCAGTCCCCATCTATTCTCTGTCTCCCGAGTCCCAGCTGATCAGGAAGAAATGGAGATTTTGCATTAACCTTCCCCTGGATTTGGGAGGGAATGGAGATTTTGCAGTAACCTTCCCCTGGAGTGGGGTGAGAACGGAGATTTTACAGTATCCTTTCCCTGTCACGCCCATCAAGCCATGCCCACAAAGCCATACCACACTCACAAAGCCACACCTACAGAACCGGTAGTAAAAATTTTGAAACCCACCACTGCATTGCTTGTAGTCAATCTGTATCTTCTTGCAGCAGCTAACCAAATGGTCCAGTATTTCTTCAGCTTCTTTACAGAGACACACTTGCTGTCTGTGGCTATTTTCTCAATGCTGACTTTATATGCATTTGTTCTTACGGCTTCTTACAGCAAGAATTAGCCCTTTGGTCTCTTGCCTCACATTTTCTGCCCTTAGTCGTTATTTCCAGGTCTTTTTATTATCTGTACCAGCCATGCTTTTTTTCCCCATGCCTCCATTTTGTTCTTTATTTGGTCTTTCTTGTATGCCAGTTTAGTTTTTCCAGTAGTCAGTAAGCCTTGCTGATATACTAGCATTAGCATATCTTCTTCACTATCCTTCACATATTCTTCCAATGCCTTTTTTCTTCTTCTTAACTGTCTGATGTATTTGCAACATTGTGTGCCCACCTATTTTCCTTGGTAGGTAGTCTGTCAACACTGCGATGATGAAGGGCACAATCCATTGTTATTATTTTTCTGGTCTTTCTATTTGGGCTTTTAGTTTTGCTTAAGTCTATTCCACTATTCCAGTTGTGTATCTAATTACTCAAATTCCCATGTGTTTATTGCCTGATGGTATTTCCTCCACTGAGTTTAGATTTTGAGATCTTCTTCATTCTCTTGATATATTCACTTCTAACTTTTTTCTTAACTTCAGTGTACTTGATCTTAGCTTGAAGAATGCACAGGTATTTGTAGTAGTTATCAACTTCATCCAAGCTCTTGATGTTAGTTCCTAGAGCATCTTGATGTCTTCAGTTTTCACTATTTTTTCCTTTTCCACTCCCCCTCCTCCTTTCTCCCTTCTCCTTCCCCTTCCCCTTCTCCTCCTCCCCGCTCCTCCTCCTTCCCCTGTAATTTAGGATTGTTCTTGATTAATTCAGATTTCCAGAATATGTTGCAATTCTTGCATTCTCAATGATGTGACGTTCACAAGTGTATCAGTAAAATAGCAGCAGAAAGCAGCTGGTTTGGATTCATCTGTTTTCTTCATTATTCAGACCTAGGTGGGGTTTTTTTGTCCAGTCATGTTATCATTGAAGTGCGAAGACCAACAGCTTTGGAACAGGGTTTAAGGGCATTCTTAACACAAGTCCTCTGAAGGGCAAAAATTCTACAGTAATGAGTGAAGGTAATTTTTTGTTATTTTTTAAACGTTTCACAAATAATGTGGAGATTATGTTAAAACCACAGGCCTATGGGTATGTCAGATTATGAAAGCATATAATTAGGGGTCAAATCTGCATATATATATATGGACCACAGACCCATTGTGTACTATGTCTGGACTGAAAAATTCCAGAGTACCATTCTATATCAGTAAAACTCCCATAAAGTTGTTTTCTGGATTTCTTCAACTCATATGCAGTAATATTGTTTTAGTAAGGCTTCACTTCTAACCAATATTTGAAGGGGAAAACTGCAACTCTTTCAACATTGCTCAAGGACAAATTCTCTAACCTCTTTGCTGGACACTTTGGAAACTGTGCTAACCTTTCTTCATTTCTGCTATCTCTGCCTTAAACAGGGTCATAAAAATATTTCAGAAATGTTTGCCATGAAATCTATGAAGCCATCTGGATGAACCTTTGCAAAGTTAACATCCTTGAAAAGTTCTAGTGAAGCAGCTGCAGGCATGTCCATTATAGTCTGTGGTTTCTGTAGTTGCTGTGGTTTCCTCTATTATGAATCAGAACTTATTTGCTTTTGTATCTGAATTTTAAGCCACAAAATTTGAATCAAATCAAATTGAATGAATGTTTATTTTGAATCAGAGCTTAATTTTGTAAGCCGGTCTAACTTTGGTTTCTAAGGTCTTCTACTAAGGCCTCTAATAGTCTTGGTGTCATAATTTCAAAGTCATACTTTGCTTAATTATAATTTATTGAATAAGCCACCATTGATAGTACTACATCATATGTTTAGCCCCTTATCATTGTTTACAAATCTGATGGCTGAGTTCATATTACACAATAAACAAGCTAAATTGCATTTGCCAGTTTAGAAATACATCTGTATATACAATATGTATAGGTTCCTTACAGTAATGTTTATTTTGTATATCTACTAATGATGCTAAATTGGACTTTTAACTTGTTATCTGTGGAACTAAGGTGGACCTAAATCATAGCCCAAGTCTTCCAATAGTGAATGGTGTATGTGGGATGGTGGTGGTAGAAATCAGACTTCAAGATGTTCTTTATATGTCTGGCCTATGAACATCCAATCATTCCTGATGCACCAGCATAGAAATACAAAATTTAAAAACTCTTGCTTTCATCTTGGACTAGATATTTTCATAAAAGTTCAATCTTCTTTAATTTTTTTATTGTGGTTTATTATAATTGGAGACTAATAAAGAAATCACAGATTTCCTAATTTAATAGATAAATCTGATTGAAATTTGAGACCAGCTTACAAGATGTGATGCTTTAGAATTCATTACTGTACAAACTTATTTGACACATATCAAGTAAATAAAATGATTAACATGTTCCAAAGATCAACATTTTAATTATATTGTCAATCCCTCATGAAAGACATTGTATGCAAATGTCTCCAATATACTTTTATGTTTGCATGAACTGTCCATAAGCTTAGGGATCTTTGAAGCACATTAGAGCAATATTTTTCAAATTTGGCAATTCTAAAATGTGAGGTTTTCAATTCCCAGAATTCCCAGCCAGCAATTGTGAAGTTTGAAAAAGCCTGCATTAGAGCAAAAATATGTTTATACCAAATATTAGTTTGAGGATAATACAACTAATCATTTGCATTATAAAACAAGGATGGGCTCTCTTAAGCCTACAGTTATAGATGACAACTCTGTTTCAAAGTGGCATGAAATATTAAGCAAAACAGTGCAACAGATTTAAAGACGTATGACATTGCAGATGTAAAAAAATACTGTTTCCCAGCAACAGTTAAGCAGAAACAGACTACATTTGATTCTGAAAGTCTGGTCCTTGTGAATAGTAACCAATAATAGAGAGGCCAAAGGTTTCTCTGTAATGTTTTAAAGCATTTAAATTAGTGGTCAGTACCATAGAATAATAACCTAGAAAACATAAAATAACAGACTTGGAAGGAATCTTTGAGGTCTTCTAGTCCAACCCTCTGTTTAAGCTGGAGACCCTATATGATTTCAGCAAATGGCTTCCAGTCTCGTCTTAAAGACCTCCAAAGATGGAGCACCTACAGCTTTTGAAGGCTATTCCATTGATTAATTGTTCTCCCTGTCAGGAAATTTCTTCTTAGTTCTAAGTCGCTTTTCTCCTTGTTTAGGAGAACCATTGTTGGTTACCATCTTGCTTTCCAGTGCTTTGAAAAATAGGTTGATTCCAATGGTGGGTTCCAAATTTTTTTACTACTGGTTCTGTGGGCTTATTTGGTGGATGTGGCTTGGTGGTCATGTGACTGGGTGGGCATGACTTGGCAGTCATGTGACTGGGTGGGCATGGCTAGCTGGTCACAATTCTAGTTCCCATTATGAAGATTCCCCCATCCAAACCTGTATTCCATATAGCTCTGAACCCTTAAGGCAAACCAAATACAAGTGGTCCTCGCTTAATGGCCGGTTCTAATTTACAACTGACCTCCCCAGAGCTACTTGACCTGATTTTGGAGTTTTGACAACCATGCACACACACACACACACACACTTATGACCAGTTACAACATCCCACAGAGTCGTATGACTGAGGTTTTTTATGTTTTTTGCCGGTTTCCAACAATTCCTTCTCCCCCTCTCTCTCATCTTCTTTCTCTTTTTCTCATTTCTCTCTCATCTCTTTCTCTTTCTTCCTTTCTCCCTATCTCTCTCTCTCTCATCTCCTCTCTCGCATCTCTTTTTCTTTCATTTCTCTCATATCTTTCTTTCTTTCTCCCTATCTCTCTCTCTTCTCTCTCTTTCTCTTTCCCTGTCCCTTCTCTGTGTCTTGCAGCTCTCTTCCCTTCCCCTCTCTGTGTCTGTCTCTTTTCCCCCCACTCTCTGTGTGTCTCTTGTCTCTATCTCTCTTTCCTTCCCTCCCTCTCTCTTTCTGTCCCGGGGGGGAGGGGAGGAATCTCTGAACTGGTGCTGAGTGGTGAGAATCTGATATCTGGAGGCCGACGAACCACATACTGAAGACCAGGTGGGGGCAATCCTGCAAAAACGTCTCTTGTCGCTTGTGAGTGCTTCTAGTTAAGAGGAAGAGGAGCATAGTGGAAGGAGGCTTGTTGGGTATCAGAGGGGCAGTGAGCGTTTCATGGCTCCTAAGGGGTGGGGGTTGACCTCCCTGCTCACATCTTTGCCTAAGGGCATTGCTGGCAGCCACTTCCTGCATTTCAGGAGGTCTGTGCTCTTCCCGCTGCTGTTCAGCCTCCTCGATGCATGGAGGCAGGAGGTGGCAGTTTCATTCATTACCTGTGAGCTCCAGGCGGCAAGCAGCCATGCAAGCAAGCCAGCAATCTGCTGGCTGCCTGTAATCTACAGTTTACTTGTGAGCACCATTGGCCTTTCTCCTTGCCTCTCTTGGCCGATGGTGCTCACGAGTAAACTGCAGCTAGGAATCTCAAATACGGCTGGGAATGAATGTTTGTGTGGTAGCCGCTGGCTGGAGTTACTAAACAGGTGGCCAAACTAAGTGCCTGAAGGACCCATCCCATCACTGAGAGTCCAGGCAATTTGACAATTGGAGAGCAGCTGGGCTCTTCGAGAGATGGAGTTTGCAGGGGGCTGATCTACCGCTGGCTACAACACAATCTTCATTCTCATCTGTATTTGAGATTCCTAGCTAGGGCTGACTTCAACAGCTTCTCTCCGCCAGAGTGCTCCCTAGACGTGGCTTACAGCTCTGAGCCCAAAGCAGCAGAAGGCATGGGCTGCCTTGGGGCCACCAACTTTGGGCTCTTAGCCATCTGCGGAAGATGCACTCAAATTGGCATTGAGACCAGGGTCCCAGGAGGGTGTGGCCGAAGACTTTTATGGCTTTCTTTCTGCCTTGCAGAAGCAGAGATGGGTGGGAGGCACCAGAGCACACAGACCGCAGCACAGTGCTCACCTGAGGGTTGCCTGCCCCCCTGTCCACCTCACTAGTCCAGCTGGTGATCTCTTGTGCACTTCCCTTGCAGGCAAGCTGGCTTCGGCAACCACATGGGGAGGGCTCTGGGGCTGCGATCTCCTGTGCACTTTCCTTGCAGGCAGGCCAGCTTCGGCAACCACGTGGGGAGGGCTCCGGCACAGAGAAACACCCACCAAAGCAACTGCTTTTTCTCTCTGACTTCTGTTCACAGAGAGAAGGAAGAGGCAGAGGCAGCAGCAGCAGTGCAGTGGAAGGAGCTGACTGCTTTGCAGCAGCGTGGTTACCTGGCCTCCCTTCACCTGGCTCTCCTTTAGCGGCCCCAGACCTAGTCCTGCTTCCTCCTCCCCCACCTGCTTACCTTCCATGGTGGCTGGTCCAGAGTCCCGTCGCTGCTGGAAAGTGGCTGGCAAAGAAGCCTCCAAAAAGGCTTCTTTGCAAGCTGCTTTCTCCGCAGGCCTCTGAAAAGTACTGGCAGAAAAAGCTGCTTCTGTTGTCACCATGTTCTTCGTGCATGCGCATCCCATTGAACTTGCAAGGTAATGGGATGCGCGTGCACAAAGAACATGGTGATGAACATGGCGAGCGACCGCGCGACTGGTTCGGGGGCATGGCCAGCCGGCCATTGCTACTGGTTCTGCGGCCTTGGCCAAATTTTCACCAATGGTTCGCATGAACTGGTGCGAACCAGTAGCAACCCACCACTGGTTGACTCCGTCTTCTTTGTGGCAGAATCTCAAATATTGAAATATTGTTATCATGTCACTCCTAATCCTTTTTTCTAGCCATACTCAATTCCTACAGCTACTCTTCATGTGTTATAGTCTTCAGTTCCCTAGTCATCTTTGTTACTCTCCTTTGGTAGGGAATTCTACAGTTTATCATTTGAGTGAAGCAAATTTAAGTATCCTTTACCCCACAACTTATCAATGTAAAAATCACTTATAACAGTACATTAAATGTTTTCTGAATTAAAAAGAGCAGCTCATTTTAATTTCTGAATATACTTCTACCCAGTGAAGCAGCATAATTTTTCAGTGGCTAACCCATTAGCAGAATATTTTATTTCTACATAGTTGGCATAACCCCAAGACATTCAGGCCAAGGAATATTTTCTTCCCAACAGCTGTTGCTTGCTGTTGGGCTGCTTCATATCTTGATATTCTCATCTTCACTTCTCATGATTTGCCAGTATTTCACATCAACACATAAGCTTCCATGCACATTCATCATATGACAGCAGTTATCAATCAATAATACCACCCAGCTGTGAAAGATTTTATTACTATCACTGTCTGAGATATGCATTAGTATGAACTGCCATTCCAAATATCTTGGATATAATGTCATTTGGTCAAGAGAGATAGAGGGAAAGACACAGTCCTCAAAAGTGATATACTGCAAACCTTTTTATGCACTGCTGGCAGTTATCAGAATGAATCCACATAGTGAACCTCCTTCTCTATTCTCAAGGAATGGGATCAAATATTTATTTATCATAATTATTTATGTCCTGCTTTCTAGAATAACAATTCTTGTACATAAAACACTATAAATATTAAATAAATATTTTTTAGGAAGTTGAGTGACAATGACACCACGATGGCCGTGAATGATGGTGCCTGCCTTCCTTTTCCTACTGGCAATTCCTTCTGGCAATTTTAATACGGAAAAGTTGGTGATAATAGCCCTGTGGGAGGCAAGAGTCAAGGAAGAAAAATGTTTAAGATTCACATAACTTGCATTCTGCTCCACTGCTTCCATTGCCTTTGGACAGTCAGTTACAAAGCAACAGTCTACTATTTATTCAAAATTTATTTCTATATCCCTAGACAATGATTGATTAAGGTACAGTATATTTTGGTTAAATATGATTTAATGTGATGTGTGAAGTGAAACAATTATACCTTAATGTCAATCTATAAATCAGCCCTTGAGTTCTTCAAGAACCTATGGTTAAAATTAGCCAAAATTTAGTATGTTGTTAGAAACTATCAACAAGATGAACAAAAATGGTAGAAATAGTTCGATAGACTTGATTTTGCAGTTTTATCAGTTCAAGTCAAGATAGAAGACATGGATGATATTAATGAAAATATTTTAAATATTTCAGACACTTGACAGAAATTTAAAAACGGAGTAACTTTATTAAAATGTCTTGCAAAACTTCATATAAATTATTTTTTAAACTTCTTTAAATTTGTGGATAAATTTGTGGATAGATCTTATTCTGATTTCTTCTGGGTACAGGATTTATTCATCAGATTAGTAGGAGAAATGCATGAAGTATTCCCTGATATTGAACTGAGGTATATGCCTACACTTTCGAGATATTATATCCTTATAATGCGCGCGCGCACACAAGTGCGTGCACACATGCACACACATGCACAAAGGAAAAAATTGCAGAAATAGAAAAACCTTGGTTGTGAGAATAAAACCAATTACATTTTTATTGGGAATGTCCTTTGATTATAAAGAACAAAAAGAGGACAGACATCATAGTTCAGATACTGTACACCAGAGTTTCTTAGTCTTGACAATTTTAATATGTGTGTTGACTTCAACTTCCATCATGCTGACTGGATAATTTGGCTGAATAATTCTGTGAGTTGAGCTCCACATGTATGAAAATTGCTCATATTGAGAAACGGTGCTCTACACCACACAGAATTTATGTTAGCATTCATAAACAAATGTCAAGATAAAATGCATTAAAATTTAGGGAATGGGAAAATTAAGAAAAAAACCTTTGGCATTGAAGTGACTTCCAACTAGATCCCGGTAGCTGAACTGAGCTCCCTGAAGCATCAAGAATAACAGAACCCTTACCTACCCATTCTGGCTTCTGTAGGTCAAACATTGGGAAACCCTGGATAAAGGTTTCTGGTAAAATTCTGAATGTACAAAGACGGAAATATGGAGACAGGTGATCTTTTTCACCCTCAGTTAATAACTCATAGGATTGAGCAACCAACATTTTTTTCATAAATGAGCAAGTCTCTGTTTCTAATTCTTTTTCAGAAAGATAGCAATTTCCTCATTCTTGTTTAAGTCTAAAAATACAGGTAGTGCAGTTATACTAATCTCTTTCTTATGGAGCAGTGTGAAAATAATCTGAACTAGTTACTGAACATCTTTCACAAAAGGAACTGTTAATAGTTAGGAGAAGGTGTTCCCAACCCCCACTCCAACTTCTCCCTAATTCCAATTTTTTTTAAAATTTGATTTATATGCTGCCCTTCTCCGAAGACTCAGGGCGGCTTACAATGCGCTAAGCAATAGCCATCATACTTTTGTATATTTATACAAAGTCAGCTTATTGCCCCCACAAACTGGGTCCTCAATTTACCTACCTTAGAAAGGATGGAAGGCTGAGTCAACCTTGAGCCTTGGTGAGATTCGAACCTGCAATTGATGACTTTGTTGCTGAAATGAGTAATTTACCCTTCTAAAAAAATCAAAATGTCTTTTTACTCAACATCCTCAAAGGGAAGGAATTTCGCTAAATGATTCCAATTAGGTATTACCAAATAAGCATAATCTTTAAATTAAAAATGGGAAAATAGTTGAATTGACAAGATGAGTCAACATAAAGTAAAAGGGGAAAAAACAGCTAGATGTATGTAAAATCTACAAACTCTCCATTTTGGCTCAGCTGAAGGTCAAATAATTAAATAACTTTCACCATGAAACTAGACTTTGGTCAAATAAGAGCTCATAAACTTTGCTATGGTTAGGAAAAAATACTATTCTTTAAATAAAAATATAACTTGCATTTCTCTTTCTCTCTCTCTCTGTCTCTCTGCCTGTCTGTCTCTCTCTTCTGGTGTGTGTGTGTGTGTGTGTGTGAGAGAGAGGGGGGGGGGGAGATCATGAAGGGTAGAAAAGGACATGCTAGTGTCAATCATAAAGATGAAAAGTAATATTTAATCAACAAAGATATAGCAATAGCATTTACTTATCTATTGTTTCATAGTGCTTTACAGCCCTCTTTACAGAGTCAGAATATTATCCCCAAGAATCTGGGTCCTCATTTTACCAACCTTGGAAGGATGGAAGGCTGAGTCAACTTTGAGCTGATGAGAATCGAACTGTCGAGCTGCTGGCAGCTGGCAATCAGCAGATGTAGCTTGCAGTATTGTGTTCTAACCACTGTGCCACCATGGCTCTTAGAAAGATATAGATAAAACTTATGACTGTAAGATGCAAAAGGGAGACAAATCTGATATTACAATTTCAGAACTCCAAGATTACTAAACATGATAAGTAATAATACTTTTATGTGGGTTTTTCAATCAGATTTTGCAATGATTTATTTAAATTCTTATAGTAGACTGATTCAGCTACAAAGCTTTCCAATTTGTAAATGCCCATTAACAGACAAGAATCTGAATCTTACACATTAATATAATTTATGGAAACAAATGAAACGGTCTGTAAAATTTTAAGGCCAGATGCTAATAAAAAAGTATCATTGCAATTTTGATAGTCCTGAGAATTGCTCAAAAAAATCCAACAAGTATTGAGCCATCTATTTTTACCCCTTAATTAACACACAGATTCTAATTTCTTGAAGGACTAAATTAACTAAGATGCCATGAATAGTCAGTCACCTGATAGCTGGCTAAGGTGAATAATAAAATTTATAGAATCATCCTGAAAAAATGTTGGATGGCAGTTTCTAGCACTTTATATAATAGAATAACTAGTTGATATTCTTCAATTATGCATGCATGTATAATTAGACATGTTTCACAATAGCTAAAGATTTCAGAGGAATTAATTGTAGTTCCTATATCCATAACTTATTATAGGAAGCTGAAGAAAACTGAATAAAAATTTAAGTAGCTTTTGTGATAATAAGTTGAATATCCTATCTAATAAAGCAGTGGAGGCTTAAATCAAATAATGTGCTATTAGTTTGCATGAAGTTCAAGTAAGATTAATAAAAATTGGTGGATATACTGGACTCTTTAAGCAATGTTATTAAGAATTGATTGCAATTACCATGAGGTTGGAAGTGCAATTCATGAGTTGGAATATTAATTAATGCTCTGTACTTGTCATACTACCACATTTAAAACTCAAATCGCAAATTATAAGCCTAATAAACTGCTGTATGTAAATATATGTACTGTATGTTTCACTTAGCTGTACCCAAGTATTTTGAATCTCTTAGTAAATTTAAAAAATATAGACTTTTGAAGCATGGTATCCTGTTGAAAATAAATATTATATAATGCTAAAAGAAAAATTCTACCCTTGATCAGTAGAAATATGTATACTTTTTATTTATTGATAACATAATTATTTTTCAGGCACCAAGAAAGATATAAGTTAAAATAAAGACACACATTTGGAAAATTAGAACATTCAATCAATTAGCCTTCTGAAACTTTTTTTAGTAAGTGTTCTTCCTGAATCTGCTCATTGTTTTATGTTTCATGAAACTGTATGAAAGTGATACTAATAGTATTTGAGCTCTTTCAGAATGAGTCTGTAGTGTTGTTCAGGATATCCTTCCACTACAAGTTTATTTCAAAGAATACTGCAACTTTTAAAAAGCCTTGGATAGTACAGTGGTCTAAAGCCCTGTTATTAACATCAGCTGCCTGCAATTATTGCAGGTTCGAATCTCACCAAGGCTCAAGGTTGACTCAGCCTTCCATCCTTTCTAAGGTAGGTAAATTGAGGACCCAGTTTGTGGGGGCAATAAGCTGACTTTGTATAAATATACAAAAGTATGAAGGCTATTGCTTAGCGCATTGTAAGCCGCCCTGAGTCTTCGGAGAAGGGCGGCATATAAATCAAATTTTTTAAAAAAAGTAAAATATAGCCATTTTATATTTTTAAGGGACTGAGAAAGAATGAAATACACTGCACAACAAATATTTTGTTTCTGAACACTTTTGATTGTATTTAATAGATGTTGGGTTGTTAATCACAAAAATGATCTATAATTTAAATTATCATTACCATTTTATAGAAATTTTCTCTTTATATCAATTTTTAAATTTTATATTACATTATCTATCTATCTATCTATCTATCTATCTATCTATCTATCTATCTATCTATCTAGGTTTTCTGAGGTTTTCGTGGGTATTTGTATGTAGGTCTTTGGTTATTCGGGTTTTCTCCCGTGTAAAATTGGAAGTGTCTTGGCAACGTTTCGACGAAGTCTCATTCGTCTCTTCAGGCTGGTGTTCTCGGCCTCGTGCTTCCAGGAGCAATGTGTGATCGCAGCTGTTTCTTCCTTTTAACTGCCAGTGGGGGTGAGAGCTGATTGGGTGGGAGCATGGCTGTGTTCTGATTGGGTGGAGATGTGCTTTGATTGGTTGGGGTTCTGGCTGTGCTCTGATTGGGTGGAGGTGTGTTCTGATTGGTTGGGGGCTTGGCTGTGCTCTGATTGGATGGGGGGTTGCTGTGCTTTGATTGGATGGGGGGTGTTCTGTTTGGGTGGGGGCTTGGTTGTGCTCGGGTTAGTCTGAGTTGCAAGGGGATTTGAGCTGGTGAGCTGCATTGCTGTTGTTTGGTTTCATGTTTGTGGTCGTGCCACATCTTCATGGTGGGTGTCAGTCTGCTTCATGTATGGATTGGAGGGGTTTAAAGTGGCTAATGATGCAGCTGAGGTCTGGCTTCTGGTCCGTGGTCGTGCCTCATCATCGGTGTGGGTTTAAGTCTGCTTTCCACGTGGATGTGTGGTGGTGACATTCTGTGTGGCCCTTGTGAGTGTGAGTCTGGTGTCATTCCTTGTGTTAGGGACTCGTTTGTCAATAAGGGTGGGTTTCCAAATGGCTGGTAGGTGGGAGATATCATCTCATTTATTCATGCTGTGTGGGCATTTTTCTATCTCAATGGCTTCTCTGATTATTCTGTTGTTAAAGTGTTCAGTTTTGGCAATAGTTCTGGTCTTTTTAAAGTCAATTTCATGTCCTGTGGCTTTAAGGTATTGGACCAGGGAAGAAGTTGGTTCCTCTTTTCTGACTGAGTTCTTGTGTTCTTCAATGCGTGCACTTATTCTTCTGTTGGTTTGTCCGATGTATGTGGTGGTGCAGGTGGTGCATGGGATTTCATATACTCCTTGATTTTCTAACTCAATTTTGTCTTTGAGGTTTCTTAGGATGGTGGATATTTTTCAATTTGTGCAGAATGCTGTCTTGATGCTGTGTTTGTGGAGGATCTTGCTGATTCTGTTTGTGGTGCCTTTTATATATGGGAGAAGGGCTTTGCCGTTTCTTGTTCTCTGTCTTGGATTTAGTGGGGATTTCTTTTTGGATTAGGTTGGTAATCTTATTTCTTTGGAATCTATTGGATGTTAGTACGTTAGTGAGAGTATGTAGTTCTGTTTTTAGGTGTTGTTCGTCAACTAAGTGTTTTGTTCTGGAGATGAGTGTCTTGGCTACGGAGTTGATCTGTGCTGGGTGGTGGTGTGAGAATGCATGCAGATAGCAGTTTGTGTGTGTTTTCTTCTGGTAGATGGTGTGTCCTAGGGAGCCATTGGATTTCCTGTAGACTAAGACATCCAGGAAGGGAAGTTGGTTGTTAGCTTCTGTTTCCATGGTGAACTGTATTTTGGGGTGTAGGCTGTTGAGGTGTGTGAGGAAGTTGTCCAGTTTTTCTTTCCCATGTGGCCAGATTATGAAGGTCTCGCCAAACAACTACAGCCCTATGCAGAATCCATCACCTCACACATAAAAAACTCATTCCAGTTTATAGAGATCATAAAGAAACAAAACTTACAACCCAGAGACCTCATGAGCTTCGCTGTCATATCCCTCTTCACCCAAGTGCCAATCAAAGAAGCCTTGACAGCCATCCAAAACAAATATGACCCCCCCCCCAAGCACATCCTAGATCTGACCAACTACTGCCTATCCAACACATACTTCATCTATAATGGACAAAAATACAAACAAATAGAAGGAGCACCCATGGGATCACCCCTCTCATGTGTCATTGCAAACCTCTACATGGAACACTTTGAAACCCAAGCTCTAGAAAAATCTGATCACAAACCCAAACTCTGGCTCAGATACATAGACAACACCTTAATAATCTGGCCACACAGGAAAGAAAAACTGGACAACTTCCTCACGCATGGTCACTCATGCTCTCGTCACGTCCCGCCTGGACTACTGTAATGCTCTCTATATGGGGCTCCCCTTGAGAAGCACCTGGAGGCTCCAACTGGTCCAGAATGCGGCCGTGCGGGTGGTTATGGGGGCGACTCAGTGCTCCCATGTAACACTTCTCCTGCGCAAGCAGCTCTGGCTCCCGGTGGTCTTCCGGGTGCGCTTCAAGGTATTGGTTACCACCTTTAGAGCGCTCCATTGCTTAGGACCCGGGTATTTACGGGACTGCCTTCTGCCACCGATAGCCTCCCACCGACCAGTATGCTCCCACAGAGAGGGGCTCTTCAGGGTGCCGTCGGTCAAACAATGCTGACTGTTGGCCCCCAGGGGGAGAGCCTTCTCTGTGGGGGCATCTACCCTCTAGAATGAGCTGCCCCCGGAGTTACGGTGGATCCCGGATCTACACACCTTTCGCCATGCTCTAAAGACGTTTTTATTCCAGCAAGCTGGGCTGGCCTAACTCTTTTTTTTTTTTTAATTTGATTTATATGCCGCCCTTCTCCGGAGACTCAGGGCGGCTTACAATGCACTAAGCAATAGCCTTCATACTTTTGTATATTTATACAAAGTCAGCTTATTGCCCCCACAAACTGGGTCCTCAATTTACCTACCTTGGAAAGGATGGAAGGCTGAGTCAACCTTGAGCCTTGGTGAGATTCGAACCTGCAATAATTGCAGGCAGCTGATGTTAATAACAGGGCTTTAGACCACTGTACTATCCAAGGCTCTTTTAAACTCTTTTAAATTGTTTTAATTCTTAAACTGTTTAATTATGGGTTTTAATTCAGGGGTGCTTTTAATTGTGGGCCAAATTAATTTAATCGGACTTTAATACTGTTTTTACATTTTGTATTTCTTGTGTTTTATCTGTTCACCGCCCCGAGTCCTTCGGGAGAAGGGCGGTATACAAATATAAACAATAAATAAATAAAATAAATAAATAAATAAATGACAAATAATTCAAAGGTCTGTTTATATGGCCAGAGATAATCTCCTGGAAAGAATCCAAGGAGCACCAAATTACATTCAGCTGATGGCAAACTTATTATAACATGAAGACTATGAAGTGCAACACGTCACTGAAGGTTCAGTTTTTGCATTCACCTTGAACTCCCCTCCCTCCCAGAATCTAGGTGTAGTCAGTGATGAACATGATGAAAGGATATTGCAACAGTGAAAAACCTGTATCAGGGCAACTAGAATCTATCAATGCTGACTGATTTTTGTTGGACACTGCAATGCATCAGGCACTGAGTACAAATGAAAAGGAGCAGCAAAATGGTTTTAACCCTGATGAACTCATGCAGCATATCAGATTATGTGGTTAAATACATTATAGTCATGAAAAGTCAATTTCATGTTTCTCAAGATTCTTACGTGAAACAGTCATTCTGAAATCATCTTTCTCTTCATTTTGAAGGGATCGATGATTATCACCAAAGCTTTTCAAAAAGCAAAACTTTTGAAAAAAATTGTTGTCCAGTGATATTAACAATGCTCATGCTAAGGATATAGAATTATGGATTTATCCCAAACTAAGAATCAAAAAAAAAAAAGCATAAATGGGATAGAAAGTTTTTCATTATTTTTTACTGAATTTTGTATAATATATAGTAGTACCACACTGTAACTGAAATAGGTCGCTTGCTTAATGAACTTCAGAGGTTTAGGCAGCTTATTTCCAAAAAATAACTTCTGACTAATTTAATTTTAGCTTATAACTAAATTAACTAATTCATTCTGCTGGAATTTACCTATGATAGTGATTTTTTTAAAAATCAGGCTTGATATACTGTAATAGTTGAAATTATGTTGATTGGAATCTGTATTAGGTTTGATGTTATTTTCTGAAAGTGAGTTTATAAAAGGAAAAAATGAACTAAGAAAAAGATTTTGTATTGTCTACACTTTATGAATATGCACTTAGAGTATAAACATACCAAAATCAACAAAAGGAGAAAGATTTGAAATAAAAAACATAAGCAATTTAACACAGTTCAGCAGAACAAGTAATCTTAGCCTAATGTTCAAAATTCAGATGTCTTCCTTGGCATGGCATAACTTAGCAAATGACTTGGCATATAGATTTACTGTGAAAAAGAAGAGTGCAATATTATTTATCATTTATCAAGTGACAATGCAATTTAGATATGTCTTCAGAAGTAATTTCTACTGTTTCTCTGGCTTATTTGCAATCTTGCACTGAACTATATAGATCAAACAGAACTTTCTTCTCAAATAAATATGTAAAGAATTGCACCAGTAATTTACAAATATGGTTTTTTTTTATATTTGATTTATATGCCACCCTTCTCCGGAGACTCAGGGCGGCTTACAATGCATTAAGCAATAGCCTTCATACTTTTGTATATTTTATACAAAGTCAGCTTTGTGCCCCCACAATCTGGGTCCTCAGATTGTTTGCTTTATTCAAACATTTATTCAATTCAGTCATTTTAAATAAACATTCATTTATGCTCTCTTTTTACTTTTTGGTCTTTAAATTTCTCAGGGATTAATTACATATATTTTTTTTCTTCCAAAAAAAGAGCAATTATCAAGAACAATGAGCTGTTTCCTAATGACAAGCCAGGGAGTTTTCTTTTCAGAAAAAAGAAGAAAACCCTGGGTCAACTGTGGCTAATTAATGCAGTCCACTTTACGGAAAAGGTGTATCATGTAATTTTCAAAGCAGAATTTCCATAATTAAACATTCAGTACACTCCACAGAAAAATTTGATATGACCTCAATTGGGGTTGGGGTAGTTTTCCACTGCTTGAAACACCACTAGATGGCACCTAAAAGTAAAGGCATGACTCCAGATAAATATGACTTTCTTGATAACAAATGTCAGCAATTTAGAATTGTTGTGAAATCACTGGCGATCTTTCATGTAGCTAGCTTACTTTCTTTGAAAGCTAGCCAAGATTAGCTGGCTGTTTATATTTGCTATGACTAATGGTACCTAACAGCCACATTTTAAAAAGAGTAGTACAATATAAAATGATTGAAATATTTGAAGACAAAAAATCTCAGAATCTGTCCATATTCTCACTTTTACCTGATCCAGTTGCTTCAGAACATGCAAATGTTATAAAACTTGTTACATTATTTATTTATTTATTTATTATTTTTATAAATTTGAAGGCAGGGGGCCTATGCCATGGTATGAAAATGGCCAAGCTATTATTTACTTTCTGACAGATTTGTGAAAATCTACATTCAGTAATAGGCTTCCATTACAGTATAAGATTGTGCATTTAAGCAGTTTCCTCAAAGTCCATACTGCCATGCAGGAAATTTTGCAATTACAGGTTCTCAATGCCATAAATATGTAAGCCTCACTGAAGCAATCAAATGACTGAATGATGTTTGGGAAGCAGAAACTGTTCTGTTCGGGCTAGAGTGGATGCAAATCTCAGTATAACTAATGTTTATTTCTAACAGTGCACTTATGCTGCAACAGTCAACAATAGATCAGAGAGGAAGTCTGCCCACTTGATAGCTCTTTTATACTCAGCTGTCAAACGGGCAGCCAATCAGGAACAAGACATAAATAACTTGGTCTGCAATGGGAGCAGATCAGATGGAGGACTTAATATACAATATTCCTTCCCACCTAGTCCGTGCATGCGTAGTCTTTTAGATATGCTGGATTCGTCCAGATCTTCTGGCTTCTGTTGCTGCCGAGGTTTCTGGTTGGCCAGGGGCTTCTCTGGGTGGATTACCTTTTTGTGGCTTTGATGAGGGGCTTATTGGAGGATGAACTGCAGGAGGGCTCTCCGGGGAGGACGGTAAGTTACTTGGTTTGTTAACACCGGAGTTGCCTAGCACCGTTTGCATTGGGGTGTTGGTCTGTCTTGTGGGTGTTGCAATGGGAGAAGTTCCAGGAGCTGCGGCCTCGTCTTACAATGGTTGTGTCAAGGCATTCCATTAGGCTGTAAATTGATCACAGTGGCGATGTCATAACTTGCCATCGTCTTGCTACACCCTGTAAGAACAGGACCCGATTATTCCCATTATTTTGCCAAGCAACCACAGGTGATGGCCTCCATAATTCCAGGCGTACACTGCATTGTCCATGTTAAAAGAGCTGGGTGCACCAGTGGAATCAAGGGGCTTAATGAGCAAGGACTGGGGGTGCAATCTATCCAAAGTTGTCCTTAACCGCCTGCCCATGATTAATTCCACAGGCCTTTTGTTTGTAACGGGGCAAGGTGTGGTGTGCTGCAGTAAGAGATATTTGCCAACTTTTTCTGCCAATTCCCTAGGCCCATCCTCACTAGCGCTTCTTTTGAGGATTGTACCATCCACTCCACAAGGCCATGGAACAGTGCAATTAGGCCGTGGTGGATCCCTAGTCAGGCTAGAAACATCTTGAATGTGATAGATGTTAGCTGCAGACCATTGTCCGACACTAAAAAGTCAATAAGTGGCAAAAAGCCTCTGAAGGGCCCTAATGGCCGTTCCGAAGTGATTGAAGACATTAATGTGATTTCTAGCCACTTCGAGTAGGTGTCTGCTACTACTAAGAAAACCTGCCCTGGAATGGTCCGGCAAAATTGATGTATACAGGACCATGGAGACATAGGGGTTTCCCATTCCCGGGCCTGTGACTTAGGCGGTAAGGGTCTATCATTTTGGCACTAGTGGCAAGTAGATACCGATTCAGTTATTTCCTGATCTAATTTGGGCCACAACAGGTAACTCCGTCCCAGGGCCTTCATTCTCACAATGCCTGGGTAGCCCTGGTGTATGTGGGGGGGGGGCACAACCCAGTGTCCCCAAAGAAGACAGCCTCTTTGGTTGGCGAGCTCGTGCTGTCTAATCTTATATGGCTGTAGCTCTGGGCTGACCAGCCCCTGTGACCACCCCCTCTGTACCCAGTCCAAAACTTTGGATATTACCTGATCCCTTGCAGAGTGCCTGGCAATATCAGCGGTGGTTACCGGGAGGGGAAAGCTTTCGATCAGCAAGACAGATGAGGTAGGTGCAGGGTCCTCCACGGCTCTTTGTAGAGGGCAATGACTTAGTGCATTGGCATTGCAGCGGTGTTTTCCTAGGCAGTAAGGTAAGATATAGTTCTACGTCGCCAGGAACACAGTCCAGCGAGTCATTCAAGGTGAGAGGATTTGAGGCATTTGGTGGTCGCTGGCTAACAGCCCTAAGGGAGGCTTGTGATTGGTAATGAAAATTTGAAATGGCGTCCATATAAGTAATCATGGAATCTTTTGATTCCCGCCACTAACGCTAGGGCCTCTTTGTCAATTTGACTGTAGTTCTTTTCTGCAGTGGCCAGGGTTCATGAAAGGAATGCTATGGGGACTTCCATGCCATTTGGCAATCTGTGGCTTAGGACGGTGCCCATTCCATATGGGGAGGTTTCGCAGGCCAGCAGCAGTGGTAGGTTCTCACTATATTGGGTGAGAACCACATTGGAAATTAACAGCTGCTTTGAAAGCTGAGGCCTCTTTCATGCCCCATTACCAAGAATACTTTAGATCAAAATATATACCACACACGCCTTGTGTGGTAGAAAAATCACATAAAAATTCAAAAGCCCCAGGAAAGCCTGGTGTTCACTTTTACTGTTTGGTGCTTCCAGGCTCACATTTGTCTTTTCTACTGTGGGGTGGATACCAGATCTGTTGATCTGGGGTACTGCAATGTGGCATTTGTTCTGTTTCACCTTGAGGCCGATGCGTTGGAATTGGCGGAGCACCTTTTGAAGCCTTGACATAAGTTCAAGCTGGCAGAGACCAGCACATAATTGAAGTAGGGTACGACCCCAGGGATGCCTTGAAGGAGGTGTTCCATCAGGCTTTGGAACAACCCCAGGGCCACACTGACTCTGAATTGAAGGCGGTTGCATTTGAACGCACCCCGGTGCATGACAATTGTCTGGGCCTCCACGATGGCATTGTTGACAGGCAATTGCTGGCATGCCTGAACCAAATCAAGTTTCGTGAAAATTGAGCAGTTACCCAGGGAATGTAGGAGGTGCTGGACCATGGGCACTGGATATGTGTGGGTTGTAATGCACAATTGAGTGTGCATTTATAATCTGCGCAGATGCGGATTGCTCCATTTGCTTTGATGGGTGTCACGATGAGTGTTTCCCATCTAACATGGTCAACTAGTTCAAGGATTCCCTGGGCAATGAGTCTATCTAGTTCTGCATCTACTTTCAGCTTCAGTGCAAAGGATACCGATGCAGCTTGAGTCAGCAAGGTGCCACTTGGGGGTCCAGGTTGAACGATACCAGAGTTCCGGTGTAGGTGCCCAACTTGGCATTGAAAACAGTGAGAAATTCCTTGATGAGTGATTTCAGCTCTGTGGAGTTGATGGAATTGATACCTTGTATAGTCAATCCAGGGCCTCAAACCAATTTAGTCCTAAGACACTAGATAATGATCCATCTATGACAACTAGTAGTAGACAACCTGAGACTTTCTTAAATTGAACCCTGAATTTACCACTGCCCATGATGGGAGTCGGGCTTCCCTGGTAGTCTCTCAAAATGAGGCAGCACTGTTTAAGATGTCTTTTGGCAATCCTTGACATGATCCACTTCAAGGTGCTCCAGGATATTATGGATGTGGCTGACTCCATGTCCACCTCCATCTGGCAAGGTGTTCCCTCAATTTGGATTGTGAGGCAAATTTTCTGCTTGCTGTGCTGTGTGGTCTGGCGAACGACTACTGTGTCTTTCTCTGCAGAGTCATGGAAAATCGCATAGCAGTCATCTGGGGTTTTGACAGGTCTCCGAGGTATACATTTGTTGTATGGTAGTTGGGGTTGAGGCATTTGGACAGCCCGGCAGACCCTGGCTAGATGGCCCTTCCTCCGCAATGATGGCAGATGGCGTCTTTATAGTTGCAAGCCACTTGTGGATGATTTCCCCCACAGCCCTTGCACCCGGCCTGGGATGGCTTGCTATGATCTGGCCAGCAATTTTTCATCACCTCATTAAGGCGATTGATGTCCTCCTCATCAGAATCGGGTTCTGGGTAGGCTCCATTGTAATGAATAGCTGCTCTCCTTGATTTTGGTGGCTCTGGCCCCTCTGAATGTCAGCCAATGATTGGGTGGACATATCTGCCACACAGGCTTCTTTGAACGTCATCTGGAAATTGAGGTCTGGTTTGGTTAGCAGCCAATGTTTGAGGCGGTCATCCCTCACACCAGTCACTAGATGGTCTAGGAGGTAGTCATCCAAGTTCATGAACTCACAATGCAAGGCTGCTCTCCTCAGTACGGCCATGTATTGATTAATTGTTTCACCTTCAGCCTGGTTCCTATGATAAAAAAGTTGGCGAAGAGCGATCCTTGAGGGCGCCGATGAGTACTGGTTCTTTAACTTATTCATAAAATTGTCCCAGGATCCTGTATGTATCAATTGTAGGGCCATCAGCATCATGGCAGTCTCGAATATTTCTGTCTCACAGAAACTTAGGAAATAGGCGCACTTCCACTCATTTGATAGGTCCGTGTAGGCATTAGCGATGAAGAAACATTCAAAGCATTGCACATAGGCCTCCCACGATTCAGTGGCTGGGCTGAATGGAGGGAAATTATTATTTGACATAGCCATTCTGTAATTTTTAGGCTATGGCTCTCTGTGTGATTAAAACCGGGAACAACTTCTCATTGTTCATAAGGAATAGTGCACAAGTGACTCGCTCGTTAGTGCTTCAGCTTGATCTGTTTCCTTAGTTCAGCATCCCACCCTCGTCACCAGTGTTCTGTTTGGGCTAGAGTGGGTGCAACAATAACTGAGGTGAGACAGATTTCAACACAACTAATGTTTATTTTTAACAGTGCACTTTACATGGCAACAGTCAACAACAGAACAGAAAGGAAGTCTGCCCGCTTGACAGCTCTTTTATACTCAGCTTTAAAATGGGTAGCCAATCAGGAACAAGATATGAATAGCTTGGCTCCGCTAGGGGAGCAGACCAGATGGAGGACTTACTACACAATCCTCACCTTTGCTGAAAAAACAAGTCTTCAGGTTTGGTGAAGTTTCATCTCCAGTCAAAAGAACACATAATGGTATCTGTAAACACATAATTGCATTTAACATTTGAAAGGCTGACTTTCTTCAAAGTTTCAAAGCTTATTGGATGAAGAAGTAATTGTTACAAAAACTAATGGATTTTAGAGATGGGAAATGAAAAGGGTTAAAAATCAATCTTTTATGTTAGCTATTCCAAAGAGCAAAATGTACTTCAGTCATTTATAGCTGCAAGGCAATCCTGCAGAATTCATCCTTTTGCTTTCCTGCCTAATATGGCCTACATGGATGTCTGCATTATGGCAAGATGATAAATATTCAGTCTTCAAGAGATATTACTGAAAATATATCTCCCGCCCACAAGAAAAATACACATAGTTGTGCAGAAAAAACTAATTTCAGAACACAAGAATGCATTTTCAAGATGAGCTGGAACTTTAAAAAGGGAAACAAACAACATTAGGAATGAATAAAATTTACTTTTTTTAAAATGGGGAGGAAGAAAAAGAAATCCATTGATCTTCCTGAGTGACATCGCTATCATCTCATGCCAAAGGAAAGTCTCAAAAACCATAACAAAAATGAGTAAGTGTTTAGAGAAAAAAACATAAAAGCATTTTCCATATTTGCATCACTGTTTAGGCTGAAGCCTCAGGATCTTATGACCTTTTGACTGGTATCAGACATTCCCCAAAGTTAAGCTACTTGGGGTTATGTGGTTAATGTTTCCCCTGAAGAAAAAAAATCTGCATCATCTAAAAACTATTGGGACTGCTGTTCTGAATAAATTTGCCACTTCTGAGTGCCAAAAAAGAACACCTAAGTTCTTTGCTTCTCAGTTTGCTTCTCAGTTTGACAACAACAGTACCATGAATAAACTAAGAGGTCATGCCCCTAAAGAGTCTGAGACTGAGTTGAACTTTAGAAATGACTGAATCAATGCTATAAAACAAAGGCAAGTATGTGAAAGCTGAAAAGACATTTTAACAAAACTATGTATCATATACAAGAACTTGAGACACAATCTCGTATGAAATACCCAAGTCTGTTCTATTTCCAATATGATATTAATCATCCAATCATGTTATATACATTTTGTTTCTGCTGTTATTTTAAAATGATCATTGGGCTCATATCTAAGCATCAAAATTATACCTACTTGTCTATTATTATTATTTTGGATAATTTTAGAGCTTGATTACTGAACTGTAAAAAACTTCAAATTGGATTGATAGAAATAATAGTTAGCTATTAGATGTTAACTGGATCAGGTAAAAGTTACGTATTGTATAAGTACATGAAACTAGGGTGGGTAAGTTTTAATTCCAGATCACGAACTACAATTCCTAGCATGCTACCATCAATAGTTAGAAATGAAATTTTCCAGATCTCTTTCTAAACACAATATAGGTTATGCCTATATATAAAAACAAAATCTACATCCATGATATAACCTGTGTTATATCAAAAACATTTTTATTCCCAAATGAATGTTATTTCAGTGTGTAGGAATCTACATGGCACCTATCAAATTATTTCAAACTTGGCCATGAAATCATCTTTATTCCTGCCATCCTAGAACGCTGAGACCAATTAGAAAATTACATAACCAGTGCCCCCTTCAGATTACATTAAAGTTTCTCCTGTCCAGTCATGTCTTACTCCAGTGTTCATCTCTGTTTCTTAGCTGAAGGAACCAGCGTTATCCAAAGAGAATCTGTGTTCATGTAGCCAACATGATTATACATGAAATGCTGTTAACTTCCCACTGAAGTGGTAACTATTTATCTACTTGCATTTACATGCTTTTGGACAATGCAAATATTGTGATAGTGCTCTAACATGTAAACTACATCAGTTAAACCTGTCTTCCTGCATCTAAAACATATCGAAAAGGAGAAATGGATTATTTGTATCCCGCCCTTCCTTTCTGTTTTCAGTACATGTTATGTGCAGTTGTTTCATTGTTTTCCATAAACTTTGAGCTCCTGCCACAAATTACAGCAGTTTGGCCAACAACCAAGAATGTGCTATTTCTACATATCCTGTAAATTCCCTTGGAAGGCTATAATGGCATGACATTTTGCATCCAAGTACTCTTTTTTTCCAGAAGCTGTATCAAGCAAGTTGCAACTTATTGGTTGCAGTGTAAGGTTTCTATATACATAGGAAAATGAACCAAGAGCTTGCAAGGTGGAATAAGGCAAGGGTTTGTAACACATTGCTTATATAAATAGAGGATAAGTTTGATAGTTTCTTACAGAGGTTGTGAAAGTGATGAAAGGATTAACATTAGATTTATTGACAATGTGACTATGAAAATCTTTAAAAAGGCTTTGAGTTCAGGCAAGGGAGGTGACATTCCAATGAAATGACCTGCAACCAATTCAATATAGTTTCAGAATCACAAATCACAAAGAAAGTTTGGACATTTGAGTACTTTGCCAGAAAGCAGGAAGAAAACAAATTACCTAGTCATGGACAATATGAATGTAAGAGTGTAGCGATAGTATGAGAGTAGTACCAAACTTTGGCTGAAAGTGCCATTATTAAATGCCCCAGAAGACCAATGAATCTTCTGCCACCTTGCCATGATGTGCTAGTGAAAGTAGTAAAATAATAGCAAGTTGATAAAAATGATGTAGAGCACATTTCAGAAGAATAGATGGTCATTCTAATGCCCAAAATTACTTTGTACTGTAATTATGTAGCCAGAAAAAATAAGCACTAATATCCTCTGTACAGAAGTGAAGAAGTTCACAGGAAACAAAAACCTCAGAGTGTTTATTTGCTGTCTGTCAGATATGAAACATATAAACAGTATATTATTTCCCCACAGAAACTTCTCCAGTTGTTGAACAAAGCTGACACTACTGTTAAGCAGAATGAAGCAACTGCTTTTGGCAATTCAGCTTCCGGGCCCTTTCTCCTGAACTGCCCAGATATTCCCTTCTGCTCGAGAAAGAAACTCATTGTGCCAGGCAGCCTTTCTTCTGCCTTCAGATCAAATTGGCTTCTTTGGTTGTGATGGAGCTCACTCATTGTTATCTAAAAATAAGATTCAGTTGCCAGTGAGTCTGCTTTTAAACATAGACTATAGAGGATTGGCTCTGTGTTCTTATCAAGTAGCAAATATCTTCATAACCAAATATCTTCATAAGGGTTGAGAAGGCTATATAGAGGCCCTTGCTAAACCATGTAGAGGCTCCTGCTGAATCACATAGACTCTTTGTTGGGTGAGACTGTTTATATCCCTTTCTGATGTCAAAGATCAACCTTTCTCAAGGCTTGATATATTTAATATATAACCTCAGTTTTTTGCATATTGCTTTAATGAAAGAAAAAGAATTGTTATACTGTGCTAAGCAGGAGATTGGAGTTAATGGGCCAAGGATCCCTTCCACTTTTATTATTCTATGACAAGGTTGGAGAAATCTATTTAATCACCCAATCTTAACTATTTTTATTTGGATCTAATCTTTGGATCCAATCTCTTATAGTTCTGCAATAAGTTTCCCAAACACATCAAAATAGTTTGGTTTGTGTGGACTAGGTTTAAAAGCCTTGAATTTGGTTCAATTACTAATGAGTGTATGGACAAATTTCATCATGTCTACTTTACTTTGTAATAAGTCAGTCCTCCTTTGTGACCAATTTGTGAGAATTATAATGCCTTGTAACCTTGTAAAAAATGTTGTAACAACATTTTCTTTGAGATAGATGTTTAATTTTATTTCACATTCTATGAATATTCCATGTTGAATGCAGTGTTTGAGTTTGAGTTTGAGTTTGAGTTTGAATTTTATTTGATTTATATACCGCCCTACTCCCGGAGGACTCAGGGCAGTGAACAGCCATGAGATAAAACACATAATACAAATATTAAAAATCGAATAAAATCGAATTAAACAGTTTGGCCATAAACCAATTTAAAACCCCCATAATTTAAAATCAAATTAAAATTTACATTAATTAAAAAGGAAAGAGGGAAAAATTAGGTCAGCCAGGCCAGCCTGGTGAAATAGGAAGGTCTTGAGAGCGCAGCAGAAGGTACGTAGGTCTGGGATCCTCCGAATCTCGGGGGGGGAGCTCATTCCAGATAGTAGGTGCCCCCACAGAGAAAGCTCTCCCCCTGGGGGCCGCCAGTCAACATTGTTTGGCCGATGGCACCTGGAGGAACCCCTCTCTATGAGAGCGTACCGGCCGGTGGGAGGCTACTGGTGGCAGCAGGCGATCTCATAAATAACCAGGTCCTAAGCCATGGAGCGCTCTAAAGGTGGTAACCAAAACCTTGAAGCGCACTGGAAGACCACTGGGAGCCAGTGCAGCTCGCGCAGGAGAGGTGTTACACGGGAATGCCATGTCGCTCCCATAACCACCCGTGCGGCTGCACTCTGCGCCAGTTGGAGCCTCTGGGTGCTCCTCAAGGGGAGCCCCATGTAGAGAGCGTTGCAGTAGTCCAGGCGGGAAGTGACGAGAGCATGAGTGACCGTGTGTAAGGAGTCCTAATCCAGAAAGGGACGCAACTGGCAGATCAGGCAAACCTGACGAAAAATCCTCCCGGCCACGACTGTCAAGTGCTCTTCTAAAGACAGCCGTGAATCCAGGAGGATGCCCAAGTTGCGAACCCTCTCCGTGGGGCCAGTGATTCGCCCCCAGTAGTCAGTGATGGCACCAACTGACTATATTGGGATGTCGGAAACCACAGCCACTCAGACTTGGATGGGTTGAGTCTGAGCCTATTTCTCCCCATCCAGATCCGTATGGCCTCCAGGCACCGGGACATCACTTCAAGGGCATCGTTGGGGTGGTCCGGGTGGAGATGTACAGCTGAGAATCATCAGCGTACTGATGATACTTCACCCCAAAACCACGGATGATCTTGCCCAGTGGCTTTACATAAATGTTGAACAGAAGAGGTGAGAGGACTGACCCTTGTGGTACCCCACAAATGAGGCGCCTCAGGGTTGACTTCTGCCCTCCTGTCAACACAGACTGCCACCGGTCGGAGAGAAAGGAGGAGAACCACCACAACACAGTGCCTCCCACTCCTAACTCTTCCAGCTGGTGCAGCATGATACCATGGTCGATGGTATCAAAAGCCGCTGAGAGATCTAATAGGACCAGGACAGAGGAGCAACCTCTGTCCCGAGCCCTCCAGAGATCATCAACCAATGCGACCAATGCCGTTTCCATGCTATACCCAGGCCTGAAGCCCAACTGGAATGGATCCAGATATGCCGTTCCATCCAGGTGCTGGGAGAGCTGTTGCGCAACCACACTCTCAACAACCTTCACCACAAAGTGAAGGTTGGAGACTGGACGATAATTAGACAACACTGCCGGGTCCAGGGAAGGCTTCTTGAGGAGAAGCCTCACCACCGCCTCTTTCAAGGTGGCGGGGAAGTCACTCACTCAATGAAGCATTTGTAATCCCCTGGAGCCAGCCTCGCATCACCTCCCAAGAAGCCAGCACTAACCAGGAGGGACACGGCTCCAACAAACATGTGGTCACATTCAGCCTACCCAGAATCCTGTCCACGTCATCGGGAGTCATAGGATCAAACTCATCCCAGATAACATTCTCAAGACCTGCCTCAGTCATCCCACCTGGAACTACCCAGTTGGAGTCCAGACATTCCCGAATCTGAGTGATTTTGTCATGCAGATACTGTACGAAGTCCTCGGCTCTACCCTCCAAGGGGTCCTCCTGCACTCCCTGGTGGAGCAGGGAGCAGGTCACCCTAAACAGGGTGGCCGGGTGGTTATCTGATGATGCAATAAGAGCAGCGAAATAGTTACATTTTGCTGCTTTTATCGCCACTAGGTAATTCTTAATATGAGATCTTACTGGTGTCCGGTCAAATTCAGAAAGACTGACCCTCCAACTACTCTCTAGGCATCTTTTCCGGCGCTTCATCTCCCTTAGCTCTTTGGTAAACCAAGGAGCCAGATGAGATCGGTGCCGGGTCAGAGGCCGCAAAGGCACAACCCGATCCAGAGCTCCAGCAGCCGCCCTGTCCCAGGCGGCCACTAGGTCTCCAGTCGAGGCATGACCCAGAGCCTCAGGGAATGGCCCAAGCTCCATCTGGAACCTGTCAGGTTCCATCAGGCACCTGGGGCAGAACCATCTTACCAGCTCCGCCTCCCTGCGGCGAGGTATAACGGTTCAAAGGTCAAGACGAAGGAGACAGTGATCCGACCATGACAAGGGCTCGGTGACTATATCCCCTATTTCAAAATCACTCAACCACTGTCCAGAGATGAAAACTAAGTCCAGCGTGTTTCCCCCCATGTGGGTAGGGCCATGAATTAGTTGGGCCAGGTCCATAGCTGTCATGGAAGCCATGAACTCCCGAGCTACCTCAGACGCCTCACCCACGGATGGCAGGGTGAAATCCCCCATGACCATAAGTCTAGGGGTATCAACTGCCACCACTGCGATAACATTGAGTAGCTCAGGCAGGGCTGCTGCCACGTGGCAGGGAGCCAGGTACATGATCAGCAAACCCATCTGTACCCCATGGCTCCACTTCACAAGGAGGGACTCACAGCCTGCCGTCTGAGGACCAGTGGCCTCCCTTGGTCTAAGACCTTCTTTAATAATAACCGCTACCCCCCTCATCCCTTCCCTGTGACCTCGGCTGATGGAATGCGTGGAAACCTGGTGGGCGCATTTCAATGAGGGGAAACCTCCCCTCCTGGCCCAACCAGGTCTCTGTAATACCTGCCGGGTCTGCTACCCCCTCCTGAACAAGATCACAAATGAGGGGGGCCTTATTTACTACAGACCTGGCATTGCACAACATCAGCCGAAGGCCCAGGCCTTGAGGGTCTGTGCTGCCTGGAGAATGAGTGGAGCCTTGGGGGCCGGAGCGCGCCACCGCTCGTGAAATCCTACCAGTTCACATCAGTTCAGGCGAACTGGTAGTGATAAAAGCTACTGGTTCAGCGAACTGGTAGTAAAAAAAAAGCTACCGGTTGGTCTGAACCGGTATTTCCAACGATCAGCTGTGCTGCATGATTTATATTCGCTAGAAAGCAGGAAATCCTAAGTTCTACTTACCTTGTTAAGCGTCCTTTTTCCATGCAAAACGCACATTTGGTGCACACTGCACATGCCCACGCAGCTTTTGTTTGGCGTGCACCGTGCATGCACGGACAGGGAACTGGTGGCAAATGGCAGAAGATTTCACCACTGGTTGAATGTATAGTTTTAACCCTTCACTTTGTAAGAATCTATCTTCAGTGTTAATCTAAGGCTGGTATTGCATGGGGCCCCAAATTTATTAAACTGCCAGACTTTCCAGTAATCTGTTTAATTCCAGCTCTTCACTTTATGTATTGTTTTTTCCTTATTCTATTTTTTCAACCTTGTCAAACGTACTATATTTTTTTCTGTCATCCACTCAAGTAATATGCCTGAAGAGTTTCTACTTGCTGCTCATCTCTTTAAGTAAGCAATTAGAAAATATTTCTGCCTTTGTATCTTTGTCAGTATCTATATTTCACATACTGTAGGTATAAATTGTCACTGGGATGCTGTTGTTTTAATTTTTATTTTGTTGTCACTGAAATATTATTTTTTATGATCTTATTTAGATTTGGTATTGCTTTTCTCTCTGGGATTAATCTTTGTTTTTCTAATACTCTCTCTTGATTTCTTCTTAAAACTAAAATATACAACAATATTTACCACCTTTTTCTTTTTCATTGCCAAAAATAAATTCATTAAGTATATTGATTGATATTTTTGTTTAGTTTTTAATATTAGCATTTTAATCTTTTTATTTGCTTTTTAATAGGTTCTTTTGTCTTCTTTATTTTCAGTTAACAAAATGGTTCTATCTGCATATCTCAAATTATTGCTTCAGTTTCCAAGTTTGATTCTCGTTGTTATCTTCATCAATAGTACACTTACGAGTTATAAAAAATACTTCGATTATTACAGTGTATCATAATGTTGACATTGAACTTATTCAAAACTCAGCACTTTCTGCAATACCTGTATTGTGAATTCAGGAATCAGCCTATCAATATGTACTCGTATTTTGTGGAAACTGGTTAAAAAACATCTTTTATTTCCTACTGTTGTCTATTTTGCATTGAAATTAACTGGTAATGCATTGGAGTTGAAGTACCTTGGTGTTAACAAAGATCTGTTTCCTTTTCCAGAAAATTCAGCAGAACAAAATGCCATTACTTCAGACCACACACAGTTGTTTGAATTTCTCAGTTGCATATCTGGTACTGAATGTAGCTCCACTCTTCACTAAAACCATATACCCAGCATTTGAAGTTTATTTTAAAAAGTAATTAAAGCAATTGCACTGAAAAACCATACTATGCATGGTTTTCATCTTTTCTGGAAAAAAAAGAGCAAACTATGGACCCAGGACATCTGGGTACACAGTCATGAATATCTGTTTAATTCTGGTACACATCTCTATCCCCACTATGGATCAATGGAATGTTTCCACCATAAAATAATACATGAAAAGAACATCAAGCATAACACTAGAGACAAAAGCTGTCAGTCTAGAGAGCATTAGTGTAGCATGTGCGCCATCTGGCAAGTCTTCAGGTTACTGCCACGCATGCGCACGCACCGATCAGCTGGCCAGCGCACATGCTCACGCCACAAAATGGAAGACCAGCTCTGACGCAAGAACAAAAGCCAGCTAATCGTTGCATATGCATGCGTGCCAGAAGAGGAATGGGCGCCGCTGTGCATGCCAGGCAACATGGCTCCATGTGCCACTTTGGGCATGCATGCCATAGGTTCGCCATTACAGGTCTAGGTAGTTGAAAAGAAGCAACTCAAAAAATTGCCAAGGACAAAGTAAAAACCTTCCTCTCTAGGTCCAGATTCAAAAGGAAGAAAGTTAGTCTTTCCTGTTTCCTGTTCTTCCAATTCGTGGCATCTCTTTTCCCAGAAATGGTTTATAGTAGCTGGCATCTTAGAAATGTGACATCAGAAAAATGGAAATCTGACAGTAAGACAAACGTGCAACAAAGTGCCTTAGTTGGGCTGGAACTACACATTTCATAGCATATTAACTAGAGATTCTGGATTTTTGTAAATACCAAGTCATCTGGAAAGGTATCAGGTATATTACCCACTTGATGGCGGCAATATTGAATCAGATGCAATTTTGAGTTTTTGCATTTTCTAAGTGTGGCACAGCAAGTTATATATAGCTATTAACAGTTCCCAGAAGTCTTTCTTTTCTTTAAGAAATAACATCTCCACTGTTCAATTAATTAGAAATGTTACTTATTCTTACTGATTTTTATGATTTTTCTGCTACTTGAGTTCTTAGATTTATTTTTCCTGTTCCCTGCACTATATACTGAAGTAGATGTGTGGGAGGGAATGGAGAATTAATCTCATTTTTGGATGCTGGCAGGACAGATAAGTAGGCTTCAAAACAGCACTAAAAATATTACGTTTTATTTATTTCTTTTTTTCCTGAAGAACACATTAATTGAAAAATGGGTGGTTACTGGTTCTATATTATTTGGCAAGACTAGGGGTGATGGTTAGTGGACCGTAGGTTGGAAGATTTCTATTGCATAAATATTCATAGCTATTAGTTTTAAATACATTCATACACACAGTGGCAACTTTCTTCAATATTGTGCATTCTAGACATTTTAGGTCAGTCTTTCCTCTGGCAATACTGGCTAGAACTCATGGAAATTGTAAAGTATAGGGAAGGTCATTTTGAGGCTACCAGCGTATATGGTATGAAATATACCAATCTAGTTATAGCCATGCTACAGACTTTGTCAAAGGGGTCAAAATGTAGCTGTGTAGCCTTGCCCGGAGAACACCATCATCCCATGACATTCTCCTACCTGTATTTTTTTTTTAAATTTTATTTATATGCCGCCCTTCTCTGGAGACTCAAGGCGGCTTACAATGCGTTAAGCAATAGCCTCCATACTTTTGTATATTTTATACAAAGTCAGCTTATTGCCCCCACACCTGGGTCCTCATTTTACCCACCTTAGAAAGGATGGAAGGCTGAGTCAACCTTGAGCCTGGTAGGATTTGAACTTGCAGTAATTATAGGCAGCTGGATGTAAAATGCTGTCTTAGTAGGAGGCATTAGCCTGCTACGCCACTCAGGCTCCTGTATTAACAACTTCCCATCTTGCATCTCTCTATCTCTTACAATTTTATATTGTTTTACACTTTAAAATTGTTAATATTACATTATTTTTAAATGTTTATTTCATTGATTAAATTGTACCTGACCCAGACCTCTTTGTGAAGGAGATGGATGGATAATGTGGATAATGAATAAATGGGGAAAAGTATTTGATGCTACACACTACAGGTTCAGGTTGTTTTCACATTTTAATCAGTTCAAACCACACTTAGTTATTTATTTCAAAATTAATACAACAGTGACATTTTATATAATAGTGATCGATATTCAGTTTAATAAAGTCAACTGAAGTAAGGTGAATGTTCCTTTTAATTAATACTCAGATACAGTGAATGTTCATATCACAGAAATTGATGTTCTCATTTGTTTTTGAAACCATCGATATAAATTAACTTCATTAGAGCAAAACTTGTACTTAACATTTACAATGATTCATTTATATAGTTTAAAAATACAAAGATATTTTGCCTTCAGTTGTGCTTTTGAGGAAACAAATTGAATTGCCTGAGTGCAGATGACAAACTCTGCCATTACAGACTCTGTGATTTCAAAAAGCATCTGTCATCACACAAAGACAAATACATTTCTCAAAGAAACATCTGGTGCTTTTTTAAATAAGCCTTAGGGCAGGGCTACACAATGCATGGATGAAATATGTATTATAGATAGAGCATTATTTAGCACTGTCTTTCATTTACTCAACTGTGCATGGAATGTTTGTATTGAATTAACTATGTCTAAGATATTGGCTCTCAAAAAATGCTTGCTTGACTTTTTTTTTTAATTTTAAGAAAAGGCTATATTTCCAGGGTGATGGCAAAGAGCTGCTAATATGTTCCACCTCATTTCTCAAATCTCTGAAAGAGGTTTCAGCTAAGGGCTACAGAAGCACTTTCACTTTAGTGCCGCAGTGGGAATCAGAAGGCAATCCAGCCAAGCATTTAAAATCCACCTAATTCAATATACTTAGTGTCAGATCTGAAATCCAAACCCATTAGCTCTATCTGGCAGATGATGTGACCATCCTATCTCTACAGCTGTCTTCCCACTCATCATTGGATGAGCAAGAGTTGATTTAACATGTTTATCTCCCACCCTGTCACAACTATGGGAAACCTGGTCCCAAAGCACTTTCGGTGCTCAACAACACAGCTGCATTTATGGCTGTTTGCAGCATCCCATGACCACATGACTGCATTTACAAAAGTTTTGCCAAAAACCAGAAGCTACTTCCAATTTTCAGCAAATGTGAACCAAAGTGAACTTAATGATGCAGTATTCATTTAACAACTGTGGTATTCACTTAACAACCACTTCAAAAAAATTTGGGTTGGTCACATGACTGAATCATTTTACAACAGTCACGACCATAATGGCAAGTCAAAGACTATCTATACAAATAATCTTAAATAAATGAATAGGATAGTCTAAACAAGACTTGAGAGTAAATGAATGGTACATGGGGCATGAAGGGGGAGGGAGGAGAAGGAAAGAAAAATATTCCCAATCAAAAAAGGAAAAGACCAGAAGATAGCTAAGATAGCTACCGTATATACTCAAGTATAAGCCAATCCGAATATAAGCCGAGGCCCCCAATTTTATCACAAAAAACTGGGAAAACTTATTGACTCGAGTATAAGCCAGGGGTGGGAAATGCAGCGGCTACTGGTAAATTTCAAAATAAAAAAAGACTGGTCAAAAGTGCGAGGATCTGTCAGAAATCACTTTTTTCAGCCCTCTAGGTACCGTATTTTCTGGTGTATAAGATGACTTTTTAACACATGCAAATCTTCTCAAAAGTCGGGGGTCATCTTATATGCCGGGTGTCCTTCTCCTGTAACCAGGCGGACCAGCCTGAAAGGCTCTGACGAGCCTTAAAGGCTCTGGCGATCCCAGCTGAGTTGCCTGCTAATCAGGCAACTTGGCTTGGATCCTCAGAGTAAAAGGAAAAAAGTTTTTCCCTTAGAAATGGCTCTGGCGATCCCAAGCAGGCAGGGAGTTGTGGACTTCAACTCCCAGAATTCCTCAGCCAGCAAGGCAAAGCTGGCTGAGGAATTCTGGGAGTTGAAGTCTACAAGTCTTAAAGTTGCCAGCTTGGAGACCCCTGTTCTATTGGGTAAGTTTTTTTCCCCTTTGGGAGCTTTAGGAAGTTTTAAATTTAGCTTTCATATAAAAATAAAATAAAATAACATAATATTTGTGCAGGTTTCTGAGATTTAGTGTGTTTCTGTAGTGTTTCACTCTAACTACATAAACACACAAAATCTCACAACGCTGAATTTTGTGTGTGTAAAGTGTGAAAGTTG
>WNWU01013639.1:10764294-10809220 GCA_012654045.1 Ptyas mucosa
GCTATTTTGGGTCTAGCACAGCTGCTTTTACATTGTGGGTGAGCCAGCTGATGTTTTTAAATTTTTATTTGGTGTGCGTTGGAAGAGGGGTAGTCTTATTCGGCGAGTACAGCCCAAACCCTATATTTTAACAGGAAACGTTGGGGGTCGTCTTATACTCCCAGTCATCTTATACGCTGGAAAATACGGTAGTCCTTTTGTGCATATAGACTACTCAGAGGGCTGAAAAAGTAATTTTTGACTGGTCCTCGCACTTGTGACCAGTCCTCGAACTTATGACTGTCCTCACATTTTACGTTTTTGCCCTATCTTGTCACCATGGTGAAGAGAAGCAGTTGTGAAATGAGTGACACGGTTGTTAAGAATGCTACAATGGGCATAAATGATGACCAGTCATAGGTGCGAAGACCAGTCAAAAGTGCAAGGACCTGTCAGAAATCACTTTTTTCAGCCCTCTGGGTAGTCCTTTTGTGCATATAGACTACTCAGAGGGCTGAGAAAGTTATTTTTGACTGGTCCTCGCACTTGTGACCAGTCCTTGAACTTACGACTGTCCTCACATTTTACGTTTTTGCCCTATCTTATTACCATTTCTCTCTCCCCCTCTCTTTCTCATTCTTTCTCTCCCCCCCTCTTTCTCTCTCTCTCTCCCCCACACTCTCTCTCATTCTCCCCCCTTTCTCAAAGAGAGAGGTGGTAGCTTTGAGGAGAAAGATTGCTGTACAATAAAAAAGATGTAAGGGAAGAAAACCAACCCCAAACAAATATAAAGATATCAAGATAAAGAATGAATTGTTAAACGTTAAAGAATAAAAGAGAACAAATATGAATAAATAGCAATAATTAGAAACACACATACAAACATACAATGTATTTTCTTTGAACAGAGTATTTGGCCGATTCACAAATTTAAACAGTATTTAGTCATTTCACTTAAATTTACAATTTCTATATTTCCTTTTTGCCATATTTATTCCTCATCTATTTTTTTAAAAAACCAATATTACCCTTCATCCTCATCTCTAATCTTAATCAAATTCAATTTTTCACTTTTATTCTATATTATACGCCTTCCCATTGTCATCTATTTTTATATCCATCCTCACATTGCTTAATTATGTAATATTACAGTTGTTCAATACAAATTCAACATTTTAATATAAATCAATTAGTTATATAACTATCTTTTTTGTATATTAATCAATATGAACATGAATATATAAGAGCCTGAGTGGCGTAGCAGGCTAATGCCTCCTACTAAAGGCAGCATTTAACATCCAGCTGCCTGCAATTACTGCGAGTTCTAATCTCACCAGGCTCAAGGTTGACTCAGCCTTCCATCCTTTCTAAGGTGGGTAAAATGAGGACCCGGTTTGTGGGGGCAATAAGCTGACTTTGTATAAATATACAAAAGTATGAAGGCTATTGCTTAACGCATTGTAAGCTGCCCTGAGTCTCCGGAGAAGGGCGGCATATAAATATAAATAAAATATAAATATAAATAAATAAAATATTCCAATTATTTCCATGCAATCCAATTTCTTACAAATCAATTACCGGTAATTATATTTACCAATAATAATAAACCAAATTTATTTATTTATTTATTTATATTTATATGCCGCCCTTCTCCAGAGACTCAGGACAGTTTACAATGCGTTAAGCAATAATTTCTCCCATATATTCTTCCAAACCACAACTTAACCTTTTCTGCTTTCAACACAATATATAATTAATAATATCTCAATTATTACAATTCTCAATTATTACAATTCCCTAGTTAAATAGAGCTTTTTTTTCTTTTGTGTTTTAAAATCTTGTGTTTTAAAATCTTGAACCTCCTCTTTTGCCTAAATTTCCATTGTTTGCAGTTTCCACCTTTTTTGGTGAGAAAAAAGAAAAAGAAACCTCTCTCTGTCTCATTTTGCCACATTGCAGCAAAGACCCTGCTTTACTTTCAGTTTCGCATTTCAGCATGGCTTGGGGGGGGGGGGGAAATTCTGCACCTCTTTGCAGCTAGCAAAACAGCTGAGAGCAAATCAGCTGAGACTCGGGAGGCTGTTCAAATCAACGTATGGTAATTAACCTATACTGAAGCTGAAAGGGCTGTTTTTTCTATTTTTGCAGACACAGGTCTACTCATTTGTTTTCTTTTAAAAAGGCATTTTTTTTGTGACTCGAATACAGTCATGGCCGTAAATGTTGGCACCCCTGAAATTTTTCCAGAAAATGAAGTATTTCTCACAGAAAAGTATTGCAGTAACACATGTTTTACTATTCACATGTTTATTCCCTTTGTGTGTATTGGAACAAAACCAAAAAAGGGAGGGAAAAAAGCAAATTGGACATAATGTCACACAAAACTCCAAAAATGGTCTGGACAAAATCATTGGCACCCTTTACTTAATATTTGGTTGCACACCCTTTGGAATAAATAACTGAAATCAGTCGCTTCCGATAACCATCAATAAGCTTCTTACACCTCTCAAGCGGAATTTTGGACCACTCTTCCTCTGCAAACTGCTCCAGGTCTCTCTTATTGGAAGGGCGCCTCTTCCCAACAGCAATTTTAAGATCTCTCCACAGGTGTTCAATGAGATTGAGATCTGGACTCATTTCTGGCCACTTCAGAACTCTCCAGTGCTTTGTTGCCATCCATTTCTGGGTGCTTTCTGACGTATGTTTGGGGTCATTGGCCTGCTGGAAGACCCAAGATCTCCAACGCAAACCCAGCTTTCTGACACTGGACTCTACAGTGCGACCCAAAATCCGTTGGTAATCCTCAGATTTCATGATGCCTTGCACACATTCAAGGCACCCAGTGCCAGAGGCAGCAAAACAACCCCAAAACATCAGTGAACCTTCACCATATTTCACTGTAGGTACTGTGTTCTTTTCTTTGTAGGCCTCATTCTGTTTGCGGTAAACAGTAGAATGATGTGCTTTACCAAAAAGCTCTATCTTGGTCTCATCTGTCCACAAGACGTTTGCCCAGAAGGATTTTGGCTTACTCAAGTACATGTTGGCAAACTGTAGTCTTGCTTTTTTATGTCTCTGTGTCATCAGTGGGGTCCTCCTGGATCTCCTGCCATAGCGTTTCATTTCATTTAAATGTCGATGGATAGTTCGCGCTGACACTAATGCTCCCTGAGCCTGCAGGACAGCTTGAATTGCTTTGGAACTTGTTTGGGGCTGCTTATCCACCATCCGGACTATCCTGCGTTGGCACCTTTCATCAATTTTTCTCTTCTGTCCACGCCCAGGGAGATTAGCTACAGTGCCATGGGTTGCAAACTTCTTGATAATGTTGCACACTGTGGACAAAGGCAAATCTAGATCTCTGGAGATGGATTTGTAACCTTGAGATTGGTGATATTTGTCCACAATTTTGGTTCTCAAGTCCTCAGACAGTTCTCTTCTCCTCTTTCTGTTGTCCATGCTTAGTGTGGCACACACAGACACTCAATGAAAAGACTAAGTGAACTTCTCTCCTTTTTATCTGCTTTCAGGTGTGAGTTTTATATTGCCCACACCTGTTACTTGCCCCAGGTGAGTTTAAAGGAGCATCACATGCTTGAAACAATCTTATTTATCCACAATTTTGAAAGGGTGCCAATGATTTTATCCAGACCATTTTTGGAGTTTTGTGTGACATTATGTCCAATTTGCTTTTTTTCCTCCCTTTTTTGGTTTTGTTCCAATACACACAAAGGGAATAAACATGTGTATAGCAAAACATGTGTTACTGCAATACTTTTCTGTGAGAAATACTTCATTTTCTGGAAAAATTTCAGGGGTGCCAACATTTACGGCCATGACTGTATAAGCCGAGGGGGACTTTTTCAGTCTGAAAAACGTGCTGAAAAACTCGGCTTATATTCGAGTATATACGGTAAATCAAGCATTTGCAAACACCATCTTCAACCATAATTTACCTTTCTCCTGCACAAGATGAAACAGATAAGTCTTGACAGCTTTCCTAAAGCCTTGGAGGGAGAGGCCTGACTATCTGCAGGGAAGAGTGGCAAATTATGGGAGCACCAATCAATAAAGCCAATTGACAATCAGAGCAACTCTGGAAGCAATGGGACACTTGGATACTGTAGGGTATCTCCTTAGCTGCCCTGTGACAGCTGTAGTTTCCAAATGTTTTTCAAGGGCAGACTTTTGGAGAATGCATTACAATAATCCAACTAGGAGATGACCAGAACATGACGAAGTATGAGCAGGGCTTCTTGATCTAATTCCTTACAACATCATTATGTTCACAAACTCCATTTTGGAAGGATTCAATCTGTTCCTCTGCATTGGTCTGAAATAGTCTCCAGGCACTAGGTTCAGCAAATCTATGTAACTTGAGAGTCAGAATGTACAATTATGTTTCATCAGGCTATTGATTATACTTAACCTCTATTGACAGATTACCAACCTTAACAGTTCCATGTATATTTTAAAGAGAAGGGTATTTGTAGAAGAGAAGAATGTTTGTGGAAACACTCCACATAATAGTCTCCTTACAAAAATCTCTCTTCTTCTGTCAAACGGAACTGCATCTTCAGGAAGGAAGAGTGCTACTGCAAGACAATGCTCCCATTCCAGCTTCTTGGAAGTGATCCATACTAATAGTTGTTAGTATGAAAAACCTTGAGCAGTAAAATAGGATCAAGAGGGCATTTCTCCAGTCCTTGATTCTCCAAAGGTCATCCACAACATGATCAATACAGTCCTTGTACTAAATCCTGGATGAAACTGACTGCTATAACTGTAAATAATTTGTTTCTCTGGAGCTCTTTAGATTCACAGGATCACCTCTTTCTGCAATCTTTTTTTGAAAGAAAAATTTTGAGACATGTCTAAAATTATTGAAATCAATTAGACTGAATGAAGACTTTGAGCAGTGAATAGATTGCAAGACACAATAGGTTCCCCCCCCCAAGATAAATATGGATATAACACTTTGGCAAAGAAACAGGATTATGTTTGCATGATTCTGAAGCACTAACATGGTACAGTTTGTTGTTCATTATTGTCACTGCTCCAAGAAATGCAAATTTACCATCAAACTTATTAAGCTTTTCTTTTCTAAGTATCAACATTTCTATCTGTAGAAATGCTAGCATTTGCAAATGAATAAGATCTTGTGAAGTGCTTCTTTGCTTTCCACTTCATTTAGGTTTTGCTTGAGAAAAGCCAGGTGGATCATAAAAGAGAGGATAAAATCATACAGGAATGAATTAAAAGCTTTTTTTCTATTCCAACTGGTGTCCCAATCAAAATTGTGATGCTATGAATTGAAATCGAGCATATCTGATGAATGTCAGGATGACTGCAGTTCTTTTAATTTGTGGGAAACTTTCCTTCGATATAATATCCTGAAAATACCGTGAATTTACACTGCTGAGTTTTTATAACACATGAAGTCATAACTAACTATATAGTAGAGAGTATGCATGATGCATTTAGTAAACAAATATTAAATATCAGGTTTAGAAGAAAAGGAAAGGAAAGTATCCATCCAGCCATTCTTTTTATCCTGGGGATTTTTGATGGGAATATCATATCCCCTTTATTTGACTGAAAAGGAACTGGATTTTTGTTTGGCTTTCATATGTCCTCAGAATATAACTACACTGTCTCATTTACAGCAGGTGTGTGAGAAAAAGTTATTTCTCAATTGCTGTGCCTATTAATGTCTTTTGGAATAGACAAGTGGATGAGCCAATTAGAAAGCAGCTAATGGGTTTGAATCTCCTGGGCTTTAATGTTCCCTCCCCTAACTGTCACAGTTGACAGTATAAAAGGAGATTCTTGACAGAAAACCGTTGGCAGTTCAGATAGGCAGTTAGGAGTATTCTGTTCAGCTCTTCTGTTAGAAAAGTGTGGGCAGTTTGGAAGTCAGTTAGAAGGGCAGTTCTGATGCAGTTCTGATGGTTTACAAGACTTTTTCTTCTGAGGAAGAATAGGCAGAACTAACATCGCTTGGAGCGATTACATATATATATATTGACAGGCTATTTAAGCAAAGTAATGAAATACTATTTAATATTTGAATAGATATTGTTTTTATTTTTATATAAATGAAAACATTTATTGTTAACTGCTTCAGAGTCTCATTTGTTAAAGTAGATCTTAATAGAGATAAAGGTTTTACGGTACATTGATTTATTTACACCTCGACAAGGTGCTTAATCTTTTCCAGCATAAGAGACTTCCCAGAAATTAAAAGAATACAATCCTCCTGGCATTTATCAAATATAGCCAATTTCAGTTCATAGCATCTCACGTTTGATTGAGACACCAGTTAGATAGAAACAATACTTTTCATTCACACCTGTATGACATTAACCCACATTTTTATGACCTGGCCTTTATCAATTGTTCAGTGGGCATCAACTGTTTGTCACCTTCATCCATAAGAATATGTTGACATGATATTTTCCTAAATTATGATGTATTGGAAGGATGAAATTTACTTGTTCAAGACATACTTTAACCACAGATTTAAAAATATATCTAGGCTTTAATTCTGTCATAAAAGCTGCTTATGCTTTCCCCTTCACCCTCACCCGGGTGATATCCCAGCTCCATTTGGCTAGAAAATATTGGCCTATCAGAAGTGGCTAATACCACTTCCGGACACATTTGCTTTTAAAATAGTACCATGAGGGAGTGACTAATTTTGTTGCTGCTTAACATGCTGGGTTATTTTTAGGGAGAATTTAAGCATAACAAGCAATATGTCTGGGTTCGGAAGATAACACAGTCAAGGACAAACCTATAACAAACTCTGGATGTACAGGTAGTCCTCAACTTATGACCACAATGGAGCCCAAAATTTCTATTGTTTAGTGAGACATTTATCAATTGAGTTTTGCCCCATTTTACTACCTTTCTTGCCACAGTTGTTAAGTGAATCACTGCAGTTGATAAATTAGCAATCCGGTTGTTACATGAATCTGGTTTCCCCATTGACTTTATTTATCAGATAAATGATTAGATGATCTTGGGACACAACAATGGTTGTAAATATGAACCAGTTGCCAAGCATCTGAATTTTGATCACATGACTATGTGGTTGTGGCAAAGGTTGTAACTTGGAAAAACCATCTAAGTCACCTTTTTCAGTGCTGTTGTAATTTTGAATGGTCACTAAATGAACTGTTATAAATCGAGGACTATTGTAGTTAACAGTTAATATTCTTCATTTTATTCATAGCTTACATTTTAATAACTGTGGGTTCATGTATGATGCTGAACCATATTTTATTGAGTAAACCATTGATGGTTTAATAAACTCCACTAAGCAATAAGCTGTGCTATGCAATTTTAGGGAGCTAAGGGCTATATTTAATCCTTTTGCAGGAAATGACTCATTGTTAGACTTTGTGGCTTTTTCCTACCTTGCAGCAACCTTGAAATCTGAAAGAATGACTTGCAGAGTCATTTCAAGCTCAGCTTTATTCTTTTGTTAATTATGTGAACGGAAATCTCTTGCCTCATTATTTTTGAGTCATATTTTTCTATGGTTAAATATACTGAACATTACATGAAAACTGATAAAACTATAGCAGAAGAGAAAAGCACTATGATGCTTCCTTCAGCTCTGAGTCTCTGCATATCATCAAACCATTTCTAGTTTGTTTCTTTGTTTTATTACTTTTAACTTTATAAAAAGTAAATAATTATGTGTTGATATTTGTGAAAAATTTTGGAATAGAAGTTTAGAGGATATTTCCTTTCTGATATATAGACACACACATATACCTATATGCATACACAAACACATGTGCATATGGATACAAACAGATTTAAAAGCAAGTAAAGAAATTTTTAAACAACAAAATGTCAGGAGCTGAACTCTGAACCTCCTGCATATGAAACCTATGTTTTACTCATCAAACTATAGCCCTTCCCTGTACAGCTTTTCCATGAAGATAGTTTATTTGCTAGTTGAACAGGTGCTCCTTCTAATTCTTAGTACTAATCCTAGTGAAATGGACATATTAAAATAGACACTGCTTTTTTCAAATTTAGCCCCCTATGTTTTTAGCAAACCAGCCAAATTCAGTAGCAGTTGACTCAGATGATTATCACTACTGTAAATCATTTTTCATGCTGATTTATAATATTTTAATTTTGTTTAATGCAGGAATTTTTAACAGCTGGAGCAGGATTGCAGACACATTACAAATCAGTATATGGTCACAGCTAAGAATTTCATCAAGAAAAAATTTCAACAGCAATCCATTCCAGTTCTTTTCACATTAAAAGTGACTGTAAATCACTTTTTAAATACTGTAGTAAATCACTACATAAATACTGTAGTTATATACGCATGGACCTTTCCACTGATAACTTAGAAAGTTATTTTTCTGGATACATATACCACTGTAGATGTTTTCACTGTAGGAGAAAATGGTTTAGATTATCTATTTTAAAAAATTCAGCAAGATTCATGAATAAGTAGGAATGCATGTTTTCCAGAAAGCTGCATATGTATTACTTGTTTTAGAATCTTGGATAATATGGCTGAGAAACCAATACAACACCACCTAATAGGTAAAGGCACAAGGATCTATGTGCTGAATAAAATATCACAAACTGTATCTTCTCAGGCATTCTGAAAAGGAAGAAGAAAAAGTTATTTATACAACTACTAAGATATTACATTGGAAAATCCAAACAAGTCTCACTTTGTCAAATCCAGACCTAAACCTATAATGAATTGTTTATCACATTGTATTTGGATTGTGAGATTTAGCTCTGCTGGAAAATAATGTATAAGAACCTAAGAATGAATGTGTATATGTGTTAAAAGCTGTTTTAGTTCCTATTACTAACTTGCTTTAAGTACTTACATGTTTACAAATTTTCAAAAATTCAAATTGTAAATTAAAACCAGTTTTGCTTGACTGTTGAGCAATCCCATTTGTTTTTCTGCTTTTTTATTTTTTACTTAAGTTTGTTCTGAAATAATCAGATACAGTCATACCATCTGGTCCTTGGTTGCAATAAATCTGTTAGGCAACCAAGTGGATGACCAGGCTAAGAAAGCAGAGATAAGGAATTTCCAAGTGAATATAACAGAATCCAAAGTACACATATCACACATAAAAAGAAGTGGAATCTCAACCACACTATCATGGCCACCATCTTGATATTCTTTATCATGTCTTAAGAACATCCCTGCTTTAACCTTGAATGGTCCTTTCCAGAGGTGGGTTTCAGCAGGTTCTGACCAGTTCTGGAGAACTGGTAGTGGAAATTTTGAGTAGTTCGGAGAACCTGTAGTAAAAATTCTGACTGGCCCTGCCCCCACATTTCTCTGCCTCCCAAGTCCCAGCTGATCAGGAGGAAATGGGGATTTTGTAGTAACCTTCCCCTGGAGTGGGGTGGGAATGGAAATTTTACAGTATCCTTCCCCTGCCACACCCACCAAGCCACACCCACAGAACCGGTAGTAAAAATTTTAGAAACCTACCACTGGTCCTACCACTGGTCCTTTCCTTTTTTGCTAATAACTGGCAGTCTCATAATTGCACAGCCATAGAAGATCTTTTTTTTACATATATTCTTGTCATACTCCAATCCTTCTCTCTCAACATGAAAAGGCTAGAAGATGAAGGGATATTTTGCCTATGTGTATTTCCCTGTCCCTTTCATATCTATATCTTGCGAGTACTAGAATAGTGAGCTACCTTGGCCCATAAATGACTGACACTATATTCTGAGCTACATAAACAAGTTTTCATAACAGAAGGAATAGCTCATAATCTCGCTTCCGCTCCTTGTAGTTCCTGTGGAATATTCTTGACTACAGCTTTGTTTATTTTGATTTTAATTCTTTTGGAGCTGTTAATCTGAACTCCCAGCTCACATTACTGTTTCCAAAGATTACTTTTTCCCAGAGATAGTTTTTATTATTTTATTATCTTGTTGCTTTTTCAAATACTTCTCCATCTGCTTAAATCCCACAATTCTTAAGGGCTACCTCACATCAGCAGTTGATTTGTAGAAGACTCCTTCATTCATGCTTTCTACATTTCAGGCCTTCCTGTGATTTTTAACACATAAAGTAGGCAATCTACACTGAAAACCAACAAAAATGCTACCAGGGTCTTTGCCTACTACATTGTACATAGCAATACCTTGTTTGTTTTGGCATCGTGTTCTTATTGTTTGTTTGTTATTATCATTTTATTGGAATAAACAAACAAACAAACAAATATGACCATACAATTATTGTATATTAATTCTCATTTCTTATTTGTTGCTTTACATGGACATGATCTAAAAAATAGCTTATAAGCATTTGATACAATTAAAAAGTTTCATTTATTGAACTAAATTATGATCATTACTTGGCTTTCAGGAACCACTGTATCAGTCCTTTTATCATCTCTTTTTTGTTTCACTAACTTTTGTTTTTGTGCAAATGATAGTGAGAAACACGATGGAGAAGCACGATGGAGCTGGGTTGGGGTGATAGCACGCGTGCCCACAGAGAGGGCTCTGAATGTCATCTCTGGCACATGTGCCATAGGTTCGCCATCACTGATATATGACATATATGGAAGCTCCAATTAAAATACCTAGTTACAATACAGCCCTAAAAATACCTAGCTGTGTTTAATTTAACGTTATTATTTTTATTCAGTGTTGGCTATTCATGATGTATCAAATCATCTGAATGGGAGGCAAGAATCACAAAGCAATATGCATGTTTTCATGTTTCACTAACTCTCATTTCCAGTAAAGATAGTAAAACAATCCACTCAAAGTATCACTCAAAGTATCAAAGGAGCCTGGTTTAGCTCAGTAGACTAAAAGCATAGTGATTAAAACCAGCTGTCTGCAATTACTGTAAGTTCGAATCTCACCAGGCTCAAGGTTGACTCAGCCTTCCATCCTTTCTAAGGTAGGTTAAACGAGGACCCAGTTTGTGGGGGTAATAAGCTGACTTTGTATAAATATACAAAGGTATGAAGGCTATTGCTTAATGCATTGTAAGCCACCCTGAGTCTCTGGAGAAGAGTGGCATATAAATCAATTTTTTTTAAAAAAAATCACTATCATTTTTACCGAACTTCTAATCTTCGTTAATGTAAACATTGGTGTTCTTCCAGAGTGAGAACTGATCTAAAGTTCAATTCTTTAAACTGGTAGAAAAATTATATAGAATATTCTTCACTATCTCCTTTCTTCAATTATCTTCCTAAATGTCTAAATACTGTATTCTTCTAAATACATATAATATATAAGCCGATCTCATTTATTAGAAAATTTTGTGTATTATGAACATTATTAGAGCATCAAAAGAGTTCAGTTTTTGCAACTTTGATCTTTTGGGATATTGGCCAAAGACAGCACACTTCTAAAGCTTCTGAATAATTGGATTGCTCTTTAGAGTGTTATCTACAATGTATGTATTCTATCTATGTTACTGGAGCCAAAGAAATGAAATGATACATTCAATAGCTAAAATGCTGACTTTAAAAAATAGTCGAACATTAGATACACCAGGTTGAACTTTGCAAAGTTCACTAAAAATGTTTCCTGTTTTGCAGCTTCCAATGGGTGGTTCTCTGTTTTGGAAAGAGGAAACAATGCCGCATACGAAAGAGGTAAAGGAATTTGTTGCTGTTTAATTTTAAATTGCCCAACATTCTTCATTTCTTAGGCAATTAATGCAATTAATGAAGAACTATCAAAGAAGGCATTCATTTCAAGTATGATTCACATTTTGGGTTTATACCCTACATGAAAGTCAGTTCTGCAAGGAAAAAATTATTACAATATTAACATAGATCTTAAAAACTGATAATAAACCAATAAAAGTCATGCATTTTCCTCTTAAGAATTTAAGATTGTGTTTTGGGCCTTTGGTACCCATTGTCTTTCTTCCAATTATTTCATAATTACCACCTGAGAAATATAAATCACTCTAATAGCCAAATATTAGCAGATTGGTTTCTTGGAGCACGAAATGTCAAAATATAGCATAAATGTGAACAAGAATAAGGGTTTTAGCATTCATTCTATTCAGATTAAAGGCGAATAGGCATATCAAGGGTCTGTCATATCCATCTCCCTGAAGCTTAGCACTGGTTCACCACAGGGCTGTGTGCTCAGTCCCTACCTGTATTCACTGTACACACATGATTGTGTATCTTCTGACCCATCCATTGTGATCATTAAGTTCACAGGTGACACCATTGTACTGGGTCTTATTACAGGTGGAGATGAAACAGCGTACAGGGAGGAGGTTCAAAAACTATCCACATGGTGCTTAAAAAACAACATACACCTGAACATCAGCAAAAGCAAGGAGATGATGTTGGACTTCCGGAGGAGGAGAGAGGAACCTGCTCCACTTTACATCTGGGGGGGGGGGGGCTGTGCAGACAGAGTTTCCTTCTTTAAATTCCTGGGAGTACATCTCAGTGAAGATCTCACCTGGAAAAACAACACAATCCAGTGGCCAGGAAGGCCCAACAGAGACTCCATTTCCTTAGGGTCTTGTGTAAAAACAGGGTGGAACAACAACTGATGACCTCCTTTTACCGGTCCACAATAGAAAGCATCCTCACTTATTGCATCACAGTATGGCATGCTGGTTTGACAGCCATGGATAGAAAAACATTACAGAGGGTGGTGAGCACAGGACAAAAAATTGTGGACTTACTTGCCCCTGATATCACTAGATGAGATCGCTAGGGCTTGTTACTTAGGAAGAGTGAGGAAAATTCTCAGGAACGACTTTGACCCTGGTCACCACTTCTTTACCTTCCTACCATCAGGAAGGAGATATAGAAGAATGTAAGCCACACAAACAGATTGAAGAACAGTTTTTATCCATGGGCTATCAGACTCCTGAATGCAAAATAACATCATAACTATGTAGTACGATGGACTTAAGGGATGTGGTGTTTCAGTGGCTAAGATGCTGAGCTTGTCGATCGAAAGGTTGGCAGTTCAGCAGTTCTAATCCCTAGTGTCACATAACAGGGTGAGCTCCCATTATTTGTCCCAGCTTCTGCCAACCAGCAGTTCAAAAGAACGTAAAAAATGCAAGTAGAAAAATAGGGATCACCTTTGGTGGGAAGGTAACAGTATTTCATGCACCTTTGGCATTCAGTCATGCCGGCCACATGACCATGGAGACATCTTTAGACAGCCTTGGCTCTTTGGCTTTGAAATGGAGATGGGCACTGCCCTCTAAAGTCAGGAATGACTAGCACATATGTGCAAGTAAACCTTTACCTTTACCTTTTACAATGGACTTGCAGGGCCAGCGCAACGTGTACCCTGTCCACACTGGTGCAATAGGACTGGGTGTTTTGTTAATATGATTTATTGGGTTAGGGATTTTCTGTCTTCACTGTGAGCTGTATTATGTTGGGGGGGGGGTTGCACTGAGGGAGCTCAACCAATCTCATTGTACATATGTTGTGCACTGACAATAAAGATTTGAAATTTGAAATCAAGGCCATTATTGTTCATAAAACGTGAGATTTATTAAAAAGAAAATAAATGAATCAGAGTTATATTTAAAAACCAGGAAGATTATTTCAGTGGCAACTTTTACATACACAGGAAAAATACAGAGAAGCTGAAATCTCATTTCCTTTGTTTACTTTTTCTATCTGTAATCAAACCATAGATGAATATCCATAAAGTTTTTTATTAGCAAAACTTTACTGTCCCTATTTATGTCAATTGGGTGTGCCATAGTCATGAATTGCCACAAAATGTTTACTTTGTGTTCATTCAGATCTGTTGTAAACCAGTTACCAACCCAAACTTACAAACACAACATAAAGTAATATACCCCAGGCGGAAAAATCACCAGAGTAAAATTGGTTATGTTATCCTAAACCAGGAACAGAAACTGAGAGAACTCATCCAAGATGATCCAAAGATAAATTTCAGAGAAAAAATCTCATATGATCTTTCAGAGCATATTGTGCAGCCCCATATTTTACTACTTTAAAATGAGGCACAGTTCATTTTTGTTCCTCTAGAAACCTGTCAGATTAAAATCTATTTTAATTATTATCATGAGCATGATCAAGATTTTTGAATCAATTTGAAGTTTAATATATGGAAGTCATTGTATACAGACTTAGTTATATTTGAAGCAAATCCACTCAAATAAACAAACAAATCCAGCTACTATTATGACAAATTTGAACTACTCTTAAAAGCATAACTTCGTGATGCATTCCAGGAACTTTAAGCAGATTTCTATCTTTAAAGTTATATACAAGTAGCTGGGAAATTGGCACTGAATTTTTTTGCCTGCTTCCCAGCAGTCTTTGTGGCTAACTTAATTTGTGTGCTTTCAGATATTGTGGACAGTGATATCTTACTAGTATTGAAGTAAGAGTCATCTAATGACTTAATAGCTTTTATACTTATCTTAACTTTCTTCTACCAGCCAATAGAAATGACTCAAATAAAAGATGACTCTTGCAAAGTTAAATAGTATCTAGATGTATTCAGATGGTATCCAGACATCTCCAGACAACATTTAATGAAACTCCTATCATGTTTGAACAACTAACTTAAATCCTGGTCCCATCTTGCTCCAGCAACCAGAAATTCACAGTGTTACCATCTATCTGCTCCTTGCAATGGTTCTGCCTGACTATTAACACTGATTCATGCCACATTGGTTCAGCAAACAATAGAAAGCTGTGTAAATTATATTAAGTAAGGCAGGGTTATTTTTCCTGGCTCACTGTAAGCAAATTTTACTATCTACTCATCCTTATTTCCTGCAGAACTTCTTACTAGTTATTTGACTAGTGTAGCACTACAAATGCCAAGGGATACTACAGCAGACAGCAGACAGTGATAGGAACAACAAGGGAGAGGTGTAGAAAAGGTGAACTCTGAAAGTGTAGGTCTAATACTCATATACATGTTTTGAAATACAACTTATTCTGGAGTTTGTTGAAGAATCCACTATCAAAGAAGATAACAATTTCCTTAATACGTGCAGCAAAACATTAATCTTGGTGAGAATCTTCAGAAACGCTAAGGCGTGCGAAGAATTTATACATTCATTTATACCCTTTCATGATTTCTGATGAAGGAGACAGCTGAGTAACTTTTAAAAAAAAATGTAATTTGTCTTTGAGTCAGTAAAAACTCCTGAAACAAATTATTTACACTATTTATGACATGAGAGGCAATTTTTAAAAATTTATTTATATCCCATCTTTATTATTTTTCCAAATAACTCAAGGCAGCAAACATATCCAACAAACCTTCCTCTTTTATTTTCTTGACAACAACAACCCTGTGATGTGAGTTGGGGTGAGAGAGAATGACAAGTCAAAAATCACCCAGGTGGCTTTCATGACTAAGATGGAACTTGAGCTCATGGTCTCTTGCTTTCTCTTGGTGCCTTAATCACCAGAACAAACTGGCTGTAAGAGTTTAATATTTAATATTAATAACTTCAGAATTTAATATCGGGAAACAGTCTCAAATTAGTTTTAAGATGTATCTTGGGTTTTCCTAAATATAAGCTTGTTGAATTTGTCATTCTATTCTTTCTCATATATTTGAATATTGTCAATTCCTTAATATCCATGCATCTATATTTATATCTATCTGTTGCATCAGTTTGCAACAGAACTGGACAGAAAACTCTTACATTCATATGCAAATTAAGTATGTCATAAAATCTGTGGAAACTATATATTTAAGCGCAAGATACGAATCCCATTATCTTTAATGAGCCAAATAATCATGAATTATGTGTGTTGTGCTTTTCTAATTATACAATCCTACAATAACATCACAGTTGATCAACTACTTTATGAATTTATAATCGTGATCTATTTTGGTAAAATCAAAGATGGATAGATGAACGGATGATAGATAGATAGATAGATGATAGCTAGATAGCTAAATAGCTAGCTAGCTAGATGATAGATAGATATTATAGCATATGTTCACATTTTTAATTATGCATTTCGCATTATAATAAATTAAAAATAAATATGCAAAGCATTAATGACTAAAGATATTATTTGCAAGCGAAAATGATTAAAATATGGATTCCCTGAAAGCTTTACTGTAATTAATTCACAAAATATCAGACAATTAGGCATCAGAGTGATTATAACAGCTCTATTTGTGTACCTTGAATTGACCTCTTAGCTAACTGGCCTGGGATGAATAAGGTTGCCGTTTCAATATGTTAACAGAAATATTTGTAAACATATGACATCCTTGAACCGACCCCTGAGGCACCCCACAGGTTAGGAACCTTGGGGTGGACCTCTGCCCCCCCTGCCCATACAAACTGCAAGCGACCTGAGAGGTAGGAGGAGAACTACTGTAAGACAGTGCTTCCTACCCCCAACCCTGCAAGTTGCTGCAGTAAGATACCATGGTCGATGGTATCAAAAGTCGCTAAGAGGTCAAGTAGGACCAGGATGGAGGAACAACCTCCATCCCGGGCCTGCCAGAGACCATTCACCAGAGTGATCAATGCCATTTCCGTGCTGTGCCCATGCCGGAACCCCGATTGGTACGGGTCTAGGAAATCCATTTCCTCCAGGAACTGTGGGAGCTGTTGCGCCACCACAGACTCAACAACCTTTGCTATAAAGTGAAGGTTGGAGACAGGCCGATAGTTATTAAGTGAGTCTGGATCCAGGGCAGGCTTCTTGAGGAGGGGTTGAACCACCGCCTCCTTAAGAGAGGCAGGAATGACCCCCTCCCTCAAAGAAGTGTTGACAATTGCCTGGATCCAGTCTCCAATCACCTCCCGGGCAACCGAAACAAGCCAGGAGGGACACAGATCCAATAAACATGTGGAGGCACCTAGTCTACCCATAATCCTGCCCACTTCATCAATGGAAACAGGGTCAAACTCAACCCAGATACTACTCCCAAGACTTGCCCCAGTCTCCTGGATGGATTCTGTCCAGTCAGAGTCCAATCCAATCCGGATCTGAGCGATTTTATCCTGCAGAAACTGTACAAAATCCTCAGCTCTACCCTGTAAGGGGTCTTCCCTCGTTCCCTGATTAAGAAGAGAGCAGGTCACTCTAAACAGAGCTGCTGGGCAGTTTTCTGCAAATGCAATGAGAGCAGCGAAGTGATCCTGCTTCGCCGCTTCCATCGCCACAAGATAAGACCTAATATAGGTTCTTAACTGTGTTCGATCAGATTCAGATCGGGAGGACCTCCAACACTCCTCTAGGCATCTTTTCCTACCCTTCATTTCCCGGAGCTCCATGGAGAACCAAGGAACCACCTGGGATCTGCATTGGGTCAGAGGCCGCAAAGGTGCAATTCGGTCCAAAGCCCCAGCAGCTGCCCACTCTCAGGATGCTACCAGTGCCTCAGCCAAATCACGGGATTGGGAAGCGGGGAATGTCCCAAGCTCCATCAGGAATCTTTCTGGGTCCATTAGGCGCCTGGGGCGGAACAATTTTACTGGTTCCGCCTCCTAGTGGCGAGGATTGGTGGACTGGAAAATCCAGTCTAAAGAGGGAATGGTCGGTCCATGACAGGGGGGCAATGGAAAGTTCCTCCCTACCCCAGCCATTTATCCACTGCCCAGAGAGAAAAACCAGGTCAAGTGTGTGTCCATCCATATGAGTTGGGCCCTGAACCACCTGAGTCAGGTCCATGGCCACCATGGAGGCCATGAACTCCTGAGCCATCTCAGATGTCTCGCCGATCGATGGCAGATTGAAATCTCCCACAACCAGAAGGCTGGGGAGTTCCACTGCCACTTCAACCAAGACATTGAGCAGTGTGGGTAGGGCAGTGGCCACACAGCTGGGAGATAGGTATGTGACCAACAAACCCGACTGAACTCCAGGGTCTCACTTAAATAGGAGAGATTCACCCCCGCCTATCTGAGGGACAGTGATCTCCCTAGGACTGAGACTTTCTCTAATAACCACCGCCACTTCCCCACCCCTTCCCTGGTGTCACGGCTGGTGCAGTACACGAAAGCCTGGGGGACATAAGTCAGAGAGAGAAACTCTCCCCTCCTGCCCCAGCCAGGTGTCCGTAATACAAGCCAGGTCTGTGCCCTCCTCATCAATAAGATCTTGTACGAGGGGGGCCTTATTTGCTACGGACCTGGCATTCACATACACTAGCCGGAGTCCAGGGTTCCCCACTATCATACCCTCACATATAGGAAAGAAAGGTGCAAGATTGGCAGAATGCATTCGTGAACTCATTCATGAATTAAATAAACAAACAAAAGAAGAAACTGGCAGTCAAAAAATATCATGAAAAATCTCTCAACACTTAGACAAATTCAGTCACAATTTTAGCTGAGAAGCTGTTGACATTTTAGATCAAGGCAAATCCAAAACTGTTAAGGAATTCCTGGAAACATGGTGTTCCAATAAGTCAACCATCCACAGATACATAGAGATAAGCCCCATATGAGTACCATTTATAAAATATAACCGAAAGTCAAGGAAGAAAACAAACAGCACAGAACATAACCTTCCTAGCAACCAACACTGACTGGCAACCAGGAAACAGCTCCAGATAAACAATCAGGGCAGAAACAATTCCCTAATGAAAGATGGAACCACACCCTAGCAAAAACTAGCAGGGTAAATTACTATACTTTAGATAGGCAACCAGCAAACTTCTGTGTCCCACAAACCAATGATATTACATGGATAATAACAAAATGTCTGCAGGAAAACAAACATGGTTGGGGAATGATGGGAGTTGAAGTCCACACATATTAAAGCTTCCAAGTTTGAAAAATATTGGTAAAGACCTTCAATTTAACTTTATTTTGCTCCTTCCTTTAAATTATTTAGCTTTCTCTCTTTTATTAAAAATGTATGTGATTTGGGATTTTTTTTGCCATTTTCTAGCAGAAAACATCAAAAAGCAGCCATTGCATATGCTGGATTTGCTTAATGACCATGTGGTTCACTTAACAACCATGGTGACTTGCTTTATGATGATCATAAAAATCATATAAAAATGATCATAAAATCAAATCAGGTCACATGGTTTCCTGTCTTATGATCACCACAACCATAATTCCAGGCTTAATTCTGGTCATAAATTGAGGACTACTGGTCCCTGTAATTGCACTCATATATTCCAAAATCTCTTCTCCTCGATTAACATGCTTAGGTTGCAGGAGAGGTCCTTTTATCATATCTCTCAGAGCAGTGTAGAGGTTTATACTGAACACTTGTACACAAGTATATCAAACCGTATCACCTAACTGTCTTAAAAGAAAATCAGACAAAAGTTTCCTAACGTATTTTTCATTTTAAAAAATCACAGTTTGACCCACAGCCTATAAGAATCTGATTTTTTGTAGACTTTAAAAGGAAAAAAAAAGCATCTATCAGAGACAACTTAGTTACCCAATCACAATGTTTAATCAGTGAATCACAATTTTGTAAATTCAAACATTAATATTCATTCTATTTCTTATTGCCTGGAGTATGGTGGTTATTTTGTATTGCTCATACAGTATCATTCTTCAAAACAGCTTCTTTCAGTCTTACCCCAACCCCCACTGTAACAAACAACAGCTTTGTTTATGGAAAATCCTTCCTAAAGCATGCTTTTCCTGTGGAAACCTATTCATGTTAATCCACCACAGAAAGCACTGACTATATAAATCTGTACTGCTTGGAAGATTAGGCCATCATCAGATCATCGCACATTTTATATAAAAACCTGTAGCCCATTTTCAGGCTAATTAACAAAACCATGCCTTTCGTTGCTGAAATCATGTATTCCTTAACAAAAATAAGGAATACACTTTTAGAAGGAACCCAAGGTTTTAAGTTACTATGGATCTGAATGTCAAAACAGGCTCTAAGAAAGAGTGTTTTGTTTTTTTAACAAGTCAGTGCCAAGTATTTTTGGCTCAGTTTTAGAACCTAACAACTGAATAATCAGAATCCAGAAGAGTTGTGATGTTATGCAGCATGTATATTAAAAAATAGCTTTATTTATAAAGAAATTCTCATTTAAATAAAACTTCAAAGCAAAGATGAATCTCATTGCTGAACGTAGTCTGATATGTTTAATTCATAAATAGCTAATGTGTTATAGACACTTTTCTTTGGATTCAGAGAAAGTATTAAACACTATGGAACATACTTGGCTGGGGTTTACAAAACTGGAATTCCAGTATTTTGTAAACTTATTTCCCTATTAGCATCAAATGCATGTTTTCTATTGCTGCCGAAGTGTATAATGTATGAATAGGTTTTATAGAAATATAATATACTACAAACTTTGCTGTTCTGTCTGAAGCTTTCATCAGATCATAGCAGGGGTGAAATGCTCCCGGTTCGGACCGGATCACCCGATCCGGTAGCAATGGAGACAGGTGGTTCGGAGAACTGGTAGCAAAAATACCTGCTCCCCCTCCATGCCCAGCTGAGCCACACAATCATCAGAGGCTTTTTTTTACTTTTAAAAGCATTTTTTCTACAACCTCTTTGGCCGAAAAAATGCTTTTAAAAGTAAAAAAAAAGCCGCTGATAATCACACGGCTCAGCTGGGATCATCAAAGGCTTTTAAAAGAAAAAACCCCCTTTTTTTCCCTTTAAATGCTTCTGATAATCTAAGCTGAGTTGCCTGATCGACGGAGACTTTTTTTCTTTTAAATGCCTCTAATGATCAGGCAACTGAGCTTGGATTGTCAGAGGCATTTAAAAGAAAAAAGCCTCTGTCGATCAGGCAACTCAGCTGGGATTGTCAGAGCCTTTTGAAAGCATTTTTTTACAACCTCTTCGCCAAAGAGATTGTAGAAAAAATGGTTTTAAAAGTTAAAAAAAAAGTTGGCCATGCCCATCCAGTCACATTACCCCCCCCCCCCAAGCCATGCCCACAAAACCAATAGTAACAAATTTTAGATTTAATCACTGGATCATAGTTAATGCAAATTCGTCTTGTGATAAGATGAAAATATTATGGGAATTATTCTGCTCATTCTCAGATGAAAGGGGTACAGGTAATCCTCAAATAGAACAATTCAGTTAGTCACCATTCAAAGTTACAACAGCACTGAAAGAAGTTTCATGATTCTGGTAGGATTGAAATTTGGCAAAATTGTGGCCACTTCAGTGCTTCTGTGTGCTGAGCCACCATGCTGCCAGAATCAACTATGATCACATGATTGTTATTTCCAACACTTTCTGCCAGCTTCGCACAAAGAAAGTCAGTGAAGAAGCTGGCAGGAAGTTGGAAGTCCCAGGTCACCAGGGAGGTAAGTTATTGTTGCCATGTGGGAAGGAAGTGACGAATGCATGGGAGTGCAAAGAAGATACTGCAAGATTCAGACAGAGTATGTGAGGATGTAATGGATTGTATATGACATGTTGGTTGGGGAGACTGTGTGTGAGTGTGTGAGAGGTCCTACTCAGGTTCAGGAGGGTGCATGAAAGGTGCCCTGTAGGTAGGGAAGGTGCATAAGGTACAAGGAAGTATAGAGGAGGTCCTGCATTAGTTAGAGAAGTGTATAGGGGTATGTGAGAGACACTGCATGCAAGGGGGTATACAAGAGGCAACACAAGGGTTGGGGAGGGTCCACAGACTGTATAAGAGATGCCACATGAAAATTACATGGGGGGTGCATTATGGGTTTGAGAAGGTATGGCAAGTGCATACTATTTGGAGAAAGGGAACAAAGGTCCCTATGCATGTATGAGAGTGTGTTGAAGGCACCACAATGGTTTTGGTGAATGTATGAATGGTGGGTAAGTAAATATCTCTGAAATAATGACCCAACAAGTTTTGGTTATATAGTTATTACTACTGCCATCAGAAAAGTGTTACCTTGTTATCTATTAGTGATCAATGGACTCACTGTTTGTTAAATAATGTCACCTAGACAGTGATTAATGGGTCTATTTCAGCCTAGAAGTGGGTAATTTCAAGTGGAATGTCACAGGGCTGTATCCTGGCCCTAAATGGCCTAGATGAGGTAGATGGTTTGTAAATGATATAAAAGTGGGACTGGTGGCTAATATTTTAAATAAAGATTAAAAAATAGAGGTGGGAAGTTGAAAAAGTGAACTGAAATGAGTTGTATGCAATTTAATAGATAGACATGAAAAGTTCTGCATCTGGATAGGAAAAAACACAAGTATGGATCTAATCTATAAAAAGTAATAGAACATCTGGAAGAGATCCGAGTGACCTTGTAAACCACAAATTAAATATGAGCAAGTAGTGTGACATAGCTGCTAAAAACACAAATATCCCAGCAGGCAGGACTACAACCAGTGGGTTTAATTACAAGGAAGAAGGTTGAGGGTAGACATCAGAGACTACATGAGATGTAAGCCAATAAAAGAAGCTTCCATATGAAATGCTAAGTTCTCTTTAGCTATAAGTCTTTAAACTGAAGCTGAGTGAACATCTGTCAGTCTAAGCACTGGATCTTTCCTGTAATGGTATATAGGAATGACTTTGGGAGATGGGGAAAAGAGATGCTGCCTAAGGAATAAACAGATAAGGGAAGATAAGGCCACTACCCTACAAAGTGACCTTGACTATGTGTCCAAATGGTTGCAGAATTGGCAACTCCAAATATCGACTAATAAATGCTTTGTCCTACACATTGGCAATAAAAATCAGAACACCAAATACAAATTGGACAGAAATGACCTTGTAGATGAGCCCCACTCTGTCAAGGACCTAGGAGTACTCATCTCAAATGATCTACACCCCAGAGCCCACTGTAACAGCATTGCCAAAAAGGCATTAAGAGTTGTTAACCTAATTTTGTGAAGCTTTTTCTCAGATAACATTGTATTGCTAACTGGGGTATACAAAACCTTTGCCAGACCAATTCTTGAATACAATTCGTCTGCCTGGAATCCACACTGTATATTGGACATTAATATGATTGAGCGGGTCCAGAGGTATTTCACAAGAAGAGTACTTCACTCGTCTACTTACAATAGAATTCCCTATGCCATCAGACTTGAAATTTTGGGCTTGGACAATCTGGAAATACGCTGTCTGTGTTATGATCTAAGCACAGTAAACAAAATTATCTGCTACAATGTCTTACAATGATTTCTCAGCTTCAACCTCAATAATACATGGGCAAACAATTGGTAGAAACTCAAGGTAAACCGCTCCAAACTCCATTGCAGAAAATATGACTTCAGCAATAGAGTGGTCAACATCTGGAATGCTCTACCTGAGTCCATTGTTACATCCTCTAACCCCCACAGCTTCAGCCTTAAACTGTCTATCGTGGACCTCACCCCATTCCTAAGAGGTCCGTAAAGGAGGCGTGCATAAGCGCACCAGTGTGCCTACTATCCCTGTCCTACTGTCCCATTTATTTTATTAATTTCTTTCATTCATATCCATGTTTATATTTATACTTGCTATCTTGTACATGTTTGACAAACTAGTAAATATAAATACAAATAAAAAGATATAGCTCACAGTGCATAAGAAAGAAACTCACACAGGCACCTTCCTAACTTCTCAGGCCATAAAAAATTTGCACTATCAGACCTGCAAGATTACAATGAAATAGAATTAACTCATATGTTCGTATTTCCTATCTGATATAAGATTTCTAGATCATAAAGATGAAAGGTCACTTTCATCTCTATGATTCTATAAAATACTGTGGTTATCTATTATATATGTACCACTGAAAGTCACATTAGGACAAGCAAATACATTGTTTTTGCTATTGTGCTAGTTAAGATAAATACATAAAATAGGATTTTAAATCACTGAGCAAGGTAATTCAGCCCTTAACCATCCATAATTTAAAATCCACGTGGAGGGAGAAAACTAGACTCATTTATCCTCAGATACCAATACACCTATGGACTCTGGCTATACCCACTAAAATAAAGACAACCTGATAATGTTGACAACCTGGTGATGACTTGCCTATGCCTGATCTATAGATGATATCTTGCTTGAAAAATTAAGAATTCTATTTAAGTAAAAATTGAAAGATGAATTCTATCTTTGCCATAAAAATACTATACATTTTATTGTTGTGGGTATTTTTTTTTAAAAAAGGTTTTGTAATACAGTTTTGCTAATCTTGCTGCCATTTTTCTTGCTTTAAGGAATTAAATTTCAACAAAATAACTCACATGAGCATATTTCTCACTTTATTGCAAGGTATATCATAGGTAGATCAATTGTTTTATAAGGTAAATTTTGCAAGATGAGTTGATTAAGTCAGGATTGAAAATGAGACTTTTGGTTTATGACTACAAAGATGCAAGGCAACAGAAATATATCAAACATATGTTTTCAAATGAAAAACAAATGTTTTTAAAAATCCCTCAGGATCTTGACCAGAAAAACTCATGATTAGAATAAACTAAGCTAATGATTAGAATTTTTGAAAAATGTAGAGATGAGGAGAAAAAGCAAGGAAAGAAAATGTTTAAATAATTGCAAATAAATATATGTTCTGAGTCACGTTTCCAGAAGGTTTTTTTTCCCTGTGATTCGAAGAGTTCTGGCTGACAATATGGAGATTTTGTGCTTTAACAAGAACAAGATAAATGGCAGATGTTGGAGACATCTAATGTGATTTAGCTAAAATGCTTTTAGTAGCTTAAGTAGAAATTGTAAGTCAGGCACATGGAACTTCATTCCAACTTAACAGAGATTTCCCAGAGCTGCACATCAACAAAATAAATAAGAATTGTGTGTGTGCATGTGTGTGTGTCTTTTGGCATATAGTATCTATCTGAATTGCCAAATAGTTTGTAACTGAAGCTTCTGCCAAGCAAAACATGGACACGTGCTTTGACAGTAAATGAAACCAAAGTAATCATCCATCATTTCAGAAGCCAAATCCTAACTATTCAAAAGCCTAGACTGAACAGAAGGCAGTTATCACACTTATCACTATGAATAATTGCTAAATTCAAAGTATTAGGATGGGGAGGGGTGACAAATAAATGACATTATAGATACCATATTTGTTTATAAAATTTTTCTTCTTTCATCTAGCATTCTTTAGTTTCACCAATTTTTATTTTGAATGTTACATAGTAACATTCATCGCTGAATGATAGAAACTGCTCATTCTTGAAAGATATGTCTTTTATATCAAAATCAAACAAAATTCTTTCATAGTAATAAATGTGTTTGTCTTTAATGATCCTAATATTGCAGAACTTTATGGAAAGTTCTTAAAAAGTCCCAAAGTTTGCTTTTTGTTTTAAAACAGGACTCAAGATTTTTATCTCTTGTTATAAAGATTTTAATGTTTTTGTAGGGTGGGGGAGAATTAATTGCCCTGGAGGGATAATATAAGGTTTTTTAAATAGTTCATAGCAACATCATCAAATTAAAAAATTGAGTCTATATTGATGGAACTAAAGATACTAACAACTATTAACCCTAGCAATCCCATCTACTCATTCAAATGTCAACATGCTCGACATAGGCATATTAGGTATTATGATAAAATAATATCATGGGTTATCAATATCATGAAACAGCCTAGCAGTTTGTTTAGAAATGGATCTCCCAGCCCAGAGAAAATGTAAATTGAGATAATCTGAAGAAGCCTGAGGGGATAGTTTGCTTTCTGGAAATGGATGTTTTAGATTCAATCTGACACACCGTAGCTGTCATTTGGTGATATTGCACCAGTCTTAAAATATTAGATGTGTCCATCAGTCAAAGCAGGTTGGAGAACTTTAAATTACATTCTTTTATCTCCAGAGTCATTTTCCACAGCTTTACAGCAACAGGAGCTGACTAATCTTTAATAGTTTCTGGGCAGCACAGTAATTGATGGCAGACAGGATTTGATCCCAAGCCCAGACATATATCAGCGAGCACTGGTATACATTTCCCTCTTATTTTCAGCCATCAAAGCCTATTTTGGTTTGCCTGAATCCTCAGCTATTAGCTATAAGCCCCAAATTTTTACTTTATTGAGAGAAAAATGGGGCAGCATGTCCATCTATAATATGTCCATCTATAATTATAGTAGAAAAGGCCATAATCCACTATCAACTTTAGAGAGAGAGTAGTTCCAGTTTATCTTGCAATGCCCTGGTCAGTCAAAACATTTTATAAATGTTTGATTTGATCAAAATTTGATTTGACTCAATTTTTATTAATTTTTATCAATTTTTATTAAATTTTATTAAATTTTATTAAACAATTTGCACTGTCAATACTGATAGCATGGTACATTTATTTTATCTATTTTATATAATCTTTAATAAATGATTAAATACCAAAAAGGAGGAGGGGATTTCAGGCAGGTGAACTAAGAATTCAAATACCACATAAAGTTTTTGAAGAGATTTTCCTGTATGCTTAAAGTATGCGTATATTTCATCCCACCTAATTTTTATCACCCAGAATAACCGCATAACATTATCAAAATAAATAAAAAGAATGATAAAAATAGTCAAAAGAAATCATAGATATTTCCTTAAATCTTGCATACTGTAAATTAAGTAGCCAACAGATGTAACCATAGTGAGAAAGAGGAAAAATATGACTATGCTGCTATTTAGGTCCTGAGTTTGTTGCAACTCAAAAATCTCTTTTTTAAAAAAGTATTAAAAAGTGTTCCGTAATAGGCCTTTGAATAATGAACTATTGCTGCTGATGACATTCTGCCTCCAGTTTTCCACAATCCCTCTCAGAAAGCCAAGCTATAAGCTTTTCTTTTCTTTTTTATTGGATCTTTAAAGGACAAAATATTTCAGTACAGAGGCATGTATTATCCTATGTATTAAAGTGGAACTGCTGTAATAGATAATGACACAACTGTTTCAGGATCTAAAATGTAGTGTGATGTAAAGGCAGCAAATGGGCACTATATAATATAATGCTGCAATCGTCTCTTATATTTATGGAGGGGAAATACGCTTGTGAGACTGTCAAAATACCATGTTTTGCCTTCGGCCCAATGCACCTTTACTTAGGCTGTGAGAGAGACAGGCTGTGTGCTCTTCCTCTTCTGACAGCAAGTACTTGATGCCAACCTAAATTGAAGGATTTCATAATTTGATAATCATAATCCGACCTTTTGTTAGTGATTGCTGCTGAAGGTATTTAAGCTAAGGTTGTTTAAAAAACAACAAAAAGGAAGAAAGCAAGAAGGGGCTAAGTTAACAGTACACAACAAAAGCAGGACCAGTTATAATCTAAGAAAGTTCACAAAAGGCAATGAAATTTTAAACTTTATTATTTTTTTCCATGATATGTTGTCAGCCAGAATACTTACTATAAGTAGGGTCTTAACTATAAAACAAAGAATTGTGGCACTTTAAAATTTTAAAACATATGTAAAACAGAAGCATTAAATGAAAATTTAGAAAAGTGAAAAATTCAGGGAGTAATAGATAGGATAACAAAGCAAAAATCTGGGGGACCTGAAAATTTGAGATTTTATTTTATTTACTTATTTTTATTAATTTAATTTGTATACCGCCCTTCTCCCAGAAGGGACTCAGGGCGGTGAACAGCCAGAATTAAAAATACATACGGTATATACATACATGTATACATACATGTAAAAATACATACATTTTGTTTATAAAATGGCTAGCATGATTAAGGCTATCAACTCTGAGCTGCAAAAATTCTGCTCTAGTGATCTTCTGGATTTTTGCAGCCAAAACTGGTAGTTGCAAATATGACTGGAACTAAGCAATTCACTGAACAGCTGCCAATATTGTTTTCTACAAGACAAATTACAGTTGTTTTTTTTTATTTGCATAATATCATCACATCAGAGTTATCTTGCACCATTTTAGATTTGGTGTTTTTTCTAAGTAAAACCAAAATAAAAATCTTTTTAAAAATTTTAAATGCTTCTTTTAAAAGAATAACTGCATAACACCCATACTCTACCCTGTTTCCCCCCAAATAAGACATCCCCTGATAATAAGCCCAATCAGGCTTTTGAGTGCATGGCAATAAGGCCAAGTGCTTATTTCAAGGTTCAAAAAAATATAAGACAGGGTCTTATTTTTGGGGAAACTGATTCCAGTTATTCTGGATTATTCTTAAATGTTTTCATTCAAAGTAGACACTATTGAAACATATATTTTTTCTAATTTATTCTCCAACTATTTGAAATATTGGTCAAGTTCTTACTAATTGACAGTATGATTGCTTCATTTTTACTTAGATGTCATGTAAACTAGCTATGTTTGTAAGACATGGTTGAATTTACTTGTGAACTGAACCAACTGGGATTTATTCAATAATTTTTAAAAATGGTTACTAAGTGTAGAATGGATCACGAGAACCAGACCTGGACTAAATAAAGTTCTCTTGGCAATCATCAGCAACCAAATATTCACATATTTGAACATATGACAGAAGCATGTAATGTACTAAAATTTATTGTGCTTTGTAAAAATTGAAGGAAATTAAATAAGAAAAGTTGCAAGACATGCAAGACAAATGAGCAAATGAGATTACTGGAATTTCATTGGAAAAGCAAATAATTATTATTAACTGCAAAATATATTTGTCTACAAAGTCATCCAGAATCAAATTTGATGGTACCTAAAATGGCATCTAAATAATTACATATTAAGCAATGTATGATTTCAAGGGTGAATGAAATATATTTAAATAGCCCACGTTCTTCGATAATAGACATCTTCTAAATATCCATATTTATTTTATAAGCCTGTTAAATTAGACATTAAAATTGCTTGATCACAATATATTACTAAGAAATGTAGAATAAACATCAGACCAGTCATCTTTGCATGCATATATATTCCATTAAGTCCTACTAAAATATCCATTAATAAACAGGGCCTTTTCTTAAAGGATTTTGTAATAAAACACTGATGTACTAAACACTGGCACAGTGCTTAGAATGTAGTATTTCAGACTACTCTACCCATAGCCAGAAATTCACTCCTGACCTGTTCAAGGTTGACTCAGTCTTTCATTCTTACAAGATGTGTAAAATGAGGACTCAAATTGTTGGGAGCAGTATGCCGACATTTGTAAACCATTCAGAGTGCTGTAAAGCCCTATGGAGACATATATAAGTCTAAATTCTACCGCTTATTGCTATTTTAATTTCTAATGAATCAAGAAACAAAAAATGTATTAGCAAACTAACTGGAGTGCAGAATTTGCTATATTTATGTGAGAGATTTTGCTAAACCGCAGATCCGCTCTGGATTCAGCCTCAGAGGAGACACATACAAATCTCTGCATTATCCAGATGTCATTTCAATGACTAAAATCTAAGGGAATTCATAGTTCATTCCATTTGAATGAAAATTATATTTGTTCCAAATACCAGACAAAGAAACTCTTATCTTTATTGCAAAAAACCTCTTTGAAGCACTGCCTTTTTTTATCAGGCAGCATTTTGTATGTGGTCAGTTTTCTATTTGGAACTATCGAGAATGAGCAAGAAAAATGAGATTTGTGATTTGGGTGGTCATGTATCATCTGATTGAGTGCCAAGCATATGTTTAATTTAAATTATGAAGAAAAAATGACAGAGTTTAAGATAATTCCATTAGAAATAGGAATGCATAAAACTAAAAATTTCAGTTTAAGTTTCACCAGTAGTGGGTTTCAATTTTGGCTGCTACTGGTTTGCTAATTGGTGCTTGCACGCTTTTGTGCGTGACACTTCTGCACATGCACCCAGAGACATCTGGGTGGGTGGACGGAGCCTCCTACCACCACCGCTACCAGTTCGCTGATCTGGGGCGAACCAGTAACAACCCACCACTGAGTTTCACAATTAATTTCTGAATATTTTGAAGTTCATAAGTTCAATAGATGCAATTTTTAAAAAAATTGTTTGCTACTATTGATACATGGTAATTTCATTGGCAAGTGCCCTTTTGTGCACTTTCCCCTAAGATATTCATAGTCATGTTCATTAACATTGCCAAACAGGTACAGATACAGTATAGTAGTAACTGTGAGAGGGATCTTGGAGTCCTAGTGGACAATCATTTAAATATGAGCCAGAAGTGTGGGGCAGCTGCCAAAAAAGCCAACACAATTCTAGGCTGCATTAACAGAGGGATAGAATCAAGATCATATGAAGTCTTAATACCACTTTATAATGCCTTGGAATACTGCATCCAGTTTTGGTTGCCACAATGTAAAAAAATGTTGAAACTCTAGAAAGAGTGCAGAGAAGAGCAACAAAGATGATTACGGGACTGGAGGCTAAAACATATAAAGAACAGTTGCTGGAATTGAGCATAACTAATTTAATGAACAGAAGGACTAGGGGTAACATGATAGCAGTGTTCCACTATCTCAGGGGTTGCCACAAAGGGAGCACCTGAGGGCAGGACAAGAAGGATGGAAATTAATCAAGAAGAGAAGCAATCTAGAATTAAGTACAAATTTCCTGACAGTTAGTACAATTTTTAAAAAAATTTTTTTTGATTTATATGCTGCCCTTCTCCGGAGACTCAGGGCAGCCTACAATGCGTTAAGCATTAATTAATTAGTGGAACAACTTGCCTCCAGAAGTTGTGAATGCTCCAACACTGGAGACAACCATTTCTCTGAAATGACATAGGGTTTCCTGCCTGAGCAGGGGGTTGGACTAGAAGACTTCCAAGGTCTCTTCCAACTCTGTTATTCTATTCTAAATTAAAAACAATGTGAATTATTATGAGATTTAATGGTTTTCTCATTAGATTAAAAGTGCCAAAGCCATACAGTTGATGCAAAGTCTCTCACATCCTTACACGTCATAAAATAAGCCAGGAAATTGTGAGATAAAGCCAAAGCATGTTGTTTTCCCTTTATTACTTGAATCTATAAACCAGATTAGATTTACAGTTTAGTCTAATGATTAAGGCACCAGCTATAAATAGAGAGCTGTAAGATCTAGTCCCACTTTAGCATAAAAACCTCAGTAACTTTGGACAATTTACTTTCTCTCAGCCCATAGGGTAGTTGTAAAGAAGTTAGGAAGAGAACGGAGCATTAAGTATATATACCCCATTGAATTATTTATAAAAATAATAAAGATGGAATGATAAATTAATAAATAATTCCATGCTATTACTAATACCTTCCCAAGTTTAGTTTAAAACTTATATAATATGAATGATGATTAATACTGTCAGTTAAAAGATGCTGCATGTCTATAAATTGAAGCTAAGCTAAAATGTGACATTTTATTCTGCAGGTAAACTAGAACTATAGTTTGATATATAAAATAGTTCTAAAAGGTTGCCAAATTAATATCCCAGGGATGATGTTGTAAATCCTGTTACTAAATTAGCCCCTAAACTAAATAGTCCCTAAACTATTAAAAACGACTCTCCTAAAGAACTGTACTACAGTATTTATTTATTTATTTTTTATTCTGTCAAGCATGTAATAGGTAACAGATATAAGTATAAACATAATTATGAATACATGAAACGGATACATATAAAAGGGAACATTAGGACAGGGATGGTAGGCACACAGGTCCGCTTATGCACACCCACTTTATGGACCTCTTAGGAATATATAGCATTATATATAAAGTATACTGAAAGGGACATTGATATCTAATGTCAAGCTATTAAAAACACTGGAAGAAATAGCACCTTAGCTGGACACAAAATGCTGACTGACTCACTCTTTCTTTTCAACTTTTGTGAGGTTAAAGAAAAGCACAAAAGCTCCAAATGAGACTTCATAGTGAAAAAAATTCTTTCAGGGATTTAAATCTATATTTTTGAAAATGTTTAGTATCTGGTTGTCATGCATGGGTCAGTCAATCGCTTTCAACCCAACTAACCCTCATTATGTGAGAAATAATGTTGTGAGAAAATAGGAGGATAGGATGTGTTAGATATGTTCATCATCATGGGTTGTATGTAAAAATAATAAAAATTGGATACAAATAAATTAAAAAAAATGTCACCAAATCACAGCAAATTTTTCTTAAAAGTGTTCCAAAAATTAATGTGATGTGGTGGTAGGAAATGCTTACTTTATAATTGCAAACCTCTTTCCTTACACCTCATAAAATAATCTGGGAAATTGCAGAAGGAAAGTGATAGAGTAGTTAAGGCATTAATTTGACAAGAAGGGTCCATGTCTTTGATCTACTTGTTTTGTGTAAATAGATGAAGTCCCAGTAGCTAATATTAATTGCCATCTCCTAATTGCATTTTTTGAACAATTTATAAGTGATTCAAAAAAATGACTATGATGTAAATTTGATCCTAAATTGTAACACATTCCCTGGATTTCTAATTCCCAGTTCTCTTTATGCCATCCAGGAAAGAGATATTCTGCTTTTTCTTTGAGAGACAAGATACAACAAAATAAAATGGAGTTTTTTCAACCTTTTTAAAAAGTCCATCTGAGAGGGTAGTTTTCCTATTTTTGATTGGTTCTTTAATACTTGATTTTTCCAAGGCTCGGGATGATATCTAGGTTGCAGGTAAATCCGACTATCAGATACTTTATTTTCACTCATTCATGTTTGAATGGGATTTGTCTGAAATGGGATTTGTCCCCAACTAATGTATTACGTACCAGTTTTTCATTCCAGCAGGAAAGAGTTTAAATATTCTTCTCCTACAGGAATACAGGTAGACCATTCAAAGTTACAGTGGCACTGAAAAAAATGACTTATGCCGTTTTTCACACTTACAAGAATTGCAGCATCCCCGTGGTCATGTGATTAAAATTCAACTGGCATATATTTATGACAGTGTCCTGGGGTCATATGATCACCTTTTGCAACCTTCTGACAATTAAAGTCAATGGGGACATCTATTCACTTAACAAATGTGTTACTAACTGAACAGCTACAATGATTTACTTAACTATGGCAAGAAAGGTCATAAAATGGGACAAAGGCAGGAGTGAAATGCTCCCGGTTTGGACTGGATCACCCGATCTGGTAGCGATGGTGGCAGGTGGTTCAGAGAACCGGTAGCAAAAATCCCTGCCCTCCCTCCCCCCAATGCTCAGCCGAGCCGCACAATCATCAGAGGCTTTTTAAAAAAAAATTAAAAGCATTTTTTCTACAACTTCTTCAGCCAAAAAAATGCTTTTAAAAGTAAAAAAGAAAGCCTCTGATGATTGCGCGGCTCAGCTGGGATCGTCAGAGGCTTTTAAAAGCATTTTTTCTATAACCTCTTTGATTGTAGAAAAAAATGCTTTTAGAAGCCTCTGAAGATCCCAGATGAATTGCCTGATCATCAGAGGCTTTTAAAAGCATTTTTTACAACCTCTTTGGCCGAAGAGGTTGTTAAAAAAATGGTTTTAAATTTTTTTTAAAGTTGGCCATGCCCACTCAATCACATTACCACCACCCACCAAGCCACACCCACAGAACCAATAGTAACAGATTTTACATTTCAGCACTGGACAAAGATTACTTAACACCTGTCTTGCTTAGCAATAGAAATTTTGGGCTCAATTGTCCTTGTAAATCAAGAACTATAGTCAGTGTATGCTGGAAGTTACCACAATATTATCTCCTTATCTCCTTAAGTACCTAAATAAAAATAAGGCCTACCAATATCTCCTTGCAAAATAAGCATATACCTCATATGCAGCACATCTGGAAGAAACATTTAAAACCACCTTTAGTTTCTAGACATCTATTTGTCCTAACACATTTGGACTGTTAAAATCCAGAGCAGCAAAGAGATACAGAGAAATATACTGTTTTCTGTTAACTAATGGTTACTCAACCAGTTTGGTCTAGTGGTTAAAGGGTCAGACTAGAAACCTGGGAACCATCAGTTCTAGTCATAGTCATAACTTAGCTATGAAGGCTGCCTGAGCGAGTCTGGGCCAGTCACACTGTCAGCTCCCCTCACAGGGTTGTTATTATAGGGAAAATGGGAGGAGATAGGTCTGTTGGACAGATTTGCCACCTTGAGTTATTTGTAAAAATTATAAAGGTGGAACATAAATAAATAAATAAAATATCTTTATTAATTTTGCAACTCAGTGCAGTCTAATAAAAGCACAGAGACTAACATTTTGTTTTCCATCCTATTATGCTATTTTGTTCTTCTATAGAACAGTATCCTTTTACTAGAGGTTTGCAAGGATCATGTAATTGCCCACTGGGAATTATCTAGCTATAAATAATGGACTACAGTATTTAATACTGTTGATTAAGAGATGTAATGCAAATAATATATACTTCAACGTTCTGTTTAAATTTCTGACTGATTGGTATAATATTCATAGTTCACGTAAACAGAAATTGCCTTGGAAAAAAATTATCATGGTTTCTGTAAATGTGTTTTCAGAAGAAAGAATATGGAATAAAATCCATATTTGGTGCCCTCTACTGACCAAATCAATGTTTTTCATGTAGTCCCAAAGTAAAAAGGATTTTTTGGGGGGTTACTTTTAGTGATGCAAACTATTTATATGGTGATTTACATTTCAGTGACTGGCAGTACAGCAATGTCAATTCAGACCTGGTTTAATACAAGGTAATTCATAATATGATCTATTTGGTTTTTGCAAGTGATTTATTTTTATTTATTTATTTATTTATTTATTTATTTTATTTGATTTATATAACGCCCTACTCCTGAAGGACTCAGGGCGGTGAACAGCCGGCAATAAAATACATACATACAAAATTTAAAATAGAAATAAAATTGAATTAAATAGTTTGGCCCAGACAGACAGATTAAAACCCCAATCGATTTAAAACCAAATATTAAATTTAAGTATAGAAATATTTAAAATATTAAGATATTAAAACTATTTAAAATTGTTCAAAAGAGGGAGAAGTTAGGCCGGGCCCACCTGGTGAAATAAAAAAGTCTTTAGGGCACGGCAGAAGATGCGCAGATCCGGGATCCTCCATATCTCCGGGGGGAACTCATTCCAGATAGTAGATGCCCCCACAGAGAAGGCTCTCCCCCTGGGGGCCGCCAGCTGACATTGTTTGGCCAACGGCACCCAGAGGAGCCCCTCTCTATGGGAGCGTACCGGCTGGTGGGAGGCTATTGGTGGTAGTAGGTGGTCCCGCAAGTACTCAGGTCCTAAGCCATTGAGCGCTTTGAAGGTGGTGACCAGAACCTTGAAGTGCACCCGGAAGACCACTGGGAGCCAGTGCAGCTCGCGCAGGAGGGGTGTTACATGGGAGCGCCATGTCGCTCCTGTTACCACCTGCACAGCCGCACTCTGCGCCAGTTGGAGCCTCCGAGTGCTCCTCAAGGGGAGCCACATGTAGAGAGCGTTACAATAGTCCAAGCAAGAGGTGACGAGGGCATGAGTGGCCGTGCATAAGGAGTCCCGATCCAGAAAGGGAGGCAACTGATGAATCAGGCGAACCTGATGAAAGATCCTCCCGGTCACGGCCGTCAGGTGCTCTTCTAAAGACAGCCGTGAATCCAGGAGGACGCCCAAGTTGCGCACCCTCTCCGCAGGGGCCAATGATTCGGCCTGATATCAGCGATGGCACCAGCTGACTATATCAGGACATCGGAAACCACAACCACTCGGTCTTGGATGGGTTGAGCCTGAGCCTGTTCCTCCCCATCCAGATCCACACGGCCTCCAGACACCGGGACATCACTTCAAGGGCATCGTTGGGGTGGTCTGGGGTGGAGATGTACAGCTGGCTGTCATCAGCGTTCTGGTGTCCTGTCCATGTCCTCAGGGGTCACAGGATCAAACTCAGTCCAGATAACATTCTCAAGACCTGCCCCAGTTCCTCCCCCTGAGACTACCCAGTCAGAGTCCAGATCTTCCTGAATCTGAGTGATTTTGTCATGCAGATACTAAACAAAATCCTCAGCTCTACCCTCCAAGGGGTCCTCCCGCGATTCCTGGTGGAGCAGGGAGTGGGTCACCCTAAAGAGGGTGGCTGGGTGGTTATCTGATGATGCAATGAGAGCAGTGAAATAGTTACATTTTGCTGCTTTTATCATCACTAATTCCTAATATGGGATCTTACTAGTGTCCAGTCAGATTCAGAACGACTGGCCCTCCAACTACTCTCTAGGCGTCTTTTCTGGCGCTTCAACTCCCTCAGCTCCTTGGAGAACCAAGGAGCCAATTGAGATCGGCGCCGGGTCAGAGGCCGCAAAGGCATGACCTGATCCAGAGCTCCAGCGGCCGCCCTATCCCAGGCGGCCACTAAGTCTCCGGTCGAGGCGTGTGCCAGAGTCTCAGGAAATGGCCCAAGCTCCATCTGGAACCTATCAGGTTCCATCAGGCGCCTGGGGCAGAACCATCTTGCCAGCTCCGCCTCCCTGCGGTGGGGTGCAGCGGTTTGAAGGTCAAGATGAAGGAGAGAGTGATCTGACCATGACAAGGGCTTGATGACTAAGTCCCCTATCTCAAGATCACTCAGTCACTGTCCAGAGACAAAACACAGATCCAGCGTGTTTCCCCCTGTGTGGGTAGGGCCATGAATTAACTGGGTCAGGTCCATAGCTGTCATGGAAGCCATGAACTCCCAGGCCACCTCAGACGTCTCACCCACGGACGGCACAATTTATAAATTGTGGTTATAGGTTGGCATATTATGTGATCCCAGCCTATTGAAATTGTTCTATTAATGATAATTAAATGAACATATTAGTGTGATGACCATCATAACATACTGTTAGAATGATAACTGTTAATAAAATAAGAGACAGAATCAGGGGTGGGTTCTACTTACCTTTACTACTGGTTTGCAATGGGACCATGCACGCGTGTTTGCTTTGCTTGCACATGCATGCACTCTTCTGTGCATGCGCAGAATCATTTTGATGACGTCAGGGTCAGTGGGCAGAGCATCCCGCTGGTTTTACTACCGGTTCTATAGGACCGGTGCGAACCGGGGGCAACCCACCACTGGACAGAATCAATACTTTCAATTGGGATTGAATATATACAATTCCATTTTTATGACATTGAAATTCCTAAATTTGGGGTAGAGTTGTGGTGACTGAGTCAGGGAAGAGTCAGGGTAGAGCCAGAGCATATTGTGTATGTATCTGTATGTGTGCTTGTGTGTGTTTGTGTGTGTGTGTTCTATCACTTATATAAATCATTCTATATTTTAACCTGTCTTTAATCAAAAAGAGAAGCAACCTAGAACTAAGGAGAAATTTCCTAACAGTTAGAATAATTAATCAATGGAACAACTTGCCTCCAGAAATTATAAATGCTCCAATACTAGAAGTTTTTAAGAAGAGATTGGACAACCATTTGTCTGTAGGGATTCCTGCCTAAGCAGGGGGTTGGACTAGAAGACCAAGGTTCCTTCCAACTCTTTTATTGTATTCTGTTCTCAAGTTAAACCAAAAGCTGTTGCTGTTGATTTCTATTGAAATAAGCAAATATCAATATGCACACTGAAATGGGTTAAATGTCTTTGGTCTCTTCAGATCAGTAGTGGGTTCCACTTACTTTCACTACCGGTTTGGAATCGGGAGCGTGTTTATGTGCTCATTTCACCCATGCTTGGCGCTTCTGCGCTTCTGTGCAAGCACAGAAACTTCTGCACATGAGCAGAGCATCTGTGATGACGTCCAGGTGGGTGGGCGGAGCCTCCTGCCGCCACCACTACCGGTTCACCCGAACTGGGGTGAACCGGTAAAAACCCACCACTGCCTCAGATCTGCAAGAAATTCTGGAATTGTAATTCCTGGCTAGATAGCATTCTAGATACAAATAAATTAATGATTTAAAACTTTCTTAAAATTCTTGAAGAGGTCATAGCAACATAATAAGGAGTTATATAATCTCTAGTTCAACAATAAATATATAGGTCCAATACTAAGAGGAAAAAAACAGGAAAAAATGGGGATGGAGTTCTGAGAACCATAAAAGATATTTATAGAACTGGCATCAGATTGAGGTATTTAATCTAGTTTGTTCCTAACATTGAAAATATCAATATTCAATTGACATTTCATATTGAGGGCACTGTACCTTCACATTTGTTGAATTGGTACCTTGGTACCAAATGTAGAATAAGAACAGTCTATTGTGTTTAGTTACTGAAGCAATTATCTCCTTTCTATGTAACATCAGTTCCCTTATTAACAATATCACTCTTATAGATCAAACTTGTGTGCTTTAATAACTGCTAACCACATGCTATGGTGAAGTTCTTTTGTTCAATAGGCAGTACTATCAAATGATTAAACATTAGAGTTATAGTGATATTGCTATTGCCAATGCAAACTTCCTTTTAAGCGAATTTTTAAGTACTTTTAAGAGTAATTGAGTGTTCAGTTACTTAAAAAGTATCTAAGATAGGGATACTCAAACTCTATAGTGCCAAAAGATCATAAAAATGCTAAATCCTTAATTTTTATTTCAAATTTTACTACAGCCAAAACTCAATAAATATTATATACCGTATATAACATGTATATCAGTTATATGCAGATACAGTTTGTATGAATGCTTATGAATAAAATTATTGATTATATTAGGGCTAGGCTTTGGCAAGAGATGAATATTTCACTTACTTTAAAAAATATTTAAAAATAGTACAAACTAAACTGAGAAAGAAAAGAAACACAAAAAGGTAATAGAAATGAGAAAGAAAAGATGAAAACAGAACAAAGAAGAAACAACTTTCAATCTTTATCACAAGTACAAATTTAGGGATCTTTGGTGTCCTCTGAGCTTGCTAGTTTTCTTGCTTATGCTTTATTACCCAAACTAAGTAACATCATCAGTGCTAGTAAGAAGTGGGGTTTGCTTTCAGTTTGTATTCTAATGACTTGCCATATCAGAGTTGTGGATGTCGTCTTAGAGGTCCTTTGGTCGGGCTGTTTACTGTTAGCTTGTTTGGCAATTTCTTGATTGTCTACTTTTTGATTGATGGCCTGAAGTTAATCTTGGAATTAATCTATGCTTATCTGGATGCTGATTGCTGGTAGAGAGGTGTTCTGTTCTTTTTGTTCTCTTGATTTCTTATCTCTTTTGTACATTATGTCTAGATATTATTTATGTCTATGTATCTTGTTATGTATGTATCTATTTTGAGCGGGAGTTTCAAATGAAACAGTGTTTTGTGATTGGTTGACAGTTACTGCTAGAAGTGTATATAAGGAGGGCTGCTGCTCGTATTCTTTGCTGAAGTCTCACCCTATATTAAAGAGCTGTTGTCACTAGCTTGCTTGTGCCTCTCGTTATTCCCATGCTATAACATTGGCGACGAAGGTGGGATCGAGGCTACAAGAAGCAAACAAAAAAGAGCTTTGAGTTCAGCCAGGGTGATGAAGCAGGCAATGGAAGACATATTGCGATGTCTGCCTACGTACCGCCCAAGCCCTTCGATCCAACCTGCGAGAAATGGGGATCGTATATGACCAGGTTCGAGTGTTCCTCGAAGCCAGCGAGATGCAAGGTCTCTCCGCTAATCGGAAGAGAGCCCTCTTCTTAAGCCACTGCGGGCCAGACGTATTTGAAATGGCTGAATCCCTCTGCGAGCCAACCCCAGTCCAAACTGTTCCCTGGGATGTGCTCCAAGCCACCCTCAAGAGCCACTACGCTCCTGTTCCATCTAAGTTTGTACAGCGCTACGCATTTTGGCAACATGTACAAAAAGAAAGTGAACCGATCAGCGCATACATGGCAAGCCTCCGCAAAGCTGCCACGCATTGCGACCATCGAGACTTGGACGACGCGCTGCTCGAACAACTGATATGTGGCGTACGAGATACAAGACTACAAAGAAGGCTTCTCGCAAAGCCAGATCTAACCCTAGCGGGTGCTCTAGACAAAACCAGAGCACACGAGGCTTCTACGAAGGCTGCCGAGATGCTGCAACGCCCAGGAGCAACCAAAGACGCTCCCAAATCCATGCCAGTACACCGGGAGAAAGCGAGAACCAGCACCGAGGAAGAATCGGATGAGGAGGTTTTCCATACAGAGAAAAGGAAAAAAGAACAAAAAAACTGCCGAGGTAATTGCTCTAGCTGTGGTGGAGCTCACGAGAGACAATTTTGCAAATACCGAGATGCCATTTGCCGGGGTTGTGAAAAGAAGGGTCACTTGGCGAGAGTCTGTAGAGCTATAATTCCAAGGAGCTACAACTCACGTGACCAAAATAGCCAACCAGAACCGGCTCGTTCAAAGCCGCCAATCAAAGATGGCGGCACAAAAAACCTGCGCAAAAATCAAAGGCGGGAAGCTTTCAGCACAAACATCGACCATGCCAGCACATCGGTGGAAGAGAAGGTCTACACGAAAGTAGAGATTGAAGGGAGGCCTTGCGAGATGGAAATCGACACCAGGTCTGCCCTGTCAATTATGTCTTGGGTGACCCTGAAGACCATCATTCCCAGCTTCAAGAAAGTTCAACTGACACAGCAAAGAGTTCGTCTACTCGACTACCAGAGGAACAGGGTTCCAGTGGAAGGCGTCGGCACATTCTGAGTCACCTACGGCGACATCCAGAAGGAACTACCCCTGACGATCGTGAGCCAGCTGCTACCGAGTCTACTGGGCCTAGCGTGGTTCCGAGCCCTAGGCATGGGTTTCACGGGCGTCCACAGTCTGAACAAGCCATCCCTGAAAAAAAGTCTGCTGCATGAGTTCCAGGATGTCTTCGGAGAGGAGTTGGGCAAGTACATGGGGACCCCCATTTCGTTTAATTTAGACCCCAACGTGACTCAGGTCAGACTAAAAGCAAGACAGGTGCCACTTGCATTAAAACCAAAAATTGATGCGGAATTGGACAAATTAATTAAGCAGGGGTGTTGGTTCTGGTTGATCACGCCAAATGGGAGACCCCAATAGTTACCCCAGTAAAGGCAGATGTGTCTTTAAGAATTTGCGCTGACTACAAGTGCACGATAAATAAGGCGTTGCAGCAGAGCGGCTATCCCGTGCTGATAGTGCATCATCTACTACACTCCCTGGGGCCCGGCAAAATCTTTGCTAAATTAGACTTGGCGCAGGCATATCAGCAATTGCCAGTTGATGATGCCACTGCTGAAGCGCAAACGATCGTGACCCACAGGGGTGCCTTTAAATGCACCAGGCTTCAATTTGGGGTCAGCGTTGCCCCGGGGTTATTCCAAAGCACCATGGAGCGCCTGTTACAGGGGCTTCCAGGGGTGGTGCCGTATTTTGATGACGTCCTAATCAGCGCGACAAACGAATCTCAACTGGGTGACAGAGTCAGGCAAATTCTCACGAAACTTAGAGAAGCGGGACTTAGACTTAAAAAGAAGAAATGCATGATTGCTGTCCCCTCTGTAGACTTCCTGGGGTATAGGGTCGACGGAACGGGCATCCACCCCACCGAAAGCAAAGTGAGAGCCATTAGAAACGCTCCCACACCTAAGTCAAAAACAGAGCTTCAAGCTTTTCTGGGGCTGTTGAACTTTTACTCTATGTTTTTTAAGGATAAGTCTACCGTAGCTGAACCTTTGCACAAATTACTTGGAAAAAACGTTCCTTGGGTATGGGGCAAGGTTGAATCAACTGCATTTAATGCTGTAAAGAGACTCTTGTCAGAGGACAGTTTCCTCATACAATACAACACTGAACTGCTATTAGTCCTCGTTTGCGACGCATCCCCATTTGGAGTTGGCGCCGTCCTGAGCCATAGGCTACCGAATAGTTTAGAGGCACCTATAGCGTACTACTCTTGAACCCTGTCCAGTGCAGAGCACAATTATAGTCAGTTGGACAGGGAGGCTTTAGCTGCTGTTGCGGGAGTAAAAAAGTTCCAGGACTATCTTTTTGGCCGGACATTTGAACCACAGGCCTTTGTTGGGACTCTTGGCGGGGGACAGGCCTACTCCTATTGCCCTGTCTCCTCAAATGACCAGGTGGGCAATTTTTCTGTCTGCCTACTCGTACCAACTGATCCACAGACCTGGACGAACTCTGGGCCATGCTGATGCTCTCAGCCGCTGCCCCCTTCCCGACTTACTGGAAGACCCTACACCTGAGGTTCCTGTTCTTTTGCTTGATGTATTGACTTTGGGGCCTATCTCTTCCTGCGAGGTGGCAAGGGCATCTACTAAGGATACTGTCATTCGCACTGTGATGGGCTGGGTCATGAGGGGATGGCCGACCAAGGTGGACAGTGAGGAATTTCTACCATTTTTTAATAAGAAAAATGATTTGTCAATGCAAGGGGGGTGTCTATTGTGGGGCGATAGGGTGGTTATTCCTTCACAATTGCGAACGCGAGTCTTGGAGTTACTGCATGAAGGGCATCCTGGTATCGTTCGAATGAAGGGGCTAGCTAGAAGTTATGTCTGGTGGCCTAACTTGGATAGCGATGTCACAGAGTGGGTTGGGAAATGCAGGCCCTGCCAGGAATCCCGCCCAGATCCCCTGGTAGCACCCGTCCGAGAGTGGGAGAAACCAAAAGCACCATGGGGGAGGATCCATATTGATTTTGCAGAACCCTTCCATGGGCAAACCTTCTTAATTGTTGTTGATGCATTTTCAAAATGGTTGGAAATAATTCTAATGCTATCCACGACAGCTGAGGCGGTCATTAAGACTCTCAGAAAATTCTTTGCAACTCATGGCCTACCAGATACCCTAGTGTCCGATAATGGGCTACAATTTACAGCAACGCAATTTGAGGGCTGTTTAGCCGAATTAGGAATTAGGCATGCATTGTCGGTTCCTTTTCATCTGGCTTCGAATGGCCTTGTAGAAAGATTCGTTAGAACGGCCAAAGAAGCCCTATGCTAGTTAGATGCAGGAGACTGGCAGGCCAGAATAGACCAATTCCTGGCAGTACAACATGTCACCCCATGCACGGCCACAGGGCGCAGTCCTGCAGAACTATTGATGGGCAGAAAGCTGAGGTGTGTCCTAGATAGACTGCATCCCAATTACTCTCATGAAAACTTCAAGGGGGAGGGAGTAGGACTATGACAATTCCAAATTGGGGCCCCAGTGTTCGCCAGAAACTATGCCAATGGGCCGCTTTGGGTAGCTGGAACAATTACAGGGGTCACAGGTCCAAAATCATACATGGTGGATGTAGGACAAAACAAAATTTGGAAACGGCTCTTAGATCAGTTAAGAAAAAGGTTAGAGGACGAGGTCTATGTAAATCCGCAAATAACTGAGTCTGACTATCACAGTTTTTCCAAAACAGCTACCTCAAGCCCGAGTAAGCAGGAATACTTATCTGACAAATTCTGGCTCCAGCGCTGCCCTGACGAGTCAACACTCCCAGCTAGGGAAAACCACGCCTCCGAAGAAATCCAGGAGGTTCCATTGGCGGAACCAGGAGAGACAGAAGGTCCCTCTGACCGGCTCGATGCCTCCCCAACTACTGAACTGCGCAGGTCGACCCGAGCGAGAACACGCCCTGGTTACCTGCGAGATTTCATTTGTAAATATGTAAATAGATAATGTAAGTGTCTTCTGGGAATGGAGGGGTGTTATGTATGTATCTATTTTGAGCGGGAGTGAAATGAAACAGTGTTTTGTGATTGGTTGACAGTTACTGCTAGAAGTGTATATAAGGAGGGCTGCTGCCCGTATTCTTTGCTGAAGTGTCATCCTATATTAAAGAGTTGTCACTAGCTTGCTTGTGCCTCTCGTTATTCCCGCGCTATAACATATCTATTAATAGCTACTGTATATACTCGAATATAAGCCAAGTTTTTCAGCACGTTTTTGAAAAAAGCCCCCTCGGCTTATATTTGAGTCACTAAAAAAATGGCTTTTTTCCTGCAACGGTTTTGGCTCCCTGGGTTGCTGGCAGATTTGCTAAAGCCAAAATGGGGCATGGGGGGGGGTGCGGCGCCCCTCCCCCATACCCCTTTTTGGCTCCCAAGAGTGGCAGGGAGGCTTCCTAAAGCCAAAATGGGGCGTGGGGGGCGGCGCCCCTCCCCCGTGCCCCTTTTTGGCTCCCAAGAGTGGCAGGGAGGCTTCCTAAAGCCAAAATGGGGCATGGGGGTGGTGCGGCGCCCCTCCCCGTGCCCCTTTTTGGCTCCCAAGAGTGGCATGCAGGCTTGCTAGGGGTATGAGGGGGGTGCCTAGCAAGACTCCCTGCAACCCCCCTGGAAGCAAAAACGGGCTGGGGGGGGGGCTTAAAGGGAGAAAGAAACAAATAAATCCTCACTGTTTAGGGAGATCCCATGTGCACTGAGCTTGAGTTGAGAGCTGATTGTAATTGAGAGCTTCTTGTAATTGGCTGCTAGCTAGTCTTGCTCAGGCTAAGCCAGGAGTGAGTTCTCCCAGCTTAGCTGTCTCAGGAATTCTGGGAGTTGAAGTCCACAGGTTGTAAAAGGGCCACATTTGCCCACCCCTGGGCTAAGCTAATCAGTAGTGGAGCTCTAAGAATGCCAGATGAGAAGGAGAAAGGGAGGGAGAAAGAAAGAGAAAGAGAAGAAAGAAAGAGACAAAGAAAGAAAGAGAAAGAAAAAGAAAAAAGAGGGAGAGGCTTGAACTTGCCTGAAATTAGATCAAGCCAGTGACTGGGTGGGCGTGGCTAGCTGGTCATGTGATATATGTGTATAGGGACTACTCAGAGGGCTGAAAAAAGTCATTTCTGACAGGTCCTTGCTCTTCTGACCGATCCTCACACTTATGACCATCCTCACATTTATGCCTGTGCAGCATTCTTAACAACCATGTCACTCATTTCACAACTGCTTCTCTTCACCATGGTGACAAGATAGGGCAAAAACGTAAAATGTGAAGACAGTCGTAAGTTTGAGGACTGGTCACAAGTGCGAGGACCAGTCAAAAATAACTTTTTCAGCCCTCCAAGTAGTCCATATGCACAAAAGGACTACCTAGAGGGCTGAAAAAAGTGATTTCTGACAGGTCCTCGCACTTCTGACCGGTCTTCGCACTTATGACTGGTCATCATTTATGCCCATTGTAGCATTCTTAACAACTGTGTCACTCATTTCACAACTGCTTCTCTTCACCATGGTGACAAGATAGGGCAAAACCGTAAAATGTGAGGACAGTCGTAAGTTCGAGGACTGGTCACAAGTGCAAGGACCAGTCAAAA
>WNWU01013639.1:10809320-10992905 GCA_012654045.1 Ptyas mucosa
GTGACAAGATTTTTGTTTTTGTTGATCCTCTTTTCCACTTACAGAGCTAGTTTACTGTTTTTGTTTGAAATTAATATTCAAAAACATTTAACCTACTGATGCCTCAATTAATGTAATTTTATTGGTATCTATTTTTATTTTGAAATTTACCAGTAGCCGCTGCATTTCCCACCCCTGGCTTATACTCGAGTCAATAAGTTTTCCCAGTTTTGGGGGGTAAAATTGGGTGCCTTGGCTTATATTCGGGTCTGCTTATACTCGAGTATATACGGTAATTTGTCAGAGTGCCAGGCTTCTACAAATTTCTCAGCATTTTTGGAGTTGGCTTAGTATAGGATACTGACAGTTTCCCAATTGAAACTATGATTAAGTCTGTCTATGTGCTGTAAAATTAAGGAATTTTCACCATTTCCTCTGACTGCTAATTTTTTTTTTTTAATTTGATTTATATGCCGCCCTTCTCCGGAGACTCAGGGCGGCTTACAATGCGCTAAGCAATAGCCTTCATACTTTTGTATATTTACAAAGTCAGCTTATTGCCCCCACAAACTGGGTCCTCAATTTACCTACCTTAGAAAGGATGGAAGGCTGAGTCAACCTTGAGCCTTGGTGAGATTCGAACCTGCAATAATTGCAGGCAGCTGATGTTAATAACAGGGCTTTAGACCACTGTACTATCCAAGGGTCTGTCTTGATAGTAGTTATTGATGCATTCTTCTTCTGTTCGTTTGACCTACATAGTGGCTATTGCAGTCATTACATTGTATATTGTAGATCACTCCCATTTTTTCTTCTGGGTCTGCTGGATTTTTTGGCTTACTTAGTTTTGGAGGACTTTAGTTGGTTTATGTGCTACACCGATTCCATGTGGTTGTAGTAGTCTGTTTACAGTTTCTGAGATGTTCTTGATATATGACTCAGCTACAAATATTATCCTTTATAAGTACAAACTTATTTCATTCTCTATAAGGTTACATGCAAGTATCTCTTCTTCCCATCCCTTATTCACACACACATAAATATAAATCATTAACATTTTAATACAAGTATCAACAAAAAGTCCATAAATCATTCTCAGAGTTCTATAGAATCATGTTTCATTTTAACCTTGGTCAAACAAACTAATTTTGTACTCCTTCATTTTGCTTCTACCAATCTTGATCTTTAATTCATTTAGATATTGTCATAGAATTTGTTCTCTCAATGTTTATTTTTCTCATTTTAAATGCTTCTTTGAGGGTTTTAGCAGATCTTGTCTGTATATCCAGTATGGAGAATTACTGAATGTAATTACTAAACTACATCCTCTTGCCTTATCCTCTGTATTTCCACTTTTTAAACTGTCAGCTTTATCTGATAATCCTATTTTTTAAAATTTTTCCTATATTTCAACAATTTCTTGCTCTTTATACAAGGTATTCTCTTTGACATCAGTCATTTCTTCTTTATCTTCTTTTGGAAATACCATTCATCTTTGCTCACAAGTTAGCTGCTAATTTCTGTCACCATTCTTCAAACTGGCTCCATATAAGCACTATGGAACTTAATTCCACCACCACAAAAAAGCTTAGAATGATTCTTCTTGGAAGATCTTCTTGGAATCAGCAGCTTTGAAGAGCAGCTTCTATGTTGTAGCATAAGTTACCAGAGTCTTTTAGCTATGGATATGTTTTTTTTAAATTGTCAAAAAAATAAAATAACCTCTGCCATTAGACATTATCTATAATTGCTCCACTCCATTGTCACTAGGAATAAGTCCATCCGCCTTGCTGCTTGTTGGCTTTTTCTTCTCTTTCCTTCTACTTTTCTCGGCTTTACTGCATTTTGCAGAGAATTGGGCTTTAGCTTTAATGTGTTCAAAGTAGGATAATTTGAACCTGATCATTTGTAACTTAAGTGAGAATTTTGGCTTGATTTGTTTGATGATATATTTTTGTCTTGGCTTCCCATGATATTCTCAGGACTTTTCTTTAGCACCAAATTTCAAAAGGGTCCATCTTTCTAGCTGGCTTTTTTAAAGTCCAACTTTGACTTCCATAAAATATTGCAAAGAATTCCATTGCTTGCACTGTGTCAAAGTGTGATGCGGTCCTTTTGAATTGGAAATATATTTTGACAAGGAAAAACAGGACAGTAAAGACCTTTAAGTTTTTTTTCTTTTATTGTTTATAGTGAAGTTCTTTACAACAAATATCTATGGAGATTCTACATCATTCAGGTTACACTTGTCCCAAAGGTGTTTTTTCTTCTTCAGCTCTTTTTCTTCTTCTTCAGAGCTGAAAAAGCTTCTTGGCTGAGAAGCAAAACATCTTTAAAGAACAACCAGAAAGTCCAGTTGCTCTTGAAAAAACACCTTTGGGACTCTTTACAAGTATTTACAACAGGTATGCACAATACAATTCTGGTGTTAATGGTATAAAATTTCCTCCTAAATCTCCAGTAATACCTCTTTCATAAAGAAAACTCCAGTCCAAATCTTCCTAATACTTCTTGGATGAAATGCTCAGGTACTTTTGGCCACTTAATATGATTGGGGACACAGACTTTGTTGATATATCTCAACAAAATTGCAAGTGAGTTGTGAATGCAAAAAAAACCCAATTAAAAAGTATTTTTACTTTTAAGTAGGAAAATATTTTATATTGTGCTTTATTCTCAGCAGCAGCATATTTGGTATGAAGGATCTTAAGAACATATTTTATTTATATTTTTTAAAGTTTCCTTTAGTTTGGCTTATTCAGACCAGCAATTTTCCTTTCTCCCAATCTTTCATAACAAATTTTGATAAAACATTTTAAAACCAACTTTTTAAATATTATATTCACTATTTTCCAATCTATGCTGAAATTATAACACTATATTTGTGCTTTCATAATTTTCAGAAAACATTTTCAGTCAACTGAAATTACCTTGATTTCTAAATTGGCCAATAGCTGAATATCTTTTTCCTAAAATAATGAAATAACTACTGCCATGAAATAACAAATACCGCCACACTATCACTGGATTCATGAAATAAAATAAATTCTGATGTCTTCCCTCTCCACAATTTATATATTTTTTTCTATAAATTTAGAACAGGGGTGGTCAACTATGGCTTCTTTATGACCCGTGGACTTCAACTCCCTGAATTCCTGAGCCAGAATGGCTGGGAGTTCAAGTCCACAAGTCATAAAACAGCTATAATTGCCCACTCCTAATGTAGAAGATAATATCTAAAGGTTTGATCAATTACAAAGATGTATTTTTTCAATTAGAAAAAATATATTGTTTTCCACATTTATTTTTCATTTGAATTAGTTGAGAATTTTTATTTTGCAATTTTACCAAGGACAGCTAATCAGACTGCTCTATCTATGTCATCTATCTATACTTCTGTTTATCATTCCTTCATTCCTTCATACATACATACATACATACATACATACATTCTTGCTTTCTTTAAGCAAGATAATTTAGCAGATGAAAACCATTAGCTGTAGAAATATATTTATAAAAATATAAAACATTTCCTGTGAACTATTTTAGAAAATAATTGGTCCTATTCAACTGTTTCACATACCATATACAGTGATGGTTTTAGCGCTTACAAGTTATCTCATGCCAAATCTCAGTTCTGTTACTGATGCTTTATTTTTGAACTCTTTGTGATTAGTAGCAATGAAAGACAATAATCTCCCAATTATCTCTCCTTTCTGCTGCTTTATACTTCCTGAAGTCTGTAGACGTATTTGACTTCCTCAACAGAAACATCTGCAATGTATTTCCTGTAATTGTGTGATTAAAATTAGTTGCCTTATTAATGTACAAATACTATATAGCTATTTACTGAAGACATATTTCTTCTCATAAAACATCAGATTACAAAACTATCCCAGGGATATACAACAAACTATAATTTCTGATACCAATTAATGTTGTTGTTAATCAGGTTAATAAAATTTAGAGGTTATAGTTATGAAACTCAATTATCCTTTTCTATTGTTTAGAACTGAAAATATCAGTCTGCTCCCTTTTCATCAAAAATGAAAAATCCATAAGCTAATTAAGTACAAATAATTAAATCTAAAGTTATATTTAGATCCCAGAAACGTCTTCAACTACTTCATATAAAAACATCTGGTAAAAACACTCTATGAATATCAGTTAAAATCCTGTTGTACGATTTTCTTAATACAATAAATACCATCACCAAAGTATAGTTCTAGTCTTCCTCTTCACCTGGTTTCCTACAGACTAAGGCTAACATCAGACTTAAAAACCTGACTATTTTATCTTTCCTCTTCCTTATACAGCAGTGAATTGGGGCAGAGCTAGTTTGAGTCTCTTCCAAATGTTTCAGCTCTCTCTGTTTAACTTACAGTTCTCAATTTTTTTGAGATCATATTTCTGAACTCTGCATGGAGTGGCCAAAATGTGTGTGTGTGTGTGTGTTTCATTGTACAGTCATCTCTTTGGTGCTTTAATTACTCCAGATTTTAGGATTTCAATCAATCAATCAATCAATCAATCAATCAATCAGAATAGAGCTGGAAGGGACCTTTAAGTTCTTCTAGTCCAGATAATAAACATAAAAACACTTTTCCTCTATCAATTAGACTTCTGAAAATTATTGAAAAAGATGTGTTTGTTTCACTAGTAGTTTCCACTTACCTTTGCTACCAGTTCGTAACTGTGAGTGCATGCATGCATGTGATGCTTCTACGCATGTGCAGAACTTTCTGTGCATGCACAGAGAATCTGCGATGACATCCGGGTGGGTAGGCGGAGCCTCCTGCCGCTGCCACTACTGGTTCGCCCAAACCGGGGCGAACCGGTAGAAACCCACCACTGGTTTGTTCATTTTTTTGTGAATTCATTCTAGACTCATTCCTTGAAGCTACAAAGCAATCAATACTGCTCAAATGCTCTACATGGCTGCCTTTCAGGCCTTTCCAAGATTTTATGGCTATTTGTACAGTATCCATAGTATTTTATTCCATATAAATGTGTTTAGAAGATTACAAGAAGCTCTTCAAGCAGTTGCAATTACATTAAAGTGTGCACTAAATTGGCAAATGTACTCATGATGCAACCATCTTTTATATTGCAAGTAGATGAAGAACATTCCCAAAATTATAAAGCATTAGCTATTATATACAAGAGACAAAAATCTATGAAAAAACTGTTGATGGACAAAAAGAAGGCCAATGTAATTTTAATAATCTGACTTTTAGAAGATCTATAAATAGGAAAGGCATGATGCTGATGAAAATATTAAGTATGTTATTTGGATCTACTTGTACCTTAGGCCTGAAATAACCATTCCTGTTTTGCTTTATTTCTAATCATTTTTTCTTTGGCAGTCATATAGTATTAAAACTTAAATGAGTGAACATGAAATGTTAATGTAATTTTAGAATGGTTTATGTACTATAGCATGTGCCATTTCATATCTATTATCTCTAGGTTCTTCTGGTTTCATAGTATTGAAACTGGTATAGCTACGCATTTTCAAAATAAAACTTTCTTATGTTGAGTTCTAGAGAAATTTAACTATCTGCAGATTGCGGCATTTAAAAAAAATATGCTTGCAGGAAATTCTTAGAAATGGATCCTTTATAGTATCCATTCTAGAAGTCTTTCCAGATTTCACATCAAATAATTTATGCTAGTTTTGCCTTGTTTGTTGATAGTTCTTAAATAATTTTGTAATCCATCCAGTAAATATTGATTATTAAGGCATGATGGGAATTAGCTTGGGAAGACTGATAAAAGCTTCTGTGATATCAAATAATAATAAAGGTGAGTTTAACAAAGCTTAAAATATTACTGAGTGGTAACACTTTGCTCATTCTTCTTCTCATATTTGAAGCTTTTATAAATAAGGTCTTTAGTTTATTTTTAAAAACTAACTACAAATCCAGTTTTGTTTTTTGCTTTTTTAGAAAGGGAAACAATGAAGCGATGCACTAAGGAGTGTTGGTCAGTATTTGTCATCATCAAATCAATATTTTCCATTCAAGGAAATCAAACAGGCAAATCCAACTATTACAACAAGAGTTATTTCAGAATTTCCCATACATTCCCAATTACTGGGTTCAAGAGTTCAAAGCACACAGAACAATAGAGAAAGGAATTACACTGAAGTAGGCTAAAGCAAGAAGAAAATAGGCAGGAGCATGTGATGTTATGATATTTTCCCTCAAAGGCTTTTAAAAGCCCTATATTAAGTATAACAGAATAGGAAAAGGTCTGATTGATACATTTCACAGCTGCCACTATGTCCTTGGGTCCATTTAAATAGCAGGAAATTAATCACATTTTATTTCTCAAAGCAGACAGACATCTGGAAGCTGTTGGTGACATCTCTGCATAGATTAATCCCCTAGAATTTGATTTTAAAATCTACTCAGGATTCTTCTATTGCTGCAAATTAACTATAGCTTATCATTAAAACTATATTGTCATATTCTGATCAACTGCTTTTAGTCACATTAATGCCATTCTTTTAGTAATATAAACAATATTGAAAGAAAAATAACTCAATATTCTCAGTACACATATATCATGTGTCTAAGTAAATATAAAACAGAGTATCATATTTCTAGGAGAAAATGTTCATTTGTTTTATTTCAAATATATTTCTCCAGAAGAGAATCTCAATTAGCTACCAATCCTTGGTTTTAATTATTTAAATTGAAATACTTCACTTCAAATGAAATCCAAGGATAACCATAAGGGGGTGTTAAAAAATGCAATTATGTAAAGTCCCAATCCCTTTTAATATAGAATAGAATTTCAGGGTTATAAGGGATCTTGGAGATCTTCTAGTCCAACCTACAGTTCAGGCAGGAAACCCTATATCATTTCAGACAAATGGTTTTCCAATCTCTTCTTAAAAACTTCCAGTATTGGAGCATTCACAACTTCTATAGGCAAGTTGTTCCACTGATAAATTGTTCTAACTGTCAGGAAGAGTAGCTGTTGGAGAATAGCTTGACTCCTTCTTCTTTGTGGCAATCCCTGAGATATTGGAACACTGCTATCATGTTACCCCTAGTCCTTCTGTTCATTAAATTAGCCTCTCTGGAGGCTGGGGACAGCAAAAAAGTCACTTCCTGTCCCACCGGGACTTGGGAAATGGGCCCTTTCAGGCATCCGGAAGGCTGTTTTCACCCTTCCCAGATGCATAGAGGATCTGGAGCCAGGTAAGAAAGAAAAACAGGCCTACTGGGCCATTGCAGACCAGGAGTGGCGGGAAGAGAGGGGTTTCTCATACATGCACAGGACAGGGTGCATAGAATTATGGGTGTGGGCACGTGCCTGCGCAAACCTCCTCTGCCCCCCCTCTCCTGGCACGCGATGGCAAAAAGGTTAGCCATCACTGTTCTAGAGTCTCAATATGTTGTTGTTTTTGCATCGTAGTGACCAAAACTGGATGCAGTATTCCAAGTGTGACCTTACTAAGGCATTATAAAGTGATATTAACACTTCACATGATCTTGATTCTATCCCTCTGTTAATGAAGCCTAGAACTGTGTTGGCTTTTTTGGCAGCTGCAACACACTGCTGGCTCATATTTAAATGATTGTCCACTAGGACTCCAAGATCCCTTTCTCAATTACTACTATTGAACTAGATACAACATATACTGTACCTGTGCATTTTGTTTTTCTTGTCTAAAGGTAGAACTTTACTTTTTTCACCATTGATTTTCATTTTATTAGATAGCAGTCGATGTTCAATTCTGTCAAGATCCTTCTGTATCTTTAGCTTATCTTCTGGAGTGTTGGCTATTCCTGCCAGCTTGGTGTCATCTGCAAACCTGATGAGTTCCACATCTATCCCCTTGTCCAAATCATTGATGAAGTTGTTGAAGAGTACTGGGCCTAAAATAGAGTCTTGGTGTACCCCCCTGTATACTTCCCTCCATGTAGATGCAGTTCCATTGAGGAATACACGTTGAGTGTGGTTGGTCAGCCAGTTATGAATCCATCTGGTGGTGATACTGTAATCCACATTTTTCTATCTTATCAAAGTAGGTTATGGTCTACTTTATCAAATGCCTTACTGAAGTTCAAATAAATTATATCCACAGCATTTCTCTGATCCACTAATTTTATCACTTTGTCAAAGAATGCAATAAGATTAGTCTGGCATGATCTGTTTTTGACAAACCCATGTTGGATTTTGGTTTTGACTTTGTTTGCCTCTAGATATTCACAGATTTGGTGCTTGATTGTCTTTTCCATTTTTCTGTTTATGTGTCTTGCACCACATATAAAAAGGAAAAGGGAGACTTGGTAGCATAGTTGTGGCTTCCATATTAATTTTTTTAATACTTTTCTGTGAACACGAATACCCTGATCTCAAAATAAGCAAATACAAATCTTGGATTTAGTAACATACCATTAAATTTTTGAAGCATAGGACTCTTAATAAAGTTAAGATAGGACAAAGTATTTATTTACAAAGTTATTGGAACAATTATATGTGACAGTATTATCAACAATGTTATCTGCATTTAAGCAATTTGCTAAGTAAAAATACCACAAGAGGTTTTGTCAATTAAAATCAAGATTTGAGCAGAATGCATAAACTCAGTCTTATGATTAAACCACAGTGCAAAGTAGCAGATTCTTATAGTGCCTAGTTTCATGTGTCTGTGATATGAATAAATACAGGAAACTATTGTGAGTCACTCTTCCAGTTTTCATGCTACGAAAGAAATCTTCAAAAATGAACAATGTATTATTTATTGAAATCCACAACTTTTCAACATAATTCAGGTTGAAGAATAATGACAAAAAATCTTTTCTTTCTGGAATAACACAACGAAGATAATTTGGGGAAGAAAAGTAATCAAAATGTAATTTCCATAAACTACTAAAAATAATCACAGTTTGTTGCATCAGTTCTTTATATATATACTGTTCAATTGTAATTATTATTGTACTCCTTACAAAGGTTTGTGGCTCTCAACATACCACGAGATGGCGCTCCTAGCATTAAAAAATAACAGTATTTTTTTTCTTTTGTTCACTTTCCTTGAAGCAAAATTATAAAAAAATGTTAAGATGGCATTTTGTACTACTCTGAAAAGTCTTCAGGCTCAGCATATATCAAGAAAACTTTTCTAAATATTCCAACTAATATTTTAGCAACGATATAAAAAACCAGCTTTCCATCAGAAAAAAATAAAATCAAAAGTATTGAACAGTGGAATCCTTACACCTATTACTATATAAATGGATACTTTAGAATCAAAATAAATAAATTAGTAGGCTAAAAAGAAATTATTCAGATATTTTTGAACTGTTCTAAATTCTTAGAGAGTTTGAGCTTTCCCTTAAGACTTAAAATGAAATTGAATGAATTATTACAAATTAAGTCACTTTCTCTTCTATCAATCACTTTTTGCATAAAAATTCAAGCTCAAACAAATGATCTACAGTTATTTTAAACTAATATACTCATTAAGAAAGATGAGAAGAAGTAGCTATAAGTATATTACAAACCATACAATCATAATTAACTGCATTAAAGCTTGCTTTACTTATAAATTCCAATTTAGAAAGTACAATAACGCATAGCAGAGCTGTTCAGAATCGAACTCCTGGAGTGACAGTGAGTTAGCCTATAGTACTGCATTCTAACCACTGTGCCACCACAGTTCTTAAAATAAAGATTACGTTTAGGATTAATAACAAATTGAATAAAAGATTAAAACCAAAAATAGAGATGATACAGTGTTACTTTTGTCCATCATAGCATGCCTACATAAGGGCCCCAAGCCAGCCAGCGAAATAAGATATTAAGACTTTTCTGAAAGACCATAAGGGTGGAAACAAATCTCAGTCAGGAGGCAAGATGTTTCAAAGCATGGGGGCCAGGACAGAAAAGGCACTTCTCCTTTACCCAAATAGCTGAAATTCTTTGGCTGAGAGGCTCCAAAAAAGGTTTCTTCTGCGAATGTAAGTGAGGCAGCCAAACTCTTTGGAGTGAGACTGTGCCTAAGATAAACTGGCGCTGTGCAATGAAGGGCTTTAGAAGAAAACTACCAACTTAATGCCGCAGTCATTCCTTAAAGCATCCTTTTCTTGGGCGTATTTTGAAAATCACAAAAAATTGGAGGAAACAGGTCAGAAAATACTACTGCAACTACAGTCTACCAGATATTATGGGACTACAATTCCAAGAATTCTCAATAAACCATGAAGAAACAAGGTGACTTACAGTATAGGGTTCTCAATGCCTTTGGATCCCAGCCAAAGATAAAATTTCCAATGACTTCTCAAACAACAGATGTAAGGTATATATTTAATTGAAGTTAATTGTGCTGTGAAACTAAACAACAAAATAATGGGATTTTATGAAAAAATACGTACTCAAGCAACTGATACCTTTCTCACTCTTCATTATTTTAATTATCTGATTTTTAAAAGCTTATAACCTATTCCTCCTGAGAACTACATTTTACAACTCCCTCACCTGATTTCTTAATTACATTCTTTTGCACAAAGTAACTCTTGTATCGTCCTATTAGTTTCATCCCTGATCTCAGAGTACCATTGAACTCAGTTATTCAGTAGAAACAATAGCACCTACAGTTATAACTTTCGTTGCTGGTTTCTAATTTCACTGAACTTGAGCCAGACCAAAACCATTTGTGAGGAAAAGTCACAGGCATACAAAGCACTACTTTTTTCCAGTTCCAATATAATGATACTTGATATAGGCAAAAAATGGAACAAGAAATCCAACTATTCAATAGGCCAAAATGTAAACTTGCAAGATTGGGATGCTCAGGGAAAGAAGGAGGCGCAGGTTTGGTCATTACTATCTCATTTGCAATTGGACACATTGTGTAAATCCAGATAAAGAGACTGGGCAGGTCAGCCGAATCACATTCACTCTAAAACATCTGTTTGCTTGGGAAGGACTTTCACTAACACAACAGACCAACTCTGGTGAGCAAAATTCAAAGTCTTGCTATTTTATTTCACATTATCAAGTGATGTTTATTCATTAGCAAATAAAGAGATGTGAAGAAACATTCATAGCATAGAAGAAATCATTTTCTGCACAAAATTTGTTAGGAGTGTCTATTATTACATATGAACTATAACTGAAGTAGATTTTAAAAGATTAAATTGATTGCAGTAATTTATCCACTATACAAAAATATACACTATATAAAAATAACATGATGTTCCTTAAAAAGTGTACATGTATGTATAATATGCATACACTCATTAAGAAAAATATTAGTTCCTTTTTAAAGACTGAGAATCTTGCTTACAATAATTTGTGAAGCTGAGTATTTTTACCTAATAACTCAGCTTTATTTCTTTACAAACAAATGTATTACTGTAAAAATATTATTGCTGATTTTAAAAAGTGGATTTCAATATCACATTTATGGTTTATACTAGTCTTTTATTTGTACAGTTGGACCCAGATTTAAAGGGGACTTCCTAAAACAGTTAGATTTAAATTTATACCAATAATATGAACCTATTTTCATTTTTTTCCTAGGAAAGCGTTATTTTTTTATTTGTTAATTATAAATCATATCACTTTAATTACCACAGGGAGGTCAGTTACAAAATAAAAACAACTTAATGATAACAAAAGCATGGTATAAAATTCTTAATCCTCAGTGAAAGGAATGGTAAAAGAATAAATGCACCTTTACTAATAGACAGAACACCTGAATTGTAGGTGCTTCTCATGGTTGCAAGGAAGATAGAAAAATGAATCAGAATATTTAAAACAATATCAGTATTGCAATCATATATCCATTTAACCTAGTAGAAAATATAACTTAACTGAAGTTTGAAATTCTGATTAATTACTTAACTGTCCTTAAAGTACCTGAAACAGCTATCTGTCTCTTTCTTAAAGACTATATAACATGCAACCTAACTCTTTTCTGGAAATGTCAGAGTTCAATTCTACAATGCCATAATTTTGAAATAAAATGAATAAACGAAAAATAATGGAACAAAAAATGTGGTTGAAAAAACTAATTATACTAACTATAGTGGAACTAAGAACCTTATTTGTACATTTATTAGGTAGATGTTGATGTCGACTTACACCTGAATTTTTGATTAGATTTACAATACATTACAATACATCTTCAAAAAAGGAGGCTTTTTTGTTACATTGGCAAGTTTGTCTATTGTAATTCAATTATCCCTTTAAAAATTTAAATGCTTTCTCATGAACAAGTTTTAAACTATTAGACTGTTCTCTATTTCTGCTTTAGCTCTTTATTTATAATTTTATTTTTTATGAGAGCAATTATATCTTATCTTTTTAAATGTTATTAGTATAGAAAGCAATTAACATCCTGGAAAAACATATGTAGAAATCTACTAGCATAATTTTAATTTCACATTAATCTCACACTGACCTCTGCTACAAATTGCACCAGATTTCTAATTAATGAATATTGAACTTAAATATCATGGGGTTGGAACATCTCTCTGGATTTCCTTTGAAAATGTTTCCCTACCCAATTTTTAAAATTCCAACTTATTCAGAAAATAGAAAGGTCTCTTATAAGAATGTACAAAAAAGATATAACTATACAAATTACAGACTCTGTCTAAGGTCTGTTCAGTTCTTGAACAATTCTGTCAGGTAAAGAACAGTGTTTAAAAGTTCAACCAAACTAATTAAATACTCATGATTTAAATTTCACAAATTGTCTTAATATCTTAAATTAGCACTATTGTCTTAGATTAACAATAATGTACCTAATGAATTATGATTTTTCTGGCCTTATTCTATTCTGTGGGATTCTAGTCTTTTTTAGGGAGTATCTGCTTCAACAGTTTGGTAAAAAGAATTTCATTTCTCATTCCTAAAGGATATTTATATTTATACATATATATCATGGACAGCTTCTCAAGATACTATATATAATATAAAAAGTTGCTTTGTTTTTATTACCAGAAATTACTTTGAAGAGGGAAGAAAACATGCATTCAGCAGTGAGCTTGTCTTTCATATTACTTGCCGTTTCATCCAATTTTGCAATAGCAATCAGAAAGGAAAAGCAAATACCCCAGACCCTCTCCAGAGGTATGATGATTTCATTCTGTTTCTAAGCTTCCAAAAATTATAAAATAAATTTTATCTCATTTTTCTGAAAACTGTTTTGTAAATAATATTGGGTTAAAATGCAATGCTATGCTACTCTACATTTAATTTTTTTTAAGTACTAATATAATTCTACCTCTTTTTGTACACATGGGTGTATTTTAGTGCACATGCCCTTAAAGAAATGAACTATGAATCTAAGGTACAGTAATTTACATTTGTTTTAATATACAAAATCTGTGGTAAGTAAAGAAATTATTTAACACATTTCAACATGTTATATAAAATATATTGAGGACAGTTAAATAGATAACAACTCCATATAAACAGTGAATCTGTTATTCTTCTAGGATGGGGAGATGATATCACTTGGGTACAAACATACGAAGAAGGCCTCTATCAGGCAAAACAAAGGTAAAAATAATTTTAAACCTTTCAGGAAAAAATTGATTTTTTAAATTTTTGTTTCTCTTCTTATGAACGGAGCACTTGCTGTAACTTGTAAGTAAGTTTTAGTTTATTACTTACAGATGTTGTATTATTCATTGTATTTATCTCATATGATAAGGAAAGCATATTTCCTAATACTTATTTTCTTTTTGAAAAAGTAATAAGCCACTGATGGTTATTCACCATTTGGAAGATTGTCAATATTGTCAAGGTAAGTCAAACCAATTTGATTTAAAGTGAAGATCTGGGGAATGCATCTACATACATATATCACTCAACTGAATTCTTCTATTGTAGTATATTTAAGACTCTGAAATCTCAGTCTGTAAGTCACCTTGCTCTATGATAAAAGAAAAATAGTTTGAAGAAATTGCAAGTTTCTTATTAGAACCTTATTTTTGAGAATTGAATATTTTAGAATATTTCAGATATTACTGCTAAAGGAGAGAATGCAAGTGAAGACTTTGCTATAGGCTGGTGCTTTATTTTGTAGTGTACCAGCTTTATATTTATTTATTTCTTATTAAAATGATATGTTTAAAAACTCAGTTGGGGCAGTGAACATGGTAAGCATCAGGGGATATGTCAAACATATTATTAATTACTATCAGCACCATTTTACCAATCACTGAATTAAAAGAATTAATGTCACAAAATATGTCTTTCAGATATACATTGGTGTAAGTACTCATTTTCAAAATTAAATTATTTTAAGCAGAATCTTTTTACATTTATGAAGAAATAATCCCTATTACACATAATCCTGGTCAATGTAAATAAAGATACATCAGCCCAAATAATTCATAAAGCAAAATCTATGAAATGCCTCTTCTAATACATATTTACCATGTACTATCAAAGCTAAAGAATGTGCAAGGTAGATTACATTAACAAACATGAAGTTATCTTAAATACTGACAAAATACATTCTATATGATTCTGTTTTTCTCATGTAACCAAAGACAAGGAGGTATACAGTGGCATAACATTGATCTCTGAAGAATTCACTGAGAATAATGCCCCTTTGTCAACCTCTATTTCAACATTAATATAAAAAGAAATCCTTCAAGGGGACCGATTTAATTAAACTGTAGGTAGTCTCTCTCATCTCGTCATTGATGCTAAGCAATATGACTACTCCTGGCAAAGAAGATACCTATGGGTTTCTGTCTGTGAGTCTCAAAGTCCTTGCAACAACAGTCTCTCACTTGAACAACTTCCAGTTCAATGGACTGCAAAGCATTGATATAACATGCCAATATCAGTGTAGAAAATATCATCTCTAACAAAATTAAAAAGTTTTTTAAAACCTTGCATCTTATTTCTCTTTAAGATAACAATTGTGTTTCATTTTTTGCAGCATTAAAGAAGGTCTTTGCAGAAAATCAAGAAATACAGGAGATGTGTCAGAATGATTTCATCATGCTCAACCTCATGGTACAAAATTTAGATATACTGTGTTTTGCCCAAAATAAGACCCTGTCTTATATTTTTTTGAATCTCAGAATTTATTTATTTATTATTTATTAATTCAATTTGTATGCCGCCCCTCTCCAAAGACTCAGGGCGGCTCACAATGCATTTAAAATCATTATAAAAAAACATTTAAGAATTAAAAACATTAAAAACATTAAAACTCATTCACACCATTCGTGGCCGGATCTCGCCGGATCGCAAGAGCGAAATCAACGGCCCCAGGTCTTTAGGAAAAGCCAGGTCTTTACTGCTTTTCGGAAGGCCAATAGGGTGGGGATGGCCCTTAGGAGGTAACTGGTTCCAGAGAACTGGAGCAGCCACAGAGAAGGCCCTCTCCTGCGGGCCCGCCAGCTGGCATTATTTACCTGATGGGACCTGGAGGAGACCAACTCTGTGGGATCTTACCGGTCATTGGGAGTTATGCAGTAGAAGGCGGTTTCAAAGAATAAGCACTTGGCCTTATTTTTGGGGAGATCTTATTATTTTGGGGTGTGTGGAGGAAACCAGAGTAAATGGCGGAGACTGGCTGCACACGTGTTTAAATATTTTCGGGGAGGGCTTATTTTCAGGGGGCGGCTTATTTTAGGGCCTGCACTCAAAAGCCCAGTTGGGCTTATTATCAGGGGATGTCTTATTTTCAGGAAAACAGGGTAGATATAAATTAATATCTGAAAGTAATGAGGTAAAGATATGGGTGGTCTTTAGTGAGTTTTTAAGACAATTTAATAACTATGCCAATTTAAATATTTTCTTTTGGTAGCATGAAACAACTGATAAGAACTTATCACCTGATGGACAGTATGTACCTCGAATCATGTTTGTAGGTATGTATCAGACATAATCATAACTATAGCCATAACCTAGTGCTTCACCTCTATAAAATACAGCTTTTATTGGTTACTGGGGCCAGAAAATGTTTCTTTTCTGAAAAATGCTACTTGCCTCTCCACAGCAGCTGAACTACAAAATGGCATTTCAGTCTACTAATATTTCTTTATAAGGATGATAGATAGTTGAAAGAAATCAGTCCATTCTATGGAAGAGTGCATGTAGAATCATGGAATAATGACGGATATTCCTGTTCAGCTTTCCCTGACTTGATGCCATTCAAATGTGCTAGGACTGCAGTTCTCAGAATATTAAGCCTGCATGGCCCTTACTCTATTGGTTTGCACTTCTAAAATTTTATTTTTGAGTAGCATTCTAAGTGCTACTTGGAATGCTATTTTTGAGTAGCATTCCAAGTGAGATTAAATCCATCATTGATCAAAGCCTTAGTCTTCCCCAGATAATGAACATTTCCAGCCTGCTTTATTTCAGTCTTGTATAAGTTTCCATAGGAATGAAGGAATTATCATTGTCACTTGATAGTGCACTTTAAGTATAGTGGCTGATTCTTTTACATTCTTCATTTGAAATGCATGAATATTATTAAATTAGTGAAAAGCATCTCCTTGAAATCTGATAGTGCTATGTATTAGTATGACTTAAGAGTAAAATTGAAATCAATTTTATTGCTTTTCCAGATCCTTCTCTCACAGTAAGGGCTGATATCATTGGAAGATACACAAATCGATTGTATACTTATGAACCTCAAGACCTATCTGTGTGTAAGTTTTTCCTCAATGGGTTGCATTCATAATACAAATATTCAGAGGACTGTTTCACCCAAAGTATACTAATTGCATGGAGAATACATTAGGTAGCACTGCTAGGCTTGCGAAGATACATATAAAAAGTTAAATTCAATATCATATCAAAATAATGAAAAAGCCTTGTAAACTAGATATTTTGGATTTTGGATTTCATTTCCATTAGTCCCCAAAAAACAGAGACTGGGAATATGGCAGAGCCAGCACAGTACTTTTATCAGGTGTTATTGTTAGATACAATTACTTTGGTTTTGAATGTTATTTATTAATGATGTTTTTATGTATTATCTTTTTTTCTTGTTTTTAAATTTTTACATTATTCTTTTTTCTTGTTTTTGTATTTGCTTTAATTGTTTGCAAGCTGTCCAGAATCATATATGTGGGATGGGTGTCTATATCTGCATAAGAAGACACAAAGATGGTACATGCTACCATCAGAGGGTATTAGCACCATGCAAAGTAATAGTGTTCAAGAATACAATTTCTTGCTTTTAAAATTAAGGACAGACTTGGCCAGATCTCCCATTCTCTGCAGTGACCTTTGTGCAGTTTGTGGAAACAGATAAAAGTGGAGGCAGAACAAACTGGCTCTGTTGAGTGCAAGGAGAGTTTTTTTACATGTATTTGTACTTAATTGGGTTGGGCTCATAGATTTTTGCAGTTTGTTTGTTTTTTTGCTTTACCTCTGCAAAGAAAATACAGCTGGTATCCAACAGTCATAAAAACTAGGCAGGAAAAGATACCGTATTTTCCAGCGTATAAGACGACTTTTTAATACATGAAAATCTTCTCAAAAGTCAGGGGTCGTCTTATAAGCCAGGTGTCCTTCTCCTGTAATCAGGCGGACCAGCCTGAAAGGCTCTGACGAGCCTTAAATGGCTCTGGCGATCCCAGCTGAGTTGCCTGCTAATCAGGCGACTCGGCTTGGATTGTCAGAGTAAAAGGAAAAAAGTTTTTCCCTTTGAAATGGCTCTGGCGATCCAGATTTTTGCGGTAGCAAAAATCCTCCCCCCCACTTCCAGCTTGCTTATCTTAGCTGCTAGTCGCAATGCTTGCCTTGCTTCGCTTGCCTGCAATCCATTGTAACCAAGCAGGCAGGGAGTTGTGGACTTCAACTCCCAGAATTCCTCAGCCAGCAAAGTGGCTGAGGAATTCTGGGAGTTGAAGTCTACAAGTCTTAAAGTTGCCAAGCTTGGAGAACCCTGTTCTATTGGGTAAGTTTTTTTCCCCTTTGGGAGCTTTAGGAAGTTTTAAATTTAGCTTTCATATAAAAATAAAATAAAATAAAATAATATTTGTGCAGGTTTCTGAGATTTAGTGTGTTTCTGTAGTGTTTCACTCTAACTACACAAACACACAAAATCTCACAACGCTGTAGGTGGAATTTTGTGTGTGTAAAGTGTGAAAGTTGTTTTTTTGGGCTTTTTGTGGCTGTGTGAGGTTCCTGCTTGTTGCAGGGGCCATTTTGGGTCTAGCACAGCTGCTTTTACATTGTGGGTGAGCCAGTTGTGTTGTGTTGTGTTGTGTTGTGTGTGTGTAAAGTGTGAAAGTTGTTTTTTTGGGCTTTTTGTGGTTGTGTGAGGTTCTTGCCTGTTGCAGGGGCCAATTTGGGTCTAGCACAGCTGCTTTTACATTGTGGATGAGCCAGTTGATGTTTTTAAATTTTTATTTGGTGTGCGTTGGAAGAGGGGCAGTCCTATACGGCGAGTATAGCCCAAACCCTATATTTTAACAGGAAATGTTGGGTGTCGTCTTATACTCCCAGTCGTCTTATACGCCGGAAAATATGGTAACTAAAACTGGTTAGAAGGCAAGATTTCAATTAGTCACTCATAAGATTCTTACATCAGCAAAGACTAATAAAAAGTAGATTAGACAGAAAGCATCCATATGTTTTACAATCACCTGCTCATTTGTTTTGTTGCTATAATCCAACACAAATTTAAGAAGGACTAATACTCATTTACTTCAATTTGTACTCTATTGGGTATTTTATTTGTAACATTTAATATCGTTCTTTTCATATTTTTAAAGTTTAAAATTTAAAATTAACCAACATGTATTACCATTCACTTTAACTTAAAGAACCATTAGCAATAATTTCTTCTGATTGGATTGATCATTTTGCTTACCCATAATGTTTCTCATAATTATGGGAACATCAAAATGTGGTCTTCATGATCTGATCAAGTAACATGCTGGAATTTCCTGAAATGTTCCATGCTTCCTCTAGAACAGTGATGGTGAACCTTTTTGGCGTTGCGTGCCAAAAGTCCAAGCGTGTGAGCCCTCGCGCGCTCTCGCATGCCAGTACCCATAATGCAATGGGTGCCCCCCTTTGCACATGCGCACATAACCCCCCCCAGGCTCCTAATGTGCATGCACCTCACACTGCACATGTGCACATGCAATCCCCACTGCACATGTGTGCGCCTGCCACGCATGCGCCCCCACTTTTTCCAAGAGGGCCAGCGCACCACTTACCGGAGGACAACCAGTTACCCAGGGGAGACAGGTGTTCCCAAGCCAGCAGCAACGCTCTCGGCCTGCCTGCCAATTTGCCAGCGCCCCATTCACCCATCCCAGCAAAGGCCTTTTGCCCACGCTGCTCCCTCAGTCAGAACGGGGTGCAGGGAAACACGCGAGGAGGCCGCAGTTGCTGCCAGCCGGGCCCGCCCACCTTCTCTGGATGGCCGGCAGCTGAGGCTTGCAATGAATGGCGCAAGCAGGACTGCAGCTCCGCCTCCAGGCTGTAAATGTGCCTTGCGGGAACGTGAGAGTCAAATCCTCCTGCCTGCCTTACGGCAGGCCTTTCCAAGGCAGGGCTGGGCTCTCCAACCTTGGCAACTTGGAGAACTCTGGGAATTCTCAAAGTCCACAAATCTTAGGGTTGCAAGGTTGGAGAGCCCTGTTCCAAAGGGCGCCTGCAACCCACAACTGAAGCAGCTGGAGTTGTGGCTATGCCGGCTGTCCCCCCCACTCCATTTGGCTCCTTTCCCCCCAGCCAGCCGCCGCCTGAAATGCAATGCACTTATCCCACAGCTTGCATAAACCGCTCCCACCCCTTTCAAAATAGCTTCTCTTGGGTGCTCAGGGCCGGCAAGAAGAAGGCGGGGGGGAGGCAGGTGCACCGGCAGAGACGGGCTTTGGCTCCTCATTCTGCTGCAACCCTGAATCCTTGCTTGGGCTCCTCCCTGCTGGGTGCTGGGCTTCCTGAGAAGGCCCCTGTGCCTTTGCTGCCTCAGAAAGAGGAAAGAGAAAATGAGTCTGTGGAGAAGGAATAGAAGGACAGGCGACTCTGGAATGTGCATTTCCAGGGAAGAAAGGATTTTCAGGTGGCAGCGCGGGTTGGGACCAGCCGCTGCCTGAAATGTAATACACTTATCCCGCGACTTGCATAAACCACTCCTGCCCCTTTCAAAATAGCCACCCGACACTTCCCTCAGGTGCTCAGGCCCAGCAAGCAGCTCTTCTTCTGAGAAGCATGGGGGGTGGGAGAGGCAGGCATGCCGGTAGAGACAGGCTTTGGTTCCTCGTTCTTTGGCTTCCTTATTCTTTCCAAGGCGGTTTATGCAAGCCGTGGGATAAGTGCATTGCATTTCAGGTGGCGGCTGGTCCCAGCCCCAACTGCCACCTGAAAATTCTGTATCAGATCAATTGTTTAGTTTATTAGCTTCTCCAGATTTTTTCATTCAATCTCCGGCTGCTGAAACCTCCACAAAGGTCCCTCTGAGCGGCCCTCACAAACTCCCCCACCCTCACTCTGCCCCATGCCAGCGAGGTCAGGAGCCACGGTTGCTCAAGGCCCGAGCCCCCCAACCAGCACCCGCAGTCGGGTTGCCTCTCCCCACGTGTTGCTGTGGGTTTCCCCATGGAGAGGGCTGACTCCCTCAGTCGGAGGCCAAGAGCGGGTCCTCCAAGCAGAGAGCAAGTGCTGGGCCAGCCGCAGATGCCACCCCTTTGCTCTCTGCTCACCAGGCCAGGGGAGAGTACAGCGTGGCCGCTCCCTTGCTAGGTCCCTCGGAACACAGCGAGGAGGAAACCCGAGATCCGCTGACAGTGCGGACAATTCCCAATTGTGGAGATTGCAGGCACTGATAGCGGGAGGGGGCGGCCGGGGGGAAGGGAGCCGAATGGGGGGGGGGACGGGACGGCCGGGACAGACACAACTCCAGCTGCTTCAGTCGTGGGTTGCAGGTGCCCTTTGGAACAGGGCTCTCCAACCTTGGCAATCTTAAGATTTGTGGACTTTGAGAACTCCCAGAATTCTCCAAGTTGCCAAGGTCGGAGAGCCCAGCCCTGCCTTGGAAAGGCCCGTCGTAAGGCAGGCAGGAGGGTTCGACTCTCACAAGCCTCCGTTCCCGCAAGGTGCATTTACAGCCTGGGGGAGGAGCTGCAGTCCTGCTTGCGCCATTCATTGCAAGTATCAGCCACCCACCAACCGGAGAAGGCGGGTAGGCCCGGCTGGCAGCAACTGTGGCCTCCTCACGTGTTTCCCGCACCCCCTTCTGACTGGGGGAGCACCGTGGGCAAAAGGCTGCTGGTCCACCAGTGGTCCGGACCGCCTGGGACCGTGCAAGTAGCTCGCGCGGGCAGGGAGGGAGGGAATCTCTGGCTTACCTTGCTCTGCTCCCTTAGGAAGTGACTCCCAGGATTCCCTCTCTTACGTCTTTTGGCACGCACACCAATTGCTGGTCTTTGTGTGCACATGCGCGCCAGAAATCAGACCAGCTGGCTGGTGCGCATGAGCACTCTTGAAACAGGAAGATTGTTTTCCTGGAGTGCGCATGTGCAATGGGCGGCTGCTCTTCCAATTTCCAGCACACCCGTGCACATGAAAACCAGATTACCACTGTACGGGAACCCAGAAGAACAACTGGCGATGGCTCCGTGTGCCCGGAGAAATGGCTCTGCATGCCACTTCCGGCACGCATGCCATAGTTTCACCAACACGGCTCTAGAACAATCGGATCTAGTTTTATAACAGACAGTTCAGCATTTTCTAGAAGCAAATCTCCTGGAACAAAAATATTCCTGAGAAATGATGAATCATTCAAGAAATAGGATTGGACTACACATCACAGACTATTTCCTGTTTTAATAGATTCAGTTCTAGAAATGATGAACTATCAATGAAATATCAGATTGGCATCTTTGGGAAATAAAATATAACTGTGCAAGGACCATCATTCTGTAAACATTAGTTTAACTCAGAAGTCTGAATCTTCCTAATAATTATACAACTTTAGAGCATAGTCATTTCTGGAAACACTATATAGTACCCCTTAAGCTTCATTTTAAAATAAATATAAATGTCTAAAATATTATAAATCTCATAGGTTTGGAGTACATTTAATTTTTTAAAAATGTTCTAGGATATGAAGCATTTTTAAATTTGTGTGTATGCAGCCCTGTGTGAAATTAGAGAAATAGTCCTGATCCAAAGACATGTTTAAATGGATCAATTAGAAAGTTGGTGAACTGAGGAAAATCAAATCTAGATCTAGACAATTATCTCAAAGTGGGTAAGACCCAATCTTCTATAGAATTAAATTTATCATGTTCAATTAACCATGTTGTATGGTTATAGAAACCAAGATAACTGTTTTGCCTACCTAGTTCTCAAAGCTGGGGAAAAAGAAGAGTTAAAGAGCAAGATTCTCAATACACAACTCACCCCCAGAATCAAATTTACTTCGCCTACAGGGCCAAAGGAGTCCCTTTTCTTGTTTACCCAGACCCTAAGAGGACAGTAGTGATTTAATAAATCACTTTCATGGAAGTGTAAATTTAATAAATCTCTTCCATGGAAAATAGGTACTTCCTGGGGAGGCTCCATAAATGGTGATTTTTGACTAGTTAGTAAGATTGTATGCTGCTAGAACCACCAATACAGTAATTTTACTGAGTCATTGACTGACTAGATTTAAGCATGTTGGTTTACGGGACCCAGGGGTGGGTTCTACTTACCTTTACTATCGGTTCAGAACATGGCCGCGCACACTTCTGTGCATTCGCAGATTGTCATTTATGACATCAGGGTGGGTGGGCGGAACCTCCTGCCGATTTTACTACCGGTTCTATAGAACTGGACAGATTTGGGAGCAACCCACTACTGACGGGACCTGCCCTACCATAACTAGAGTTAGGTAGCTAGGTAGGCAATTAGGTAATTTTAGTGGCAAATGCCAAAATGGGGAAGCAATAGGCAGAAAATGAACAAAAAACTAAAATACAAAGCTAGAAATTAAAACCAAACATTTGGTAAGTGATGTATTTTGATTGCCTTTCTAAATGAAAAGACACAGGAGGCAAGCACACCTCTTAGGGATTGCATCCTTAATCTAGGACCAATCACTGGAAACTCTGCCCAGGAAGAAATTGGCATCCCAATACATATATTTCAATTTAGGAATTGTATGATCCCCAGAGTTTGAAATTTTTAGCCTAACTGCCAACTTTTAAGCTCCATTTGTTTGGATAAGCTGTTCCTGCAATCAAAGCTATCCATTAGGGGTGGCAATGCTCTCGTTTTATCTCATTTGCTGTCTTCAGATGTAACAGAAGGTGCAATTGCCTGTGAATTGATTCACATATATGGTATTGAAAGCCATAGGCAGGCGTGAAATCCAGCAGGTTTTGACAGATTCTGGAGAACCGGTAGTGGAAATTTTGAGTAGTTCAGACAACCAGCAAATACCACTTCTGGCTGGCCTCAGAGTGTGGTGGGAATGGAGATTTTGCAATATCCTTTCCCCAGGAGTGAGGAGGGAATGGGGATTTTGCAGTATCCTTCCCCTGCCACGCCCACCAAGCCAGGCACACAGAACCGGTAGTAAAAACAACTTGGATTTCACCACTGGCCACAGGTATCTTATCCTTTAGTTGCAGAGTTGGCTACCTTGGCTGTCCTACTCTGGGATAGTATTGGATGTCATACAAAAAAAAAAAGTTATAACAGCTGTTTATTTTCATAGTGATGGTGAAATTTCATAATTATTTGAATTTTCTGTCATCTTTCTTCATTATACTGTGTCTTTTTCCCGTAGCATGTCATCTTTTAATTTTTAAAATATAATTTATAAATGTTTTATAAATTAAATACCTGAAAAATTAAAGGCGTTGGATACATCACGTTTTTCTGATTCTGCCCGTTTCTTGAATTGCAATGCTTCCAAATCACTTTGCTGTCTTCTTTTTTCAGTAATTGAGAATATGAAGAAAGCATTGCGTCTTATTCAGACTGAATTGTAAATGAGTGCTGAATTGATGATCACAACAACAGAAAAAAGAAATGTGGACCAAGAAAAATCATTTACAAAAGTTGTTCAGTTCTATTGTCCCTCTTGGAATGTCATCTACTAATGTTGCAAGCTCATTTCACAACTGCTGAAAAAAATTACTAGTGGCTGTAATAATAGAAGAATTCAGTGACAAGGAAGATTTGATGTTCATCAGGATTCTTCTCTCCTTGGGATTTTATACAGCAGTGAAGAAGAAATACCCCAGAATATTTTCCTATGCTACTGAAGAATCTGTTTTATGAAGGAAATGTGTTGTATTGTCTTTCTAAATATATGCATCAGTTTATACTGCATTAATGAAGGCCATTACAAACCTCAGAAAACAAATTCTTTTTGTATATACTGTTACTAGAGATAGAGATACTTCTGTTTCATATATCTTCTGAATTCACAGTCCCCTGATACTTTCAATTTATAGAAGTCCAAATGAAAAAGTAGTTCCTTGTGAGTCAATATGATATAGCAATTAGGGGGTTGAATTGAGACTAAAAAAACCTGGGAGCAAATCCCCATTTAACCATAGAGTTTATTGAATGACTAAGGCTAGACTTGGGCTATATTGCTCAGCTCTATTTACGTCACTAGGACCTTGTGAGGATGATGTGAGGAGTGATCACATTTGTGATGCCTTAGCTTCCTTAAGGAAATATGTCTGTGTAGAACAGCAGTGTTGTTGGTTGGAACTCTCAGCTGTGTACTGCTGTGTAGAAAAATGCTTATAGGATAAAAAGAAAAATCGTCATTTGCTAGAATACAAGAACAAATTCATTCTTCAGAAATGAATCTCATCAGATTTCATGGGAAGGACTCATTAATAAGTGACTTACATTTAAAGTTTTGAAAATGTTGCAAATAACTGAATGAGCTGTACAAAATACTTGCAGTGTTTTGTAGTTTCAAAAAAGAAATTAAAAAAAACCCCTGCAGTCAATTTCTTTGTGTGCTTTTTTTGTATCTCATATTTTCAAATTCTGTACAGGGCTCTTTCAATATATGAATACAATATTACAAATGGCAGATGCACAATAGCAAAGAGATATTTCCAGCCTTCTGTTCCCAGCCATGGAAATAACTTTTGTATCCCAGAAACTGTCATCAAGAGGTACACTATTTCTGTTGCTGGTAATAATATATGGCTATTCCTATCAGTCATGATTGAGACTTACATATGGGCCTGAAACTGCATCGGTCACCATGTAGGTTGGATGGCTTTGGCAGGACTGGGTTAGGGGAATTTTGACATCCCCCCCCCCCCGAGTTTCTTGGCAGCTTTAACATCTCTATTAAAGTTACCAGAATTTCTGTTCAGTATGCTCACCAGGAAAATATAGTTCCAACATTTCTGGAAGTATCACATTGAGGAAAGTTAATGACATTAAGGTTCTGCAGTCCCACCTCACCACCACTGAGTGGCATCAAATGCACATCAAGTGTTTTTCAAACTAAGATTATTGCAAGAAAAGATGTTATATGTAATGCTTTTTTTCTAGGCACAAGCAACAAAATGATTGGATTTATTCAACCATTTCTCTTGCCTCCAGCTTATTTATACTATTCTATTATTATGCTAGCTATGTTGTTATTCATTGTTTTAACTTTCCCCCCTCAGTTATCAGTATTTGAATCCTCTTGAAGCAAATCAATCAATCAGAATAAAGCTGGAAGTGACATTGGAGTCTTCTAGTCCAACCCCTTGGTCAAGCAGATGACCTTATACAATTTCAGACAGGTGGCTGTCCAGTCTTTTCTTGAAAACCCCCAGTGGAGAAGGATCTACAACTTCTGAAGGAAGCTGTTCAGCTGACTAGTTGTCCTCACTGTTAGGAAGTTTCTCCTTAATTCCAGGTTGCTTCTCTCCTTCATTAGTTTCCATCCAATCTTTCTTTTCTTGCTTTTGGATGCTTTGGAAAATAAATTGATCCCTTCTTCTTTGTGGCAGCCCCTCAAATACTGGAATACTGCTATCAGGTCACCCCAATCCTTCTTTTCTCTAGACTAGCCATACCCAATTCCTGCAACTGTTCTTCATATGTTTTTGTCTCCTGGCCCTTAATCATCTTAGTTGCTCTTCTTTGCACTTTTTCCAAAGTCTCAACATTTTTTTTTAATGAGGCAACCAAAACTGTTTGCAATATTCTAGTGTGGTCTTACTAAGGATTTATAAAGCAATATTAATACTTCACGTAATTTTGATTCTATGTCTCTGTTATACAACCAAGAATTGTATTAGGTGTTTTTGACTGCTAACACACACTGCTGGCTGATTGTGATTGTCCATCAGGACCCCAAGGTCAGTGGTGGGATTCAGCCAGTTCACAACACTTTGGGAGAACCAGTTTTTAACTTTCTGAGCAGTTTGGCAAACTAGTTGTTGAAGAAATCATTAGGGCAGAGAACTGGTTATTAAATTACTTGAATCCCATCACTGCCCAAGGTCCTTCTCATGGTTACTGTTTTTGAGCCAAGTTTCACCTAATCTGTACTTACACCTTTGGTTTTTCATGCCTAGGTGTAAAGCCTTGCTTTTCTCTACCTTAAATTTCATGTTATTGAAATTATGTTACTACTTTCAGAGACCATTGTTCAAGTCTGACAAGGTCTTTTAGGATCCTGAGCTTGTCTTCTGGGGTATTGGCTATTCCTGCCAGCTTAGTGTCATCTGCAAATTTCATGAATTTCCCTTCTATTCCCTCATCTAAATCATTTATGAAGATATTGAAGAGTACCATGCCTAAGATGGAACCTTGTGGTACCCCACTTCTTCCTTCCTTTCATGTAAGGACTACTCGTTGAGTACAGTTTGTCAGCCAGTTACGAATTCATCTGGTGGTGATGCTGTCTATCCCACATTTTTCTTGTTTACTAGGAAGTGGGTTGTGGTCTACTTTGTTGAATGTCTTGCTGAAGTCTAAGTATACTATGTCCATAGCATTTTACTGGTCTACTAATTTAGATACTTTGTCAAAGAATTAAATAAAATTGGTTGGCATGATTTGCTTTTAACAAACAGATCATGTTGACTACTAGTTATAGCTTCATTTGTTTCAAGATATTCACAGATCTATTTTTGATTATTTTTCCAGTATCTTACCAGGTATTGATGTTAGGCTGACTGGTCTGTAGTTTCCTGGGTCTGTTTAACGCCCCCCCCCTTTTTTTTTTGGAAGATGGGAACCACATCAGCTTTTTTCCAATTTTCCAATCAGTTCCCTGATGATGATCCAGGATTTTTTAAAGCTATGGTACAATGGTTCTGAGATAAAATCTGCCAGCTCCTTCAGAACTCTGGGATATAATCCATCAGGTTTCAGTGATTTATATTCATCAAGATCAGACAGGTGCTCTCTTACCATTTTCTTGCTTATTTTAATTTTTATTTCTAGTCTGTCTTTTACAGTTATGTTTTAGTAGGTTGGGCTAATTTTGCATGAAGACAGATGCAAGGAATGTCTTAAGCAGCTCTGTTTTCTCTGTACTACTTGTTACTTCCTTGCCATCATTTCTCTTTAGTGGACTGGCTGTTCCCTTGACCTTTTTCTTGTTATTTATATATTGAAAGAAACTTTTTAAAAATTATCTTTGACTTTTGTTGCAAGTCTTTGTTCATTCTGAGCCTTTGCTTTCCTGACTTTCTTTTTGAAGATTCAGGCTATTTGTTGATATTCTGCCTTAGTTATATTTTTCATTTATTGTACTTATCATTTTTGTTATTCAGTTTATCAGAGATCTTTGTGCATCCTTGTTGATTTCTTCTTCTGGATTTCTTGCTTTTTTCAGTGGTATTGTGTTGAACTGGACTTTTACATGTAAAGAAATGTAGGGAAGAGCTGCTCAATTTTGTACTTGAAGGTTAATGCTAAATAAACATAAAGAAGATGCAAGGAAGGGATGAGACCTGAGATGAAAAATGAAATAGTAGCTTACTGTTATTTTAGTGCTAGCCATGAGATAGTAAACTCCATTGTTCTTAAGGGAAGATGCTGGATTAACTCTTTTCAACACTTAGCAGTGGTGTTCCCCACTGTACTTTCAGCTTCCACAATCACTCTTTTCTTATGGTAAAACTGATCCTGGAAATAGAAGTAATAAAAAGAACTAGAGTTGCAATGTCAAAATAAATTGTAATTAATAGGTTATTCATGTATAAGCCTGTGTCTATGAATATTCTGTGTTTGTGCAAGAAAGACAGACAGAGGCTACTTTTAGGCCTTAATATTTCTATTCGTCAAATCCATCCTGAAATACAGGTAGTCTTTGTTCAGCAACAGCCTCATTCAGTGATCATTTAAAGTTAGCATGGTGCTAAAAAAATAACTTTACAACCAATCCCACATTTATAATCTTCTCAGTAACCCTAAGTCACTTGTTTGCTATGACAGTCAGTACACATTGACGTGTCCCTGACCTATTATTTTTCTTTTTTCCCTCTTGAAGTGTAGAGATATTAGAAAGTAAGGGATTACAAGGGAGTAAGTAGGCACACAATTGAGAGTACACCAGGCTGTTTGTATAGCATGTTTACAGTTACACTTCGCCGAGGAGCCCATTCTTCAGTTCGTCATCCCAGCCATCGTCCAAGCCAATGCAAGCGATGTAACCATAACAGTGGTGCTCTTACAAAAGAACCCCCAAGGTCAACTCCTACCCTGCACCTATGTGTCCAAAAAACTCACCTACACCAAAAGATGGTGGGCAATATGGGAAAAGAAAGCTTACGCAGTCCGCTGGGTTGTCCTTTCCTGGAGATACTTCTTAGAGGAGAGTAAAGTGCCTTTCGAAATCTGCACAAATCTTTAGGGTCTGCACACAAACCCTAAAGACCCCCTGAAAGCTCTCCCCAAACAAGTCCACTTGGCACAGTATTTTAAGCAGTTCAACTTTGAGCTAAAATACATCCCAAAGGGGAAGAACTTTCTCGAAATTGTTGAGAAAACCACAATTCAATAGTTGGAGGGAGGAAGTCATCTACATGATCTGCCCTCCCAACAGGTGGCTCAAGTCACCACTAGGGGTCAGACCAGACACCAGAATGACCCTAGGGTGGATCAAATGACAGTGGCACTAAAGGCTGCACTCCCGGCTGACCAGTGGTTTGAAGACAACAGGACATCCTGACCCTAAGAGGGGCTAGCTTGGAAAGGATCCAAGTTATATGATCCTGCCAGTCTGAGGCTCCAGGTCCTACAGTGCAGCCATTACTCCTGATTGGCCAGTCATTTCGGATTCCTAAAAACCCTCCACTTAGCCAGGAGGCAATTCTGGTGGCCCAAGATGAAAGTCGATGTGGAAGATTATGTAAAAAGTTGTGCTACATGTGCAACTATGAAAATGAGGCCAGGAAAAACCCCTGGACTTCTCCAGCAAGTGGCCAACCCCTGTCAGCCCTGGGGGAAAATCTCTATGGTCTTTATAGCCGAACTTCCAAAGAGTGGAGGAAATACTGTCATTTGGACTGTGATTAACTTATTCTCTAAGCAAGCCCCATTTCCCCACATGCCCAGGATTGCCCTTGGCCAGGAAGCTAGTCAAAATGTTTATTAAGCAAATATACCAGCTACAGAGTGCCCCTCAGGGTCATCTTGGATAGAGGCGTTCAATTCACCACTAAATTCTGGAGGAATTCCTGAAGTCCATCGGATTGACCCAGGGACTTAGCTCGGCTTTTCATCTGAGTATGAATGGAGACGCAGAACATACAAACACCCTGGTGGAACAGTACCTGAGATGCTATGTGGACTATCAACAGGAAAATTGGGCAGACTTGCTACCTTTCGCAGAAATGGCTTACAACAATGCAGTGCATATCAGCACCAGGCTGACCCCCTTTCAAATCATTAGTGACATGAAATTGCCACATGAGCCGCCATCATCTATGACTTTAGTTGAATGGATGGAGTCGCTGAAGTTGGGTTGGGAGAATACAAGAAAGAACTAGTGGAAACAGCGGAAGCATACAAGAAACAAGCAGATAAATGCTGATCTCTTCAACCCCCCTTTCGGGTGGGAGATCACGTTTACCTATCCACCAAATACCCTAAACTGAAGTTGCCTAACAAAAAACTAGGACCTATGTTTTTAGGGTCATTACCCATAGTGAAAGTAATTAACCCAGTAACAGTACAACTTAACCTCCTGCACCTATTTGCATCCGGTTTTCCATAGCAGTTTACTGAAACTTGCTATTAGTTCACAACTGAGACCGCAGAACCAGCCAGCAGCTAAACCAATGGTAGTGCAAGGAGAGACCCATTATGAGGTTAAGAAAATTTTGGACTCTAATTTGCACAGGGGCCATTTGCAATATTTAACCCATTGGAAGGGGTACCCTTGTCTGAAGCTACCTGGGTTAAAAGCTAGGATGTGATAGCAGATAAGTTGGTAAAACAATTCCATGATAAATTCTCTAATAAGCTAAAGTGTTGTCCTGGGAGGGGGGAGAGAAAGAGGTGGTAAGGAACAACTGGACTAACCCGCATCACTTATCTTGTTTCAGGAACTACTCATTAGCTGGGGGGGGGGGGCAACCTTTCAGCCCTGGAGGCCATATTTAACTTTGGATCATCAGGGCTGCCACATTAGGTGGATGGGTAAGCTGTGGGAAACGGGAGGGGGATGGATGGAGACAATGTGGGATGTAGCAACATTTTTTCCCTGGGACTCAAGGATGTTCAGTCTGCACCTAGAGAGGCATTACTGGGAATCAACTACAGTTGGGGCAGTGACTTGATTGGACCATGTGATGCCCATGTGGATGCAGGGGAAGGGATTTTGACTTTACTTTGAGTGGGGAAAACCCGAGGGCTTTCAGATTTGGGTTTTCCCAGATGTGCCAATATGACAACTCTAATAAAATTAAGCTTCAAGGAAAATGCCTGCCTCAGAGTTTTACTTCTGTTGGGAATGTTACTTGGAACCCTGACACCTATAATGTAATCATAAGTATTAGTTCAAGAATGCCAAATATACTATTTTCAATTTGCAAGGACAGTAGCACATAGGAAAAAATATTAGGAAAGGGTACAGCTCTAAATGTATTTCTAAGGGATTTTCCACCCACGGAAAGAGCCAGGGTTGCATAATAGTTAGAATTCAGTATTGCAGGCAAACAGCCCACAGCCAGGAGTTCGATTCTGACTGGCTGAAGGTTGACTCAGCCTTCCATTCTTCCAAGATTAATAAAATGAGAACCCAGATTGTTGGGGGCAATATGCTGACTCTGTAAACCGCTTAGAGAAGATTGTAAAGCACTATGAAAAAATATATAAATCTAAGTGCTATTGCTATTCAGTACCATTTGAATCAGCATGCAGGATATGGTGTACCAAAAACAGAATACAAGAGTAAGAATTTTTGCAGACGTGGGTGGATTCTATAGGGACTTCCACATACTGTAGCACTGTGCCCCTTTGTCCTCCCTCTAACATTGCCCTTGAGCAGTTAAATCAGTAGTCCTTCTGCTTGTACAAGTAGAGTTTCATGTTTGTGCTTGCCTATCTTTCCTGTGGCCTGGTTTCAAACAAGCAACAGCCCAGTAGTGGGCCACAGCCCAGGAGTTGGGGACCTTTGGGTTAAATCATTTTTCTTTCAACCCATTTTATTTTATTTACTTATTTATTTATTATATTTATATACCGCCTTTCTCCCGTAGGACTCAAGGCGGTGTACATTTTAAAAGATCATTCACATGTTCATGTTTAGCCCTGCCTGTTGGAACATCAGGGTCTTGAGGGCACGGCGGAAAGCATGGAGATCAGGGATATTCCGTATCTCTGAGGGCAGTTCATTCCAAAGGGTTGTAGCCCTCACAGAGAAGGCCCTCCCCCTGGGAGTCGCCAGTCGGCATGATTTGACTGACGGTACCCTAGGTAGTCCCTCCCTGTGAGAACGAACTGGTCGGTGGGAGGCTATTGGTGGCAAAAGACGGTCTCGTAGGTACCCAGGTCCTAAGCCATGGAGCGCTTTAAAGGTGATGACTAACACCTTGAATCGCACCCGGAAGACCACTGGGAGCCAGTGCAGCTCGTGCAGGAGAGGTGTTACAAGGGCGTAACGAGTTGCGCCCATAATCACCCGCACGGCTACATTCTGGACCAGCTGGAGCCTGCGGGTGCTCTTCAAGGGGAGCCCCATGTAGAGAGCATTACAGTAGTCCATACGGGAGGTGACTAGGGCATGAGTGACTGTACGCAAGGCATCCCGATCCAGAAAGGGACGCAACTGGCAGATCAGGCGAACCTGATAAAAGGCTCCCCTGGCCATGGCTGTCATGTGCTCTTCTAAAGATAGCCGTGAATCCAGGAGGACACCTAAGTTGTGAGCCCTCTCTGTGGGAAGTAAGGTCTCATCCCCAATTGTCAGTGATGGTACCAGCTGACTATACCGGGATGCCGGAAGCCACAGCCACTCAGTCTTGGAGGGGTTGAGTCTGAGTTTGTTTCTCCCCATCCAGATCCGCATGGCCTCCAGGCAACGGGACATCACAGTAAGGGCATCATTGGGGTGGTCCGGGGTGGAGATGTATAGCTGTGTGTCATCAGCATACTGATGAACACTCACCCCAAAACCACAGATGATCTTGCCTAGCGGTTTTACATAAATGTTGAATAAAAGGGGTGAGAGGACTGATCCTTGTGGCACCCCACAAATAAGGTGCCTCGAGGTCGACCTCTGACCCCCAGCCAACACAAACTGCAAATGATCAGAGAGGAAGGAGGAGAATCACCGAAGCACGGTGCCCCCTATTCCTAACCTCTCCAGCTGGTGCAGTAAGATACCATGGTCGATGGTATCAAAAGCCGTTGAGAGATCTAATAGGACCAGGATAGAGGAACAACCTCTGTCCCGAGCCCACCAGAGATCATCAACCAATGCGACCAATGCCATTTCTGTGCTGTATTGTGGCCTGAAGCCCGACTGGTACAGATCCAGATAGACAGCTTTATCCAGGTATCGGGGTAGTTGTTGTGCCACCACACTCTCAACAACCTTTGCAACGAAATGAAGATTGGAGACTGGACGATAATTTGATAATATAGCTGGATCCAGGGAAGGCTTCTTGAGGAGAGGCTTCACAACCGCCTCTTTCAAGGCGGTGGGAAAGACACCCTCACTCAGAGAAGCATTTATAATCCCCTGGAGCCAGCCTCGTGTAACCTCCCGGGAGGCCAGTACCAACCAGGAGGGACACGGGTCCAATAAACATGTGGCAGCACTAAGCTTGCCCAGAATCCTGTCCACATCCTCAGGAGCCACAGAGTCAAACTCTTCCCAGATAACACTCTCAGGACCTACCCCCATCTCCTCCCCTGGATCTACCCAATCGGAGTCCAGGCCTTCCCGAATCTGAGCGACTTTATCATGCAGGAATTGCACAAAATCCTCAGCTCGACCCTGTAAAGGGTCTTCACGCACCCCCACCTGAAGTAGTGAGCGAGTCACCCTAAACAGCGCGGCTGGGCTGTTCTCTGCAGATGCAATAAGAGCAGAGAAGTAGCTAGACTTCGCCGCTTTTATCACCACTAGGTAGGTCTTAATATAAGATCTCACCTGTGTTCGGTCAGATTCAGATCGGCTTGTCCTCCAATCACTCTCCAGGTGTCTTTTCCGACACTTCATCTCTCTCAGCTCCTCAGAAAACCAAGGAGCTACTCAAGATCGGCATCGGGTCAGAGGCCGCAAAGGCACGATGTGGTCCAAGGCCCTAGTAGCTGCCCTGTCCCAGGCCACCACCAGGTCCTCAATCGAGTCGTGAGCCAGAGTCTCAGGAAATGGCCCAAGCTCCGTCAGGAACCTCTCGGGGTCCATCAGGCACCTGGGACGGAACTACTTGGCTGATTCCATCTCCCTGCGGTTGGTGAAAGTGACCTGAAAGTCCATGTGAAGGAGAGAATGATCAGACCATGACAAGGGCTTGATGTCTAGATCCCCTATTCTTAGATCATTCAGCCACTGATCCGAGACAAAAATCAAGTCCAGAGTGTGATTCCCCAAGTGGGTGGGGCCTTGAACTACCTGGGTCAGGTCCATGGCTGTCATGGAAGCCATGAACTCCCGAGCCACCTCCGACATCTCACCAGCAGATGGCAGGTTAAAATCCCCCATAACAATAAGTCTGGGGGTTTCCACCGCCACCCCGACTATAACCTCAAGCAGGACCGCCGTCACGTGGCAGGAAGCCAGGTACGTGATCAGTAGGCCCATCTGTATCCCCTGACCCCACTTCACAAGGAGGGACTCACATCTGGCTATCTGAGGAACAGTGGCCTCCCTCGGGCAAAGACTTTCTCTAATAATTGCTGCCACTCCCCCACCCCTTCCCTGAGTCCTTGGCTGATGAAATGCACGGAAACCTGGCGGGCACATTTCCACAAGGGGAACTCCTCCCTCCTGGCCTAACCAGGTCTCCGTAATCCCTGCCAGGTCAGCACCCCCCTCCAAAATAAGATCGTGAATGAGGGGGGCTTTATTTACCACTGACCTGGCATTACACAACATCAGCCATAGACTCAGGGCCTGAGACTCTGAACAACCTGGGAAACGAGGAATGCTTTGGGGGTCGGAGTGTGCAATCGCTCGCAAACAGCGAGTGCGCACTCCCAAAACATAATATGGCCCCCTGCTACCGTCATATCTGCCCCTCCCACTTATTATACTAATGCCCATCATTTCGTCCCCCTGTATCCTTGTCAAATTTCTGTCCCCGTCCTCCCCGCCATGATCATCAGACTCATTACCCCATTCAGTGGATTTATGGATCCCCCCAGATCCATTCCTACAATCCCTCCCAGAACCCCTTGAAATAGAAGTTAATTTGCCCCAAACCTCAAATCACAAAACTTTCATGTTGAAATTTGGCATTGTTTCTCATTGAGCTGAAGGACAGACAATTGATAGGAACTCCTTTTCATGCCTGTGAGCTTTTTCCATCCTAGAAATGTATTTCTTCTGAATGGAAATGGAAATGACTAGTATTGGGAGGATCCTACTTCATCATGCCATCCTTTGATAACACCTTATCCTCAGATTGGTACTGAAAATAGTTAGCAATAAACTTCATATTTATACAATGTTGATTTATATTACTTCTTTTTTTCCTTTTAAAGAAATAATAATAAACATACTATTCAAAAAATCTATACTTATTTTCCATAACAAGCTAGTAGGATAATCCCATATTATTTCAAAATGGTACCTATTTATTGTTTTCTCACTTCATTTCTTTCAGCTCATGAATTTAATATTGATAATTCTTTATATGTCTTTGCTTTTTTTTTAATTGCTCTCCAACCGAGGTATCACATTAATTTTTCTTGTACTGCCCATAAATGAAAGGAGAAGTGTCAAGAGAGATAAATTATACTCAATTATGCTTTAGTATTCTTTGTTCTTCTCCACACTATATTTAAGAAAGTGTATCCAGAGAGCTTTTTCTTTGGGAACATCTGGGACTGTCCTCATATTTTCTACTTTTTTTTCCCTGAATCTTATTCATCAACCAGAAAGAGTAAGTAAAGAAGTAAAGACATATTTACTTCTCCACAAAAATGTTTGAGTGTATGTTGATTTCCATGTTGGAACTAGAGTATATTGTTTGCAGGAATCTCGTATATTTATCTTAAATACATGAAAGACCAAAGTTCTCTCATGGGTTGAAGTCTTAATCTAGAATACTGAAAAGAGCTTATTTTAAAAGGATTAATAGGAAGGGAAAATTTAGGTTTCCATCTGCCCAGCTCCCCACCCCATGCATGACTTCAGTTCTTATCATCCCAACTGCAGGAATAAACACATTTGAAAGGTGCCAGGTTAGAGGGATCCTGCTTCCTCCTTTCCCAAACAAATGTGTGCACATTGTATTCCTCCAGCATTATCAGACAGTAATCTGAACAGGAAGCAAACAAACTTCAGCTATGTAACTTCAGGCATCTGAGTTTCAGAAACTGACGGAACAGGTCTCTGGCCTGTATCCGCCTTCGACAAGGAGGGTGGAGGCTTCCTTAAGCAGATGGCAAATGTACAAATGTGTAGAGCTGAATATTTCCCACTGAACAAATATTTGTTTTGTGAGCTGTAACTAAAAGGGAAAGAAAGATTTACCACAAAGACAAAGAATTAGGAACACCTCAGCAGTTAAGCCACAGAAAGAACATGAAATTGGATAAATGTGTTCTTGATTTATGCTTCATTGTTCTAAGGGTTACAACTCGACGTAAGCCTATAAAAGTGCTGTGAGAGGAAAATTCCAATGCTGACGTGTCTTAACTAAGGGATCAGGTTAATGGGTCATATTGTCTTCTTTAAATGGGCATAGCATTTTGTAGATAATTTTCAAAGAAAAATCCTGAAATTAAAAACTGTTTTGCTTAATTCCAACTATGTAGTTAATTTGTATTTTATGTTGGGATATTTCTAAATCTTGTGGATATTACTCTAAGTAGTATATAATTTTACTATGAATAATAGTCAAAGGGAGGAAAAAAAGGCCCCGACATTCTAATAACTGAGGTACTAGATATTTTCAAAGACAGTGATATTTTGTGAATTATTCTTGAATATCAGGCAAATCAGGCAGTGCAGATAGGAGCAATGATGGTTAAGGAAGAGGAAAAGATATATTGATCATGACCATGTCATCAAACAAATCTAGACTTCTGTCAGATGCCATAATATGGGTGTCATTATTTTGAGGCCATTGTGGTTTCCTGCAGAAATGCTAGTCATATCCACTCTACATTAATACATCACAATGAACAGTGCTCAGTTTAAAAAAATATGCCACATAGACTGGATAATTAATTGTCAAGAAACACCAAATTCCCCCAAGACAAGTAACATAATATTTTAGATGATTGCGATAATGTTGTAACAGCATTTACTAAAGTGACCCTTTCTGTTCATCACTATAGTGACATGGTTCACATGTCATGATTACCCATTTAGCTGAGTTACGACAACCACCAAATCAAAATATCTATAATCCACAGGTACATGAAACATATTGTGGTTTAGCATGATATATGAATCCACTATTTATATTCATTGAGTATAGCTTGCCTGAATGTATTTGGACTGCTCTTCATATGGCAATTCCAATGGTACTTTTTCTTAAGATGAAATGCCATAGCTAATCTCCATATTGTTACAAAATGGTATGTATTTTAGAGGAATATTATTCTTAATTGCATATCCCTTTCTAGCAAACCTTTAAGTGCTGCATAGGGTGCTAACTAAAAAAAAATAGCTGTATTTTACTGTTCTTTATTATCCTGTTAAAGACAATATTTGTCTTTTTGTTTTATAGTAAAAAGAAAAGATACACAAATGTAGTAAAACCAATTTAAAAGCAGGAATTCTCCAAGCTGCTTGTTCTACTAGGGAGAGAAATACCTCACTGAGGAAATAATACATATCTATATGTAATCTCATAGTGTGCTCTACCAAAGCATAAAAATAAAAGGCATTAACAATGTTATTAAGAAATAAGGAATTTATGTAATAAACTGAAGATAATTGCACCTTACAAATACCCTTGTAGACTAACCAAACTTTGAAATAAAGCTGATAGTTTCCAGGGTGAGGTGACAGGCAAGTGGAATATATATCTAAACTGCAAACATTTCACACTGTGATAGGAATGGAAAACTTTAATTCTTCAGGTGTTTGGCTATATTTGGCTATCTGGTAGCTGTGAAGAAAGAGGAAAATGCATGTTATTTGTTTTATTTGCATCTCATCTTTTCTGCAAGAAGTTTTTGTCAGCATCCCCAATTTCATTTTATCTTCACACATATTGGAAACATAGCTACAGGTTTAGTGTTAACTTACTGACCACTAGGAGTGTTAGGAGTAGATGGAGCATTGTCTCTATCCACCTTCCGCTTTTTGCCTCTGTTCTGGTGCTGGAAGACAGATATCTAAGAAAATTTCTGCCTAAGCCTTTCTCCAACCATAAGGATTGAAAACGCAAGGTGCAAGCTTTCCATTGGCATATATTAAATATTTAATACAGATAGTCGTTGATTAGTGACTGCAATTGGGACTGGAAATTGTTAAGCAAAGCAGTTGCTAAATGAAACGTATGTGACTCTCACTGCTTATGATTTTATTTCAGCTTTCCTTTACTGTAAAGTGTTACAAGGATACAACCCCAAGGGGGACACAGATCCCAGTGACGGAACTGGAGAATTCTTCTCAATTTTACCTAAAAATATGCCTACAACAGCAATGTTGAGATAAATTACTTTTTAAAATAATGATTCAATCATAATGTCACTCAGTGAGTATTGTGGTTAAACTTAAATCTGGCTTAAACTTAACATACTGTAATTACTTTGTCATAGACTTAACAATTTTAAGATTGACATTGAACTGAATGCACCATCTGACAACATGATTAGATTTATAGAGTAATTTTTTTCTCACTGAAAGTAAGATATACTATTCTTGGAAGAAAAAATGAATTGTTACACACCTAAACTCAATATGCTAAGCTGTAGTTTCTGTAACTATGATCGGTTAAATATACTGCAATTGGTTTGCTTTTTTAAAAAAAACATATACTGTAACTTTGCAAATGATATATTTAGCTGACTTTGGCTGATGTGGAAAGCTATGAAGTGTTGGTTTAATTAGTACTTGGATAGAAAACTTCCTTGGCAGTCTAAAGCTGTAGGCTATAGTAATAAGTAAAATAACAACAACAACAAAAAAAAAAAAAAAAAACAATGGCAACCATTTTATATCATGTCAAGAAAACAGCATGAATGTGTCCATGTAGATCTCTGGAAGTTTGACCTGAAAGCAATTTCAGCAGTAAGAAAGGATGATACAATTTATTATGACACAAGATTGAAGTATGCTATAAAAATGCTAGGTTGAAGATTTATTTTCTCTTGTGGTTTTCAAAAATAAATTCTATGCTGAAATCAATTTAGTAGATTCTCTGCTTAGCAAAGAAAATAGCCTGTGATCGTGATAAATTTTTCTGAGCTTGGAGAAACTTCTTTAAATTTTTAAATTTAAGACACAAATCGGTACTTGGAAAGAATGTGCAAAGCCCTACCCCTCATGTGTAAAACCAGTTCTACAAGACATTTAACCCATACTGTCAGACCATTCAGCCAGAATTTTTTTTGAAAGTCTTTTCCTTCTTATATACCCACCAGGAAGAAACAGGCAAAAAATATATATGCAAAAAAAAAAAAAAAAACTCAGATCATATTCAGTGGCAAGGTCATGGTAAGAAAGGAAAAGAGGATTCTGAGGAGCAAGCAGGATTCAATTATATGAAGCTTCCATCTTTTTGAACTGTGCCCTTACCCTACAATTAAAGAGCACCATCCTAATGTAAAAAGCTGCTATTGCTGTAATCTTCATTTTTGCCCTGCTGAGGCATTTCATACAACTTTTTTCTCATTACTTGTTTCAGCTGGTTTATGAAAGAAGGGTCTTTGATACAATTTTAAGGGAACATAACTAAGCAATACAGTTGCTCAACTTATGACTGATCACTTACTGACCATTGACTGTTATGATGTAATGTGATTGCATTTGAGACACTTGGTAACTGGCTCACTTTTACAGCCATTTTGCAAAATCCTGCAGTCACATTACTGCATTTTCAGCATTTTTTGTCTAATCCTAATATTTCAGGTGAATTTGCTATTCTTTGTCCAAGTTTGAAGTGAATATTAATATCCAATATGCTGCAAAACCACCCAGGGTAGCTGGATCAACATGGTCCAGAAAAGAAATACTCTAGCGCAGTGATGGCTAACCTTTTTGCCATCGCGTGCCAAAAGTGGGGGGAGCGCGGTGGGGTCACATGCACGTGTGCCCACATCCATAATTTATGCACCCCCCCCCCCGTGCTCATCCCGCTTTCGGCACGGTAGGCTCGTTTTTTGCTCTTCCCAGGCTCCAGAGCCTTTCTAGGAGCCTGGGGAGGGCAAAAGCAGCCTTCCCTACCCCCCCAAAGGCCCTCCGGAGGCCAGAAACAGTGTGTTTCTTGACTTCTGGTGGGCCCAGAAGACCTGAAAATCAGTTGGCTGGTGTACACATGCGTGCCGGAGCTGAGCTCGCGTGCCCACCGATATGGCTCCGCGTGCCACCTGTGGCACCCGTGCCATAGGTTCGCCATCACGGCTCTAGCGCATTCTTCATTTTGCACATACCTGGTTTTAATCTTGCTTTTTATTCCTTTCAAGATCATCAGACTGAGATCATTTGTTTAATTGTGGTTCATTTTATTGCATGATCTCAGAAAATGAAACACACTTTAAAAAGTGGTTTCTTTAATGGTTTCTTGTTGTTGTTTTTAAACTCTTCCTCTCCCCTAACACATTCCCTGTAAAGTAGTTTGGACTTGAGAATGGCTGGCTCAAAGTCATCTCATTCAATTTCCATGGCTGAGGATTTGAACTTGGATCTTTTTGAGTCCAATACAATAATATAACTCTTGATGCTGTTGGTAATTTCGGTTATAATGTACAAAATATGAAAGCAGTAGCAACGCATGTAATTTTTGAGATTGTAACAAGGGAAGAGCCTTTTCTTTATTTTCTTTAAAAAAATGTTAGCTCCCTTGCTAACTTCATATTATAGAAGCAGTGTTTTCCCGAAAATAAGACCCTGTCTTATATTTTTTTCAGCCCTGAAATAAGTGCTTGGCCTTATTGTCATGCACTCAAAAGCCTGATTGGGCTTATTATCAGGAAATGTCTTATTTTGGGGAAACAGAGTATATGTAGCAGCAATGTGTTGATATCAAAGGCCATACTCACAGTGCAATCACTCCTTTGCAACTGTTTTATGGAAGATTATGAAATGGCAAATTGAAGAATTATGAATTGGCTTATCTCTTAATGTAATATATTCACACTGAACTGATATGGTTAGTAGTTAACTTATCTGGTATCCCATGTTCAACTTCTAATACTGTACAGAGATTACAATAATACATAAGTAATTTTAGCACAGTTGAAATACCAAAGAAATAGGTTTTTTTTCAATCAGTTTGTAAGTAAGCAATGAGCAGGAACTGAATACAATTTTGATCCTGGAAATTTGTGCCAACATCTTGTTTCTATGCACACTCCATTGCCCAAGACACTTTCAGAAGGTGAGATATTTTAAGTTAATAATTTATTTTGTCCTAAGGGAAAAGACAAATGGAAAGCCCAAGTTAGTTTCAAAAACTGGAATGTATTAAGTATTTCCCACTGCTCCATCCCATATTTTTGACTGAATTTGTTCTAACAACTCTCCTTTGCCAGTAGGCAACAGGATGATCCTGTGTATTATTTGTTGCATGTTGCATGTGAAATTAACAAATTGAACAATAGATTGCACTGTCTGTTAAGTCTCCTTTCTTTGATATTGATACATAGACTGGTCTCTTCTAGCCTGTTGGCCAATATATTGTTCTTCAGATTTGTTGACATAGTTAGATTAGAACCTTAACTGACTCTTCTGTTTATTGTTATATTTCAGTTAGTGTTCCATCAGTTCCATAGCCTTACATTTTGATTAAAATGCTCATATAGCTTCATATTGTAATATTAGAGATTCTTTTAAGAAGGGAATATCCCTTAGGGCAGGGGTGTCAAACTCGCAGTGTCCACATCATCACATGATATACCATGACTTTTTGCTCCTTCGTTAAAATGGGGGTGGGGTGGCCAGATGTGATGCATCCTGTGGGCTGCAAGTTTGACACCCCTGCCCTAGGGTATCTTAGATATTAGCATCTCTATTGTAGATAATTTAATTATACTCCTTACATTTTTGTTTGATGTTTGAATCAAATACCATCCATTCATTGGCAATCTTTAGATACCAATTTGAATTTAGAACTTCATTCTGACTTCAGAGCTCTTTTGGAAGTCTTTTCCATCTTTGAAATAATAAATGTTGTTATAATGTTGTTTCTTCTTTCATTTAACATTCTATGAAATTCTTTGTTGAGATTCTGAGAGATATTTCTTCTCATTGGATTTGGTTTCTCTTCTCTTCTTAGCAATTTTAATCATTTGCTGGTGTGCAATATGGTGTTTTCAATGTGTTCCACAGTTATACCCTGGCAACATAAGGGTATGTTATAAGAATAGAGTAGAGTAGAGTAGAGTAGAGTAGAGTAGAGTAGAGTAGAGTAGAGTAGAGTAGAGTAGAATAGAGTAGAACAGAACAGAACAGAACAGAACAGAACAACAGAACAGAACAGAATAGAATAAATTCTTTATTGGCCAAGTGTGATTGGACACACAAGGAATTTGTCTTGGTGCATATGCTCTCAGTGTACATAAAAGAAATGATACATTCATCAAGAATCATAAGGTACAACACTTAATGATAGTCATAACTGAGTTCTTTCATCTCCTTGTTCCAATAATGTAGATAAATTGATTGCTATGTATTCCATCTAATGATGTTCATGTGGCATTCCAGCATCCAGCCACAAGTAGTTCATATTTCTTACATGTTCTGTCAATTTCATATCAAACTTGATTAGAAAATCGCCTCTTCGTTCTCCTCCTCCTCCACCTCCTCCTCCTAGTAATAATCAAATGGTGAAGTGAAATTCATGTTATTTCATTGTATCAAAACACTGTCTTCCCATTCTTCCTGATACAAAAATAACATTGTTCCTTCTTTATTTTTGTGTGTGATCTAAATAGCAAAAAGTGTGATCTTTTGACTGAAAGTGACCAATCCCAGTGCATTTCAGTTCATTATTTGTCAGTGTTTAACCAATTCATTTCATACATGTTGAGTTTTCCCATGTCCATGTTTTTTACAAGCCGTGTTGCCAGAGTAAGTCTGGCTTTGTGCCTTCAGTTTTTATTTTTCTGCATGGCAACACCAGTTGCCATACATTCAAAATGTTTTAAATTAGTTCCATTTTAAAAGTTCCTCTGCTCTTTCTCAATAGCATATTGAATGCCCATCTGCTCCTGGACTACATATCATCCAATACCATGTGATCTATCACTTTATAAAATTTGTCAATGTGGTTCTCTTGGCAAAATATGGAGGGATTTACCATTGCCTTCTTCCATGTAGACTCCATCATATTTAAACATTCCATTAAAATAATTAGAGGTTACACATATTATAAATAAGTTAATGCCCTCTTTATTTTAACAGGTTTATTCAAAGTATATTGAAGTCTGGATTCAAATCAGTTGTACATATTCTAGCTATGCCCTAGCTAAGAAGAAGAAAATATTCCAAACTAAAATATAAAGAGGAAAAAAGCAAGAAAGAATAACAGACTTGGAAGGGACCCTTCCAGTCCAGCCCTCTGCTCAAGCAAGAAATAATACCCCATTTCAGACAAATGGTTGTCTAATCTGTTCTTTAAAATCTCTGGTGTTGGAGCACCCAGAACCTCTGGAGGAAGTTTTAGCTCTTCTCTAATTCAAAAGTTAGGTTAATGTTCCTTCTTAACTGTAGTTAACTGAAGAGATTTGTTCTATGGTGTGTTTTCTTCCATTTATTAATTTCTGTCCCATGTAAATACAGGCCTATCTGATTGACTTCCTCTCCCTTTGGAAACCTGATGAGATGTTAAGATCTGCAGGAGAGATCTTTTTGAAGATGTCCCACTTGTCAGAACCTTTTTTTATCTGACACACAAGAGGATTTTCTCCTGTATCATATCTAGTATGCAAATCACATATAACTCTCCCGCTTGAAGTTTCATTGTCCATATAAATATGAGTATGGGACGAAGGCAGATAATTTCAACAATTAGAATAAGGAGAACATCAAAACTAAAACCAGGAGCCTGGTTTAGCTCAGTAGACTAAAAGCATAGTGATTAAAACCAGCTGTCTGCAATTACTGTAAGTTCGAATCTCACCAGGCTCAAGGTTGACTCAGCCTTCCATCCTTTCTAAGGTAGGTTAAATGAGGACCTAGTTTGTGGGGGCAATAAGCTGACGTTGTATAAATATACAAAAGTATGAAGTCTATTGCTTAATGCATTGTAAGCCACCCTGAGTCTCCGGAGAAGGGCGGCATATAAATCAAATTTAAAAAAAACAAAAAACTTGCTGGTAACAGAATTCACATTATGGAAACTTTGAAGAATAACCAAGTTGTGCTGATAACTGGAGACAAACAGAAAATGTTGTAGGGAGTGTATTAAAATTATATAATCCACATTTTCAGAACAAAAGGCAAACTCACAACTAGGTCCAAATCTTGAGAAATTTTAAATTCCCACTTTACAAAAATCCTTCATCTTGAAAGAAAATGCATGTCTATATTAAAATACAACGTAGGACAATCTCAGATATCACAGGTAATGAGATAAACAGGTAAGCTCAGAAAGATGACTAGACTTAATACTTAATAAAGTATGTGTCATTATTTACCTTTAGGGCTAGCACATACAATGGTAGTACAGCAAAAATAATGCATCGTCAGAGCTAAATACAACAGGATTTGCTGTTGAAATTATGTACACATCATCAAGTGAAATTTCTGGAGTGGATAAAGTAAATATGACAAATGTTTAATTGCTTGGGAATATTGATCAAATTAACATTAACCTTTAACTAGAATTATTAAAGTTATATTAAATAAAAGGAATATATCAGCTGTGCCCATAAATAACTTCAATACTGAATTTCAGGAATAAAACAAGTTGCTACATGGAATTCATGAACATCTACATTCACTGACTAAAGAAGAAAAGTTTGGAACAGAACTATTGTCCTAGTTCCAGACTCCTTGATACCAGTAAAGATTAGCTTCATCTAAATAGATTCTATGTGCAAATCTTCTGTGCTCATAAACATACCCTGTGTAACAAGGATCTGAAAAACCTTGGCTCTCCAGACTTCTAATTTGGCTTTCTCTTAACATGTTAAATTACAAATACAATAATTTGGTTAGCAAGTTCGCTACTCATGCATTTTAATTGGTCATATTCCCAGAAGAAACATTTTTAGATTGGGAAAAGCTGATATATTGCCAAATTGTGTCTATGGAGATTCTCAATCATTCAGGTCATGGTTGATTAAGTTGATTAACTGGACTAAGAAAGTCCAGTTGCCTTTTGAAAAGCACCTTTGGTACATTACCAAATTGCAATAAGTATCTATCTATGTATCAAATATCCATTCCAAAAGATATGTATTTTATATGTATGTATGTGTATATTATCCTTCAGCATGATTGGACAAAGATGGTCCCACAACTATCCAATGTAATTTCCAACCCCATCCTTCATCACATTCATGGTATACGGCTATGTCAACAGTGCAGAATACAGTATAGTGTCATGACAGAAAAATGCATATTGCTAATACCACACTGAAAGGAAAAGAAGAGGAAACTGTCAACTAAAATGAAATATATTGATAAGTCAAACATATTTCTCATGCACATTATTTGACTTTTTCTCTTTTTAAAATAAATATACACACAAATAAGCAATCTTGATTTTATTAATATTTAACTATCATTCATTCATTATGAATATCTATTCTATTGTTCTGCTGTTAATTCCAAACAATTGGCATTCAAAACAGCATGAGCATCTACAAAACTATTTATTCTTTCAGAATAAAACATATTATATGAACTGGATTCTGTTGAAAAGGGAACAACTAAATATAATTATACCATATGAATTAATGCTGCATTTTGAATACCACATCTCTAATAACTCACCAATTTTTCCTGAAAGGTAACATAGCTATCCAATAAACAGGAACTTATTTTAACAGTTTAAAATCTACATAGGTCTATATAGTTTAAAATCTATATAAATATGCAAAATAAATTCCAAAATGGTCTAGTGATATACATATATAGAACACTTTATTTATTCTATTCCACTCTATACATTTGAATATGAGAGCCAATTGTCTAGTAGTTAAGGCACCAGGCTATAAATTAAGATACCATACTTTTAAATCCTGTCACAGACAGCTGAATGACTTTGGACTAGTCATTTTCTCTCAGCCCAACCCACTTCACAGTATTGTTGTGGTGAAAATAAAAAGAGGAAGATTTGTTGGATATGGTTGATGCCTTGAGTTATTTATAAAAAATAATAAAGGTGAGATACAAATAAATAAAATCACAAACTTGGTTGGTTGGGTAGAAAGCTAATTGGTTGTGCTGTGTCAATTAAGAATATTGCGTTCAGTACACCATGTTTAAGTTCAGCACAATTTAGCATGTTGTGAAACAATTTAACACAATTTAACTGAGGGGTTGCTTTTTATATCAAACTGGGTGACAATTTACCTTTCCTTTCCTTTTTTATATTTTATCAACAAGATCCATTCATCAAACCATCTTATAGCAAAAGAGATAGATCAAGTTATGGTATTGCCTCTTGTCTCCCATCCAAATCCACACAAGCTCCAGGAAATGTAGGGAGGGGAAACTTAATGGCATAATTTGGTCAGTCCAGGACAAAAATACAGGAGTGGGTAATATTGACAGATGATAGAAGCTTCATCATATACAACAGAAGTAAGGAAAGAGTAAAGAAGCACCCCACAAAGTGGGGGGGTGGATCTCTCACACCTATCAAGAACACCTGGAACTGGACAGGAAAAAGGAAAAGAATCACAAAAGTCTTCCATTTCCAAACCCCTGAGCCAGTTCAGGAGGTCATGAAGGTATTGTTAAAAAATTAAGGAGTGTAGGAATGGATGTACTACAGTCATACAGAGCCTAACAGATGTCAAATGAGATCAATACTGTCTCAGGGCTATGACATGGCCTAGTCCAAATTGAAAAGGGCTAAAATAATCAATTCCTTTTGGAGCTATAAACTGATCATTTTCTCAACAAACCTCCCAGCAGCAGTAGAACAACAGCTGGCTGAAGAATTGTAGGAATTGAAGTTCATACATTTTCGAGTTGTTGAGGTTGTCCTAGAGCAGGTGTCAGTAACCTGTGCAGTGGTGAAGTCCAAATTTTTTTACTACCAATTTTGTGGGTGTGGCTTCATGGGTGAGGTGTGGCTTGGTGGGCGTGGCTTGGTGGGTATGGCAGGGGAAGGATACTGCAAAATCCCCATTCCCTCCCCACTTTGAGGCCAGCCAGAGGTGGTATTTGCCGGTTCTCTGAACTACTCAAAATTTCCACTACCAGTTCTCTGAACTGCTCAAACTTTCCGCTACCGGTTCTCCAGAACCTGTCAGAACCTGCTGGATTTCACCCCCTGAACCTGTGGCTCTAGAGTGGCTCTTTGGGCCGTCTGCTGTGGCTCCCTGTTGGGTGATCCCACCACTGGCTGGGCCTGCGCCTCGCCTTCCTTTCCCAGTCACACCTCCCCTGGCCTGAAAAGGTAAGGGCGACAGCAGGTGATGGAGAAGCGGCTGGGGCAGAGACAGAGAGATACAAAGAGAGGGGGAAAGAGAGAGACATAGAAAAATACAGAGAGGGAGTCATGTGACTGGTGGAAGTGAGTGATGTGGAGTTGGCCATACCAACCCAGGTTTTGTGGCTCCCGGTGTTTTCTTTTCTGTGGGAAACGGGTCCAAAGGCTCTTTGAGTGTTTAAGGTTGTAGATCCCTGTCCTAGAGTAATAGCTTCTTGAGAAGAGAGTGAACAACAAAGTGGCTAGATTCACTCTTTCCCGCAAAAGAAATGTTCACCACTGAATGTATCCAACCATATCCCTGAAGGCCTTATATAACTAGGAGGGGCATGGATCTAAAACACACATGGACAAATGAACAACTAAATGGAAAGCTGATTAAGCACTAATCAAATTAGTTGCAATGAAAAATAAATAGAATGGCAAAAGAATAGTGGTGATCCTAACATGATCAAAAAAGCTTGCTAGGAAAAAATCGCAGTAGAGGTTTACCATAATAAAATAGCAGTGTGACTGTTTTGTAATGGTATTGTACAAAAGGAACAAAGACATATGGAAACAAACAACATCATAACAAATATGCAACTTTTGCATAAATAGCTTGTATGCTTTAATGGCAAAAATGCAATGACACTTCACCATCTTGCTTAATCTAGAACATCTCTTTTGAAAGTATTTAGTTTGACATCTGTTAGTTATAATTATTATTAAATTTTTATCTTACTTTTTAAAGTGAACATACTGAATACTCTTTTTACTCTTTTTCCAGAAACAATAACCCTGTGAAATGAGGCTGAGGGAGAATTATTTTTAAATGTGCTGGTCCAAGGTCACCCAGCCAGCTTTCATTCCTAAAGAAGGCTTTCCTCACAGTATCCTAGTTATTAGGCCAGCACTTAATCACTACACTAAACTGGTTTTCTAGTTATGGAACAACCTTATTCCAGGTAATAACATACAGATAATAAAGTCCATTCTGGTTTGTACCAGAATCAAATAATCAGCTTCATATTTTCAAAAAAATTATAGGCCTTTGCCTTGGCATAAAGGCTGCTCCAATCAGATATGGACAAATCAGCCTTTGGTCAAATTGGAAGTCTCCATTTACATTTACTGTACTAGATTTGGCCTGGTGCCAAGTATGTTTGTTGAACAAATCGCATAAACTCAACATTCTAGTTTTCTATAATAATTATTCAATAAACTGAAGCACAAAATGGCACAACATTATTTGAAAAATTCCTTGCTAATACTTTTCTACTTTTTTAAAAAACTTTTTCTTATAACAGCAGGATTCAAATACCAACCCCGTGGGTGGGATCAGGTGCACCCAGGTATATAAATAGGCATTCCACACCTTTCTTGTTCACACTGAACTTGAAATCTCTTCAGCTGTTGCTCTAAGAAGCAAGAGGGCAGGAAAGGTAAGGTTATTGCTGCTTGCGTAGCAAAGGTCGTATTAAAAATCTTTTATGTTTGTGAGTCAAGTTACTTAATAATAAACAAGGATAACAAGTAGAGCTATGATATTTAGATAATACTGACATTCTTTTTGACAGGAAAAAAAATCCATTTTAAACAGAGCTTTGCAAGTACACAACATATTTTTACAGCCAAGATACATTATTTTCAGTTATTTGCTTTCTCTTTCTAGTCTGCCAACAGTCTTTCCTTTACCGTGCTTTGATTTCCTGCTTGGCAAGGACAAATCCATTTAATTTCTTTTAAGGCTGCACTTGAAAGGGAATGGCTTCTGTGTTGTACAAAGTTGAAGTTTTATATCTTTTCATGTTTCTTAGAAAGCTTGGAGGAAAAGAGGATTTTTATCTATATAGTTTTTCCCCATTTTCTTTCTATTTGTATTTTTCTTACTATTACCATCAAACCACAATCTTCCACTCTCTAAACTCCCATCATCAATTCAGTCTAACTATAGACCCATGCTGGCTATTCATGATGGGACTGCCTTATAAAAATGTCACGGTGGCAGACCCTAAAAACATTCAGGTAGACATAGATATTTAGATAGACATGTGTCTGTGCACACACATGCACACGCACATGCGCAAGCACACACACACACCTAATTTAATTCTCCTATAGCTTCAAAAATTAGATACAGGAGCCTGGAATCCTACATTTTATCTTATTCCTCCTTCTAACCATTCCCATTTTGATTTTTCTGATATATGTGTTATTATACTATAGTTACGTCACTAAAAGCTTAGTCCAAGGCATGTTTATTCAAAGTTAAAAACTACTATTTGAAGCAATTTTGTCTCCTAAAAAATTAACAATGATCCCCAACATAACTGGAGCCAGTTCTTCTGTATTGTAATTAAATCTACTTACAAGTTAGTGAATTGGACCTAGAAATGACCGTGGCTAGATCTAAAGCAATATTCCAGATGCCTAGATTTCAAATCCCAAAATTCTTCAGCCAGCTATCAAGGTATTAGACTACAATACTATTGGTATCTCAAAATCAATAATTCATAATTAACTAAGGACCTACTGATTTCCATGAGTTTTATTCTGATTAAATTTATATCCATCCCAATGTGCTAAATATAAAAGCTCAGAAATAGCATTTTGTTACCATGTTCCTGGTGGTAGAAATTCTGATGAGAAGAATGCTAAATACTAAAATTATTAAATACCCAAGTTTCTGATTTTGAAAGTAACATGGTCCTTAGTAACCTTTACAGTCTTCAAAAAAATCAGGCTTGAACTAAATTTGGCAAGCAGACTAGGGAAATGTAACCTCCCTATGACTTATAAATTGATCTGCAAATCTAAAGGATAAGAGATGCTGAATTCCTTTAGCATCAACATTCAGCAACTTGTGTGCATGCTATTTTTAATATATATTTTAAGTTATCTAATTATGCAATTAAATTAAAATAGAGTACATCTTCTTGCAAACAGTTTGGGGTAAATCTAGATAAGATCACCCTAAAGGGGGGGGGAATCAGTTTTCAATCTTGAGGCTTTGTAAAAATGTTGGGTTTAATCTGCGAACACATGGCAAAAAACTAGCTGGCACTTGTGGAGTTGACATCTGACATATTTGGGAAAGCCAAATTTAAGAAAAGATTGGTCTAGATCAAAATACAAAATACAAGGTCACATTCCTATAAACAGGTGAGTACAGTTGGTTTTAAATGTATTTATTCTGTTTTAGGTGATCTTGTATTGATTTGTGGAGGAAATTCCCTGATAAACATGTAGAAAATGTTTTGCTATACAATCAATTAATAGCAAATTCATCGGTAGTTTAGAATAAAATTCAGAGTAAAAGAAGCAAGGGAAAAGGGCTGTTGGAAATTAAGCCTTGAAACCTATCCCTGTTCTTATACTTGGAGAAACAGATTGCTCCTTTATGGTGCTTTATGCTCCTTTATCCAATGCAGGAATTTAAAAAGGATTTTCATTCACTGTACATGACTTCTTCCTGTAAAGTTTATAATGAATATTACTGTGGATTCTACAACAGAAATACACTGAATACAAAAACCCCTGACTTTTATATTCTTGTTTAAAGTGTATATAAGCTTTACTACATAGATTTCAAGTGGTAATGTCAAAGTACATTCATCTGTAAATATCTAGTTTTTTTCTATACTTCATTGCTGCTATCCAATGGTTGTTCAGATTTTTGCAACTTTTAGTATATAGCATACTAAGCCACAATGCATTTTGCTTTTAGTTTAGTATAACTAGTGAACTCAACATTTAATAAATGATTAAGGAAACTTAATCTTAGAGTGAATCTCATTTTAGAGTGATGCTTGAATCCAATCTGTAGTTCAAGCGTATAACTCACTAGTTGTGAGTACTCTTTTGCAGCTTTTAAATTCTATTCCCCAATAGGCACAAGGAAGGAAGGAAGGAAGGAAGGAAGGAAGGAGGGAGGGAGGGAGGGAGGGAGGGAGGGAGGGAGGGAGGGAGGAAGGAAGGAAGGAAGGAAGGAAGGAAGGAAGGAAACTTGGGAGGAAATTCATTAAATTCAGCAGTGCTCAGCTCCAAAGAAACACACGTAGACTTCTGTTGTAAATTTGCTTAGGTAGTCAGTTGCTCTCTAAATAGAGAAATTCTATACCAGTGCATGAGATTTAAATCATCTTTTCTTTCTTATGTTTTGTTACTATTGTTCTTTTCTTGTAGTATTTTGCCACATTGCTTTTCAAGTATTTCTAGACTAATGCTTTCTTCGCTCCTTAGCTTTCATAATGGAAAAAAACATAGCCTCCATCCTGATTTTGGTTCTTGCTGTCTTGAATACACTGGCTAAAGAAACTACTACTAAAGATGGAAGAAAAGACCCCAAAGACCCCAAAGAGACCCATCCTAAACTTCCACAGACTCTTTCAAGAGGTAAGGCTGTGTATTTTATACCAATCATCTCAGTTGTTAATCAGACCTGTTTATTTTTAAGAAACAAAATAATTTCTAAAATTATTTATCAGTTATTTTCCTTCAAATAATTTTCAACAGACAGAATATTATGTAATTTAAAATCAATTTTAAAAAATCCAGCATGACTAACAAATGTTAGATCAGGAGATAGATAGTTTACAATATTGTTTTTCAACCTTAAAATATGTGGACTTCAGTTCCCAGAATTCCCTAGTCTACATATTTAAAGTTGCTGAAGTTGAGAAACACTGATCTACAACATGAAAAGAATCTTGTGTCTCAGTGTGGACAATGTAAAATGGAAATAAAGCCATTCCAAGGATCTAATGACTAATGGAATACTGATTTGAGGAATGTATAGCTATTTATACATATTTATTTGAAAGTTAATTCCATTAAGTTAATGGTTTGAATTAATTGAATAATTTGCTATATTGGCTAGAGCTGATAGGAACTGGAGTGTGTGATCCAAGGGCAGTGTTTGCCTATCTTTATAACTTCAAAATATGTCAGTTCCCAGAATGTCAAAGAAAAGTAGGTATTGCACAACAGCTTCCTCTAAAAAAATGAATTCAAGTGTTAATCATGTATTAGTCTGTTGGGGGGGGGGGAATTAACAGCCTTTAGAGATAATAATTGTTAGAAGCTAATAATTCACTCCATGTTTATAAGCTTCACATTAATAAATGAATTCAAAGAAATGCTTGCTGTTAACCCATATCATCAAAAATAGTTCCTTAAAACATGGGGAAATGCTTGGATTAAGAAATGTATTATGTAATAGAGCTACTATGATATTTGTTCATATTTGAATGAAGTTATATATTTATGATTTTTTTCAACAATGACATACTTAAACTAAATTCCATTTGTCATTTATCTTCAGGCTGGGGTGATCAACTAATTTGGACTCAGACTTATGAAGAAGCTCTTTTTAAATCCAAAACAAGGTAAAGTAATCCCTTCTGCAAGTCCTACTCATTGATTTATGAAAAATAATTTGACTTCCAGTCAAATTTTCATATTTTCAGTATATCCAGTAAAATAAAATATTTCAATTTCTTTTAGTATATCTCAACAAATGATACTGCACATTATTACCATTATATCACTGTCTCTTTCTTTGTTTACACTCTTTCAATCTTATGGAAAAGAATTTGCTTTCATTTTTTCCATCCGGAAAGCTAAGAACAATTTAGGGAAATTCTTATGGGTGGGTTGCCATATGATCTTACCTTAACCTTTCTTTCTTCCTTCCTTTCTTTCACAATATAATCACCATTACAGCAGTTTTCAGCTTTCCCGAGTTTCCATATTTCGGTTAAATCCAAGAAAATTACAACATGACGAAATTCATCTTGCAGAGCTTCTATGGATCGTAAAGCAACAGGAAATAGACTTCGCACTAATAGACAGACTGATTAAGCAACACTATAGAACTTACCACTTTTTTTTAACAGTAAAGTCATCTCACAAAACCACAGAAAAAATGCTAAAGAATTTCTAAAGCACTATGGGAATGAGATAGAAATGCAGAAAGATCTTTTGCAGAAGAAATTTAGGAAAAAATTATTTCAGCACTATGATAAAAACTAAGCAGAGATTTTAGATCCCTTCCAGACATATTCTAATTCTAAATCTCCCACATCAACATAATCCATTGGCTATGCCAACTACACTGATGGCAATTGAAGGCCAATACAGTGGGACATGTTTAATTTAGAGAAGTTAGATAACTGAAGTTTTGTTATGGACCACTTTTTCTTTTACAGCAACAAGCCTATAATGATTATCCACCACTTAGAAGAATGCCCTCATAGTCAAGGTACTGTTGTTTTAACAAATGAAATTTGCATCCCATCTAGCAAAATTAATTACTTCCTCCCATCAGGTTTTTTCACCTGAATCACCTGAAAAAGCAACCTGTTTTAACTTAGTAATTAAAAGATGAAAGACATAACTAATTTGAATAAAAGGTTTTGTAGCAGCCATGGTAATTAGAAATGAAGTGTTATGATTTGTAAAGAACAATGTTAATCCCATTCATATGTATATAAAAGAAAAGAAATCCAAGTTTTAAAATCCAAACACAATTATTGTGATAATTTTAAGTATTTTTCTTTAAATCATTTTTATGCTTCATTTTTATAATGTCATGTGTGTGATTTTGAGTCAGTTTTTGACTGAACTAGTCCCTGCAGTTTCCTTTGCAAGATTTCAGAAATGGTTTGCCATTGCCTACTTCCTAGGGCTAAGAATAAGTGACTGACCCAAGGTGACCCAACTAGCTTTGTGCCTAATGCAAGTCTAGAACTCAGTCTTCCAATTTATAGCCTGATGTCTAAACCACTACAAAATTGCTTCTCTCTCTATAGTATTACTTTTTCATTTTATATTGAGATATACCAGACATTAATATAGTTTACAAGTTTGGCTTGATTTGTACTATCAATTTATATATAACATTTTTTCTATATTTTTTTTTAAAAATAACTTTTATAATTATTGCTCTGTTTTAGCGCTGAAGAAGGTATTTGCTGAACACAAAGAAATACAGAAAATTGCAGCAAGCTTTGTTCTTCTTAATATTATTGTAAGTTTTCAGATGATGTTTGAATTATTATATCTGAATATAATTTTACACAAGGCATTTTACCAAAATGAAAATGAGCTGCAAATAATTTGAGAAAATGAAAGCTATTATAAAATTTGCAAGTACATAATTTGCATTGATTTTCTGAGTTAACAATTCAGTTCATAGAGTATATTAATAAATATACTGAGTCTTAAAGTAATTTACAATATGTATTTTCAGTAATATTGTTTCTTACATGAATACTTATAGGAAAATATTATGATGAAAATGTGATGTGACAGTCTCAACTTTCTCCAGTTGTACTGTCAGTTATATTGGCTGGAGGATTATGGTAGCTGAAGTTGGTTGAAGAATATGGAGAATATCTTGAAATTATAATTCTGTGAATTTTGTGCAACATTGCAATAGTTGTACCATGTCCTTCTCTATCAAATCTTTTAACTATATTTAAGAGAGGGGGGTTTTTTGGTTGGAATGAGAAAGAGATACAGAGATTGCAGCTTAAATGATATAGGAATATTATCTTTTTTTCCCTAATTCTAGTATGAAACTACAGATAAACATCTTTCACCAGATGGTCAATATGTGCCCAGAATTTTATTTGTAGGTGAGTCTTTAGAAATTGAAAATATTTACTTGAAAAACTGGTATCTAGCTAATAAAAATAGTCTCAACAAATATTTATTGTGCAAATAAAATTTGTTCACTATTCAATATGAATATGGAAAAACTAGAAAGAAGAATCACATACAGGTGATATCATTTGCAAAGTTTTTCCCCAGCCTGGTATCATCTGAATGTTTTGACATCATATTCCTCAGTATACATACATTCATAATCTAGCTCTAATTTGTACTTCAGATGTTGGTGATAGGAAAAATATGAATGACTAGTTTTACAGACTGTTTTTATCTTCCCTTGTCTCTAGATCCTACACTGACTATTAGAGCAGATATTACTGGAAGATATTCCAACCGTCTCTATGCTTATGAGCCTCAAGATATTCCACTGTGTGAGTAATTTGTCTTTCATTTCACAGCTTTCAGAAGATTTAACAAAAGAAAATCCAATGACTTATGCTATAAGCAAATATTTGAATACCCCATTAGAATTTATCACCAAAAAACATCCATTTATTTGACACCATTTCCTTTGATGTGTTGTAAGTGAAAGCCAGCTGAAAGGTTTTGTCCTGAGAGTTTAGCCATGTTGCATATTTATGTGTGACTCTGTATGATACAAATTGGCCGAACTAGCGATTGGCCGGCACTGGTGATGGCAACTTCTCATGGCCCCTATTAGACCTTGTATGGCATCTTGAGTATACACTGGCCATTGTGGAATTGTGGCCATTCCCTATTTTGGGAGTTGGATAAAGTTTCTGAGCTGCCATCATGTCATACCAGAAACAAGCGCCAGTTTGGTGTAATGGTTAAAGAACTGGATTAGAAACTGAGACATACTGTTCTTCCATTAGTCGGAGAAGATGGTTGGGTAACTTTGGGCCAGTTCACTCTTTCAGCCCAATCACCGTGTTGTGGACAATATAGGAAGAGGAGTGTATAGTCCCTTGATTACAAAATAATAGAGGGATATAAATCTGAAGAATAAATAAAGATGCCCAATTGTCCATGCAAATGGCGCTGGATTTTAGGGAATCTCTGAACTACCCTTCTTTAGCTCTCTACCACAGTATGCAAGTGGCAAATCATTCCTAGATAAAGCATTTGCATTTGAGATAAATTAAGAGTAGTTCATCAAAATGAATACAATCCAATTTAACCAGGTTATGAATCTGTTTTCTACAATAAACATGCTGTGAATGGTCAATGGACGGTTTAAGTCAATTTAAGGTGTGGTTTTTATTTTTGCAGCTTGTTTAATTCAAATAATTCAAGCTAAAAAATTGTTTAATAGCACATGATATTTTGTTAAAAAATAATGACTCCAAGTTCTTTATTCCTAGTGTATTCAAATATGCAGAAAGCTCTGATTCTGCTAAAGACAGAATTGTGAAGAAAGAAAAATGACTTAATCTCAGATCTTCTGCACCTGACAGTCCAAAAATGCTTAGTTTTCTTCCAAATGAAAGCAGCCTGGACTTTGGATTTGCATAGGTTATGGTTTGCTAATATGCTACTTTTTAATACCAAAACTATGTTATAAATATTCATTTATAAAATAATACTAATGTATGCTAAATCATGATTTTAAAATAAATCCACATTACATCTTTACCAAAAAAGAGTCTCTCTCACTGTCATTTTTTAAACATCCACCTGTAAGTTTCTTAGTCAAAAGTAATACATAGGTAAAATATCTGAAAGAGATGACAATGAAAATAAGAAAATGTGTAAAATTATAAATGCCAGTGTACTTAGATCATTGTTGGTGTCTTCAGTCTAGGTGAGAAAAGTTTTGACGTGAAAATATAAAAACCAATGCCTATCAATCCAATGTATCAAAAATTGTGCTTTGACTGCTTTTTGCAAACCATTATGAGGAATAGATACATGAATTTAAATAAATAAGTGAATTGAAACAGGTATTTTCCATCCATCTGTAAAGCCGTTGCCTCAGTGCTTCAGTCTCAATTTACCTAAAATCTTTTGAATAGTTAATGGTTGACTTGCTATTTATATTACACACTGAAATGTATAAGCAAAAACCCTGTAATTGAAGTATGGTCATCTATTAAATATTAGTCTAATGTGTTTAAGTATTAATGCTGGAAATTGCTTTTCCACAATCATGAGATTCAGGCAGAATAGCAATCTTCCAATTAATACACAAATGAAATTTGTCAGTCTACTGGCAAAGTCATAGTTTGCCAGAAATACAGAAAACAAAAGTATTTTTATGTACATAAAAGGTTCATACATATTTTAGCTCAGCATGCTGAATAAATCACATAAAATATAGTGGTTTAACATTCTAGACTATAATATATTGTGAAGTATGACATATGACAGTAGACTCAAAGTTGTGTGGAATATTATGCTAAACTGAAGGAGAACACTTTTGGCTCCCAGGCTCCTTCCCGGACTCCCAATTATAACTATTTGCCATGATTAGTGAATAATGGCTGTGGAATGGTGAAGATTAATGAAAAACATTGGTTCTCTAGGAAAATAATAATGCAAAATGGAACCTCTCTTGCAGTTTCATTTCTATTACTTCTTTGCTGTTTCATTCACAGATATCCTGAAAGAAAATTGGCAACACAAATAGGCAGGGAGGAAACGCACACTTTGCCAGCTTTCATGCCACTTCTGGGTCAAAATCAAGGTTTTATGCTTCCAAACGAATGGAAAATGCTAGTAGGTCAGTTGTTACTAGTAGTTGCTGCCATTCCAAAAACAACCCATGAGTATTTGTGGTTTTCTATTTACCCTGCCCGGCATAGCAATGAAATACAATTGCTTCGCAAGCTACACTGACTCCCAATAGACATCTGTGTGTGATTCAAATAGTGGTTATCACCTTCAAGTCCTAAATGACACAGAGCCAAGTATTTTTCAGGATCATCTTTTCTTAGCTGTTCTGCTTGTCTCACCAGGACAGGACAAAACAGGACAGGACAACAGGACAGGACAGGACAGGACAGGACAGGACAGGACAGGACAGGACAGGACAGGACAGAACAGAACAGAACAGAACAGAACAGAACAGTTTGAAAGAACTTTGGAGGTCTTCTACTACAACACCCTCTCATGGATAAAAACCTATACTATTTCAAATTGTTGTCCAATCTCTTTTAAAATCTCCAATGATGGAGCACCCACAACTTTTGAAGGCAAGATTCCACCAGATCCAATAGCATAGGGATTGAAATAGTACTGATACTTTTGAATTTTGGTATTGGAGAAGACTTTGGAGTAGCATGAAAGCTAAATAAACAAATTGATCATTGAAGAAATAAACCCAGAATTTTCACTAGAGACACAAATTACCAGGTTCAAATTGTCCTACTTTAGACATATTATGATAAGGTCTAGCTTTTTGGAGAAATCTATAATGCTGTGGAAGGTGATAGGATACCAGCAACAAGGTAGATGGTCAATTATATAGCAGTGGTGTACCAGTGAAAGTCCTGAAAAAGCTGGCTGAGGACAGATCCTCCTGGAAAAATCTGTGGTTGCCAATCTAATTGTTGTCACTTAATCAATCTGTGAAATCATGCCATCTAGTGGGATTCAGGAGATTTATCTTCTCTTGCATGTCGGTATCTCTGAAACATTTCCCCCCGCTCCTGGATTCAGATAGCCCACCCATTTAGCTTTCTGTAGGGTCTTTAAAATCTGTTTCTTTCCTCAAGTGTTTGTTAGTTGAGCCTGCTGTGTTAAGTTTGGTTAGTATGTTTTTTATTTTTCCTTCCTTCCTTCCTTCCTTCCTTCCTTCCTTCCTTCCTTCCTTCTTTCCTTCCTTTCTTTTTCCCTTCCTTCCTTTCTTCCTTTTCTTTCCCTTCTCTCTCTATACCAATGACGACATTTCTAGGGATCCATCTGTTAAAGTACTGAAGTTTACAGATACAACAGCCACCGGCCTTATTCTAGACAGTGATGAGTCTGCATATAGTGCTGCAACCAGAACAATCTGGAGCTGAACATGCTTAAAACTAGAGATGGGAATGGATTTTAGGAGAAGCCCTTCTGTTCTACCACCTCTTATTCGACAGCATAGTATCAGCAGTATAGACCTCAAGTTTTTGGGTTCTGTAATTTCCCCTTGAAGCGGACACGTAACATTAGAACCATATTAAAAAGGCACAACAAAGAATATTCTTCCTGTATCAACTCAGAAGTTCAAACTGCCCAAGAGCTGTTGATACAGTTTTACAGAGGAATTATCAACTCTGTCACTTGTACTTCTTTAACTGTCTTGTTTAGTACAGCAACCAAACAGGATAGGTACAGACTCCAATGAATAGTTAGGACTGCAGAAAGAACAATTACAACCAGCCTGCTTCCATAGACAATCTGTATATTGCAAGAATCAGAAAGAGAACTGAGAAAATCTCTACAGATCCGTCACTTCTGGATGTAAACCATTTCAACCCTCTTCCTTTGTGATGCCATTATAGGACATTGCATACCAAAATAACTGACACAGGGTCAGTTTTTTTCTTCATGCTTCTGCTGAATCCAATTCTCACAATACTGTCTAATGTCTATGTATATTTAGCCATAGGCTGTAGTAGTACAGTATTATTATCCCTATTGTCTTATTTACCACTCCCTTATTGGGGTGATGATGATGATGATTCTGTTGCTTTGCATGTACACTGAGCGTTTCTGTATCAGACACAGATTCTTTGTGCGTCTAATCACACTTGGCCAAATAAAGTATTTTATTCCATTTTTCCAGATGGGCTTTTAGAAACCTCAGTTGGATTGTACTGTTGATGTACATTTAGTTATTATATTTTAACATATTTGTTTTTCTTAGCTACAGATATTTAAATTACAATTTTGGCACATTTTATATATTGCCAGCTGCCCACACTCAATATGTTGAGAAGGGCATCCATATCAATCATATTAACGTGGTGAATATTCATAAACATCTTTACTCATAGTTAAGGCTAAATTCCTCTTTGATAGACAACTGCAATCAAGAAATCACTGTAAAAAGAAAAGGCAAGGAATAGGAAGAATATAAGAGCAACTTGTATCAAAATCAGGACCTCAGGAGATACGTTTTAAATGCAACTAATTTTTGTGTGATTCCTTATTCAAGGACAAACCGTGTTTAGATTTCAGGAAATTCCAGAGGAAGAACAACATGAGACATAGAAAAGTCTTCTTACTGAATTTTAAAGTATATTTAGATAGTAGCTAAATTGTGGATTGATATTCTTGTGCTCCTCAACAAACAGCTCCACAAGAATAAAGTTTACTCCCAGCTCATGAATGGGTACTGAGCTGTAGCCTAAAATTTTCATCCATAGATCTCAGTTCCAATTAGATGTGCATACCACTTCATGGAAAGTTTTATCTTTCAATGAAGTTTTGTGATACTCTATTCCAATATGTGGGCTTTCAGGTATTTTCAATTCATTTCATTCAATTCGTTTCATTCATTTCCAACTCCCAGAGATAATAAAAACTTCATATTATGGCTACAAGAATAAGATAATTCCAAGATTGTACTAAAGAGATGAGACAAAACTTAATACTTGACTGCTCTCTAATGGCTATCTCGATTTCTGAAATTCAAGCCTAATAATCCTCTTGAAGAGCAGTAACTAGTTTCCTACACTATCTTTATTTTCCAGAACTGCGTCGTCTTGGCATTTTGTTTTTCCCACAGAATGTAAGTCATTATTACTTACATTTCTTTTAAGCTTTCTGCTCTCCACAGGCTTCCTCCAATCATCCTTTTAAAATTAATATATTTAATATGCTCGAACAATCTGCATTTATATAATGTTAATAGAAATACTACAAATGTTTTGGCAGTTCAACAAGAGCTAAATTATATGATACATGCCTGAAATTTAAATTCTTTAAAAGTTTTATTTTTAAATAAAGAGAAGTACTACAAAGATATCATTTACAATAGTCTAGTACACATTTATGGTCAGACATTTTAGATATCAATGAACAAACAATTAAATATAAGACCCATATCAGTACCATATTCCCAAAAACCTCCTAGCATCAAGTGTCTTACCATGACTAGCCAACTACACACTATGCTTCCCCATTTATCATTTTAAGTTATACCATTTGTATAAATTTAGTATACTGTGAAAATGCATGTCTTTCTTACTGTGTTCATATACTGGGCACAAAAAAACCTGATAGTTAACCTTCTGAAAATTATAATGTTGGATAATATCCAACCACCCTTGTCAAATAATTTTATCTCTTTTAGAGTTGAGGTAAATCAAGAGATTTAGACATAATCTGTTCTTGGTTTGAAAAAGAATCACTATTTATATAGCCAATGCTGAAATTAATGGACAACACTGAACTGATTTGCATTTATATTTTAAACGGATCCAAAAAATGGAGAAGAATTGATAAGTATAACCTCCAATCATTAAAAATGATAAGTTTTCAATTGTTAAGTGATTATTTGAGGGGGTTTCTTCCAAAGTAATACTAGTATCAGAAACAAAAGCACAATTTCTTTAACATATTTCAAATGAAACACACTGAAGCCAATGAATTAGTCTTTCAAAAAAGGAGGAAGAAATAGATCAAGGAAAGAAATTCTGACAAATGAAATACATTATAAGCAGTGGTGGGCTGCAAATAATTTAACAACTCGTTCTGGGTGGCCGTGGCTGGGTGGGTGTCATGTGACTGAGTGGGCGTGGCCAACTCTACGTCACTTGTGTGGGTGGTGCCTGTATGGGATCGACAGGTTTGGGGAGGGAATCCAGGGTTCTCAAGTGTGGGGAGGCGGGAGGAATCAAAGATCCAAAGTGTATGTGTGTGTGCAATCTTTCCACAGGGGAAGGGAAGGTTTTATCGGCGCAGGACCATTGCTTGGGCACGACTCTCACTGCCTGTCTCTGCCCATTTATGGCAGAGCAACTTCTCCCTTGCTGGGCGTTAGCCAAGGGGAAGCAGCAAAATCAGTTTTTATTCCTTTGCTAAAGCTGCCATTCCGTTCTTCACACGGGATCGTCCAGCAGCGGAGAGTGAGAAGGTGGCGGCATTCCTGTGTGCTGCTGCTCCTGCTAGCTCCACAGACAATGTAGTGTCCACTGCTGCCCCCTTTTGTGCTCCGGCATACTTAGGCTTTGGCATCCACTACCCACCCTCACCACCCCCCTTGCTGCCACAGCATCATTACCTTTAGGGAACTGCCTCAAAGTTTGCGTGGCAAGAGAAAAGGCAGCCAGTGTGCTGCCGCTGCCTTCCGGACCAACCTTGGAAAAGCCCTCACAATTGGACTCCCTTTCTTCCAGCACTCATGCGAGGAACTCTGGACCTTAGTGGAAATATATTGCACGTCTTAACAAACCTCCCAGTGACCTCAGTGTGCCTTTCCTCCCATTGCTCTAATTCTTAAAAATTTTGAGTTCTCGCATGAGCGCTGGGAGAAAGGGAGTCTGATTGTGAGGACAGGCTTTTCCAAGGCCGGTCTTAGAAAGAGACAGAGATCAGTACGCCTTTGTTCCCAGTTGCTCTAATTCTTAACAATTTTGGGGGGAGGGGGTTGCGCTGGGGGATTGGGTGCCTGGAGCAAGAGGGGAGCATGAGCTGACTGGGCAGGGAAGTAGTACTGGACTTCCAGCACTTGTGGGGGGAACCCAGGCTTGGAGCAGCAGCAACTGTTTGGAGCTTGTTAAGGAGGATTGCTCTACCCAGCCATGCATTTTCCAGCCCAGGCTGCTTGGAGTGAAAAGCACACAATAGGCTGCCATTCCCAGGTTCCCCGCACAAGTGCTGAAAAAAACTGGCCAATAGTCAACTGCAGCCAGAGCTGGGCTTGAAACAGCAGCAGATGGACTTCAGGGTGCACAATCTACCCCTCAAGCTCCCGATGCCCAAACCGGCAAGCTGGAAGAGAGGGGAAGGCAGGCAAGCATGGCTGGGCCAACGTGGGAAGTAGTTAGGCGAGAAGTGAAGGAAGACTCACAAGGCAGAGATCAGCTAGGCTGCATGGTTGAGGCAAGTGAGGGAAACAGAAAGCAGCAGCAGCTATGCTGGGGGTGTGAATCTAGTAATCGTCCAAGGCAGGTGAGGTGTGATAAGGAGTAAGAGGGAAGGGAGGGAACGGGCCAGCCAGTGGTGGCATTTGCTGGATCGGTGAACTGCACATAATCTTAAGTACCGGTTTGCCCAAACTGGTGTGAACCAGCAGCAGCCCACCTCTGATTATAAGGTCAAATAAATCCTTCCTTAAATTAAAAGTAACACTAACCCATTGAGAGAAGAATAATATGACTAATTCTACTGGATTACTACATTCCTACAGAATTCATATTCTGTTTAGTTATACAATTGACAACAAGCACTTCAGACTAGTTTCTTCAAAGAACACTAGAAAATAGGATGAAAAGCAGTTCTAGATCTGTTTTCTCATCTCAAAGGCACACGCCCCCAATTAATATGGAGAGTAGACAGATCAGTGGAGAATTCAGCTTTTTAAAACGACAGAGGAAAAAATGTTTAGTCCCTGAAAACATTTCCAGGTCAAAGAAATGCACTAGGATTTGCACGTGGATCTTTCTGATTCCGGTATCTGTAAGTCAGCCACACTCCTAAGATCTGAAGGAAGAAAAGAAAGAAAGCATCTGCTAAAACTTCATAATATATTGCAATATCTTTCAGCAATCCATCATTTCATTTATAAACATTCTCTAGACCCAATGCTTCTGACACATCATATATTCATATATGAAGGAATAATATCTATGAGTAAATAATATACAAATTTCCAACTTTAGAATAACCTATGAAATTGAACTTTTATTTTTCCTGATATTCCTGAACCTGGAGTAACTTGGGATATCATTTTATACATAGAATAAAACTATATTTTTGTTATTCTATATATTTCTATTTGTACATATCTTTATGTATTTTATTTCATCAATACAGGTAGTCCTTATGTAATGACTGTTCATTCAGTGACTGTTCAAAGTTACAACAGTGCTGAACAAGGATACTTATGATCAGTCCTCAATGTTGCACAATTGTTACCACAATTACATAATTGCAGTTTGAGTTCTTGGCAATCACTAAGCAATTATGACTGCATCCTGTAGTCATCTGATTGCCATTTTGCAACATTCACAGTTGTTTTCTGAGAAGCAAAGTGTTGTGCTTCACACTTAATAATGTATGGTAATTTGCTTAACAGCCACAGCTAGAATTAACAAATCACCATCATAAATCAGGCACGGTCGGTAGTATGTATATATATATATATATATATATATATATATATATATATATATATATATATAAATATATATATATATATATATAAATATATATAAAATGAGGAGATATGAAAAAAGACATGGTTACTTTAAGGCACTTTTTCCTGATTATTTTTGAAGTGTACACAGTCCTTGAAAATAAAATGGACTGTTCATGTAATTACAAGGAATAAGCTATAACTGACAATGCTACAATGTATGCTACCTGTACATAAATAATAAATAGTTAATTCAATGACATTCACTCCTTTAAGTAACTGCATAGGATATTAACTTTACCTGACAATGAGATAATTTGTATATTATCTTTCTAAGAAATAAAAATATTTTTACTTTTTATAGAAGAGAACAGTGCTTCTCCATATCAACTATAATACCTTTATAGAAAATAATTATATTGGAAAGTTCTCCAAATCACACAAACATACACAAAGGTTTAGACTGATTTTGCACTTACCTCTGTGAAACTAAAAAAGAGACCAATGCCTCCCACAAATCTCAAGACCATTCCAGAATATTCCTTAATTATAGGTGCACAAGGTTTACAGGTCTGTGTTTCAAAACATTCCTGCAATCATTATTTCAATTCATTATTAGTATGTTATCTATAGCTACATGTACAGATATATATGCTATCTAAAATAACTGTAGCTCTCCCTACATAATTTAACACTGGGCAGCTAACAATAATCAAACCAACATATTACAAATACTCACTCCTACCAAATTAAAGACCATCACAGCTTAACCAGGTGACATTTAAAAGAAAAACTTGTACTAATTGGCCATAGTTTAGTTTCATGTTATATCCAGGCTCATAGTCTAGAAGAGTCAAGAGAAATGGGGCCATCTAGGTCTCAAGGGAGAGCCTGTTCTGAAAAGCAGACACCTCAACAGGTAAAGCATTCCCCCAAGGTCATGCCAAAAGACATTGCTGACAAAGGTTGGGCCTTCTGTTCATCCATCAGATTTGGTGGGACTGATAGATGCCCTTGTCAAAAGACAGTCTTGCAAATAAGCTGACCTGTGCCATGAAGTCCTTGGATTGCACCTGAGAGGGAGTGTTAGTACAGCACCACAATGGTGTAACATGGGCAAATCTCAGAGCATTCAGAATTATGAACAGGCTGCATTCCAACAATCAGCTGTTGACAATCAGCTGTGCCACGCAATCTTCAGAACCTTTTTTTTACTTTTTAAAGCATTTTTTACTATCTATTCGGGATATGTTTTTGCTCCCAGGAGCCTTCCCTGAGGCCTGCTAGACCAAAAACCGGGGGGGGGGGGGGGTGGTTGGGAAAAAAAAAAAAAAAAAAAAAAAAAAAAAAAAAAAAGAGGGAGGGATGGGAGAAAGGGGGGGAAAGAAAGAAAGAAAGAAAGAAAGAAAGAAAGAAAGAAAGAAAGAAAGAAAGAAAGAAAGAAAGAAAGAAAGAAAGAAAGAAGGAGGGAGGGGGGGAGGGAAAAAGGAAGGACCACAAACCTAGAAACAGCTTCAGAGAATACCTTGAAAGAAGAAATTGTTAGTGAGTTTCTGTCTTTTAACTTCCCCGTCAAAAGCCACAACCATCCAGTCACATGATCACGCCCACAGAACTTGTAGGGGGAAAAAATTAGATTTCACCATTGCCTCAATCCCTCTGAAAACCCACTGGGTTTATAAATTGTCTGAGATAAGCCAGATCCCTGCAGGACCATGGCAAGGAATGAATTAACATTATCCAACCACATTTTCACCTTATTAAGATAAAAAGAGTATCTAGGGATGTGACCTCTGCTGTAAAATGGACCCCCAATAAGCAATACTAAGTCCAGGACTGCCACAGTGCTCATGAATTCTGTTTCTTGGACAGATCTTGAAACAAGAAGATTTGGATGTAACTTTTCAAATTAATGTATTTTCTCCAAAAATTCTACCATAGCTTTATATATTGTAATCAAATCCAAGAAATGGATTATGGATTTCAAAGACAGAACATTACACATCCAAGACAGACAAGCAAATTAAATATATGGTAACAAAGTTCTTCTAAAACAGAACATAAAAAAGGCCAACTTACAGCAGAACAAGAGGTATCATCACTGACATTATGGAAGCCACAACAGTTTAGATTCCGCTGAATATCCTGCCTTGCATTGTTTGTATTGTTCCACCCAACCTCTAGAAGTTTGCTCTATAAACACAAGGAAATTATGTAGTAGCCAAGAACCAAACTTTGCTGTTAGTTTGATATAAACTTCTGCATAAAGACTCTGGTTTGCTGATTATATCTGAACCGCCAATGCAAATGAAATCATTTTCCAGTATTTTAATTATCAATTTCATTTCCTTATTTTGCTCATAGTTTTAAAGCTTTCTCTGTCTTGAATTTGTTTGTCATTAGCGGTTAGTATCCGTATTTTTTTCGCATGTAAAAAATTCACCCTGTTTCTTAATATTTATAATATTTCCCCTCTCTCCCATTTTTGCTTGCTCGCAAAAAAATGCTTACATTGCTGCTGCTTCATTTCTTTTGCCATATCAGGGAAAATAAGGTCTGCTGTTTGCTCATAAGCTTATTTTAGATCAGGGTTTTTCAAATTTGGAAACTTTAAGGCATATGGACTTCAGCTCTCATAATTCTTTAGCTAGCATGCTGGTTTACACCCAGCCATAACTATGGATTTGAAGAGACTGGGATTACTTTAAATGTGTTAAAAGATGCTATCAAAAGTCTGTGTAACCTGCAGCTAAATTAAAGTTGTTTGTAGTATCTATTTAACTGATATTTCTGTCACATTAAGGGGAAAGACTTTAAGCAACAGATAATTGGATTTCTCTATTTTGTTAGAAAAATAGAAAACAAACAAATAAAACAAAATTTCCTTTTGTTTTATTTTTGGCTAACTGAATCAACCAAGGTTTCACAAAATAGATTAACAGTAGTAGTACTTAATGTTACAGTATTTATGAGAGAGGGGATCAGTTCCAGGGTTGACCTTCTCATTTCTTCATTATTTTTTATCAGGAAAAAAAATTTAAGAAGAAAAGAATGAGTTAACTCCAACTTGATCAGCAGTATACTGCTAGATTCTAGACTTCAACCATGACTGTCAACAACAGCTTCAATGAAGCCAACCCATAAAATGTATCATGAATTTTTATAGCAGTATTGCTATAGATTTTTTTTTGTTTCAGCCCTTCAGCCAGCAATTCTATTCTAGAATGTCTCGAGTTGTTACAAGTTCTGTCTTATATATATACAATAAGAGTCTTTACAGTCTTTGGTCTTTTTTTTAGGATAAATCCTTCTTACCCTTTTTTAGCTTTGAAATGTTTCTGGGCCTTGGTATCTTGAACTGGGAACTGGAGTTAAGATTGCTGGATAAGCATTTACAGCACTATTCTCTTAACCTAATGAAATATAGACCATACCCTCTGTCTTCTCTTCAACTGAGGCTTAACTGCTCTGTTTTCTCCATCTAATGGGGAAATACATGCTACATTTTCTAACTGTTACTTTTTCTAATTAAAAAACAAATACTCTTCAGTGGGCTCACCACAATTTTGACAATGAAAGTCTTCTTTATGATCCTACTGATAAACATAATGGCTCTTTGATAATAATAATGCCTCAACATTTTGACATTACAAATCAATAAATAAAACCCTGCTTGGGACTGCTTGCATACATACTTCAATAATTTTTAGGTCCTAGGTTAGGACTTGAATTATTAAATTTTCACCAGTCTTTTATTGTGGATCTAATTGTATCCACATAATAATATATTTTAAATAAAGGTATCATAAGAAATGCCTTACCTGCTGTTCTTTATTCAATGTCAGACAAGCACATGAGACGGAGAACTGTATAACAAACACTAGCAAGAGTATAATCATATACTGAAATAGTTTAGTTAAAGTCATCAAAACCACATTTGCAGAAACAAATACACATCTATTTGTTTGTTTGTTTGATCATTCATTCATTTTATTTGTTTGTTTAACTTGTATGCCACCCAACTCAATCAAGTGATTTTGGGTGGCATGCCACAAATACACATAGATAAAATGTAAACACAAATTTAAAAGGCTAAGCTCTTTTGATCTGATTCAAAGGAAGCTCAACTGAATAGAGAGATGGCATGATGGAGCACATTTTAGATTATGATAATGCCAAAATTTCTACCTGTTCCATCAACCAATGAGATATTGGTTGTCATGTCAGCTATCTGCAATCCCGCGGCATTTTATATGCAGCCTTCAAATCATTCCAGCTTTGTTGCAGTTGCCATTTTTCAACCTGATTCTGGGCCTTCTTCTTGAATCATCAGCTCCTTCTTTGCTTTACACCCCTTGAATTAGATTATTTCCTAATGTAACAATTGAAATACCTGAATTTGCATGTAAAATAAAAGTGAGGCATGCTATACTCACATATAGTAAGAGAAGATGTTGTTCGAATTTGCTGGAATGTGAAGTAATTTTACCTGCTGCATAGTAAACATCTGGCACCTTTTGTACAAGTTTTCCTTCTGAACTTCTGGTAAAGGTAAAGATCTCCCTGTCAGTTGTGTCCAACTCTAGGGCATGATGCTCATCTCCATTTCTTGCCTGAGGGAGCCGGCATTGTCCAAAGACAATTTCCATTTTCATGTGGCTAGCATGGCTATATGCCGCAGATGCATGGAATGCTGTTACCTTCCCACCTTTCCAATAAGTGGTACCTATTAAATTACTTGCATTTGCATGCTTTCGAACTGCTAGGTGGGCAGGAGCTGGGGCAAGTAATGGGGGCTCACCCATTGCACGGATCTTGAGTCTCATACTCAGACTGTCTGCTCTCCAACTGACAAGCTCAGTGTCTTTAACCACTAAATTATTGTACCTCTTTCTGAACTTATTGTAGTTTAATTTGCATAAAATATTTTGCAGTCAAAAAATAATATAAGCTACATGAATATTTACACACTGATCTATCTCCTCTTTTCCTTACAGGTAACCCTCACTTTACAACAATTTGTTAATGATGATATAAAATTGCAATAACCTTGAAAAAAGTGATTTATAACCAGTACTTATGACTGTTGTACACAAACACGCCTACAGTCACATGGTTGCAATTTGGGAACTTGGCAACTGGCTCACATTTATGACTGGCTGCTGCTTCTTGAGGTCACATGATTGCAATCTGCAACCTTTCCAAACAGTTTCCAACAATAAATGTCAATTGGAGAAAATCATGTTTATACTCCAACTTACTATGGATTACTATTGTTCTAATTGTGGTCATATGTCAAATACTATCTGTAATTTAAGATTCATGGAAAAGTGAGGTATTAAAAAATTAAAAAGATCATAGGTCCACATGATCTTGCTGGAGTTTTAAATCATCCATATATGCTTTAAAAACTACTGTTTGCTTCCAAGAGATGTATTAAAAAAGAAAAACAAATGTGCGACCTAATACAATAATGTTATAGTGAGCAGTGAGCACTTTTTCCACTTTTATCTTTAAAAAAAGATTTAGTGTCTAAGACTATCTAAAGTCAATGCTTCTTTTCCATTTAATTGACCAGTATTTTATTTATTTATGTAGTAGCAATTCAACTCCAGTGGACTCTTATTAATTGGCTTTCCAATTAGTTAAAAAAATCAAAATCAAACCTTTATTGTTAATGCACAACATGTGTACAATGAAATTGAATAGTTTTCTCTCTGGAAGCTCAATAAACAAACAAACAAACTCAAGATTTAATCTGCAGCCATTTGAAAGAAACCAGTTATACCACTGGAGAAAGATGTTACTATCTAACTTTTAGTGTCGTAACAAGATAGAAATTGAGTTGTTTTTTTTTAAAAAAATAACACTTATTTTCCTGTACTTTAGATGATTTCAACAAAATACTGCCTTCCATTTAATGAACCTGCCATGAAGTAGAAGAAACCATGAAGGTGTTATTCAAAGAAGTTACAGAGAAATAGGCAAAATATGTTGGATAACTTTCAAGTCAAAGGATACAAAGAAAAGCAAGACCTGGTGGTGTTTGATAGCCCCAATCAGTCCCACCAGAGCAATCAGGAACAGAAAGATTCCAACTGCCACTGCTACTCCAACGACCCGGAAACTGGAGATGAGGCCAAAGCCAATGCCCCAAGCTGCAATTCCAATCAGCAACAGGCTGACCAACTGTTAAGAAAGAGAAAAAGTGAAGAAAAGTTTTATGTTCATATGTTAGAGCAGTGTAGCATTCCTTCCCTAGCCAAGTGAAAGTTGAACATACCCAAATCAGTACAATAATCTTGGTCAAAACTTTCCCACAAACATTTCTCCTGGGTATAAAATATATTCACAATAACTTAAAGAGTTAAATCTAGCTTAATTTTCGTGATCTTAAAAATCTCCTATTTGACGTGCTACTTTAACTCTCTAAAATGCTTATGGCAGTTTTAAAATTATGCAAAGTTCCTTTTGGGAACCAAAGACAATCATAAAGGAAATCAGCAAATGCAGGTAGGAAGTTGTCGTTCATTGATTTCATTAATAATAATGCTATGTTTAACTGTACATTATGCATTTAAAACAACATTGTAATATACATGTTCATGTTCGCAAGTTTGATGAGTTTATAGCTTTTAAAAAAAAATTCGAAGAAAAAAATCAAAGGAAAGAACTCTCTCGTGTTGTTTTCCACATTTTATGGATAACTGTATGGAAGTGGTCTGTCATTATTTTCCTTTCTAAAATATTTCCAGAATATTTTTAATGCCCTGTCTAGTTTAGAGTTTTGCAGTTTTCTGGCTATCTCCCATGTGCTTATCTGGTTTGACCTGATTAGTTGCTTTTTTTTTTCTTAAGATCATCCAAGGTCAGCTAATTTCTGCCATCTAGTTCAAAATTTTGAATTAATCTTTGTAACAGCAGCTCTTAATCAACCTTTGAAAAACATGCAAAAAACCATGTATCCTTAATTAATAAAAAATATTCTGACATCTATGAACAATGGAAAGTTAATGCTTTAATCCACAACACTAAAGCCACACTGGAAATTAAATGGCAATTTGGCTTCACATAGAACATCAGAAATCTCACACTCTTTTGGCAAATGGCAGGCAATAAATATATATACCAGTTGTGATAGAGGAAGAGATTAACCTGTCATTTGTATGATGTCACGTTAACATTTTTGAATGGAATACAGCAGTGGTGAGTTGCCCCGGGTTCAGACTGGTTTGCAAGAACCAGTAGTAAAACCCGCAGGAGGCTCCGCCCACTGACCCGGACATCATAGGTGCGCAAGTGTGAGCGAAGTGAGCGTGTGCACGCTGGCGTGATGCAAACCGGTAGTAAAGGTAAGTAGAACCCCTGGAATATAGATAATCCTGGTGTAGTGCGTGCAATTACAACACACACAACAAAGTAACTTAAATTTAACTTAAACCTAAATCCTCACATTTATAACCTATGCAGGTCATAATTTATAAAGCAAAGGAAAGTTAAAGTATGACCACAAGCACAGTTATGATTTCATTTAGCTTTGCTTAACAACCAAGTTGCTGGCCCCAACTGTAGTCACTAAACCAGGACTACTTATAAAGGTTTTTACTTTTGCCCAGCCTTGATATAAAATTAAGTTAAAGTCTGTATTTTCCTCCCTAGCACCACATTTCAAAATTGACAGGTTTGGCACAAAGAAATATTTGACAAGCTATGTTTTAAGTGGAGGAAATCACTTTTTAAATTCAGGAAGTCCCACCTTTCCTGTTTCTGTAAAAAAAAAAAAGTACTGAAAAACAGAGCTATTGTAATACAGAATAGCACCTACAATCAAGTGCCATTCAGAAAATACCAGAAATAAAAAAACTAGCAGTATGTTGGCCATACTGTCAGGAAAGCTGCAATCCTAATACATGTGGAGACTACCAGATTGGGCAACTTTTTGACCACAAAGCTTCCCAAAACAATGCTTCCATTCTATTCGATATAAATGCTAAATGGTTAGTCCACTTGTGTACACAAGTGGTTTAAACAACTATGCAGATATCACCTGGTTCCAAGAAGCTGGTAAATTTATGCAATATTCAGTAATGCTTTATTGTGACTGATCCAGAATAAACGGCCCCAAACTTTCTCATAAATATCTGGCTTTTTGACTGTACACATTCAACAATCCCAGGATTGTGTGAGGTTTACAAACAGCCAAATGGGATGAATTTGATATATCAACCCAACTGCTATGTCTTCTCTAGTACTAGCAGTCCCAGTCCCAAAAATTGTTGCAACTGTTGTTTTGAGTAGTTTTCAAATTTTGCCTTAATCCCGTTGGTAGATTTATAGTGGTACATGTACAGCATTACTTCCATTTTTACTTTTCTGTTGTAGTTTTATTAGTCTAACTTAGTGTACAATTCAAACTGTTGAAATGTATTCAATGAATTCATAATCCTGACCAGGAAAAAATCTTTGATAAGATGTAAAAAGCAATTCAGTAACAGTTTAAACTCATTTACAAGTAGCTATAGGCAGTAAAAACTCAAGCACAAGATGTCAGTAACAAATATTTATTTTAAAAGTTGACTTGCTGGACTATTACAGAGGAATGTGATAACACTGCTGAACAATACTGCAATTGTAATAAAAGGTAAGGTATACATTACGCAAATTAAAACACTCATTCTCAAACTCTGGAATTCTATCCAATGTAAACGTTTAGTTTCAACAGGATCCAGTAATTGTTTGCAAGCCCCAGTAGTTGCTTGCAAGCCCCAGTAACTTTCATCACTGTAATTCCTTGTCGTCTTGCCAGCTTAGTCTGGTTTCCCAGGTTCTATGGTTTTTAAATGTAAGAATATGAAGGCCTATATTGAAACTAACCTGGAACACAGGCTTTTGAGTAATTAAACCGTCAACCAAACAGACATTATTCAGCATCCAGGATGCTTCACATATGATGTGGCAAGATACACACTTTTCCATTACTTCCTTATCTGGAACCTGAATCACATGATTTGACTAGATGTGATGGTTTTTCATTTATGTGCTGATGTCAGAGGTTGCAGTGCTTTCTGATTTACTGCATGACTTAACTTTCTATTTTTAAAAGCTTAATAATTTAATGCAAAGTTAAAGTATAGTAAACCACATTTCTAATGTTTGAAAATGAGAATTCTAACTTTTTAAAGTTAATTTAAGACAAAAAAACCCAAAATAAAATAAGGTTGCAATAGCTGTTTTGTGGGATAATCTGTAGCTCAAAAGTCATGGATAACGTGATATCATGTAGAACATGATCCTGAAAAGTCCTAATCTATTTCAGACTGCTCCAATGTCAAAACAAATTAACTGTAGCCTTACCAAAATGGCTGTCCATGGCAAGGGACTGAGGTTGGAAAGGGATTTCCTGACGTCAGAATTTACTGCTTTTAAAAAGTTTCACACACATCCAGAATAGATTATGAATGTTGCTAGAACAAATCTATCTAGAAGTTTACCTTAATCTACAATCTGGGTTTCTCATCAGCTGCTTCCAAGAAAAACTACAGATATAACAAGGCAAAGTAGTAGTAGTAAATAAAGTAGTCAAAATAATTAGTAGTAAATAAACAATGTTTAGATATTTATTAAATGGGTTCATTCAAGACACTATATCAAAATGTGGAGCGTAGATTCATCCATTTGCTTGTAAATCATGATTCAGGAATTAATGTAGAGATGTGCATGCTAAGAATAACATGTAGCCTGACCATACTGTACTGAAATTATGCTTCCCAGTAGTAATTAAAATTAACTATAATTAATAATTTCTGAATACCTGTATTCTGTTACGAAACTATATTATAGGGCCTGATAAATCGATACTTACAGCTTGAAAATTAATGAGTAGTTACGATCGGCCTCTATTCTCCCCTTCTCTCCCTCAGCCTTTCCCCACAGAAGCCTATCCTACACCCCTTCTCTCCCTCAACCTTGCCCCACAGAATCCTCCCCACTCCTATCCCCTTCTCTCTCTCAGGCTTGCCCCACAGAAGCCTCCCCTCCCCTATCCCCTTCTCTCCCTCAATCTTGCCCCACAGAATCCTCCCCTAGCATATCCCCTTCTCTCCCTCAGCCTTGCCCCACAGAAGCCTCCCCTACCCTATCCCCTTCTCTCCCTCAGGCTTGCCCCACAGAATTCTAACCTATCCTATCCCCTTCTCTGCTTCAAGCTTGCTCCACAGAAGCCTATCCTATACTCCTTCTTTCCCTCAGCCTTGCCCCACAGAAATGTCTCCTATCCTATCCCCTCCTCTCCCTCAGGCTTGCTCCATAGAAGCCTCCCTTATCCTATCCCCTTCTCTCCCTCAGGCTTGCCCCACAGAAGCCTCCCCTATCCTACCCCCTTCTCTCTCTCAACCTTGCCGCACAGAAGCCTCCCCGCTCCTAGCCTCCTTTCCTCCCTCAGGCTTGCCTCATAGAAGCCTCCCCTATCCTATCTCCTGCTTGCTGCTGTGAAAGTAAAACTGAAACTAAAACTCCTCTCCTCTGCTCGTGTTTTGCATTTGGAACAGATTTCTTTTCAGGTGGGGAGGGGGAGTAGAACTCCTTAGGATGAGCATGTTAATAATAATAATATAGGAAATACTAATGCTCTGATGGTCATTTTCAAAAATCTTTTCTTAATCAGCACCTAGAAGCCAAGAGGAACATACATGGCAAATTTCAACTTTGTAGGCTTTACGGTTCTGGAGATTTTGTGATGATGGGTGAGTGGCATTTTGCCTTTATATATATAGATGATTCCTTATGTGTTTAATAATTGGGTAACAACTTTTGAAGAAATCTGAGGCATACCCAAGGTTTTTGCATGCAGTTGCTCAGGGACTTCAGTTGTGTACATTTGACTTAACGGGACATGATTTATTTAGGAAAGTGTTTAAGCAAATCTTTGAGCACATTGTGTGAATTTTTTAATAACTTCCCAATGTAAAGTATTAAAAAGTGGAAAAAATAGGTCCTCTACCCCTGTTTAAAAGTGTGTGAAAAGTTTTTGAGCAGTTAAATCCACAAAAACAAAGAATATTATTTATTTATTTGTTTATTTTATTTATTTATTTATTTTGTCGCATTTCTATGCTGCCCAACTCCCAAGCGACTCTGGGCAGCTTACAGCAAAGAATAAAACAATGTGAATCCCATAAAAATGTTAAAAAGAAAAACATTAAAACATTAAAATCTTTAAAAATGTTAAAACACATGCACTCCAATTCATGGCCGGGTCTCACAAGATCATTATAATGAGATCAACGGCCCCAGGCCTGCCGAAAGAGCCAGGTCTTCACCACTTTGCAGAAGGCCAATAGGGTGGGGGGCGGTCAGGAGGTAATTGATTCCAGAGAGCCAGGGCAGCCACAGAGAAGGTCCTCCCCCACAGGCCCACCAGCCGACATTGTTTAGCTAATGGGACCCGGAAGAGACCGACTCTGTGGGATTTTACCGGTCGCTGGGAGCTATGTGGTAGAAGGCAGTCTTGAAGATAGCCTGGCCCTGAGCCATATAGGGCTTTAAAGGTAATGACCAACACCTTGAATTGCACCTGGAGACCAATAGGGAGCCAGTGCAGCTTGCGGAGAATTGGTGTAATGTGGGTGTATCTAGGTGCACTCACTATAACTTGCGCGGCTGCATTCTGGACCAACTGTAGTCTCCGAACACTTTTCATATATATTATCCTATAAGATACTGTGTTTCTCCTAAAATAAGACCGTCTTATATATTTTGAACCCCGAAATAAGCACTTCACCTTATTACCATGTGCTCAAAAGCCCGATTGGGCTTATTATCAGAGGATGTCTTATTTTGGGGGAAACAGGGCAGTGGTGAAATCCAAATTTTTTTTACTACCAGTTCTGTGGGAATGGTTTGGTGGGCGTGGTGTGGCTTGGTGGGCATGGCAGGGGAAGGATACTGCAAATCTCCATTGCCACCCTACTCTGGGACGAGCCAGAGGTGGTATTTTCTTGTTCTCTGAACTACTCAAAATTTCCACTACCGGTTCTCCAGAATCTGTTAGATTTCTGGATTTCACCCCTGTAATGGGGTAACATAGTTAGAAACCCCAAATTCCTCTGAATATTGTGGAATTCCAGCTTCCATCAGTCTTAGCCTATAACCAGGAACCAGTTGCAATTTCATATCATGGTCAGAGTTGCTTAATAGGTGGACAGAGAATAAATTTAATAATAAGCAAGCAAACAAAACAAATGATGTCCTCTCTAGTGGGAGGAGTCAAAAAAGTCAAGTTAGCAGCCTCAATTCTGCAATTACGCAATCTTGGTTATATGATCTCCTATTTCAGCAAGCGTCAGTTGTAGGACCTTGTGGCTCCCTACTCAGTGATAGTTTATTTCCAAGTGCAAATGCACAGATGGAAGTCCAAGTTTTGTAGAGTTATAGACAGGATAATATTTTATGGATTATTACTCCATAATTTAAACAAATGTCATTTAGAGTTAGCACAGACCTGTGGGGGTTGGATGTAAAATAAAAACCAAAAGGCTCAAACTTTTTACAGATGAAGACTAATAATTATTTCAGCTAATTACTCTTATTAGCCAAATTATCTAGCTTTGCTTTTCTACAGGCAATAATCCGCTTCTATGGCTAACTAATACCGAATTGGAAGACGTTCCACAGGTGAAGATTTCCCCACCGTTGGATTTCTCTGTCAGGAGAGGAAGAAAGGCTAAAGGACCGCCCTCTGGGCAGTTGCTCGAGACAGACAATCCTGCTGGACGAAGTGGTATGTCACCCCAAAGTACAAACCGGTGGAGCTCCCAGCGCGTAATCTGAGGTTTAACAGAACAACCCGTTGCCTAGGCGCCGAAGAAAGCCTGCAGGAAAGGGGCTTCTAGCAGATTCGAGTTCCCGCAGTCCCTCGTGGAGGTTCTTTCTCACCGCGGCAGGTGCATCGCCTTTGCCAATGGACTACAGCAGCGTGCGAGAAGCGTTTTTAGTGAAGGCTACTCTCTCCGGGATATCTGGCGGTCACTATTGCGTCTTACTCTCTGCGGACTATGAGGTTCCCACAGGCCTGCCGTGGTGCTTTTTCGCTCAGCAGGAAGAAAAGAGCAGCCACTTCAGGGCGGCGGCAAGAAGATCTCCCACGCTCGCCCCCCCCCCCCCCCTTCACTGTAGGAAGCTTCCATTCAGTCGCCACCTGGTTCGAGAATGCGGGCGGCGGCTGGACTTACCGTGTAAAGCAGGTTGAGCGCGCAGAGGCAATTCTTAGAACAAGAGAAGCCGCCGCAAACCATCGCGCCCCTGCGGTTGTGGCCGCTGCCGCAGCCTCCCCTGATCTGGATAATTCCCCTCTTCCTTCAAGGGAGGGAAAACAAATTTTGCCTTCCCTGCTAGAAGTATAAAAAGGGAGGTAGAACCAGAATGACCACGGCGGCACTGCAGGAACAGCAGTCACAAAACCCCGTTTTTCCAGCTAGCTGCCAGCGCCAGCTCAGAAACCTCCGAGGGGTGGGGGAGGCCCGCAGGCAGCCAAGGCCCTCATTGGCTGATCTTCGGAGACAAAGGTAAAAATATGCAAATGCCGGCCCGACGACTTGGTTTTTGAACGAAGTCGTGGAAGAGTGCGCGGCGATTAGCACTTTCCCGTTGTCAGTTTACAATATTTTATGTTAGCTTTTAGAGCAAGATTGCTGCTTCCTGGAAAGACATTGGTTACCCTGAAAGTAAAATTCTCACTGAAGTAGTTCCATGCACACTTAACATTTGGTTGATTTTGAGTGACAGTAAATTTAGTAAAGCTCTTTGCCTTCAGCATGAATTGAACACTATTATTCATTTCTTTCCTATGTCTAAGATTGATAGGTATTGTAGACCAATATATCTTTGAAGTATTTGTTTGGAAAAGTCTGGCTTCTAATGCAATGCATATAGTTGGAGACTATAATGAATTCCCTACATATATGTTCATATATTGGGTATATATATATTTTAAATTGCTTTTTCAATTCCATGACAAACTAAAAGAACAAAAGTAATATATAATAAAAATAAATAATAAAAATAAATTAAACAAAAGAAAAAGAAAATCTCAATAAAAGAGATCTTAAATAACAACCAAATAAATCTTAACTATATGAAGGAGATTCCCATGATGATGCCAGTAGAAAGTCTGCTCATACACAGAAAGTATAAGCATATCTTTCATCTAAGGTTTCAGGTGAAGTATACTAGCTGTTATCTACACTTGATAAGTCCAATATTTCTTCGTGCTTTGATAGATTTCCAATTTGGGAATATAATTTTATATTCACTTTCCCAATATCCTATTTATAATCGTATGGATAAACAGTGACATTGTGGAAAGAATAGACCCAAAGCATGTAGGTTAAAAGACTGTTCTAGCACATTGCACTTTTACTAGTTGGAAACCCAGTCCTCACTAGACATTATCTATGGAGTCCATTAGAGAGAAAATAATATTTTATTGAAAGTTTTGTGTATATGCTAAAGACAGGGACATTAGGGTGAACAATAAGGCAACCCAATGGTTATCTGATTTTTTGTGTGTGTGTTCCATGTAGTGAATTACATTTTTATTGTATTATTATATATTTACTTTGAACTGAAAAGCCACATGCTTATCTTTTTTTAAAAAAAGTATCATGGTAATATATGCAGAAAAATAGATATCTTTTTCAGAAATAACATCTTCAGGTCAGTGGAATTTCCTTTCAAGGTAATAAAGATTTCAATTTGTATAACATCTGTGTGATTCTATCTGTTTACCTAGTTAAACAACAATTCTATTTAAATTCTGTGCATCAAAAAAATCTGGAGTGATCAAGGATTATGTAACAGAATATATCTCAACATCTGTGACTCTTAGCAAAAAGACTGTGATGCAAAAGTAGATAAGGGGAAAAGACATGCATATAAAACCAGACATTTATAGGAAGAATAGGTTATATTTTTCTTCTGTCATCCTAGAATCTGGCTTTATTTATTTAATTTGAATGGTGAGATATTCAGAAAGAGTTAGAGGAAGAGCTAATTCAGACAGTTAATGACTGAATATTTTCTGTATGACTTAAGTATGAAACTTGTGATTAAGTATGAGACTCCATCACTGACTATCGGGGGCGAGTCTTTGGCCCCTGCAGAAAGGGCTCGCAATCTGGGAGTCCTCCTGGATAGGCAGCTGTCTTTGGAGGAACATCTGACGGCTGTAACCAGGGGGACCTTCTGTCAGGTTCGCCTGATTCGCCAGTTGCGGCCCTTTCTTGATCAGGATTCCCTGAGCACAGTCACTCACGCCCTCGTCACGTCTCGCCTAGACTACTGTAATGCTCTCTACATGGGGCTCCCCTTGAAGAGCACCCGGAGGCTCTAACTGGTCCAGAACGCAGTCGCGCAGGTAGTGACGGGAGCAGCATGGCGCTCCCACATAACACCGCTCCTGCGCGAGCTGCACTGGCTTCCGGTGGTCTTCCGGGTGCACTTCAAGGTGTTGGTGATCACCTTTAAAGCGCTCCATGGCATAGGGCCTAGTTATCTCCGAGACCGCCTGCTGTCACCGATGATCTCCCATCAACCCATGCGCTCCCACAGAGAGGGCCTCTTCAGGGTGCCATCAGCCAAACAATGTAGGCTGGTGACCCCCAGGGGGAGAGCCTTCTCTGTGGGGGCACCCACCCTCTGAAACCAGTTGCCCCCGGAGATAAGGAGAATTCATGACCTCAGTGCCTTCCGCCGTGCCCTCAAAACACATTTTTTCCAACAAGCCGGGCTGGCTTAAGAAGAAATTTTAAATATTTTAATTGGTTTGTTAGTTTTAAATTTTGGAGACAAATTTTTATATATTTTAATTGTTTTTAATATTTGCATTTCATGTTTTTTTTATTTCTGGCTGTACACCGCCCTGAGTCCTCAGGGAGAAGGGCGGTATATAAATTGGAAATAAAATAAAAAATAAAATAAAATAAACAAGTACATTAAGTTATCCAAGTAGCCCTCATTTTAGGACTACTTGTTCGACACTTGTTGCAATGGCACACACACAAAAAAGCAACTTAGACCAGTTCTTGCAGTTACAACTTCCAGTTACAACTGGCCCTGCATCTATGAGCTCAAAATTTGGGTGCCTGGCAACTGGCATGTAATTTACAATGTACTTCTAGTATCCCAAGGTCAAATGATCATCATTTTATGACCTTCCCAGGTGGATTCTGAAAAGTACAGCCAATGAGTAAAGCTGGATTTGCTTAAAAACAGTGTGATAGTGATTTGCTTAACGACTGCAGCAAACAGGTAATAAAAGCAACTCACTTAATGAACCTATCACTTAATAATAAAGTTTCAAATTCAATTATGCTTGTAAGTTGAGGACAATCTATATAGAAACTATGAAAACTGAACTAATATATGTGTGTGTGTGTGTGTGTGTGTGTGTGTGTGTGTGTGTGCTCGGGTTAATCTGAGTTGCAGGGGGATTTGAGCTGGTGAGCTGCATTGCTGTTGTTTGGCTTCGCGTGCAGCAATGCAGCTCACCAGCTCAAATCCCCCTGCAACTCAGATTAACCCGAGCACAGCCAAGCCCCCACCCACACAGAGCACACCCCCATCCAATCAGAGCACAACCAACCAACGATGGTTCTCCTCCTTTCTCTCCGACCGGTCGCAGTTTGTGTTGACAGGGGGGCAGAGGTCGACCTCGAGGCCTCTCATTTGTGGAGTGCCACAAGGGTCGGTCCTCTCGCCCCTTCTGTTCAACATTTATGTGAAGCCGCTGGGTGAGATCATCCGTGGTTTTGGGGTGAGATATCATCAGTACGCTGACGACACCCAGCTGTACATCTCCACCCCAGACCACCCCAACGATGCCCTTGAAGTGATGTCCCAGTGCCTGGAAGCTGTACGGATCTGGATGGGGAGGAACAAGCTCAAGCTCAACCCCTCCAAGACTGAGTGGCTGTGGTTCCCGGTTTCCCGATATAGCCAGCTGACGCCATCGCTGACTATCGGGGGCGAGTCTTTGGCCCCCGTGGAGAGGGCGCGCAATCTGGGAGTCCTCCTGGATACGCAGCTGTCCTTAGAGGAACATCTGACAGCTGTGGCCAGGGGGACCTTTTATCAGGTACGCCTGATTCGCCAGTTGCGCCCCTTTCTTGATCGGGATTCCGTGTGCACGGTCACTCACGCCCTCGTCACCTCTCGCCTGGACTACTGTAATGCTCTCTACATGGGGCTCCCCCTGAAGAGCACCCGGAGGCTCCAACTGGTCCAGAATGCGGCCGCGCGGGTAATCACGGGGGCTACATGGCGCTCCCACATAACACCGCTCCTGCGCGAGCTGCACTGGCTCCCAGTGGTCTTCCGGGTGCGCTTCAAGGTGTTGGTTACCACCTTTAAAGCGCTCCATGGCATAGGGCCCAGTTATCTACGAGACCGCCTTCTGCCACCGACAACCTCCCATCGACCCGTGCGCTCCCACAGAGAGGGTCTCCTCGGGGTGCCATCAGCCAAGCAATGTAGGCTGGTGACCCCCAGGGGGAGGGCCTTCTCTGTGGGAGCTCCTACCCTCTGGAATCAGCTTCCCCCTGAGATAAGAAAAATCCATGACCTCTGTGCCTTCCGCCGGGCCCTTAAAACATTTTTCTTCCAACAAGCCGGGCTGGCCTAAGCGAAGCCTTTTAAATGATTTTAAAGTGGGGTGTTTTTAAATTCTGGGCCAAATTTAGATATTCTTTTTAATTGGTTTTTAATTGTTTATATTATGTGTTTTTACTTGGCTGTACACCGCCCTGAGTCCCCAGGGAGAAGGGCGGTATAGAAATCTAAAAATAAAATAAAATAATAAATAAATAAACCCCCCATCCAATCAGAGCACAGCCAGGCCCCCAACCAATCAAAGCACACCTCCACCCAATCAGAACACAGCCATGCTCCCACCCAATCAGCTCCCACCCCCACTGGCAGTTAAAAGGAAGAAACAGCTGCGATCACACATTGCTCCTGGAAGCACGAAGCCGAGAACACCAGCCTGAAGATGATGAATGAGACTTCGTCGAAACGTTGCCAAGACACTTCCAATTTTACGTGGGAGAAAACCCGAATAACAAAAGACCTATATATATATATATATATATATATATATATATATATATATATATATGCGCAATGATGCAAAATGGCATGATGGATATCAACTTGGATGGCTTAGTTCAAGTTCAGAGGTGAAAGGATTCCAATGACTCTGTCACAATGGTTTTATATTGTTTCTTGGATGACAGGAAGCATTATGTTTCAAAGATCAGTTGGTGTTGGAAGGATGAAATGGCTGCAAGACGGCATTTGTTTCTTGCTTATGAGCATTTGATCAATATCTTATAATAGAGTGAAGCCTCCAAGTTTTCAGATTCAATTTTTTATCTTTGAACTCTTAATACTGCAACATTTTAACCTTACATAAGAAAGAAAGTGTCAGGCACTAAAGATGAAAAAGTATTATTACACACAGAGGTTTATATGGCCTCCTCCTCCTCTCATTCTCCTCATACATGAAAATGTGACCTTTTTGGTCAGGTTTAATGCCATTGCTGCCAATAGGAATAAAACCTCATTGTGGAAAAAAATAGCAAGTACTATATTATATTGCAAGGTGAAGTACAGACCTTATCACTGTTGATCCATGTGAAGGAAAGATGACAGAGAGTACATATATAATGCAGAACTGAAAGCCTTTTGTGAAATGGATTCTAGCCAATGGTATGATTTTGTAACTGTTTTCAATCACAGAGACACAGCATAAATATCTTGACTTCTGGGCCAATCATCCACAGAAGTACACCATTCAGTAATCTAAAAGTAGGTATCTTAAATGAACAGGATTTGCTGGATCTTACTTGGCAGCTATTTTATGGTGTAACTACCATATATTTTCAAGATTCTGGGACTACATTGTTATCCATGGCTTTACCTAATAGTGAATTAAAGTTTAGTTCACAAAAGCTTATTTGATGATACATCAAAAATACATTAGTCCTGATTATCTTTAATTCTTTTATTTCTGCTGTGCAGGTGTTTTAAGGCCTTCCACAGAAACTGGGAAAACATGTAGATAAGGAGAAAGATGTTTAGTAACTTGGGCCTAAATTATTAAATGTGGACAAAGTCAAAGGCAACATTAGTAGGCAGCATTACTAGAATTTTTTTGAGTATTAGCTGGTGTAGAGTTGCAACTGACTACATTTAATATCCTTATGAACTCTGTACACCCTTCTATAAATGGTTGCGATAAGATGGCCAATGTTCATTATCTGCATACTCAAGGTGCTTTCTTGCACTAAAATGTTCAGTTTGCTAGATAAAGGCAAATATAAATATTTGCTGCAGCAAGTTCACAGTTTAAAGAGCAAGCTGCTGCAAATGATATGTATGTCAGGCGCCAGTCATGTGTTATATATAAATGTAGAAATAAAAATGCAGTAGGTATGAAAAATAGGTCGATCAAATGCAAAGAAAGGAATGATTTTAAACTACCCTGAAATTTTTGTGGTGGTAATGTAATGTGTGAATCCAGCGGGGGAAGAGGGAAGCATTCTCAGTGTTTTACTATAGCATTAGGTCATATATCATGTAGGTGCAGTTTCTTATCCTTGCATTTTGAGATGCAACATTTTCCTTCAGTAGATGAATAGCAGCCCTGTGCATTTGTACGTCTGGAAAAACAGCTCAGAAAAAAGGTACCCTTCAACACAAATATACATGGCAGAAGTCCTTGTAAAATTTGTAGATTTCCCCCATGCCACTGTTTTTAAAAGAATTTTAAAATGTGGGAATGCTTGAATGTTTCATCCACTTGACCTCTCAGAATTGGAGTTTTAATTCTGAAAATCTAAGTATACTTTTAACTTAATTCTATGTCATTAAGTATATATAAGCATAAAAACCACAGCCTTCTAGATATGCCTGACTTTGATGAAGATTTCTGCTTAATGTGGAAATAAATCCCACTGGCAATTGCTCAGAGTTTGAATTTGGCATAGTTGGGACTGAACTGCAAGGAAAGAAAATGTATTTGTATTGGAAATTTGATCCTATATCCCTATACTTCTTACAAATGTGTACAATTGATTTGGTTTGCTGGGAAAGCCATAGTGATTTTGTTTGACATATAACCTTAAGAATAAAAACACTAACTCCAGTGGTTAAATTCCTAGATTGAACTACACCAAACAATGCCAGTCAGATTATATTGTAATGAATGTCCATGAGCCTACTATAAACTTGCTGAATGATTTTTTTTCTTCATTAGCGCTCCAATGGGTTTTATTCATTCTGGAGTTGGTATCTGTTCATTGCTATTTTGCCAGAATTCTGTGGTCATAACAATATTTTCTGATCTCAATTGTGATTGTAACTTGAGGGCTACCCTCTATTGTTAGTTTCAATTTCCAAATCTATAATGCTCATCCATGTAAAAATGAATTTTTTACATATTATTTTAAATATTAAGTTTTCTTAATGTTTACCATTAACATAGATATTTGACTTTTCATTTTTACCTTCCAGATGAGTTCAGTCTTCTTTACTTAGGACAATGTAGTGTTGTGTGCATATCTCAATTTTTTTAGTATGTCCAGTTTTGATTTCACTTGATAGATTTGATTAAAACTTTATTGCAATATATTTATTAGCTACTTTAATATAAGTATATGGACAATGTATACCTATTGTGATCTAGGGCCTTCCACAGCATCAATTTTATTGTGGCACACAGTTTATTAAATGTGATTATCTTTCTTGAAGTTTTGAAATGAAAGCATATTTAATAATCAACGAATACACCTTACTGGGTGGAGGAGCTGACGTAGTGATGGGACGGCCAGAGGATTCCTGAGCTCCAGGATCGCCGCCGAAAACCCTGCTGCCGGACGGTCCTTTTTGGACTTCACATCTTGTTTTGACAGTGATAGTGGGGGGCATATCCTGATGATCCCAGGGACACTGCAAAGTTCCTGGTTGATCGGGAGAAGCTCTTTTTCTAGCGTCGGGACCGCAGCCATTGTACTGCTGAAGTTAGGACAGCTCTGAAAGAAGAATAGAAGGACAGTGAGTCGATGCGGTGAGAGACTTTCAATTTAAATTAATATAAAAGAACACCCTGAGATTGAAGGGGAAATTAAATTGGTGATAAAAAGAAATTAAGCAGCGAAATGAAGCTGGAGTTATTTCTTATTTTTAAACCATTTATACTGGTTTAAAATCTTTGTTTTGTTTTTGACTGGGACTGGATTGAAAAGGATCGACAGAATTGAGGCTGTTTTACATCTTTAAGCCTTTGTGCCTTTTCTTTAAAATATTTTTCTCTTGGGATTTAATTTTTTTCCTTCTTCTTCTGAAGATTGTTTTAATTTTCCATTTTACTGACAAAGAACCCTTGGATTATATTAACGGGGAAGAAAGGAGAGTGTGTAATACTGCCATCTACTGGACTGGAAACTTTGTTATTCTTTTCTACTCAAGTAGCAAGTTGAAACAATTGCATTATATTTTTGCTACAACTCAAGGACTCTGAACTTTCTTGCAGATAAGATAGTTAGAAGCACATCTGAGGAAGTTGGAACTATCTGTATTGTTTACTTAGGTGTTGTTTGGTAAACTATCAGAAGTAGGAGTCTGAGGCAGAATGAGAGAGACCTGTTAATGTTTGGACAGAAGTATTGCAGATGAAATTGAAATCTTTCTCTATTATTTTTTTTTCTTCCAGCTAAGTGATAACTCTCTGTACTCTTCCCCTGCTTAAATAACTTTAATGGATTTTCTTTTCTTTGTTCATATATAACCAAGTTGGATTAAGGTGTACAAGTGCCTGAAGATTGATTTTTGATTTTGATTTTTCTCTTTGGTTGGCTATTTGACTTTTCTTTTCTTTTTCTTTTTAGTTTGGCTTTCCTCTAGCTAATCTTTACTGACATTGGGATTAATTTGAGTCTTTTTTGAAGTGGATTAGAGTATTGAAGAACCTGAAGAATTGTTTATTTTTCCTTTTTCCCTCTTTTTTTTTTATATTCTCCTTTTTCTTGGCTTTTTTTTCTCTTTTGGATATTGGTGACTACTTGATAGAATGAGTAGAAAGGTAACGGCAGTTGGATCCTCCTCAACTACGCCTCCTCATCGCCATCTGGAGGACAGCGATCTATTCAGACAATGCTTCAGCAGGAGAAGGAAGGAGAAAGAAAAAGAAAGAGAGAAAGATACAACATTACAGATGATTCTTCAAGTAGTCCAGAAGATTGAACAACAACAATTAAAGACAGATGAAAAAGTGGTGAGTATTCAACAAATGATATTGAAATATGAAGAGAGACTGCAAAAAATTGAGAAAAATGAGGAGCAGAAGGAGGAAAAAATTAAAGATATAGACAATAGATTGGGAGAAGTTGAACGTGACAGGAGTGGACTAATTAGATGGGAGATGGGCAGATCAGAATTTTATCTCAGATTTCAAAATGTAGAAGAAGAGAAAGGAGAAAATCTGGCAGAAATAATGATAGGAATTTTGGCAGAAGCACTAGAAATTACCAAGGAGCAGATGATGGATGGCATGGATGAGATATATTGAGTTTATACTAGGTATGCAATGCACAACAAGTTACCACAAGAAGTTACCATGAGAAATGCATATAAGGTTTACTAAGAAATCAGAAAAGACAAACATATAAAATATTGGAAGATGACTATAAGAGATTTGAAAAAGAGCTTCAGAAATGTCCACACAAAAAAGATGTCAAAGTGAAAATGGATACAATAAAACATAAAATGGATTTACTGGAGAAAGAAGCATTAGTTAAAAAAATTAGAAGCACTAAACAGAACTACTTTGAGAATGCTAATAAACCAGGAAAATGGTTAGCGCATAAATTGAAAAAAGAGAAAGAAAAATAATACAATTAATTGATGATCAAGGACAAAGTAAATTTGGAAATAAGGAGAAGAAAAAAATTATACAGGATTACTATAGACAACTGTATGAGAAAGAAAAGATAGAGGAAAATGTGATACGATACCTTCAAAATGCAAATTTACCTCGGATCCCCAAAAATATTGAGGAGATGCTAGAGGGAAATATAACAATGATGGAATTAAATGAAGCAATTAAGAAACAAAAGAATGGGAAGGCACCAGGGCCAGATGGTTTGCCAGCGGAATATTATAGGACATTGCAGGAATCTTTGAGTCTCCCACTTTTAGAAGTCATGAATGAAGTGATGATAAAGAAGGAAATACCCAAGTCATAGTCTGAGGCATATATTACATTGATCCCTAAGGAGGATACAGACCCACAATTAATCAAAAATTATAGACCTATATCCCTGCTAAATTCAGATTATAAAATCTTTGCTACAATATTGGCAGAAAGACTCAAAAGATACTTAAACAATTTTATCCATTCAGATCAAAATGGGTTTCTGCCAAAAAGACAAATTAGAGATAATATGAGAATATTTCTGGACACTTTGGAATACTATGAAGTTCATCCTGAAAAGCAAATGGCTTTGATATTTTTAGATACACAGAAAGCTTTTGACAATGTAAATTGGCGATTTATGTTGCTTCAAATGCAACAGATGGGATTTGGCAGAAAATTTATTCAAGCAATAGAAGCTATATATCATAAACAAACAGCAAAAGTAATGATAAATGGAGAATTGACAGATTCTATTGAGATAAAACAAGGTACCAAAGCTGTCCACTGTCCCCTCTGTTGTTCATATTAACATTAGAAGTGCTAAATAGTAGTATTATAGAAGAAAAAGATATAAAAGGAATGAAAATTCAAAAAGAAGAATACAAATTGCAAGCATTTGTAGATGACCTGGTCTTTATTCTTGAAGAATCAATAACATCAATAACTACACTGATAGATAAAATAGGAGAGTTTAGGAAAGTAGCTGGTTTGAAAATCAAGAAAGACAAAACGAAGATTCTGATTAAAAATAAGTTGGTAAAGCAAAAAGAATAATTGACGGATATATCAAAGATGCAGGTCACAAATAAAGTCAAATATTTGGGGATATACTTGACAGCAAGATGTAGCACACTTAAAGAAAATAATTATAATAAACTTTTTAAAAAAAATTTGATTTATATGCCACCCTTCTCCGGAGACTCAGGGCGGCTTACAATGCGCTAAGCAATAGCCTTCATACTTTTGTATATTTATACAAAGACAGCTTATTGCCCCCACAAACTGGGTCCTCAATTTACCTACCTTAGAAAGGATGGAAGGCTGAGTCAACCTTGAGCCTGGTGAGATTCGAACCTGCAATAATTGCAGGCAGCTGGTGTTAATAACAGGGTGCTTTAGACCACTTTACTACCAAGGCTCTTAAACAACTTAAACAACAGATAGGTATAGATTTAGTATAGTATTGAATGAGTTCTTCGTTTAGAGCAAAGTATAATCTAATGTAAGAATCCAGTGACAGAACATCTATTTTGTAAGCGCAAAACACATTTTTGCATGCATTTTATCAAATGGGACTACTCTTTGTCTGCAGTGTTGCCCAAATCTGGCTATAGGTTCTGTCTTGGTTTACCTTTCCCAATAAGGAATTGAGTTGGAAGATAATTTCAGAGTAATTTAGTAGAGTGCTCTCATAAAGTGGAGTCTCCCTATGAAAGAGGGAACCATGAAAAATTAATTACATTTACTTTTATAGTTGCACAACAAAGAACTTCAAAGCAAAAGTTGATTGGTTTAGAACTACTCATCTGCTCAGTTACATCACCAAAATTAAATTACATTACCAATTACATGTGAGTATAGCCATAGAAAAGAACATTGTATTCTGTGTAAAAGTGAAAGAAACATTTACAAAAGAAAAACATAAAAATAGATATGGGTAAGATACATTATGAGCGCTTCCCAAGGTTGAGCTTGACTATTTTCTTTGTTCATGGATGCTTGAGAAGAGCTAAAAAGGAAATTGTTATCTACAATGTCTTGAATGCTCTCCTGCCAATCCTTGCTTTAGAAAGAGAGGCTTTTTTTTTAAGATTAAGGCTAGCAGGAAATTATTAACAATACAATTGAAAAAGCAAATTTAAACACAAAAATACCCATGTTAGTTAGCCAATTCAACAGAACTACAAACACCAGGTTTCAAGTATTACAAAGTTCATCCTCAGTGGCCCTTAGCAAGGATGTTCAAATATAGGGGAAACAGCTTCATAAGTTAATAGAAAGGATTATAATATAAATATAGTAGCACAATTTGTAATTCATTTCCCAAAACTTTATGCCAAAGCAAGGGTCAAATAACTGGGAGATGTTCTCTTTGTCACTGTCCTGAATTTTTCAGCATTTGCCATTAGTTTGTCCTGATCCTTTTTCATCATGCATTATTTAGAGGACTCTTTTTTTCAGCAGTGAATAGCAAGATTTTTCTGTGCCCCCTATGGAGGACAAAACAAGCTAACCCAATAGTTTTAAACACTGTAAATCCCATAAAGATCAAATGAAGTATGGAAGCTGCTGAGAGAAAACAAATGCAATAAATTCCATTGCCCATTTATGAATTTAAATCCACTATTAACCTAGATCTCTCTCCAACTTTAATTGGAGATGTTATCCATCCACTACATGCATTGTAGGAACAAGCATAGAGACAATTGCTAGCAAAAATGAAAATTATTTATCATAATAATGGCTAAGAGAAACAAGCTTAGGTAGTTTTACCTGGGACACATTCCTTCCAAACTAATGTTCTTCAGATTTGTATGCCAACAATTATGATTATGATAAAGTGTAGGTAGGAAATGTTATAAATAATTCTGATGGGAATTGTCAATTATTTATCTGTCAGGCAAGTCTGAAAGGAAGGCTGTGAAAAGCTGAAGTAGTATATTGGAGGAAAAGTAGCCTCAAAGTGTAGGAATTCTTTCTGATCCCCTTAAGACACTTAAACTACAATTCCTAGTCAGCATCACTACTGATAGATGCTGAAAAACTCTAAAAAATTGTCACCCCAACATATCTAGTGGCAGCCTGCTGGAGAAAGCCAAGACAAACTTTGTGAATCCTGCTTCTAATTACAATGACAGCAACTGTACAAAATTCATTGTTTGTTGTTTCATTAAGTTGCAGCTATAAAAAATAACTGAATGGTTCTGATGCCTCTGAATCATTCCAAGTCATTTTGCAGTTACATACAGAATTTTAGAGATGGAGACTGTAATAGTTACAACACTTTTTAGACAAAAGTACTGTTTTCAAGCAGAGGATGTTGTGCACGAGGCAGTCCATTGCTTACCATCTGCTATCTGAGGTTAACGGTGTTAAAACTGACGTACATCTATTATACCAGTGTAATATTGTTGTTACAACTAGGCCCTTGCAGCACTTGTGGTGTTTCTGCTGCTTGTTTTGTTAGAGGCTTCACTCTATCCTCTGTGTATCCATTGTTTCTTTCAGACTATTTTATTCTCTTTCAATAGCATTGCTATTAAGTGGCTAGTGTCTAAAGACCATGGATTGTTTCTTCCATGGGAAAGGGCAGGAACTTTTCTTTTTCCACTCTGGGGTTTCTCTACATATCATTGAATAATTGCATAATAAATGAAATGGTGAAAAGGGATTTGTCCATTCTGTAACCACTCTAGGCTTTGCCATTTCAGTAGACATCATTTATGCACAGCATAGTCCCAATTAAATGGACAGCATCTTGAACTAGCCTATTTCAATTTTTTTGATAATTTTGATTAGCAAAATACAAAATCAATTGGGGGAACCTTGCAAGGGATCCAGATACTCTTCAGCTGGGTTTCTGGAAAATGCTACTGCTGGTACCCTTAAGATATGTTTGATCTGCAGTGCTTAGAATTTTATTTGGTCATGCCCATCAGCAGGATACTTGGCTGGGAAGGGTAACCTAGTGATTACTGAAGAGAAAATGCTGAATTACATCTGTAGATAATAGCAGCCAGTACTTTTTCCTTTTTTTTTCAGATTTAAACATTGCAAGCTTTTTACTAGCTTTCCTGACCCACTTCTTATTACATTAAACCAAACTGGACTACAAAACAGTCTGGGAAGACATAAAATTAGAACATCAAATCAAAATGGCAAAATATTGTATTACTAAGTGATAAGAAATACAACAGCATATGTTAAATTAAAAGATGAAGGGTTTTATAGTAATGTCAAACCCCCCCCCATTTTTAACCCAGAGTTTATTGGTGCAGTGCTTCGAACATTGTTTTTCTTTTCCTTTTCTTCATTATTTTTCTATTGGCTCCACTGTTATTTTGACAGTCCTAAATGGCCCGTTAAATTCATCATTACTACTTATTTTGCAGGTACCAACTCTCACTATCATAGCCAATTGCACTGACTAATTGATTAAAATAGCTACAATCTTAATTCCCAAGCTGGGCCTCTTTGAGTGGTAACAGGATGACATTATCTATAAATATAGCAACAGATGAGAGAAAATGAAACACGCCCAGTGTTAAATGAAACATCACAAATTGAAAACAAAGGTCTGTTAAATAAACTGACAATCTGCTTAACAGCCCATCAGCCACCTGCTCTGCTATCATATTTTAACAAAAACTCAGTGTCTCTGCCAACTCAAGGAAAAATGCTACTATACATAAGTGCTAGGAGAGTGTAGAATTATTGTTGTATGCAAAACTTTAGCACCCAAGGTCACATTATGTATTTTCCTGAATTTCTAATTAAGGTAATCCTTGTTTATCCACACAATTGGACCTAGCAACATGGCCATTAAATGAAGAGATTGCTAAGTGAAATTATGATTGTGCTTATGATTTTACTTCAGCTTTCCTTTGCATTGTAAATCTTTTTTTTATAAAAAGTTTTTTTAATTTTATACACACACACACACACAAACATACAATATATTTTTATTGATTAACAAATTTAAACAGTTTTTAATCCTTTCAACTAAAATTACAATTTCTATATCTCCCTTTTTTCCATAATATTTATTTTCATCTATTTTTTACCAATATTACCCTTCATTTTCATCTCCAATTTTAACCAAATTCAATTTTCCCTTCTATTTTATATTAAACCCCTTCCCATTATCATCTATTTTTATATCCATCATCAAATTAATTAATTTTGTGGTGTTAGTTATTCAATTCTTATAGTAATAGTAAACCCACTTATTTTATGACATACATTTCCTTAAATAATACAGTCCAACATTTTAATATAAATCAATTAATTATGTAGATATCTTTTTCATTTATATATTCAAACAAGAAGAGGAAAAAAAATGTAAACGTGGATATTCCAATTAATTCCATTTTTATATATCAAATAATTTTCCCCATATGTTCCACCAAATAACATCTTAATCATTTCTACTTTCACCATGATATGCAATTAAATATATTTCATTTATTAGTTTCCTTAGTTAAACTTAAAAATATTCTAGCTATTTATCCTCTAATCATATAGCTTTCCCCATATATTGTTCCAAATCATCACTTAATCATTTCTACACCACCATAAACCAATAAAAATATTTCAATTATTATTCCAATTATTTTTCCATTCATTTTCACCATCATATGATTTAACATTATTTTTTACTACAATTCATATACATCATATTCCTCTTTCATTTCATTCCTTTTCTCCCTTTTCATTTTTATTTTTACCTTTTTCTTTCCCTTTTTTCCTTTTGTGCTTTAAAATCCTGATCTCTCCTGTTTTGCCCTATATTTCCCATTGTTACCTCTTTTCTCTTTTTTTTATTTCACCATTGTTTAGCCGACTGTTTATCCCAGTATTATCATTTTGTATTTCAAAATCCTGATTCTTCTGTTTTGCCCTATATTTCCTGTTGTTTTCCACCCCTTTTCTCTCTTTTTTATCTTTTCACTGTAAATCCCAATGTAATAATTTAAGTCCTTTATATTCTTTCTGTTCCACCCTTCTTTCCTTATTTGTCTCCTTCCATCCTCTTTACTTTTTTCATTGTTAATCCCAATGTAATCTCTACAAACCTCCCTTTTATTATTGTTATCCATATGTTCAGTTACTTTTTCATATTTAATTGCAGTTTTTATCTTCTTTATTTTCAGCCTCTGTGTTTTGCTTCTCTGTCTTTATTTCCTTGTCCGCTTGCATATGCTCTATCTCAATTTTTGTGTCCTCAGATTTTAATCCTCAGTGTAGCATTGTAGTTATTTCTCTTATTTCCATTTTCCATGACAAGTACATCGAATTAATCATTTCTCTGATTTCCTGCACCATTTTATTCTTTTTGAGTTAGTATTATTCCAATTTTAAAGGTTCCATTGTATGCCGTTTTCCCCCCAAAGTCAAGCAGCTTGCAGACAAAGAAATCCTTCCCAAAAGTTCTGATGGCTGTTATCTGTAAAGTTCACAATTTTCCAAAACAAAGACCAAGTTGCAATGTTCCTTTTTACTCCTGAAGGTGTCTCTCTGCAATCTACAATTTCCAATTATCTAACAAGTATCCATTTTATTTCAATCTACATTAACAATCTTAACTAGCTTTTCTTTTTCTTTTTAGCTTTAAAAGTATCAAATCAGTTTTATAGTCCAGCCCGAATTTGAAGAGTTATTTTCACCTTTTTTCCTTTTTCCTTTTGTTTATACAACACTTCTGTTATAGGGCTTATTGTCCATTCTCTTTTGTTTTTCTTAAAATTCAAAAACGAAAGGAAAAAAAAGGATCTATTTATTTCTTTCCAATCTTTTAACCAATCTTGGGGTAATTTCTCTAGTTTTTAAAATTTTCCAGATTATTTTCTTAATAATTTTGTTCAAAAGTCAATTTTATACTTGGGTTTTTTTCCCTTTAAGATTATGCTTCAAGATTTTCTCTCCCCCCACCCCATGCTCATTAGCTGCCATTTTATCGCTAGGGGTCTTCAAATTTAATTTTTTTTTCCTTATTGTTGTTTCACCTGTGGGTTGGCTGTCACTCACCTGGTTTCAAAAAACTCCGTTCCATTCACTGCTCCTGCTCAATGCTTAGTCCAATTGCCCCAGCTTTGTGACAACCACAATGGCTGCCATTCCCCGCTGCTGAGTCTTAGAGTTTCCTCTGACCTTCGAGGAACTTGCCTGTTCCTCTTGGTCTTCCAAGGTGTCTCTCCTTTATCCCCATCCCTACAGGACGGTTCCGGAGACCCCTTGGTGGCGGTTCATCAGTCCGGGTTTTTGCGGACCTCATCAGAGCCTTTAATTCCCAGACTGTCTCACCACGACACTTCCGGTCGAAACCCTTTGAATTGTAAATCTGTGAAGGTTAAAAACACAAGAAGTTACTTTTTCATTGCTGGCATAATTGTGAATGGTGGCTAAAGAAGCTTGTTCTTTGTTTTGCAAGGAGCTCCGTGCATATTTGTGATTGTGAGCAGTAGTGCTGGCAAGACAGCATTTCAGGACATTCTGTAAGTCTCATTGCATAGCTAAAGAAAGTTTCCTTCAATTATTATAATTATTCCTTATAATCCTTGAAATCCCCTGGAGATCTCCTGAGTACACCCTGGACCTAACCCTGATTATCTTCAGAGGTCAAACAAAAACAGTCACATGATGCCTCCTGTCAGGAAAGGCTTCTTAATGTAGTCCAACTGCTTACAGGGTGAACTGAAGGCCATGTCTGCTGATGGGAAAGAAAGATTGAGATGATCAAATGAACAGAAATTTTAAATGACTACATATAGTGCTGCTGAAAAGTATAGGCAGTGAGATAGTCCTTGCTTAACGACCATTTTCTCAGCCTCCATTTGAAATTAGAATGTTGCTGAACAAATGGTACTTACACCCAACCCTCAAAGTTACAACCATTTCATGGCAACAATTATGGGAAAGGAATTATAAATTAACAATGTCCACTGCATATAAGGAAAATCAATATAAAATGTTTTATACATGGCACATGCCACCTGAGAAACCGGCAAAAATGTTTAAAGATAAATCAGCCAAATGTTGGAAATGTCACCATTTACCAGGTTCATATTAGTGGTGGACATGTTCAGAAACTAAAAACTATTGGAATAAAATTTAGATATGGCTGGAAGAAATGACACAGCAACATACTGAATTTAAACCAGAGCTGCTCCTATTGGGTATCCTCCCCCCAAAAAATTAGTAAAGAAAATATTTATTTCATTATATATGTAATAACAGCTGCAAGGATTGTTTATGCACAAAATTAGAAAGCAGAGAAAATGCCTTTGGAAGGAGAAGTAATTAAAAAAATTCTAGATTGTGCAGAAATGAACAGATTGATTTTGATGATTAACGAAAGAGAAGAGTCAGAATATTTTAAGATTTGGAATCAATTTTACCATTGGTTAGAAAAGAGATACAAATAATTAAATTTATAACTATGTATAAGAAGTGTTATGACTAGAATATTGTGTTAAGTGATGAATTGTTGTAATGGACTGGGCAAGAATGATGACAGAAGAAACAACAAAAAGAAGAATTTTGGGAGATAATACTGAGATGTCACATAGAAGGAATGACTGATGTATTAAATGCTTGTCTAAAAAATAAAAAGAAGTTTAAATTTCAGCACCTCTGTGGTCACATGATTAAAATCTGGGAGGCTTCCCATGTTTATGGCTACCAGGTGTGTTTCAGCCCCTACATTTCTGCCCCAATCTCTGCTTTTTTGACCATCCTGCATTCTGGCTTGCACCCACCAACCTATACCTCACAATCCCTGCCTAATAATCTGCTCTGAAATTATAATGACAACCATGTCACTCATTTCACAACAGCTTCTCTTCACCATGGTGATAAGATAGGGGAAAAACGTAAAATGTGAGGACAGTTGTAAGTTCAAGGACTGCTCAAAAGTGTGAGGACCATGTGCACAAAAGGACTACCCAGAGGCCTGAAAAAAGTGATTTCTGACAGGTCCCCGCACTTTTGACCAGTCTTCGCACTTATGGCTGGTCATCATTTATGCCCATTGTAGCATTCTTAAGAAACGTGTCACTCATTTCATAACTGCTTCTCTTCACCATGGTAAAATGTGAGGACAGTCATAAGTTCGAGGACTGGTCAAAAGTGCGAGGACCAGTCAAAAATAACTTTTTCAGCCCTCTGAGTAGAAAAGAGAGAGGTGGTAGGTTTGAGGAGAAAGATTGCTGTACAATAAAAAAGATGAAAGGGAAGAAAACCAACCCCAAACAAATATAAAGATATTAAGATAAAGAATGAATTGTTAAACTTTAAAGAATAAAAGAGAACAAATATGAATAAATAGCAATAATTAGAAACACACATACAAACATACAATATATTTTCTTTGAACAGAGTATTTGGCTGGTTCACAAATTTAAACAGTGTTTAGTCATTTCAATTAAATTTACAATTTCTATATTTCCTTTTTGCCATATTTATTCCTCATCTATTTTTTTAAAAAACCAATATTACCCTTCATCCTCATCTCTAATCTTAATCAAATTCAATTTTTCCCTTCTATTATATATTATACCCCTTCCCATTGTCATCTATTTTTATATCCATCCTCACATTGGTTAATTATGTAATATTACAGTTGTTCAATACAAATTCAACATTTTAATATAAATCAATTAGTTATATAACTATCTTTTTTGTATATTAATCAATATGAACATGAATATTCCAATTATTTCCATGCAATCCAATTTCTTACAAATCAATTACCGGTAATTATATTTACCAATAATAATAAACCAAATAATTTCCCCCATATATTCTTCCAAACCACTACTTAACCATTTCTGCTTTCAACACAATATACAATTAATAGTATCTCAATTATTACAATTCCCTAGTTAAATAGAGCTTTTTTTTCTTTTGTGTTTTAAAATCTTGAACTCTCCTCTTTTGCCATTTGCCATAAATTTCCCATTGTTTGCACCTACCTTTTTTGATGAGGAAAAAGAAAAGCAATCTGCCTTTCCAACGTTGAAAGCAAACAGAAAAGCAAAAAACCTGCTTTAGTTTCGGTTTCAGTTTCAGCTTGAATTGTACAAGGAGAAAAAAAAATGTGCTCCAGCAGTGCTCTTTGCACTCTTTGCCAAAACAGCTGAGAGCAAATCAGCTGAGAGCTGGGAGGCCGATCTAATCAACTTATGGTAATTAACCTATGTTGAAAGGGGCTGTTTTTTCTATTTTTGCAGGCACCAGTCTACTCATTTGTTTTCTTTTAACACTGAACAGCTGTAGGGCGGCCCTTTGAAGCTCCGCGGCAAGAATTTAAACAGTTTTTTTTCCCCTCTAGCCATTAGCTGGGACTCAGGAGACAGCAATAGATTGGGAGTGGGCGGGGTAAGCAAACCCGTTCTCCCGCCAATCAGGACTTTTTTAAAACACCGTGGGACGCGGGACAAATTGTTGAAAATCGGGACTGTCCTGCCAAAAGCGGGACGTCTGGTCACCTTAGATTACATATAAAGTGCTCCTTTGGGGAATCAAAAGCTGAATTCCATCTATTCTAGACTACTAGAATGTCATCAAGTTTTGTAATGGTTTAGGAGGCATTGCTTTGCCATACTGAAGTCTAGGGAATTCACACATGTGGGCACATACACACACTCAGAGAGAGAGACACTCATTTACTCACTCACACATAAATTTCTTTTGTATTTCAGAAGAAACAAAAAGAACATTCTCCGATGGAGATAGGAAGGGGGGGGGGGGAAAGGAAGGAGACATATTTTAGATAATGGAAATGGGATAGGGAGGTGGGGGTGAATAAAACCAAACAAGCTTTTTCTCGGAGACATCAGTATACATTTAGGGATCGTAAGGACAGTAAAGGACTTCATTTAATTGTGACAGCAAAAATACAACTTGCCTGATAATCATGATGCATTTTAAAGAGTCTGGGGAGACTGAAATAAATTAAAATAGAAACTGAGACTAATTTCTGTTAATCCACACTAGAGGGCACTAAAACCAAAATTTAGATTAAAGGCTTTCAAAGTTTTATTTGTTGAAAACTTTGGCAAATTGGAGAGTTTCTTAACTACCAGATTTTCTTCATATAAAACAGTTTTGCAGGTTTGTAGATGTTCAAGTGCATAATTAAAAATAGAAATTAATTCAACCTAATATAGAAGTGATAGCAAAACTGACACTGCTTCTTTTGTTGTTTGGTACCAATTTGGAAACAGAGATGACTCCATGTGATGGGTCCTGAAAGGCCTCAGCTTGATGGAGATACTGGGGAATGAAGAGGCAAAAGGGACACTAATGTGATAGCAAGATACAGAAGACAAAGAGCATATTAGACATGGTACAAGCCAACATTAAGGCCTATCAGTAAAGATGGCAAAGAATTCAAATTTATCCAGTAGTACAGTTTAAGGCAAAAACAATCTGCTTGGAATGTGATGAGCAAGATAATTTTCCTATAGATAGCTACTACTTCTTTGCTAGGCATTTTGAAATTAACTCACTTACTCTCAGCATTAGAACTATGTTGGTAGTCGAAACACATCACTAGTGGACTAAGGAACTCAAGACAAAATCATACAAACCAATCCTTTGATCTGATTTAGATCTATGCATCTTAATGTATTAAATCTATAAACTTCATTCAAGTTTCCCATCTTATTTAAACCTATTTATCTGGGTTAGTTCTGGAGATTCCTAAATGCCAATTCATCTTAGATAGCTACAGAAGCTCTACAACCTCTATTTAATATAAATATGAAGAATAGATCTCCATTTATCTCACACCAATGGATTATTGATACATATGTGTTGTGTCTGAGAATATATTTTTTTCCATCAGCAGGACTTTCAAGCAATTTTATCAATACCCTTGAGGTATTTTTTCTATATATATCAAATGATTATTTTAAAAAACGTATTTATGAAACGTATTTGCCATTACCTTGCTAATGTAGACTTCATAATTCAGGAGCAAATATAAAACTGATCTTTATCCTTCTGCCTTTTGAGGTATAAAATTTAGTTCACTATTTAGTTATAAATTCCAGAGGGTAAACATCATATTTCTGACACAAATCTGCTTTTATGTGGGTAACAGCATAATGCTAAAATGGTTAGATTAGCAGACTTGTATCCTCCAATCTTTGTTCAATTTATATCAATGTAGGCAGAATGATTAACAAATAGGGATGATAGGATTAGAATCCAACAATATCTGGAGCAGTGGTGAAATCACCGGTCCTGTCTGGCTCGCGCAAACCGGTGGCGGCGGCGTGTGGTTCGGTGAACTGGTAACTGCAGCAGCGCGAGGCTCTGTCCACCCGCCCGGATGTTACTTCCTGGTTTTAACCCGGAAGTAACCCATTATTACCCAAACCAGACCTGACAATGGTGCGCTCACTCACTCTACTCGCATGCGCAGTGCATGCACTCCCGAACCAGTAGGGAAGGTAAGTAGATTTCACCCCTGATCTGGAGCATCAAGTTTTTCATTTCTATTTTAGAAAGAAATAATTTTACAAAAAAGAAAAAATAAGTTTTTTTAAAAAAAAATTGCATTCAGATGAAATACAGATGATTTCCTCTACTTGAGTACAAAATGTTCACTGCTAACCAAGACAGTTAAGTAAATTTTGCCCATTTTACAAAGTTTCTTGCCACAACTATTAAACAAATCACTGCAGTTGTCAAACTGCTAACACGGTTGTTAAGTGAATCTGGTTTCCCCATTGACTTTGCTTGCAGAAGGTCATAAAAGATGGTCACAAATACTGTATACTACAGGATACTACAGGATACTGTAATTGTCATAAATACATGCCAGTTTCCCAGTCTCCGAATTTTGATCACATAACCATGAGCTGCTACAACAGTTATGTGAAAAATGGTCATAAGCAGGGGTGAAATGCTCCCAGTTCGGACCGGATCACCCGATCCGATAGCGATGGAGGCGGGTGGTTCGGAGAACCGGTAGCAAAAATCCCTGTCCCCCACACACATGCCCTGCTGAACCGCACAATCATCAGAGGCTTTTTTTTATTTTTAAAAGCATTTTTTCTACAACCTCTTCAGCCAAAAAATGCTTTTAAAAGTAAAAAAAAAAGCCTCTGATGATCGCGTGGCTCAACTGGGATCGTCAAAGGCTTTTAAAAGAAACCCTCCTCTTTTTTCTTTTAAATGCCTCTGACGATCCCAGCTGAATTGCCTCTGCCGATCAGGCAACTCAGCTGGGATTGTCAGAGCCTTTTGAAAGCATTTTTTACAACTTCTTTGCTGAAGAGGTTGTAGAAAAAATGGTTTTAAAAGTTAAAAAAAAATGGCCATGCCCACCCAGTCACATTACCCCTCCCAAGCCACGCCCACAGAACTGGTAGTAACAAATTTTAGATTTCACCACTGGTCATATGTAACTTTTTTCACTACTACTGTAACTTCGAACAGTCACTAAACAAATGATTGTAAGTCGATAATTTGAATTCAAGATATTTTTTAAATCTACCCAGTTATTAAACACAGGACCTCTTTAATTGATTGAAAATTATTTTAATTGGTTAATATAACCATGAGTCTATTAAACAGGTTTTAAACCTTTTTTTGTGATTTATCACTGTTTCTCTTGTGTAAGAACAGTCACATTACTGTTTAAAAAAAATAAAAGGAAACAGGATCCAGTTTAATGTAGATATCTTAGGGCTGGATAGATGTTACCTATACACATGGCACGCTGGCTCTCCTTTGGTTTATTGCAGGTTTTTATGTGGAATATCTCATTAGCCCAGGAAATTTCTGCCCCAGCATCAAATATTCCTGGAGGCATCAACCTCAAATTTGGAAACATTCCACATTGGTAGTGTACAGAGTGAGTTATACTAAGGAAGAACCTTGCCATATGAATAAGTAATATTCTTTGAATAATTCTGCTGTAAAAGTTCAGCAGTAGTTTATTTCCATACTAACCACTTCTAAACAAAAAGTCTGGAAACATGAATATATAAAATCCATTTAATTAAAAAAAACTTAGTGATGTTGACTTTCATACACAAGCAAATACTGAGCTAAATATAGAGATTTTAAAAAAAAACCTTATGGCAGAAAATGAAGTACCTGAAAATATACTAATAAAAAGTTCTTAAGCTTTTAATCACAATTTCCCTAATTGTGACCTTGCTTAATGCCATTGTCTACATGGCATACAGCTTGGCAAAAGAGGCTCATGTAGAGCAATAATAATGCTTTTTATTTATTTATTTATTTATTTTATTTTATTTTATTTTATTTTATTTTTCTAAACAAATTAACAAAGAAAAAAAAATCTAGCCTAAAGTTTCAATATGACACTAAAGGAAGAATCTTGCTTGGATAGTACAAAATTATGAAAGAGCAGCCAACTGTAATCTTGTCTGGTTTGTGCTTTGTTTAGCCATCTTGATTTTCATCCCCTTCAGATTCAGATTCTAAAAAACAGAGAGATTATTATTATTATTATTATTATTATTATTATTATTATTTCTTTAAAAATGCTACATATGTGCACACATATATACAATTCCATAAATAAATTAGCCACAAGCCAAAAGGAGGAGGTTGGAAGTGAAAAACATTTATTTTAATCAGTGGTGTAAATGCCCTCTATTGTCAAGAATAAGCTTTTCCGCTGGATATTTTGTATGTTCCTGATTAAGTTGTGCTAATGGGCATATTGAATTTAACATTCAATATATGTGGTGGGCATCTGGCAGGGCGAACTAGACCTACAAATACATTGATGAAGTCTGGACTGTAAATTAATCATTCACAAAGATTAAAAATAAACCTCATGATAGGGACCTTCTTAAGATGGGAATCTTCAAATTATAATAGGACAAATTGGGAAGGAGAGACTACAAATGCTACATCTCATGATACACAAAGTATAGCAGTTGTACACTCTCCTTCCCAATTTTTCCTATTAAATGTTTTATAATTGTATCATGAGATGTAACAGTTACAATTGCCAGTGTTGTCAATCATCTCCCAAAATAAAAATAGTAATAAACCTGGACATGACATTACTTCACCACTATTCCCACTAAATATCTTTCAGGTTCTGAAGGCCACAAAAATCTCCCTGGTCCCTGAAAAAACAAAACTGACAAGACCATATCTCCCACCAACAACCATATAGTGCCAATGTCTGGCTGTTTTACCAACCTTTCTTGAAGGAAAGGGCTGTGAGCCCCATTTGTCTTTCCAGAATACTGTAACAGACCAAGGCAAGGTTTCCCCAATGTGAATGGCATGGACAGGTTCCAACTATCTTTAGGACTCAGCATTAAAACCTATTCCCCCATCACTAAGCCAATCCTATCTCCCTGCCTGCCGCTGCTTTTTCCTTGGGAGAAGGAAGTACAAAGACTGCCGTTTCTTCCATGGGATAAGTTCCCTGTGTTGTTGTAAAGAAACAACACTGTAATGTAATCAGGGGTGAAATGCTCCCGGTTCGTACCAGATCACATGATCCGGTAGCAACGGAGGCAGGTGGTTCGGAAAACTGGTAGCAAAAATCCCTGCCCCCTGCCCTCATTCCCCAGCTGAGCTGCGCAATCATCAGAGGCTTTTTTTTATTTTTAAAAGCATTTTTTCTACAACCTCTTCAGCCCAAAAAATGCTTTTAAAAGTAAAAAAAAAAAGCCTCTGATGATCGCGCGGCTCAGCTGGGATCATTAGAGGCTTTTAAAAGCATTTTTTCTACAACTTTTCTGTAGTGGCACCCGCCCTGTGGAATGACCTACCCCCAGAGATACGCATGATACCTGACCTCCGGGCTTTCCGACGAGCCCTGAAAACACATTTATTTCATCTAGCCGGCCTGGCTTGACCCTATTGTTTTGGTTTTAAATTATAAATTGGTTTTAACTAGGTTGTTTTAAATTGTGGGCCAAAACTATTTAATTATTTTAAATTGTTTTTTAATTTTGTATGCTCTATTTTATTTTGGCTGTTCACCGCCCTGAGTCCAGCTGGAGAAGGGCGGTATACAAATAAAATAAATAAATAAATAAATAAATAAATAAATAAATAAATAAATAAATACAACCTCTTCGGCCAAAGAGGTTATAGAAAAAATGTTTTTAAAAGGAAAAAAAGCGTCTGCCGACCAGGCAAGTCAGCTGGGATCATCAGAGGCTTTTAAAAGCATTTTTTTTACAACCTCTTCAGCTGAAGAGGTTGTAGAAAAATGGTTTTAAAAGTAAAAAAAAAAAAAGTTGGCCATGCCCCCTCAGTCGTATTAACCCCCCCCCTCCTCCCCAACCACCACCAACCAACGCCCAAAGAAAGAATAAATACAAATTTTACATTTCACCACTGGATGAAATGTAGTCATCATATTTATTCTTACTTTGGAAGATCATTTTCCTTGATTTTCAATTAAAATCTACCTGATGGTGCAATTAAAGACATACAAACAAGGCAACAACAAAAAACAGGAATGCTGCTGTTCATTTATTTGTGAAAACCCCAACATGTGAAGTTTAGATAGTTTTATTTTAATAACTCTTCCCATGGCTCATTTACTGCTTATCAGATTATTATATTATGTGTGAATATATCTGTTTTAAAAAAATTACATGATTCAGTCTCTTTTTGGAGATGTTACTTCAGTCAACTATTTTTAAAAAAACAAGGTGGAAGAATTATTAAGCTGAAGAATTTATAGGAACTGAATAAAGCAAATAAATTTTAATTCTGAAGGCAAAATACAAATTCATGATTACAACCTGCCACCCATGTGTAGATTATACTGAATTGGGACTTCAGGGGATTTGTTTTATGACTTTTCAACAGGATACAAAAAACCCTTCTCCATGACAAGCCAATATATGGAGTTGGAGAATGAAATCAACCACAATTAAAAAAATATCTTATTAACTCTTGGTAGAATATATATGACAGCTGAGGCATGAAACATCAGTTCTTTCATTAATGGTTGCATGCACTATGAAGCTAGCCATAGCTTTGATTTAAAAGCAGAAGTAGGCAATCTTGCAATTTTTACTACAAAATATTCAGCATTTCAGCTCAAATGATATCCAGTAAATAAGGTGATAAACACTCAGTTTCAAGGAAGTTATAGTGAAATAAAGAAGGATGATGCCGAATTTAAGTTGTCACTTCCTCAAAAGAATAAAACATCTAAACACAGATAAAATGCTATGTTATGCTTCTCCACCTTGTCAATTTGATGTGCCATCCTCCAGTGTATGCATGTGGCTGTGTGTGTATACACACACACACACTTATAAATATATTGTATGTGTTTAAGTAGATGTGCACATACGAAACACCTCTTTAAAAAAATGTTAAGCAGCCAAAAAAATTTTCTAGTTTATAGGGCTGTTTCAGAAACTAATCCAAGCTGTCTCCATATGGGTACATTTTGCCCAGTAAAATGACATGGCTGTGCATGGCTATACATCATAGGAAGATACACAGGAACACCTTTGGAAAAGGAAGTATGAACCTATAAAAAGACATTCTTGCATGGTATGCATTTCAAAGCACTTTTTGTGAAAAATTTGCATAACTCTAATATATACACTAAAAACACCAATAAGGAGCATGGATAGTGTGTATTTATGTGTGAGTGTATGAGAAAGAGAGCGAGACAGCTAGAGACAAAAAAGATAAATAATATTAAACATCTATAAAATAAGATACACATTGGTTCCCTGAACCAATGACCTGCAGAGAGCAGCTGTCATTTTCACATTCACAATTGTCACAAAGAGGATTCACACCCTTTCCTCTCCCTGCCTCCAGAAAAAAGAAAAGGAAAAATAAAGTATGGAAATGAGGAAAATGGAAAGTAACTATTCAGGCAAGGCAATATGAGAATGGATAGAAAGAAAAGAGAGTAAAAAACTTCCTTTAGAATTTATAGAAAGAACTAAATTCACCAACAGAAGAGATAAGTAATCTATTTGCTGATAATTTGGAGTACGAACAATATTATGCAGCTCATCTATAACAACATCAAACACCTCACCTAAATTGAAGACTAACTAAATCTTTGCAAATATATTATATAAAGCCACAGCAGTTATTTAAACATGTTGGGGATGAGACTAGACCAAAAATATCATAGGAAGCTCAACTTTTATGAATTAAATTATTAACCTGACTTACTGATATTACTAGACAAAACTTTCTAACCCTACCCAGTAGTGATAGAGACTGAACCCAAAACTTCCTATGTGCAAAACAAGATTCCATTTGATTGAAGTCTCACCCAGGGATTAGCCATTGCATAACCTGTCCAGTCTATTTAAGCTTATTTAGTTTGGGCAATGGATAATCCAAAAGATTTTGTTCTGTGGACCAAAGAATCTCCAGGTAAGCAAAGAACAGCTCATGTAATTCAAAATTTAATTAAAAAGTTACCTTCTTCAGCATTTTGTAGCCATTCCACAAACTTCTTCATTTGATCAAGAAACACACTTTTGCCTTTAGAAAGATGTGCCTCTTTGAACCATTTCAAAATGGCTTCTTCACTTAGGACATCAGCTGAAATTCAAATTCAGAAAAATAACCATTAGTAAGTATTTCTGTGAACTATACAAGTAATCCTCCACTAACTATGAAAACTGGACTCAAAATTTCTGTTGCTAAGCAAGGCAGTTGTTAAGTGAATTTTATAACCTTTTTTACCACAGTTCTTAAAGCAAACACTGCAGTTAAATGAATTATGCATTTGTTAATTGAATCTGGTTGGGAAAGTTACAAATGATGATGACATGACTCTGGGACACTGCAACTGTCATAAATATGCACCCAAATTTTCATGTGACCATGGAGACGATGCAGCAATCATAATGTGAAAAACAGTTGTAAGTTACCTTTTTTTGTGCAGTTGTAACATCAAATGTTCACTAAACAAATCTTTGTAAGTCATGGACCACCTGTAAATACTATTGCTGCTTTTAAAAAAGCATTCTGAAATAATTTTACTACTGTGGACAGAGACAAATAACAAGGTTCAGTTGGATATTAAGATATGAAAGAAACAAAGATTCAGATGTACAGTACTCCAGAGGAGAAAAATGAACTAGAGGGAGACAAGTCTAATTAAAAGAGTAGTGGAAACATCTGTTTACAGTATATTGTGTATTATTTGCTTAGAAATGAAGAGAATGGAGAGATCTTAATAGACCATGAAGGAGCACAAAAGTGAAACATGCCACCTAGAGGAATTCAAAGGCCAATTGATTTCTCTTTTTATTTGAAAAAAGTCTGATTGTAACTTTTGTATGTTTTCCACATATACCTTTTTGCAAGATAAAGATTTTGTCGCAATTAAGCAATCATCTTTGAACATCTCTCAAGCTTGCATTTTGGAATAGTAATTTAAAGATGATTACACAGATATTTTAAATGCTGCTACAATTTTTGATGAACTTTTACAGGACATGGTGCTCCCCCAATAACTCTAGAGAATTATCACTTGGAACAAAGCACACAAACTGATGCACTGAAATAATAAAATTTTAGAGATTGCCATCTACTACATTTCCAAGGAAGAGCAATAGACATGTAAGAAAAGACATGTAAGAAAAGCAAAGTAAGCTGTGAAAAATTGGCATGCTTTCTGATTTGCAAAACTAAAGTGCAAGTCAACAGAAATTATGTTTCCATATGGCTGGAGGACAAGAGCCAAGAATACCAAATTAGTTGGCAGGATTTATCCTTTAAAACTGAATATGCAATAGTTGTTGATGAACGGCAGTACAGAATATATTCTGAACTATAATTTACAGAAATTAGAGATTTGATAAAATTATTGAAGTCAGACTTTCAGTTAACAAATGAGCAAGGATTTGATTTATGAAGAATGAAAATCAATAAAAATGTTTAATTTAATAATTTAAAAAGTAATATATTCCACAAATAAATGTTTCCAATTAAGGTAATTGGAAAGAGATTTAGAAATCACAACTTCACATAGCACCATAATTTATCTGTAGAATTCATTTGTACAAGGCATGTTAAGAGTTATTAACTTAATGGGTTTGAAAGAACACTGAATCTATTATATGAAGATCTGTGAAAGCCCACCCATTTTTCAATCAGCACATTTCAAATATGAATTACAAGGGAAAATGGGGAAAGAAATAAATTTCTTCATTTCCTGCTAATAAGCACGCACCTCAGAGGTATCCCGTTGGCCACTATGAACAAAATATATGCAAAATAAGATTGATCTTGATCTGGCCCATAAGAACTATTGTTATATTCTGAACTTCTTTCATTCTTAAGAGATTCAGGTGAAAATAAGGGAAGAATATATATTAGAAGAGATGGGTTTCACATTGAGTTAAAGAATAAGATAGTGGCTTAATAAAATATATTTTTCCAGTAAAAGAAGAATAGGCTTATTGACAACAAACCAAAAAAATTCTTCCATCTAAAGTGGTCATTATTCAAACAATACAAATAAAACTATTATAAAATTGTTCTACTGAAACTGTTTTTCACCTTCAAGTATTTATAGCAGCAATCCCAATAAGATCCAACCAAAGAATGTTGGTTTCTATGACGACTAATCTAAGATCAATGTGAACACAATCCTTAAATAAAACTGAAAATGGGGAAAGGAAGAAACCCAATAATTTAGTCAAAGAATTGACTGCTTTTGTATAAGCCTTTTGAACAAAAAATAAACAGCTTGTTCCTTTTGGAAACCTCTTCCCCTGAATTATAGGCTGTTTAATATTTCTAACACTCATGTTCAACTTTCAAATCTTTGTAGTTGTGCCTGAATACAAGTTCAGATCAGCCAGCAGAGAAGCAACCAAAAAAACCTGTCTTGATTTAAGTTCTGCACCTTTTGCTGCCAGAAGTAAGTGGTAGAAAGCATACATACAGCAACTTTTAATCAAATTAGCAGGGAGACCATCTCGTGGAAGATGATCATGTTCTGGGTACTTCAGTTCATTACATTTTATTATACTATTTGAGGCCTAAAAATATGTCAACTACAGTCCCTTTTACTTTTTAATTTGATGAATGACCCACAGCCATTTAAAAGCCTGGTATAACTTCTGGCCTAAGAAAATTGCAAACAACAGCAAGATGCTTCCAAGAATCCCAACTTGTCAAAAAGAGCAGTATGAAGATAAATCCTATCTATCTGCTGTTCCCTCACACTGAACAGACATATTGGTGGTGCAGTGATACCACAAGAAGAGTTGCAGTTATGATTTCCATTGCATTTTGATATTTTTAAAAAGTAGGTTGGAACTGAAAAGTTTCTTTGATGTTACCTTCCCCACACTCAAATTACCCAAAATTGCACTATGCCTTTGTGCTGCCAAAATTCAGCAATGCAATCTTGAAGTATTGGTTTGTGCAGAGCCTGAAGGACTCCATTCCTTGTGTATCAGATTAGTGTATTCTACATCAATTTCCAGATAAAATTTGTTTACAGCTATATTGGAAATAAAATAGGAACTATCTGACATCCTCTCATGATGAATGTATTCGCCCACCTGTGCAAACTTTTTTAATAAACAAACTAGAAACAAAGAGTCAGTCAACTTCTAGCAGATTCTTTGGCATACTAAGACAGATAATGAAATCTTTTCAAATCAATATTTTCATTCTCTTTTATTTATCACTGTTTTTGTCATTCAGTTTTATGTTAGAATATATTTTCCACCTACATAGTGAGAGTTACTTGAATTAGCTGACACATAAGTTAATTACCCTAATCAGGTCACTAGTCAATTGTAATTAAATCAAAATAGAAACATCAAAAAGGTACTGTTTTGACTTTTGATCTGAAACCTAATTTTTCTGTAATGCATTTAGACCCAGAGGAATAATAATAGCCATACAAGTGATTACAGGAAGCGGGAGAACTTTAGTCTCTTGGGTGTTATTATATGATGCATATGTACTACAAGTAGAATTGCTAGGGAATTCAGATACCTTTTGCTAAACATTGTCTGCAGCTGAAAGTAAAGTTTCATTCCAGCTTAGAAAAAAGCCTTTCCATATTGATATTCTGGCAAGACATGTCCTGAGCAACATGCTGGACTTTTGGAAGCTGCTCTGATAAATGCTTAAAGCTTGTACTCTTTTGTTAACACTAGTAAAACTGCAAACATTGTATAATATCAAAATTGATAGAAATAGACACCAAGGATGATGAATATGATTTTTTTGTGGAAAATGTTAATACTCCCCTTCCAGGTGTGGCAAGCCATCACTCTTCTGAAAAGGAATTAAAACATAGCCCTCTACCCTCATATGGGAGCCCAGACGGTTGGGGCCCTGAGAGCCCTCTCTTTATCTTTTAAACTCATTTTTAACTGGGGTCAACCTTCCTTGTTTCCTTTTAAATTCATTTTTTAAATTTTTAATTCTTAAATGATGTTTTTATATTTTTACACTTTATTGTACACTCCCTTGCTGAGGAAGATACTTTTCAAGAATGTGAAAAATAAATAAATATGATTGGAATGTAAAAATATACACACAGCTGACACTTTATTATTTTTTTTGTATACTGAAATAAAAAAGAGAGATTGTATCGAGACCTACTCATCCACAGCTGATCAAAGGAGGAAACCCAGTTTTATCAAACATGATTGCATTTTATGATTTACTTTAATAGCATGGATCATAATTTGATATATTCTTTATATATGATAAGTTTTCATAACTAATTTCTTATTTACATGCTAGTAGATTTCTTTTTAAAAATCTATATTTTTTTGTATGTATCTGAAAATTTGTATGTAGAGTCAGTTTGTTGCAATGTTTAAGGCACCAGATTAGAAACCAGAAGAATGGAAGTTCTAGTCCCACTTTAGGCATGAAAAAAATTGGGTGACTTTGGGCCAGTCAATCTCTTTCAGTCCAGCTACCTCACAGGTTTGTTGTTATGGGGAAAATAGGAGATGAAAGGAATATTAGATATGTTGGCTGCCTTGAGTTATTTATAAAAATAATAAAGATGGGATTAAAAAAATCTAAGCAATACAAATAACTCTGAAATAAAAAATATAGATAAAAGAAAGTACCTTTATAAAAGAGCACCACAATCTTCTGAAAAGCTTTCATAAAGTGGATGTTATCATAACAATATTCCTGAACTTTTTGAAGAAGGATCAACTCTGATTGGCCTTGGGTGCTGAACACTGCCAGTAAAGGTGCATATTGCTAAAACAATCAAAGAAGAAATTGGGTTAGTTATTTATAGATAAATACCAAGAAGAATATTATCCAAATGTTTTGAAAACTACAGAAGTTGATTTTGCAACATTTTCAATACAGGTAGTCCTCGACTTGCAACTCGATTGTTCAAAGTTACAGTGGCACTGAAAAAAGTGACTCATGACCATTTTTCACATTTACAACTTTTGTAGCAGCCATGATCATGTGATCAAAATTCAGATGTCTGGCAACTGGCTCATACTTATGATCGTTGCTGTGTTTCAAGGTCATGTTATCACATTTTGTGATCTTCTGACAAGCAAAATCAATAGGGAAGCTAGATTCACTTAACAACTGTGTTATTAATTTATCAACTGCAGCGATTCACTTAATAACTGTGGCAATAGAGTTCCTAAAATGGAGAAAACTCACTTAATGAACATCTCATTTAACAACAGAAATATTGGACTCAATTGTGGTGTAAATTAAGGAATATCTATATTGCAGGGTTTTTAAAAAATGTTTTAGTGCATGTTATGTTGGTTTAAAGGGCTATTAGATACTCTTACAAAATATAAACCCAGAAGGCAGGTGATAAGTGGCTGTATGCACACATACATACAAAACACTTATTTTGTTTATTATCAGTCACTTGTACAGTGTAAGAATTCCACTGAAATTGAAATAGTATAGTATAGTAAAATTAAGCTTCTATCAACTATTTAGCTTGAATGGTGTACAAATCATCCCCAAAGCCACACAGCAATAGAACTGCAATATTATCATGTTATAAGCATTGTTGTAAGTTTGAAGAGCCAGATGGATTTTGAAAGAGGCAGGTTCAATTTATCACCGCAGACACATAATGCTGGCTATGAAGAATGTATTTCATCGATCTCAAAATTAGCAATAATAAATAAAAAGGTAAAGTCCCTTGTCCAGTCATGCCTGACTCTAGGAGCGGTGGGATCGCTATTTTCCAACTGAAGGAGCCAATGTTGTCCGATGACGCTTCCGTGGTCAAGTGATTGGCATGACTATACAGCGAAGGCACACAGAATGCTGTTACCTTCCCACAGAAGTAGTACCTATCTATCTGCTTGCATTTGCATGCTTTCAAACTGCTAGGTGGGCAGGAGTTGGGGCAAGTACAGGAACTCACCCCACCACTCAGTACTTTGATCTCAAACTGCCAATCTTCTGGTTGACAAGCCCACTATCTTAACTGCTAGGCTACTGTGCCTCTTTATTATCAGTCATATTTCTATTCAAACAGCTGCTTACACAGCTAGCTTTAGGATTCAGACATTTGTTCTCAATGTACTAACATTTCCCACATGCACACCTTCAGATGCTTAAGTGCTTGTTCTGCAACCAGTTCTTCTTTCTTGTTCCATTCAACGGCATTCATTATACAAGTCCAAAGGAGTCCAATCACTGCTGGTTCTGGCAGATCATTTCTTTTCATTTCTTCTTTTACATAAAGCACCATCTGGAATGGGAAGTTTAAAAAAGAAAAGGCATCATTTTTCAAGCCATTGCCTTAAATAACACTACCCTATCTGCCATCTATGCCTTTCAATAAGGGTATATTCACATTTTTCTTTTGATCCAATTCTCAGTAGTATATGGAGAAAATAGAGAAACCAAGAAAAATATATATAAAAAAGAAGGAAGCATGTCATATTCCTGTATGCCTTTGATTTGGTTTTGTAGAATTGTGTTCATACACTAGACTCACTCCACAGGAAATGTTCAACTGCATAAATTAAAAGAAAATTCACTGCATTTTTATCCTCACATAGTGAGTGAGAATTCCTACAGCTGTAAAACCCCATATGGGAGGCAGCTTTGTTTCCTTGATAATCACTAAAGGGATTTTCTTCACATAATACGCTAAGATATTCCATCTCTTTGATAAAGATTATGCAGTCAGTCCAAGTGCAGAAACGTCACTTTTTCACCCATTCTCATCCGACTATTGCAACTGCTCTCTTGCATTGTAAACAGTGACTAATGTCACAAGTCAACAATTGCAGCAATAGATGGTATTGGCAATATCTTACAAGAGCTCTACTCTAGGTCCAAAACTGGGATGGAGAGCTAAGTATGGAGCAACATAGACCATTCTGAGATACGTTCAGTTGCCTCTCCACAGAGTTGCATTTGAAGATTTTTTTTCCTGGAGTTTTCTTCACTTGAGACTATGTCTCAAGTTTTTTTTAATTGGTATAGCAAAAATGTGTTAAAATTTAACTAAAATTGAGCCTATAATTACTTATGCCTAGGTTTACATGATTAACTTTTATGCATGCAAACCCTTATGAAAATCAGACCAGTAACATCAACTGTTCATGGAACAAGCATTACATGAAGCTATTCTGTTCTTAAGAGCTACATTTTATTTTTCTCTTGTGGCATACTCTTAATGTAACTTAAATAAGAGAAAAACTATTTTTTCCACCTCTTTAATTGGACATTCTTGAGAAAGACGTTCCTGGAGTTCTCTTTGTAGTTCTTTTCGGGTCCCCAATGACTGCTGGACTCTAAGGAAGTCTGAAAGCTCTTTTAGACCAGCATCCGTGAAATATTTGGCAAAATGGTCCACATTCTGCCGGTTGGCTGGAAATAGTTCCTAGAATAGAGTAATAAAAAGAATATTATTTATTTTTGTAAAGTCATTTTAAATCCTGTTCAGATTCATAAATAATCTGAGAGATGAGGAAGACTGCATGCCGAATACATCCTTACACGCGTGCACATAAAATCCTTCATTAAGTTGCAGAAAGAGGCAAGAGAGTATATATTAATCTCTTAGAACCTTGTTGGCTTACACAAATTGCCACAGTTCAAAAACAGCACATGGAGAATCACTGAATCTAGAGAGTTAAATGGCTGAGCGTAACTGCTATTTGGATAACTCTCAATAGTTTATCTGGAGGATTAAAGCACTTTAAACAGCAGAAGGGATTAAAGAAAGGAAACTGACATATGGGCCAGCACCCAGTTCTGGCCAGATACCATCTGAATAATCCAGACTGTTTTCCAGATTATTACGATGGAATGTAGGGTGGATTCTCATGAGGGCAGGAGTGTATTCCAGTAACAGATAGTGAGAGAAAGAGGTGAAGATAGCCTTCCCTAATGGTTCTCAAAATATATGCTTATTAATTAGTCATATAATGGGTTACCCATGTAGCCAATCTTTTGTGGTGGTCAATAAGCAAATGGCACAGTTGTAAAGCAACCACCATGGCCATTGAGCGAATGCCTCAGTTATTAAGCAAACCAATGGTTCGTTATGGGCTGATTTTGCCAAAAATTGAAACTAAATGCCAGTTTTCTGCAAAAAACAAAACATGGTCATGTGACCATGGAATAATGCAAATGGCCATAAATATAGTCCTGTTTGCTAACCATCTATCATGTGGTCACATGTCTTTGGCGAGAGCCAATATCAGAACTGGACTGTAAGTACACTTGGGAGGTCCATTATAACTTTGAATGGTCACTAAGTAACTGGTCATAAATCTAGGACTACCTGCATGCTTATTTTAGAATAAATCCAAGAAGCTGTTTATTTTGAATTTGAAGTAAGTATTAATCAGATCAGTTTGCATTACTAACTATGTGAATCTTTTCTTATATTTCAGATTTTAAACAACTGGAATGATCTATTTGAATTTTTAACTTGTCATTCTTCTCCTGAAAACTGAAAATTCCCTAACCAGAACCCCATCCAGATTTTTTTCATGAAGAAATTCTTGTATTTCTTTGTATGATTTATCTTAAGTGGAAATTAATTAATTAAGTCCTTAAATAGGAAATATAGTGAATGATTAACAGAAGAAAGAACCTTTTCATACTAGTCATACTAGATGGGATTTTATTTACTTGAGGATTTAAATATTTTCTATTCTATTTTCTATACTTCCCTTCTGGTAGTTTTTAATTTTTTTTATAGTACTGATGTTAGTTCCTCATTGATGATTTTCTTCAGATTTTATGCTTTTGCCATTTTAAAATTCATATTTATATTTTATTTATCTACAGTTTTAAATTTTTACTTCAGGATTCCTAACTTGCTTATTGGTCATATCAATTATAAGAATAGGAATACTTACAAGCAGTCTCTTGTCTAAATTAGCCTTTCTTAAAGAAGAGGTAACAGAGTTGGCATCTTTCTCAAGCATCCATGCTTTAAAAAGCTTGACAGCAAAAGAGGCTGCTATACCTACAGAAAATAAAAACATCATAAGCAAAGAAGTTGTGGTGTTTATTTAATTCAGTCTTTTATCTAATCTAATACCTCTAGAGATGTTTAGATCAGTGTTTCTTAATCTCACCAATGTTAGGATATATAGACTGGCTGGGGAACTCTAGGAGTTGATGTCCATACATCTTAAAGTTGCAGAGGTTAAAAACCTCTGAATTAAACTACTATTCTCATTAGATTTTGCTGGCAAAACTATCTCTGGCTCTGAGGAGAATTGCAATCCAAAATCTCAGTATGATAACAAATTGGTGAGGTCTGATTTGATCTCTAGGGTTCAACATTAGTCAATCAGAAAAGAATGTATGGCTGGCAGTTTCTCATGTACTATAATATAATGGCTTTCATTGAAAGGCCATTCTGTGGTCTTTCTAAAACTGTAATACTCCAACTATCTGTAGTAATGCAAAATATAGTTATACATTTATACATATTCAGATTATACATATGCAAAACAATTTAATAAACCAAAAAAGAATAAGTTTTCAGAAGGGACTAAATATTTGGATGTCTAAAACTCCTTATTTTACAAGAAAGTAAAAGAAAAAGAGAATGGAAACATAAATGAACAGCATGTGTTATCTGGGCAAACACAGAATCTAAGCAGCTGAGTTATCATAGTTATCATCTGTTGAGAACAACGAAATATACCTAGCCATACCATGTTTTTAACATTTTTTGAATAGAAGAAAAACTTATCTGAATTCAAAATAAGTTATTCAACTGTGTCTGTCCATGGAGCAGTGTTTCTGACATTTAGCAGCTTTAAGATATGTGGACTTCAACTTCCAATACTCCCCCAGCCAGCATGATGGCTGAGAAAATTCTGGGAGTTGAATTCCATACATCCTGAAGTTGCTGAGATTGTGAAATAGTAGAATCTTCCCTTTTGTCCCTGATACAAGTTGTCGCATCTTGAAACACTTAGATGATAGAATTGCAGGCATCCCAAAAATGTAACCAAGTGGAAGAGAACAGTAATGGCCTTGTTATCTCTCCCTCAATCCAGGCTTTCACTTGTGTTATTAAAAAAAATAAATTTTCAGAGATTTATTGAGGAATCATTTAGCTTTTCTTAATACCACAATGAAGAGTCTTTAGGGAGCAAATGTACTGTTAAAACCTGTACTTAGCGTTCTTTCAAAGATAAATTATACTTGAAAGTTGGAGTACATATAAATAACATCCTGTTAACAAAAAGAAACCTCAAAATCTTTAATCAATGCAGAAAATAGTGGATTTTAATATCACAATGTTATTGTTTAAAGTATTATCCCTACCCTAAACATATTTAGAAAAAGAACAATCCTTAAAGGAAAACAGCAGGAGAGAACACGATTATCTCTTTTCTTTCTAATAAGTTCCAGTTGCTGGTTTGTTTGTTTTGATAAGAGAGAAGTACCAGCGGCTTTAAGCACACTCCGATTTATAAATACAATTGCCCTAACATGTTACTTGGCCGTTAGATTCAAGGTCACTTCTTAAAAATACTGATTTCCTGATTTCCTCTAACCTCCTCAGCTTTTTTCTGGGAAGGTAATTATTTCCTTTTAATGTAATAAGCCCTACAAAGATATTGCCCATTAAACAAAACAAAACCCATTAAATTCTCAAGATGACATTCAGGATTCTCAAATTAAATCCTAGTCATATTAACTTGTTGAAATAACAAAATTATCAATAAACAATTTATACATGCACAGCATGTAAGGTTTAGAATTCATTAATTCTAAGAGGAGGAAATGTTAAATACATAAGATCTCAAGAGAGTGATCCTTAATTCTAAAGCCACAACGTCAAAGATCCTGCCTTTTCAAAATAAAGATAAAGCTATCCTGTGGGAGAAGATAATGTACATCCTTTGGAGAAGAGAAAATCTCTAATTACCTTCTTTGACAATGCTGTCAGTGAAAAGGCTTGTTAAAATGGTAGCTGGTAGTGTTCCATTAGCTAGTAAGATTCCAGTGAGGATTGCCAATTTTGCTTGCTCAGTTTCAGAAAAGGCTTTAAGAAATAACAGGAGCTTTGAGGCAAAAAAAGAGGTACATATTTTTGGAAACATATAAACACAGAAAACAACCTGAAATGCCCTGGGCTGCCCAAAATAGTAATAGTAATGCAATAAATCTAACTTTGGAATTACCAAAAACTACCTTAAAAGTTAATGTGTTTATCATTTTATAAGAAAGAACAGCATTTACATTAGATCATGAATATAATTTAAAATCAATCCAATTAATCTCTGTTGTGAAAATAAGTCAGCATATAAATAAGTAGGGTAGTTATATTTATTTTGTTTCAGAACAGGAAGAACACAGGGCACAAAGTAGAGTATTAGTTACACTTTGATCCACAGCTTTGAATCAAAAGTTCAAAATTGCATAATCATACATTGCTGACAACAAAATGCAATACATGGACATAATGACAATAGAGAAAATGAATGATAATTTGTCTTAATTCCTGGAAAATATATTTAATTTATTTCAACGTGCAATCCTGACCTTTTGACAAATCAATATGTAGACTCTATGATTCAAAATACTTGCTTTATCACAGAGCTGTAGTACACATATAACTTTCAATAATCATTAACTGTGCTTGTAAAATAGTAAAGGTAAAGTTGTATAAGCTTTTTGCCCATATCTAAAAAGACCTTGATGTTTTCCTCTAAATATAAAGCTTATATTCAGATTTTTTTAAAACAACACTTTTTTATCTTCATTAAAAATAAAATTTAAATTTATCTATATTCTTTTTATCCTTTACTGTAATATTTTATAAATATACATATAAAGATTGTTTTATTATCCATATTTATTGTATTTATTAGCTATTAGTTATCTATTTTCATTGAACTGAAACCAATTAATCTATTTTCCATAGCAACATCACTTCAAATCAGGGGTGAAATCTACTTACCTTCCTTACCGGTTTGGAAGCGCACGTGCCATGCGCGTGCGCTCGCACATGTCACATACATACGCACACCTTCTTCACATGCGCAAAACCTTCTGGGCATGCGCAGAAGGTAAAAAACCATTACTTCCTGGTTAAAACCAGGAAGTAATAACATCCAGGCAGCGATCGCTACTGGATCGCCGAACCACAGGGAAAAATTGCTACCGGATCGGGCGATCTGGTCCGATTCGGGAGCAGTTCGTCCCTGCTTCAAATAGTGCAAACGAGAACGAATTTGTTCTAATGGTTAAGACACCAAGCTAGAATCTAGGGGACTGTGAATTCTAGTCCTGCCTTAGGCATGAAAAATGTCTGGGTGTCTTTGGGATAGTCACACTCTCTCAGATCAGGGTTATTGTTGTGGGGAAAATAGGAAGAGGAAAATGTCTTTCAAAAATCCTGGAACACCAGGGAAATACCAGAGGATTAGAAAAGAGCTGATGGGGTTCCCATCAGGAAAAAAATTAGACCCAGGAAACTACAGACCAATCAACCTAACATCAATACCCAGAAAGACACTGGAAAAGACAATAAAAAAAGAGATCTGTCAACACCTAGAAACGAGTAAAGTAATAACTAGCAGTCACAGCACAGGTCTGTTAAAAACAGATCATGCCTAACCAATCTTATTTCATTCTTCAACATAGTGACTAAATTAGTAGACCAGCGAAATACCGTTGACATAATATACTTAGACTTCAGCAAGGCATTCGACAAAGTAGACCATAACCTACTTCTTCATAAACTAGAAAAAAGTGGGATAGATAGCTTCACTACCAGATGGATTCTCAACTGCCTGATAAACCGTACTCAACAAGTAGTCCTTAATGGATCTAAGTTTACATGGAGAGAAATAAGCAGTAGGGTGCCACAAGGTTCTGTCTTAGGCCCCGTACTCTTCAATATCTTCATAAACAACTTAGATGAGGGAGTAGAAGGGGAACTCGCCAAATTTGCAGATGATACTAAGCTGGCAGGAATAGCTAACACTTTGGAAGATAGGCTCAAGATCCAGATGGATCTTGACAGACTTGAACACTGGGCCCTATCTAACAAAATGAAATTCAATGTAGAGAAAAGTAAACTCTTACACTTGTGTAAGAAAAACCAAAAGCACACATATAAACTGGGGGAAACCAAGCTTAGTGGCAGTGACTGTGAGAGGGATCTTGGAGTCTTAGTGGACAATCTGCTAAAGTGTGCAGTGGCAGCTAAAAAAGCCAATGCAATCCTAAATTGCATTAATAGAGGGATACAATCAAGATCAAGTGAGGTTCTAATACCACTCTATAAAGCCCTAGTAAGACCACACCTAGAGTTCTGCATCCAGTTTTGGTCACTACACTATAAAAAAGATGTTGAGACTCTAGAAAAAGTGCAGAGGAGAGCAACCAGGATGATTAGGGGACTAGAAACTAAAACATATGAAGAACAGTTACATGAACTGGGCATGGCTAGTCTAGTGAAGAGAAGGACCAAGGGAGACATGATAGCAGTGTTCCAATATTTGAGGGCTGCCATAGAGAGGAGGGAGTCAAGCTGTTTTCCAAAGCACCTGAAGGCCAGACAAGGAATAATGGATGGAAACTGACTAAAGAGAGATTCAACCTAGAAATGAGGAGGAACTTTCTGACAGTGATAACAATCAACCAGTGGAACAGCTTGCCTTCGGAAGTTGTGGGAGCTTCATCACTTGACTTTCAAAAAAAGACTGGATTGTCATTTCTTAGAAATGGTATAGGATCTCCTGCTTGAGTGGGGGTTGGACTAGATGACCTATGGCCCCTTCCAACTCTGTTAATCTGAAATAAGTATTACGTATGTTTTCCACCTTGAGTTACTTATAAAAATAATAAACATGGTTATAAATAAATTTGAATAATGAGACTATTTTGTGGGATTTATTAACCGCACTAATCAAGGCCTATCTGTATTACTGCCCAATATAAGCTAAAATGCACCCTCAAATCCTAGTGCTTGCCAGCTGTGTTTCTTAACATAATCTCTGAATAGAAATTATTGGATTTGATGCCCAACTAACTTAAGAGGGAATAAATTTAGGGAAGCTCAGTTTATAGATGTAAGCAAAAGATCTTTTAGTTATCTTTACTAAGAAACCATGAAAAATCTATGCAAATAAGAAGCTATTGTAATAACTGATATTTTAGCAGTCAAAATAGTTTCTTATTCTATTTGAAGCACATTAAAAGTTCCTACATGTTAGAGTAAAACTACCTTTTTTATTTCATCTTCAAATGCTTTTTCCAAATATTTATATCTTCTAATCAGCTTATTGAAAACCTAAACATGAGAAAATAAACATTTAACACAAATACAAACTAATTATATATCTGTCATCTGTAAAAATGATTACAAATAATAAATGATAAAATGAAAATGTAGATTAAATATAATTCATTAATTTACTTATTTAATAACTCATCTAAACACAGAGGCAGATGCACAATGCTATCATTACTGTTATCCAGTTCATCACTAACATGATGGTGGGTATACTTAATGCAGTGGTTAAAGCAGAAAGCAGGAACATAAATCAATATTTTCCATTGTTAAATATTAAGCAATTTATTTCTCACTGATTATGATTTATCCTAATAATATATACTCTATCAGATATTATCAAAAATAAACCACTAAAGTAGTTAAATTCATTTACTAATTCAAACTGAATCTTGAGGGAGGATTCAAATAGAATTCTGTCAGTCAATTTATTGTTAAAACAAGGTTGGAGTTTCAAAGGAAGGGATAACTCAGATTACCAGCATTAGCTGGCTCATCAGATAAAATAATCTAGCCATATAGACTAAGCCATATAGTTTTAGCATCTTGAATTAAATAATTTCACACGGAATGTAGGACTACTTTTGAAAATGGTCCAACTGCTTTAATTAACAAAAAATATAACATTTAGAGACCTAGCTGAACTAACTGAATGGGACTACAGGGTATCCTAATCGTTCACTTAGATACCGTTCAAAGTTATAACCCCCCCCCCCCAACAAGGTACTTATTACAAAAGTTAAGGTCACTGCAGTGCCCTTAGTTTATCCTAAAATAGATCACAAGGAAATTGCAGCACCCACCATCTCTCCAATCCACAGGGTTACTCCAGGCATTAGCCAATTCCCAAGCTGGACTCTATCTATGAAATTTATATAGCTGCTCATTTCATTGCTATATCTGTCTGTCTGTCTGTCTGTCTGTCTGTCTGTCTGTCTTTCTATCAATCTAATCTAATCTAATCTAATCTAATCTAATCTAATCTAATCTAATCTAATCTAATCTAGCAGTCCACTTGGTTTCAGTTTGAAAACAGATGACAGTTACAGCCAGGAGCTTTTGCAGAATTACCAGTATATCTGATTTACCAGTTAGGACCTTTTCTGGACTAGGAAACCCTGCTTACAGTTGTTGTAAACTACCTAAAGTTGCTTAAGATGGGCAGCCATATACATCTTTTAATTAATGATATCTTAGTCACCTCTTGTTTGATTACTACAACTCTTTCTATTTGTATATTTCTCTGAATACCATCCAAAAGCTTCAATTACATTGCCACCTTGCTTTTGGATTCAATTCAAGGTACTTTGCCATCATTATACCCTTTGGTAACTTAGGACATTGGTATCTATGGAACCCTCTACTCCCAATGGCTTCTATTCAACCAAAAGGATTGGGAAGAATAGATCCAATTTGTGGTCTCTTCTCTTAGGAATTTTCATTTATAAGGATCACAGACTCCAGTCTTCTTGCAAGCTGCATAATCAGACTAGCTTCCACCTTGCTCAGATTCATGAAAACTAATAAAAATGGATTAGAAGTGAAATTAATATAGGCAGCAAACTCCCATATCTGAGTGCTTCACAGATGCTGAAATCTTCTTTAATTTCAGTTGTAATACTAATAGACTTTTAGCTATGGTGATGGTGATGACATTTGGACTGGAATGCACGTAACTCCTAATAAACAAATAAATAGTTCAATTGCATCAATGGCATTTTTGCTGAGTATTATGTATGCATTTATTAAACATAAAGCTTCATAATAATACTTCAAAATAAAAACAACTATGATCTATTTGTCATCTGTCTCAATGTTTGACTGAACCTGAGCATAGTGTCGGAGAGCATCATGATCTTCAACTGCAGAAAATACACACTGGTTTGTCATCTTGGTTTTATCATTATCATCTATTCTCGTTCCACCTGGAGCTGAAAAGGCATATTCAAAATAATAACATAACTAGATCTTATATTATCCACATGGGAAAAAGAGATAGTGTTCTATATATAAGGCTTATTACAAAGCATTTTCAACCATGGAACTACAACATGATATGAGTATCAAAGCTTATAATGACACTGCCTGCAATGCAGACTCTAGTTTTAGCTTCTATACTCCATACTACTTCATATATTTACAGTAATCATAGATATCCAAAGTTTCTAAAACAAATTTAAGATATATACCACATACAAAAAAGAGAATCAAGATAGGAACAGTTCTTTAACCCTATGGCTAACAGAATCAAGGAGTCATGTTGCTAGAGCTAGCTTTTTTTTTTTTAATTTGATTTATATGCCGCCCTTCTCCGGAGACTCAGGGCGGCTTACAATGCGCTAAGCAATAGCCTTCATACTTTTGTATATTTATACAAAGTCAGCTTATTGCCCCCACAAACTGGGTCCTCAATTTACCTACCTTAGAAAGGATGGAAGGCTGAGTCAACCTTGAGCCTTGGTGAGATTCGAACCTGCAATAATTGCAGGCAGCTGATGTTAATAACAGGGCTTTAGACCACTGTACTATCCAAGGCTCTTATCCAAGCTTTGATGAAAGTGTTGAAGTTTTCTATGTAACATACATACCTAGCATGCTGCCAGCTATCAAAATATCAAATAGAGTGTCAGCATAGCGCCGGTAATCTAGCCTTGAGCCCGTAGCATCCAGAAATTTGGCTACCACTTCAAGGTCATCACCAGCTTCATTAAGACCTTGGACAATTGCATCCCGGAAGACAGTGGGTTCAAATTTCTCCTTTTCATCTGTAATAGAAAACTAGTACTAATAAGTTTACACAATTTATTACTTACCTATATTTTTCAGCTATTTATCATTCTAAACATATGCTTATTAATGCACTAGTCTCTAAACTACCGAGAATGATGCATACATTGTGTTCCATTTTCCTCTGTTATAATCAGTTTTAACTTGAATGAATTTAAATTTATCTTGTTATAGAATTCCAAAGAAGTATTTTTAATACTGATTTTCCATACTTTCAAATTAATAACACAAACAGAAACTGTGTGGTTTTGTTTTAATTGAATCAATTTCTTAAGATTGACTGGAAGGGCAATTAACATTTCAGATAACAGAATACTTCTTTCTATGTAAGTGTACTTTATATGCTAATAATAGCAACAAATAAACTTCGCAATTACTATAAAACCTCTCAGATGGTCAGGTCATACCAATTTTATATCTGCACTTTTCTTTCTTCATGTCAAGTACATAACAGATTAGGAACATACTCTTCTGTTTCTATATAAGAGACATACAGTCTCTCCTGTTTCAAAGGAATTATATTTAACATTAACAGTTTATTGAAACAAATTGTATTACTAAAATTTGAAATTAGCTTATTTTAATGTGTGATAATTGATATAGTTTGGCATAGGATGGGCAGCTACATAAATAATATACAATAAATGTGCTACAGTAAATAATAATGCACTTTGTTTTAATCAAATATGATACTTAAGCAAAGTTCTATGGTTTACAACTCATTCAGTGCTGTGGGATCCCAGCAGTAGTTTCCACTATATACCATTAAAGCAAATCATTACTTCATTATTTTGTGTTTTGTTTGAGAGAAGAAATAAAACATACAATACTGTATAAAGTACTAAAATACTGTTTCAGTACTACTACAACAAATTGTTAAGCCTACCCCTCTTCCTTGTTTTGAACCGCTGGCCTGTTAGAACTGGCTTCTGGTGCTTATTCATAAAATTTCTGGAATACAAATTTTAAATATTATTTTAAAAGAAATATTTTAAATCAAAAGATTATTAAATAATACTAAACTGCAAGTATAAAAATTATATCACTGCATCTTTCAGCTCAATCCACTTCACAGGGTTGAAAATAGGAGGAAGATGATGTATTGGATATGTTCCTGCTTTGGGTTGTTTGTAAAAACAATAAAAGTGGGATACAAATAAACAACTAAAATAAATAAACCTTGATTTAGAAAAATGACCCACAAAAGGCCACAACTGTTGCAGTAGAGAGGTTAAATTACTTCCATGTAATGCTTTCACATTGTTTGTGGGTAGCCACGTTGATTCTACGTGCAGTTTAATGGGGATCATCCTAAATCTAGCCTAGGTTTTGCATTCCATAAACATACACTGTCTTCTTCATTATGTCCATCAATCTCATGTTTTAATACATGTCACTCTTCCTGAGTAACCAGTCAAGGTAAAAGAAAGCACTAAAAATAATCCATAGAAATAAATTTTAAAAGTGAAATGGAAACGAAAACCTTAAAAAAGAAGAGAGAGGAAGCCAAATTTATCACCTGTACTGTTTCATTGCATAGCAGAAGTGTAATTCCAGAGATTATTTTTATTTAACATCTATATTTAGCTGTAAAATGCATCACACTATAATCTGCTTTAAACCAGGCTTTATAAGGTAGTCACTAAAACGCTAGTTACCAATTCTGCTGAGAGAGCAGCCAGAACTGCCAAATGCATTTGATTATAGCTATAGATCAAATAAATTGTACAACACTAGTGGAGAAGGCATTGCTGTACTGACAGAGCCTCACTTAGCTGTGAAGATCACATTATGAAAAAGACACATTGTTTATTGCAGGAATAAAATGAAGAGTATTAGTAAGTCAGATTCATCAATCTGAAAGGTTTGGAAAGTCAAGACAGGATGAAAGCAAGTGCATTTTGTAACCACTACTGGTGTACTAAAGTAGTTCCGAGACAAATAGGAACAGGAAAAGGGACTCAAAACTGAACTGGATTGAATACTTTATTTGGCCAAGTGTGATTAGACACAAAGGGAATTTGTCTCTGGTGCAGAAGCTCTCGGTGTAAGCAACAGAATAATCATAATCATAAAGAAACCAATAAGAGCGGTGAATAAGAAATATAATACATAATAATACTATAGCCATACTACATGGGTAAATACTATTTAATTTTCCTATTTAAATCATTTTGTAGTACCTTTTTTACTTTTTTGTTATATTATATGCTACCCAGAATTATTGTTATCAGTGAGATCGGCAGCAAACCAAACAAACAAGCTATAGCTCAGCATATAAGAATTAAAGGGAGCATCACTGGTGAAGGGATTAAATGTATTTACATTTAGAGTACATTCATTTTTCAAAATGAGAATGCCTAATTTATTTTCTCCATTTTACAGGGTTCCGCCTTCAAGATGGCCACTGCATGATGAGCCTCTGCCAAGGGTGAGCGACCCAGGTTAAACAGCACTGCCGTGGGGTATTATTCCAGCACCCCCTGACATGGGTGGAGAGAGGGCTTACCGGAGGACCGGAGGAGCCGTTTCGGGTCTTTGAGAAGGCTCGCTGTTGCCTGGGCAAGGGCAAGATGGCTGCGGTGTGGTGAGACTCGGCGAGCTGCGGATGGCGTCCGGCCACCGAAGGATGGAGTTTGGTGGTCGGCGACGGAGCTACGAGGTCCTGGAGAGGTCGGAGCAGTGGAGTCGGCGAGCCGGGTCGTTGGGAGGCCGAGGAGTGAGGACGGTGCGGACCCTCTCCAGGAATGTCCGAGAGGGTCTCCTGGAAAGTCTAGGGGGTCTTGAGCCGATCGGTGGAGGAGACAAGAGCTGGAGGAGCGGAGCTGAAGGGAGTTGGAGGCAGCTCGCTGGCTCGGGGCTTGTTCTGTTGGTGCCAACGGCAAGTGTGAGATCTGCTATACCCATGGGACATCAAGGGACCACCTCTGCTCTCTGCTGGCCGCCGCTGGGATTGCCCACCAGAGCTGTATTGGTTGTGCTTATTGTGTTTTCTGGGCACTCCCCGGGCAGGAGGGGTCTTTGGAGGGTATTAACCCTACAAGACTTCTCTACCCCCATAGAGGGGGTGTTGAACTCGGAGCCCCATTTAGTCCATCTGGGGACCCCGCCCAGGATCAGCGAGCCGGAACTTAGACTTGGACGGCTGTGAGGGTGCTGGTTTTACCTCCTCCATGGAACTGGTCTGTCTTGGGCAGGGATTCCCACTGCCGTGAGAGGGCAGTGGCGGTTCTATGACATCGAACTGGCCCTGCAGGGGTGAGAGCTCTGCAGGGGTCGAAAATACTGCCGGACAGAACTCCCAGTTGAAGTCTGGGAGGCCATCGTGGTGTGAGGACAATGGCAGTTACCAACTATGTCTCACACAGGTGTTGTGAGGGGATGTCTGGGAAAGGAGGTTCCCGATGTCTGGGAGAACTTTAACCAGTTTCCAGTCCACTATTAACATCTTCTGTTGGCCATTTGTCACACCCTTTTCCATGGCTGTTTATGGCTCCGCGACTGTATGCAAGATCGGATTTATGGGCTCTGAGAAATGCCCCCCATTCCTGGAAGTGGCCTGCTGGCCTTGCCAAAAAGTACCTCAAGGACAGGTCCTGGGATCCCAAGAGGTGGCACAAAGGCGTTGGGGATTTTAAAAGTTCTTTGTATTCATTTTTAATTCATTTTTAAGGGGTGGCAGGGAGAATGCAATATGTACCACCGGGGTGGGTTTGGGGGGCAACCCACAGGTGTTGAGGGGGGCCAGGGGGGCTAGTTCCTATAGAGGGGAAGGTGTTTCCATTGGTACTGTGAATGGGAGGGGCAGATATGGCGGGAGGCCATTATGTTAGGGGAGGGCGCACTCGCTACGTGCGAGTGATTGCATGCTCTGGCCCCCAATGCTCTTCTCGCCTCCTGGGTTGTTCAGATCCTCAGGTCCAGGGCCTCCGGTTGATGTTGTGCACTGCCAGGTCCGTGGTAAATAAAGCCCCTCTCATCTGTGATTTGGTCCAGGAGGGGGGTGCGGACCTAGTAGGTATTACGGAGACCTGGTTGGGCCAAGAGGGGGGGTTCCCCTCATTGAGATGTGCCCAACAGGTTTCCATGTATTCCATCAGCCAAGGGCCCAGGGGAGGGGCAGGGGGGGTGATTCTTGTAAAGGAGGGTCTCGCTCCTAGGGAGGTCACTGTACCTCAGATAGTCGGATGTGAGTCTCTCCTGGTGAAGTGGGGGCATGGGAGGCAGATGGGCTTGCTGATTACGTACCTGGCTCCCTGCCATGTGTCGGCTGCCCTGCCCGAGCTACTCAGCATGATTGCCGAAGTGGCGGTGGAGACCCCCAGGCTTATGGTCAAGGGGGACTTCAACCTGTCATCTGTCGGCGAGACGTCTGAGGTGGCTCGGGAGTTCATGGTTTCCATGACGGCCATGGACCTGACCCAGCTAATTCATGAACCCATTCACACGGGAGGACACACTCTGGACTTGATTTTTGTCTCTGGGCACTGAATGAATTATCTTGAGATAGGGGCGGTAGCCATTGAGCACTTGTCATGGTCAGATCATTCCCTTCTTAGGCTTGACTTTCTAATCGCCACACCCCGCCGCAGGGAGGCAGAACAGACCAGATGGTTCCGCCCCAGGCACCTGATGGATCCTGATAGGTTCCAGATGGTGCTTGGGGCATTTCCTGAGGCTCTGACTCGTGACTTGGCCGAGGAGCTGGTGGCCGCCTGGGATAGGGCGGCTGCTGGCGCTCTGGACCAAGTCGTGCCTTTGCGGCCTCTGACCCGTCACCGAATCTACCTGGCTCCTTGGTTCTCTGAGGAGCTGAGGGAGATGAAGTGCCGGAAAAGACGCCTAGAGAGCAGTTGGAGGTCTAGCCATTCTGAATCCGACTGAACACGGTAAGAGCTCATATTAAGACTTACCTAGTGGTGATAAAAGCGGCAAAATTTAACTATTTTTTCAATCTTATCGCATCAGCAGATAATCGCCCAGCCACTCTGTTTAGGGTGATCTGCTCCCTCCTCCATCTGGGAGCGCGGGAGAACCCCTTGCAGGGTCATGCTGAGGATTTTGTTCAGTATCTGCACAATAAAATCACTCAGATTCAGGAAGGCCTGGTCTCCTACTGGGTAGGTACAGACGGGATGATGGAGGCCGGTCTTGACAATGTCATTTGGGAGGGGTTTGATCCTGTTGCTCCCGAGGAGGACAGGATACTCAGGCGGCTGAACACGACCACATGTTTATTGGACCCATGTCCCTCCTGGCTGCTACTGGCCTCCCGGGAGGTTACACGAGGCTGGCTCCAGGGGATTATCAATGCTTCCTTGGGTGAGGGTGCCTTGCCACTCGCCTTGAAAGAGGCGGTGATGAGGCCCCTCCTCAAGAAGCCTGCTCTGGATCTGGCTGTTTTGGCTAATTATCATCCGGTCTCCAACCTTCCCTTCGTGGTGAAGGTTGTTGAGAGTATGGTGGTGCGACAGCTTCCCGGGTACCTGGATGACGCTGTCTATCTGGACCCGCGCCAGTCCGGCTTCCGGCCTGGGCACAGCACAGAAACAGCATTGATCGTGTTGGTGGATGATCTCTGGAGGACTTGGGATAGGGGTTGTTCTTCTATCCTGGTCCTATTAAATCTCTCCATGGCTTTTGATACCATTGACCATGGTATGCTGTGCCGGTTGGAGGGGCTGGGAGTGGGGGGCACTGTTTTACGGTGGTTCTCCTATCTCTCTGACCAGACGCAGTCGGTGTTGGCAGAGGGGCAGAGGTGGACCCCGAGGTGCCTTGTGTGTGGGGTGCCGCAGGGATCGGTCCTCTCGCCCCTTCTGTTCAACATTTATGTGAAGCCACTGGGCAAGATCATCCATGGCTTTGGGGTGGAATTCCATCAGTACGCTGATGATACTCAGCTGTACATTTCCACCCCAGGCCATCCCAACGATGCCCTTGAAGTGATATCCCTGTGTTTGGAGGCCGTCCGGATCTGGAGGGGGAATAACAGGCTCCGACTCAACCCTTCCAAGACCAAGTGGCTGTGGCTCCCCGCATCCCAATATAGCCAGCTGGTGCCATCGCTGGCTATTGGGGGCGAGTTATTGGCCCCCACAGAAAGGGCTCGCAACTTGGGTGTCCTCTTGGATGCACGGCTGTCTTTAGAAGAGCATATGATGGCCATGGCCAGGGGGGCTTTTTATCAGGTTGGCCTGATTCGCCAGTTGCGTCCCTTTCTGGATCGGGACTCCTTACACACGGTCACTCAGGCACTCGTCACCTCCCACCTGGACTACTGTAATGCTCTCTACATGGGACTCTCCTTGAAGTGCACCTGGAGGCTCCAACTGGTGAAGAATGTGGCCGCGCAGGGGATTATGGGAGCGACGGGGCACTCCCATGTGACACCTCTCTTGCATGAGCTGCATTGGCTCCTGGTGGACTTCTGGGTGCGCTTCAAGGTGTTGGTTACCACCTTTACAGCGCTCCATGGCATCGGACCTGGGTATTTGCGGGACTGCCTTCTGCTGCCAATAGCCTCCCACCGGCCAGTATGCTCCCACAGAGAGGGCCTCCTCAGGGTGCCGTCAGCCAGGCAGTGTCGGCTGGCGACCTCCAGGAGGAGGGCCTTCTCTGTGGCAGCACCTGCCCTCTGGAACGACTTGCCCCCGGAGATTCAAAGGATATCAGATCTCCGGGCCTTTCACTGTGCCCTAAAAACTTTTCTTTTCCAACAAGCAGGACTGGCGTAACCCCCCCCTCCTTTTTTTGAGATAGACTTTTAATTGTATAATGGGTTTTAATTGGAAGATCGTAAACATTTTCGGCCAAAGTGTATAATTCTTTTAAATTTCTTTTAAATTTTGTATTGGTATGTTTTTTACTTGGCTGTGCACCACCCTGAGTCCAGTAGGAGAAGGGCGGTATATAAATTTAATAATAAATAAATAAATAAAATACACATTTACATATACACACAAATACAAATTAGACAACAAGATGAGAATTAGGTCTTCAGTGGAGTGATGGCCCAGGCATAAAAACTGTTCCTGTATCTATGTAAATGTGTTTTGGCCTACAAGGCCTATAGCACCATCCCAAGGCAAGGAGTTGAAGCAGTTTATGTCCAGGATGTGTGTGGTCTGCAGTTATCTTCTCAACCCTTCTTCTGTCATACGCAATATTTTGGTCTTCTATGGAAGGCAGAATTGCTCTTAGATTTTAGAAAATTTAGCATGATTTTCTTGTTTTCTGGGATTACTGTCTACAATTAACTGATTTGTCATAACATTTTAAATAGCTGCTGAGAGTTGTCAACACACTGCATAGCATCTCACTCGTCATTTGAAGATACAACAGTAATTCAGATAAGGAACTGAGTACCTGGTTCTTGCTTCAGGTGAATGGATGGTGTCCTTAATTTACACAGAGGAAGTAAATTTTTCAAAAAGATTATCTTCATTTGTTAATCTTTTAATTGGTGAAATATACTAAATCATCTGGAACTCATATTTAAAAGCCACTGATATAAAATAAAACTTGGAAAGAATGAAGTATGGAATTATACACTTCGATTGTTATCCTAAATACAGAGCCTCAGAGACTGGATTTGTACATTGCCTAAGATATGATTTAACCATACAGTAGTTTATTGAATAAAACACAACTGTCTGGCTTCATATATACTAAGCCAAACCAAATCAAAGCATAGCAAGGCTGAGAGTTTTTAGTAAACACATTTAGGTTTACCCTGTGAATTCAGAATAAACAGACACTGGTATTTAATAGTTTAATTTTTATTGCAATGCATAATACAAACTTCCTTAGCACACTGCTCAAAATGTGAAATAACAACAAAACAGCAGTCCGGTTGATATGAAAAATTATAGAAAGTTCAAAGTAAAGCACCCAATATATTGTACAAACAGCAATAAATGTTCAAAGTAAAACAGAAATACAGTGACTCAGAAGCAGGGCATGAAAGAGCATGTGGAAGAAAAGAAACAGAAAAATGTTTCTATTCATTTGTTAGAATGTGATTTAATCAGAGACACCTGAATGAGATAAGTGGTTAAAGCAAAGACAATAGGAAGAACTAAACTGAATTATTCTGAATTGCATTTTTCAATGTCTCAAAATGGTATACAATGTCATGAACATTTTAATACAAGCATCTCCAATACAATATGATCACTTAAATGTTTTTCTGGTGAGGCTGGCCTATCAGGACAACCTGGTCTACCCAAATATGGGATGGAGCATACTGCTTCCGCTTTGTCGGTGAATTTAAATTTAACACACTATGATCACTTATATCATAATCAAAAGTTTGTTCTTATGGTAAATAAATGAAATATCATATTTTGGCAACATTCTCTGTCTAACCAGACTGTCAAAGCCTTCTTGCATTCTATCTGGCTCTGCCAGTTGGTTTGGGTCCCTGAGAGAGGTGCGATACATTGTGAGTGGCTGATGGGGTAGAGAACATCCACACCCATCCTCTTGATTTTTAGCTATTTAATTTTCCTATTTAAATCATTTTGTAGTACCTTTTTTACTTTTTTGTTATATTATATGCCACCCAGAATTGCTGTTATCAGTGAGATGGGCAGCAAACCAAACAAACAAACTATAGCCCAGCATGTAAGAATTAAAGGGAGCATCACTGGTAAAGGGATGAAATGTATTTACATTTAGAGTACCTTCATTTTTCAAAATGAGAATGCCTAATTTATTTTCTCCATTTTACAGAATGGAGTAAAGGCTCCCTTGTACCTTCATACTCATTTGCAAAATAATTTAATCCACCTAGTACAGTGATGGCGAACCTTTTGGGCGTTGCCTGCCAAAAGTCCAAGCGCACTCGCCCTATCGCACTCGCTAGCACCCATAATGCAATGTGCACACCATTTGCGCATGCACACATGACCCTCCCCCCCACATGCACCCTGCACTGTGCAGGTGCCCCCCTGTGCATGTCCCCCACTTTTTCCAAGGGGGCTGGTGCGCCTCTTACCAGAGGACAGCCAGATACCGGACTGTTCCCTGACGAGACAGCTGTTCCCTGGCCGGCGGCAGCGGTCTTAGCCCCGCTACCTTGGCAGTGCCATGCGCCGGCCGGTGAAGTTCCGAACATGCGGCCTTGCCTGGGCTCCTCTCCACTGGGTGCTGGCTTCCCAGCAACCCCCTGCAGCAATGCGAGAACCGCTGCCCCCAGGGGGTGACATTGCTGCTTCCCTGGCAGTGGCAGGAGCAGCCAGCAGGGCATAGAGGGCAGCGGTGGCAGGCTGTTCCTGCCGGCTTAGAGGCAGCGGGGGCTCCTCCTCCTGTCAGCCTTGCACTCCGGACAGCGTCCAGTCATACCTGGTCTCCCCTGTAGCAGCCTACGTGGATCCCAAGCAGTGCAGCTTCGGGGCCTTTTCATGCAGTGGCAGTGGAGGTGACGAGGCAAGTAGGTGGGCGGGCGCAGGGGAGCGAATGACAGCAGCAGTTCTTGCTGGCAAGGGGTAGATGTCCCGGGGCTGTATGTGGGTGATGACGGCATGGCCGGTGCGCACCTGTGCTAAGAGCGTGCCTTCAGCTGGCCACTTCCACACATGTGAAGGCCAGCTGATCACCGCACGCTCATGCTCATCAGTAACCAGCAGACTAGCTGGTTGGTATGCATGCATGCCCCGGAAACCTGGAAGAGGAATGGGTGACACCATGCGTACCAGGCAACATGGCTCTGTGTGCCACTTCCAGCACGCATGCCATAGGTTCGCCATCATGGACCTAGTAGTTATAGTGATATTCCAGGAGTGGGAAACCTGAGTTTTAGTCTTGATAATCCTCAACCTATGATAATTGAGCCCAAAATTTATGTTGCTAAGTGAGAAATTTGTTAAGTGATTTGTTAAGTTTTGCTCATTTTGTAACTTTTCTTGTCACATTTGTTAAGTGAATCACTTCAGTTGTTAAATAACTAACACAGTTGTTAAGTGAATCTGGCTTCCCCATTGACATTACTTGTCACAAGGTTGCAAAAGGGGATTATATGACCATGGGACATTGCAACCATCATAAATGTGAACCAGTTGTCAAGCATCCAAATGCAAATCACACGACCAAGGGGATGCTGCAACAGTCATGTGTGAAAAATGGTCATAAGTCACTTTTTTCAGTGCCTTTGTAACTTCAAACGATCACTAAACAAACTGCTGTACGTCGAGGACTACCTACATTTATTACATTTATATATTTATTAAATTTATTCATCACCCATCTTGTTGTTCTGTGACTTATTTTTAAAACTTTTTAAAATATAAAGCTTTCTTTTTATTTTGTACATGAGAGGGTGCAGTACCCAGCTAGAGAAAGTAGTTGGTATCATATCAAAGTCATTTTTTATTTTAGGGGAAGGCAAAAGATACATGTCTTGGATGTAGGATATATAAAAAGAGAAATGAAAAACAGAAGAGGGAGTGTATATTTTAGATACTGCAGGATATGCTGCTGGACAGGATGTCACCAGGTTAACATGGAATGGAATAGAAAAAATGAGCCAGATTGCCTAGTCCAGAGTTTCCAGCACTAGCACAAAAAATCTGGATTGGCTTGTCAGGGAGTAGAAAGACGTGGAGGTAAACTGCACTATGGGTATGGAGATTCAGATGCTGAACAGTGGAATATTGTGAATTAAAGGCTGTATTTGGCCGCTGGCAGATAACTCATAGGCATTCCAGTATAAGGAATTATAAGATGAGGATGAAAAGACTCTTTGATAAATTGTAAACAGAAAGTAAGGAGAAGAGAGATAAGAAAATCAAACATGTTCAAACATGGCATCATACTTCTTATCCTATTCTGTATATTCATAAAAAACATACTGGTTTTGTAAATAATATTTTCACTTATTAGATAGAGCACAGTATTTCATAAGTCTGTAGTTCATTGTATCAGAATACAACATCTATCATTTGTTTGTTTGTATATCGGTTTATATCATCCATGTTCTATTATTGTATAACTCAAAATGTTGTACAAAATGATCCTGTCTTATAGTTTCCCAATAATAACCTAGTGGGTTGTGCTGAGAAAAAATGACTAGCCCAGAGTCACCAAGCTAGCTTCTATCCCTAAGAAAGGATTAGAACTTACGATCTCCCGGTTTGTAGTCTAGCATCTGAACAAATTCCTTGTTCAGGAAGAGTTGGTACAGGTAGTCCTTAATTTATGCAAGTTCATTTAGTAACTGTTTGAAGTTAGAATGGCACTGAAAAAAGTGACTTATGTTTGTTTTTCACACCCATGACCAGTGCAGTATTCCCATTGTTATGTGATCAAAATCTGAATGCTTGGTAACAGATTCATATTTATGATGGTTGCAGTTTCCCAGATTCATGAGAACATATTTTGAAACCTTTTGACAAGCCATGTTAATGGGAAAGCCAGATTCAGTTAACATTACTTAATGTTACTAACTTAACAACTGCAATGATTCATTTAACAACTGTGGCAAGAAAGCTCGTAAAATGGGGCAAAACTCACTTAGCAACAGAAATTTTGGGCTCAATTGTAGTCCTAAATCGAGGCCTACTTGTAGTCTTGTTCTAGGCCTGAAAGCCAGCTAGGTGACTTTGGCCATCACTTTCTGTCAGCCCTAGGAAGAAGGCAATGGCAAATCACTTCTGAAATTCTTGCCAAGAAAACTTCAGGGACTCATTCAGGCAGTTGTCAGAAATTAAGACTAACTTGAAGAGAAAGAAAAAAATAGAACAGAACAGAAAATCTATGTCAATGCATTCAGATAAAATACTGCACCTAGCCTACAACTAATATTGGGCACAATTGCAATTTAAAAAGACAAAGAAATTAGCTAGTCCCTAGTTGTGCTATTCTTTGTTTCCAAACATGCTAACCGTCTGGTCTTTTTATATATAAATTCAACAGTATTTGTAATTCTTAAAGGGCTGATTTAAGATTCTCAGGACAAAGGAAGCTCTTAATACATTGCATTAAAGACCAGTTACAATTACACAATAGAGTTGAATATAGGTCATGAAAGAACAGGATATTTGATTGTGCTAGAGTAGCAAAGCTCACACATGCTATCCCATTAAGACAGCCAGACTGTAGAAAAAGCAGTAAGAAATTGGAAAGCTGACAAACATGACAAAAATTACATATGAATAAGAGATAACTAAGCCTGGACGACATGATGACAGAAAAGCTGACTTCCGCTTTGCAATCCAAGAGGCTGAGGAGACGACCCCAAAGCAACAATGCTTATCAGCTTAGAACTCAAATTAACGTTAACAGCCATCAAATGCGGTAACTATAGCTGACCTGGTATGTCAGACATTTAGCAAAGATATAGCATACTCAGTCATTGCTAGCCATAGTGAATTAATTTTATCAAGAAGGGATAGAAAAAGTAACTTTTTTCATAAAAAGGAAGGTGTTGTGGTCTGCCAGCAGCCTGCATGGACTGTTGCTGATCCCTACGGCGAGGAGGCTGGTGTGGTGCTGCGCCAGCAGACTGTGCAGCTGGCGCTTGAGTCGGACAGCAAAGAGGCTGAAGAAGATGTGATGCCAGAAGCAGGGATTCAGTCAGGGCCTTCAGAACCTCCAGAGGCTCCTTTAAGTGAAGAGGAGGAAGAGGAGGAGCCTCTTCTCAATGCACGGGCATGCAGAGCTGCCAAAAGGCAGGAGTGGTTCCTCAGGAGGAGGTCTCCTTGAGAGTAAGGCTTGGGGCTAATTGGCCATGCCCTTAGCCTATTTAAGAAAGAACGCAGCTTGTAACAAGCTGCAGGAAACAACTTTAGTTCACTAATCATCTTGTTGGGATTTCTATGCAACCTTGCTTCTGGGCTTTTTGCCAACTCCAGTAAGACACTGACTATCTTATCTGTGGAATACTGGCAGGCTGTTAAGAACGCTTATTAACAGCCGGCATTTGCTAAAACTGCGTTATTTGAGTAAACTAAGTTTTGTTCAGAGTTTGTGTGTGCTGTGTTCTTTGGGATCCGTAGCTGGGGCAGAACAGAAGGGTAAAAAAATGGATAGGAGAAAAAGAAAAGCCTCATTTAGTTTCTTCTGTATTTTTGACATGCAGTACTTACGTTCTTAAAAGTTTAGCTTTTATAAGTCACAGCCTATGGGAGGAAGGAACCCAAAGCAAGAATTTTATTTGAAGATGCTGAGGAAAAAAGATGGAATATAAAAGATTTCTGTCTTCCTGCACATAAAATTAAATTCCCAATAACTAAAGAACATGAAAAAACCAAGACACACATTGTATGGTTTAAGAAAAAGTACTGAAACTACAGTAATAAAATAATTATGCTTAAAATCCTTAAATTTATTTATTTATTTATTTATTTATTTATTAAATTTATATACCGCCCTATTCCCGAAAGACTCAGGGTGGTGTACAGTTGAACGAAATATACATGTAATAAAGGAATTGAAAAAAACCGATTTAAAAATACAATTAAATAGTTAGGTTCGGATATAGAATTGAATTAGATCATTTCAAATTTATGGGGTAGATTCAGAATATAAAATTTAAAGTAGTTTTAGACGAGGTTAGGTCAGGCCGGCCTGCTTGAAAAGAAATGTTTTGAGGGCACAGCGAAATGCACGAAGATCCGGGATTATCCGAATCTCCGAGGGCAGCTCATTCCAGATGGTAGATGCTCCCATAGAGAAGGCTCTCCCCCTGGGGGCCACTAGTCGACACTGTTTGACCGACGGCACCCTGAAAAGTCCCTCTCTATGGGAGCATACTGGTCTGTGGGAGGTTATTGGTGGCAGAAGGCGGTCTCATAAGTATCCCGGTCGTAACCCATGGAGCGCTTTAAAGATGGTAACCGAAACCTTGAAGCGCACCCGGAAGACCACAGGGAGCCAGTGCAGCTCGCGTAAGAGGGGTGTCACATGGGAATGCCATGTCGCTCCCATAACAACTCGCGCGGCCACATTCTGGACCAACTGGAGCCTCCGGATGCTCTTCAAGGGGAGCCCCATGTAGAGAGCCTTGCAGTAGTCCATGCGGGAAGAGACGAGGGCATGAGTGACTGTCTTTAATGAATCCTGATCCAGAAAGGGACGCAACTGGCGTATCAGGCGAACCTGATAAAAAGGTCTCCTGGCCACAGCTGTCAGATGTTCTTCTAAAGACAGCTGTGAGTCCAGGAGGACACCTAAGTTGCGGGCCCCCTCTGTGGGGGCCAATGACTTGCCCCCAATTGTCAGTGATGGTGCCAACTGACTATAAAGGGATGACGGAAACCACAGCCACTCGGTCTTGGATGGGTTTAGTCTGAGTTTGTTTCTCCCCATCCAGAGCCGTACAGCCTCCAGGCACTGGGACATCACTTCAAGAGCATCATTGGGGTGGTTCGGGGTGGAGATGTACAGCTGGGTGTCATCAGCGTACTGGTGGTACTTCACCCCAAAACCAGAGATGATCTCACCCAGTGGCTTCACATAAATGTTGAACAGGAGGGGCGAAAGAACCGACCCTTGTGGCACCCCGCAAACAAGAGGCCTTGGGGTCGACCTCTGCCCTCCTGTCAACTGTCTGCGACTGGTTAGAGAGAAAGGAGGAGAACCACCGTAGTACGGTGCCCCCCACTCCCAGCTCTTCCATAATAAAATTGCATAATGAAAATAACTGCTTAGTCTTCACGGATCTTGATTTTTGCCTTTCTGAAATGTTTAGAGTAGTATCTCTTACAATAATTTCCCCAGTATAAACAATATACCGTAAATCCAAAATCCACATCTCCTGATAATTATGGAGGGGACCAGTCCCTGCAATTTATTTTTTGTAAGCATTACACAAGTTTTAATTTTGCTCTATCTAATTCAGCTCTAAACATAAGCCTAAGCCTAAATTTTAAGCAAAGGAAAGAAGTTTATAGGGATGTTTTATTTTCTTATGTAACTTCACAAAACTGAGAACCTTGCTTGGAAGTATATTCCAAAGAAAGGAAGAATCATTGTCTAAAACTAATTGCCTATTTCTTCACCCAGGATATTGTTCTTTAGAATAACCTCATTCTACATGAATTTGACTTTCCTGCTCTAAACAATGCCAATTCAAAGTTATCAAAAAAGTCTGTGGAATTATATTCCAGAGTCTCATTAGGCATGGCATGAATAATTATTTCAAAACATTTTGATCTGTGCTGAACTCATAATTAAGTTTCACTGATTATTCAGGATGTAAGAAAAAGACATCATTTCCTTTCTTCAATTCAAAAACAAAACAAAACACAAAACTCTACACTTTATTAGAATAGTAGTAAACTGTTTTCTGCACCTGTTTAATTTCTTCAACATACATATAATATTTATTATATATGGATATAAGTAATATATACATGATATAATAACTAGAGCTGAACACAAAGCATCTTATACAGAAGGGTAAAAAGGGTAAATACAGCTTTTGATTCCTTTTGTATTATATATATATTTGCAATAGGACTGACATTGTTATCCAGTATTTATCTTATTTCATGTATCATTTGAGTGACTTGCTATGGGGGCACTCACCTGAAACATCTTTTTACCAGGAAAGCTAATCAATAAATTAAGTACACTTTATTGTACATTAACTTCAAATACATTTTATTGGTGAAGGATATTGGGGGGAGGTTAAATTAACTGACATTTATCAGTTATCTTTTTATGGCATTATTCTGAACAGGAATAGCTATTTTAATGTGTCTCTTTCAAGTCCATTAATTTTATGTTTTTTAATGTAAAACATGCACTCTTTATAAAGGAAAAAAGAGGCATTAAATCTGTACTTTTGACTTAAGAAGCAAACTGTACGTACATTTAATACACTTTAAATGGAGCCAAGGAAGTCCTGAGTAGCTTAAGTCCTATTTATTGTAATAGGCCTATTCCAAATGTGATTTAATTTGAATCTAGACATATAATTATAGCTAAATCGATATTTGCTATAATTACTGTATTTACCAAATATAGCACTTGCCCAAAATACAATTGTATTTTGTACAATTGTACAATTTTATCCCTTAATCTTCAGTGGCATAATTTTGTACCTTTTGAAAAGAAAGCACAATGAAAAGGAAGCAGTACTGAAAAGACAATCTTATGTTTGCCCAATGTTAGACAATGGAGAAAGATTAAAACAATAGCAGAAGTTGCATTTATCTGTAGGCACTACATTGTGTAGTTTAATATAGAACTTAAGGACAGGATGATGGATTGGCTTTTCGTAATATTATTAGAAAGAAAACAATAGGTAACAACTTTTCCAATTCAAACATGTCTATGACCTATGAATAATATTAACTTCACTGCACACCTATGCACACACACACTGCATAGTTTATAATCATGCAACTATGATGTATTTTTCTTAAATAATGGTCCAAGAAGTATAAAGTACCAAGAAATACTGTACAAAAGGTAATAAATTATCACCTGACAAATTCATCTGTAATAATATAAATCTTAGTTGTGGTGGATTACAAATCTTAAATTATAGTTTCCAGATAAACATAGCCACAAAGTGGAAAAGACTATAATCCCTTATTAAAGGGGATTGGTAACTTTCAGCTGAGAACAGCAAGATGCTCTAGCTCTTTTCCTTTGGATCTGATAATCACCTTTGATAATAATTGCTAAAAATTGGTTGGTAGTATGAACAAAGAATAAAAAACAAAGAGCAAACTAGAAGATTCTTTCATGTATGTGTGCCATTTAAATTAATGGTGACTTCTGAAAGTAGAACTGAGTTTCCTGGTCTCTAGCCTGGTGATTAAATCAGTACACAAACTGGATCTTACCTGATCCAGAAAGCTTTCCACGGGTTTTCTTGGAGAGAATTACACCCAATCAAACCTATTTGCAAGGGTGGTGGTTCTTTCCCTCATCTCTACCCACTTTTGCAACTCTCCATGAGAATGCTTGACACATGATGTTGGATGCAAGTTGGATGCAGAAGTGCGTCTACTTGAAAATACTACTAAGCTTGTGTAATTAGCCTAACACAATCAATAGTATAAAATGCTGCTCAGAATTATTTGCAAACTATAGAAAAATCTCTAATAGCTAAGCAACTGAAATCTCTAATATTACAACTGAAAGATAAAATATATTAAAAAGTAGCTTTGTTTTACTATATTGTTTAATAAAATCAAATGTTAAATTATATAGTTTTAATACTGCATTTGTGACATTTTAAATTTTAAAAAGGAATTCAAAGTCATATTCAGAAGATATTTGACTAAAATAAATCACAATTGCAGAATGGAATTCCTACTAACTTAGGAAAAATAAAAGCAAGAAACTCTAATTTTATAAATCAATCTTAATTTATCTGGACCTCATCCTAGATCTGTTCAATCTCAAATCTGAAATCTCTGACTTTACAATACTGGTTGATTGCTACAGTATCTTTCAATGGAATAGTAAATCTTGTGAATAATTTTAATATTACTTTTAAGCAATTGTCTTCTCCTACTCAGTTAAGATATAAGAACAGATAATAAACTTGAATGCCCTCAAACAAACCCATAGAAATCTAAACAGAGGGTGCAACTTTTTAAAAAAAGCATTCAGAGTGACAGAGATAAAAGGTTTGTTTGGTACAAGGAATTTTCAAGACATTTGTTATCCCCCCCCAACTTACCCCTTTACCACAAATCTCAATCACTTTGAATTATATATTTAAAAACACCTATACATTAATGAATTACATTCTAAATTTCATACATGGGCTCCTTCTGACAGATGTATGTAATCCACATGACAATTTAGAATTGAGCTCAAATGGAATTTACTGTCAGATAAATAATCTAATGTTTGAGGTTATCATAAAATGCTACAGGAATGGAATTTATACTTCTCTGGTTGAGGTTTCTTGGATGCCAACGGCGCTTCTGTAATAAAACAGCATGCCCCACTGCCCCGCAGAGAGAGACAGATTGGTTTTAAATACTTCCAACCATCAGATCCGTAGCACTGCAGATCAGCAAGCTTTCACTTCCTCAAGCAACCCGTACCTGCTTTTGGGATATTACAAAATATCAAAATGCCTCCTTCCTTTATAAGTGTTTCACCAAGTGCAGGGTCTCCCCAAAGAGATAAGGAAAAGATGGCACGTCTTTGATTTCCCTCCGGTGCTATTTCGGTGCCAACACGTTTCTTCCTATTGTATTTTAGCAAGCAGCTGGAAGAGATCTTGGGACCTTGAATTGTGCTCTCCCCACTCCAAATCCCTATTACGAGGCCTTTAAATCCCCACGCAAAGACAGTTTGACAGTTTCTGGCCCGCCCTCCCGCAAAAGCAGCTGCACAAATGAACGCTTTAAAAGCTCCCACTGCTGCTTCCAACCCAGCGCGATGTTCTTGCCCCATGTCACCTTGCTAAAGTCACGCACGTAGACCTCTTCCATCACAAAGTTGCTCTCGCCTCCAAAGATTTCCCGCTGCTGCTGCTGTCGCTAGAAAGACCTTAGCCCAAAGCCTGGCTAACTGATTAGCTAAGGAGTCGAATCTGTCGGAAAAGGCACGAGTCTTTCTATTTCTATGCCCTTTAAAGCCAGAGTAATTATGCCTCTTGCCCCCTCTCTCTTTGTGCCTTGCAGCAGCCAAAACTCTTTTCATTCAGCTTTTCCTCCTCTTCGCCTTCTGCCCTTTTCTTGCTCAAGGCGTTGGTTCCCCACAACCCAACATTCGCTTACCTCTGCCTGGGAAGAGGCTCTGGTCTAAGGAGAAAGCAGCAAGACACACGACACCCGCGTCTGTACACAATGGAGAAGTGAAGGGCGAGCACGTTGACACCTCAAAGCAGTCTGAGCTCCGCCTACTTCACGGCTAGGCCGCACCATTTTAACCAAAGAGGGGGTGATTGATCACAGTCAGGACGGGTTGGCCAGTTTAGTATATTCTAAATCGCAACTTTTACTTTGTTCCTCGCATATCTATGCATGGCCGAGCAAGCCGTTCAGGCGCCGTAAAGAGATGCATTATTACCCTCTACATGTCAGCCTGCCTTCAAATCTCCCCTCACCCCGGTGACAAGATGGTACAAACCATGAGATTGGAGCGCGCGCCGAAAGGCTCTAGTAAAGCGCTCAGAGGAAGCATCGGAGTTGCCCCAGCTGATCGGCCGCAGTTTCCAGTGGCAATACACTCCATTTTATGACTGTTGGCAGGGAGGGGAAAGAAGAAAAAGGAAGAATATACATAAAATAGGCGATGGCGCTTCCAAAAAGAGGTGACTTGAACGAGGAGGAGACAGCATTGCTTGAAGTCATCAGCAGCGGTGAGTGGTTTGCAACGCTCTGCTATCTCAGTCTGCATTTGCTGGGTTGCTTCCTTGTTCAGGCCCAGACGGCAAAGGTTTTTGTTTCTCGCAATTGGAATAGCTGGAGGCAGATATTTTTGGTGGCTGCGGAAAATCGATATGCAAACCTCGTTGTTAGGCCCGGTGGCTCTTAAAGCGGGTTGTTTTCCGATCGTGAGCGTAGGATTTCACAAGGTACAGTTTGTTCAAATACGAGATAAGAATAATAATACAGCAGATCAATAGAGAGGTTCTGGTTCAGATCTGTCTGTGTACTATGTATTGAGGAGTGCTTGGTTGTTACTCAGGTGCCATTAAATCTAGGCCTGGTCATGTATGACCTTTAGTGGTCTTCCTGGTGTTGTAGGACATTTACTTATAACAGGAGAGTCCATTCTTATTTTAATTTTCCTAAACTTTACTAATCAGGCTAACCAATGCTTGCTTTCAGGAAATATTTTGCTGTAATTTATGGAGAAGAAAGCTGAATTTCTGCTGTGGTCAAGCAAAGAAACAGCAGCTGATTAATACAGAGATCTAAATGAAAGTATAACATATACTTTAAATTATTAAATTGAGTTAGTATTGTGCTAAGAATAAAAAATAAAAAACAAAACATTCAAAGCCGGTCCTTCTTAACCATTACAGAACTGCCCAATATTAAAGGGGAAAAAATCTCAGATTTTTCATCTTGCAAAAGGCCACCTAAATTTGAGAATAATGCTGTTCTATAGTGCAGGAGTTGAAAAAGAGAAGGTACACCTTCTGGATCCCATTTGATATCATAGTTGCATAGAAGGGATCTGGAACATGTCTGCTTTGTCAAACCTTGTGGGATGGGCAGAAATAATTGGTGATAGGCCATCCTATAAGTAACCCAAACCCAGGTGATAATTAGCCATTGGAATTGCACTCAAAATCCTGTTAGGAGTCAGCTCAGTTCCCAAAGTAATGATGTTACATGAGCATACCATGGTGCACCATAACTATATATTATGGAGCAATTGTAGATTGTGAGTCATCATCAAAGAGAGTCCATGTGCTGTGCATTGCAATAGTCCAAACAGAAAGTGAACCAGGAATGAATGACTGTGAGCAAAGTTTCCCAATCCAGGTATAAACATGGGGAGAGCACAAGATAGATTTGTGCAGAGATTATTGTTATTATTATTATATTTTATTATTATTATTATTTATTGGATTTATATGCTGCCCGCTCTCAAAAGTACTCAGGGCGGCTTACATCAAATGAAACAATCCCAATAAATACAAATTAAAACAGACTAAAACAGACTAAAAGCCAATTTAAAACAATAAAACCCCATCAGTCCTGGCTAGGGCATTTAAACAGCCAGGTCTTAAGCTCCCGGCGGAAGGTACGAAGGTTGGCGGCCAACCGAAGACCCACGGGAAGTTGATTCCAAAGGATGGGTGCGGCCACAGAGAAGGCTCTACCCCTGGGGGTCGCCAGCTGACATTATCTAGCTGACGGCACCTGAGTAGGCCCTCTCTGTGGGAACTCACCGGGTGATGGGAAGTCGATGCTGGTTGCAGCTGGTCCGACAGATATCCTGGGCCTAAAGCATGAAGGGCTTTATAGGTTAACACCAGCACCTTGAATCTCACCCGGAGGGCAACCAGCAGACAATGCAAGTCGCGCAGGAGAGGTGTAACATGGGAGTATTGGGATCCTCCCATTACAACCCACACGGCCACATTCTACACCAGTTGAAGCCGCCGAGTGGTTTTCAAGGGCAGCCCCAGGTAGAGAGCATTGCAGTAGTCAGTCCAGGAGGCGACTTAACGCATGAGTGACTGTGCATAGGGCATCATGGTCCAAATATGGGTGCAACTGGCACACCAGGCAAACCTGGGCAAACACCCCCCTGGTCACGGCTGTTATATGCTCCTCCAAACCCAGCCGTGAATCCAGAAGGACACCCAAGTTGCGTGCCCTGTCTACAGGGGGCAACACCTCACCCCCTATAGTAAGAGATGGAACCTCTCGTTCGGTCTGTGATGCCGGTATCCACAGCCACTCAGTCTTGGTCGGGTTGAGTCGAAGTCTGTTCCTCCCCATCCAGACTCGTATCGCTTCCAGGCACTGGGCCATCATGTCAAGGGCATCACTGGGCTGGTTTGGGGTAGATATAAAAAGTTGGGTATCATCAGCGTACTGGTGATACCCCACCCCAAAACCACAGATGATCTCTCCTAGCGGCTTCATGTAAATGTTGAACAGAAGAGGCGAGAGGACCGACCCCTGAGGCATCCCACAAGTGAGAGGCCTCAAGGACGACCTCTGCCCTCCCACCAACACCGCTTGCGTACGACCCGAGAGGTAGGAGGTGAACCACTGTAAAACAGTACCACCCACTCCTAACCCCTCGAGGTGTTGCAGCAAGATACCATTGTCAATGGTATCAAAGGCCGCTGAAAGATCTAATAGGACCAGAACAGAGGAATAACCCCTGTCCCGAGTCCTCCAGAGATCATCCACCAGCACGACCAATGCCATCTCCGTGCTGTATCCGGGCCTGAAACCTGATTGGTATGGGTCTAGATACTCCTAGCCACAGCTGCCACCTGTTTTTGAGAAAGTTCAAGAGAGTCCAGGAGAACTTCCAAGATGCAAGCAAGATCTATGTCAGGAAGTGCCAATACATCCTGAACTATTGATGGTAAAATCCCTGACATGGAGGGTTGTCCTAAAACTAAAGCCACTCAGTCATTCTAGGATTAAATCAAAACCTATTCTTCTCCATCCAGCTTCAGAAGCTGAGAAAGAAATTTAACAGCATAGAAAAAAGTTGATTTACCAAGGTTAGAATTGTATATCCGAGTAACAGGAACGCATGGATAAGTTAAATAGATAAACAGCATACTGACAAATGACCTTGCTTAACAGCTTCATATAGATATTATATATGAGCAGGGGAAGAGTTGAGACATGAGAAATTGTGGAAACTATGGCTAGATGTAAATTTCTCCACCATGCCAATTGCAACCATGTATGTTGTTAGTTTCATCTGCTAAAGAGTTTCATCTGATGGGTCATAGGAGTTGGACCTTTTTTTCATGGCACCCACCCTTTGGAACATTATTCCCCCTGAGGTGAGATTCATCCTGACTCTACTGACATTTAGGAAATCTCTGGGAACACACAGGGCAATTACATGTCCTGTATAGGATGTTAGTGTGTTCTCCCATAATTTTTATTTTGTATTTATTTATAACAATATTTATTTTTATCTGTTTTTAACTATTTTAATTTGTTTATTTATTTCATTTATATAATAAAATTTATAGGCTGCCCATCTTACTTTAAGGTTAACGTTAAGTGACAGTTTATTGAACATTGAACACTGCCCAATCATCTTTCTGATATGGACAAGTATATTAATCTGATAAATAAAGAGAACTACAAGAAGATCACATTCTCTAGTCTCAATCCTCTATGTTGGTTGAAAAGAATATTATGATTGATTTCATTGAAGGCCATTGATAGAATTCTATTCCAATTCTGCCAAAGATGATCAAGTATGATCAGTGTGGTTTTGGTATTATATCCTTGTCTGAAACCCAAGTAAAAAAGTTCCAGGTAATCTGTTTCTTCCAGAGCCCCCTGAGTCTACTATTTGATCACCTTCTCAATAGCCTTCCCTAAAAAAGGAAAAAATTAGAGATAGAACAAAAATTGTAACACAACATCGGATTCAACATATTTCTTAAAATGGGGATGAACCACTGCCTCTTTTAAAGTCAATGGGATTACTATTGCCTAGACCCAATCTCATGTTGGTCTCTTAGAAAGCTTTGATCTACTAGGAGAAATATAGGTAGAATACACAAGAAGTCGCATCCACAGCTTCCAGGACTCTCCAATTCTTGAAGACCAAAAGATTCAAACAATTTTCAGAAAATTAAGCCAGATATGCCTCAGTTAATTCCATAGGTTTTCGAGGGGACCCAAGCAGTTGTATCCAGAAGATACCTTAAATAGTCCTTACATATGTTCCACTGGCCATTTTTATCTAGGAGGGAGTCAGATACCTTGAATAGGGCTGCTGGCTTCCTATTTGCTGGTATAATAACAGAAAAATAGTTATGTTTTGCCACTTCTATGAGCAAAAATAAATTACCTTTAACCTTGCTTAGTTGAATTAGCTCCTTGTGGCTTCCAAATGTCTTTTCTGCTATATCATCTCCTGGCATTCCTCTATTCCAAATATGGGTAAAACCTTAGTCAAACCAGACAACAGATTTCAGGAACATCCCAGATTCCTTCTGAAATTCATCAAAATCCATCATGTGCCTGGAACAGACCAGTCAAATTGATCATTCTTGGAATAATTGCAAATAACTCTAAGGTTGTTAAAAAGTGATCTGACCATAATAAATGATTGCTAATATCCCCTACCTCCAGATGTCACTGCCACTATCCTGAGACAAAAATCCAGATATGTTGTAACACATAACTTCTGTAGTAACTTGGGCCTTTAGTATTTTGATCAGGGCCATGAATTCTTGAACTGTCTGCAACTCTTCACCCAAGGAAAGCAGAATGAAGCCCCCCAGTAGCATAAATCTGAGAAGTCCATTAGCAGTTTGGTCAAAACACCAAGCAGCTCAGACGTGAAATTACTATGCAACAGAGTCAGGCTGGTACAAAAGTAGTAATCCCATTTTAAACCTAAGGGCTACTTTTACTACCTAGCTCCCAACACCTATTAGGTTTTACTGATATATCCCAAGCTATCATTCTTACTTGTTATTCAGTTCTGGATGAAACAAGATTTATTCCAAGCTGATCTACAGTATGTCACAGAAGTGAGTACACCCCCTCATATTTTGTAAATATTTAAGTGAAGTATTTCCTGTGAAAATACTGAAGAAATGACACTTGGCTGCAATGTAAAGTAGTGAGTATACAGCTTGTATTAGTGTAAATGTGCTGTCCCCTCAAAATAATGCAACACACAGCCATTAATGTCTAAACTTCTGGCAACAAAAGTGAGTACACCCCTAAGTGATAATGTCCAAATGGGGCCCTCATTATCATTCTCACTTGTAATTAACAGAGGGACTGGTGGTGACTGATTGTGTTTCTTCTATATTTTTTATAATAATATATTTTGTTTTTATAATTACTATGTGACAGCCAGTTTATGCTACCTTCCGTTCATTCACATGATGAGATTCTGACAAATTGTTAACTGCATGCTCAAAATTGCATTAAGCTGAACAGATGGCTGCTTAGTAGAACATGGTATGTCTACTTCAGTCTTTCTAATCAGGGTTCCTCCAAATACGTTGGACTGTATTTCCTTAATGCTGCTAAGGTTTAGGTTCATATTTTGAGTCTTCTAAATTCAATGTTAATCTTCGAGATTAAAATGGTGTATCATCCATCAGGTTAGATTGATGCTTCAACAATAACTGTATCGGGGCAGTAGTCTTATGATAATTATGCTCTCAAATGGAAACATCCCATTTGAAATATTGAAATCTGCAGGGGCCTGCCTTCAAAAATGGTTCAGAAACTTCAGCCATAACATACCCTTACATTAGGAAGCATGATTATATTGTGCCATCTTCACACTGAAAAAATATAATCTGAGGCTCTTCTTTTAATGGTCTTTCCAGATATGGCAATAGAGTTGCTATAATAGAAGCTATTTTTAAGTAATAATGAAAAATAGAATATCTTCCCAAGACAAAATGCTTGCTGCCAAAATTATGGTATTTTTAGCTCCAAATGTGGACCTAACTTTGGGAACTCATGTTAGATGTTTGACTTCATATCTTTGCTTTCAACTATTTCAGTTATCAACTGCAGGAAGTCCTTGACTTACAAACAACAATTTCTGTTGCTAGGTGAGACAGTTGTTAAATGAATTTTGCCGCATTTTACGAACTTTCTTGCCACATTTGTTAAGTGAATCACTTAACAATGTTTAAGTGAGTAACATGGTTGCGAAGTGAATCTGGCTTACGCATTGCCTTTGCTTGTCAGAAAGTCGCAAAAGGTGATCACATGACCCTGGGACACTACAACTGTTATAAATATGAGTCAGTTGCCAAGCATCTGAACTTTGATCACATGACCATGGGGATGCTGCAAAGTTGTAAGTGTGAAAAATGCTCATAAATCACTTTTTTCAGTGCCATTGTAACTTCAGTCATTAAATGAACTATTGTAAGTCGAGGACTACCTGTATTCAACTATTCTGTTTTTCTTGGTATAGCTCGGCTAAATAAAATTAACCGTAATACATAAAAATGAGAAGTGGCACGAATTGGACTATTATTTTTATTTGTATAATATATAGCATTTAAGAAATATTAGTGAAATAAAAAAATCTCTTTCGTCCCTCAAAATCAAGTGTAGTTTTTTGTTATTTTGATTTTTTTTCATGGTACTGTGAAATGGCTTGATATAAATTTTTAAATACTATGATTTTTTAGATTATATGCTTATATTTTACTCTCTATAGGAACAGAATGGGAAATTAAAATTCTTATTCAGAATTAGGATCCCCTCCACTCTTCTTAGTAAGCATTGTTAGATTCTTTTGCATCAATTATTTTCAGACAAGCCAGTTCTTATAAGCAAATGCTACTTTATACTTTTGTGCACAGAGAAACCTAGCACTTAATCAGTTGTTTGCATACCAAATGGATCAAAGAATTATGTATAGATTAGCAGACTGACCAAAAATAGTCAGCCTGCTTTATTTTTCAGGGGCATCAGCACTAATTGATGCTGAAGAGAATGCAGGATGCAAATACATTGCACATTTTTTTATAATTCCTTCTCATAATTTTTTTCTCTTTAGGAAACACCGAAGAAGCATCAAGACTCCTTGGCAGCAAGACTGTCCGTGTGAATTGTTTAGATGAGGTAACATTTGGCAGAATTACATTTTTGATCTGATACTGATAGGTTTCCTTAAGCCAAATAAAACCTAACAAGAATTTTCGCTACAAATTTAAGCTCCAGGAAGTAGCAATCTCTGAATTGCATTTAAACTTGAGTAAGAATGAATACTTTAAAATGGGTAGTAGCATTAAGCAATTCAAATGATAGTAAAGTAGTTAGGTGAGGTGGAAATGTGTGAAGAGATATAGATATTTTGTTGGAAATAAATCATATCATCTTTCAAATATAATTCTATACATGTTTATTCAAAATAAGCATCTGAATTTGTAGCCATAAAAAGATTACAACATAACTATCAAATGCATTCATTCTTTTAAAGATATTCTTTCTTTTGTTAATGTTAATCATTTTCTGAAATCGTTTTTAAAGCTTCTACCTTTCCAAGTTATAAAGTCCAAATGCCTCTTCAACCTGGCTGTAATTCCAAATATGTATACTCAAATAAAGCTAAATATATTTATTTTCAATTCATATTTTCAGATTAATTGAAAATGAAATTATCATATTCTTCCATATTTAATGTTTCTGTGCTCAACAGAGCCCAGAGAATTTGATTTAATTCATCCAAAGGCCATGTTCTACTAAAGGCAAGTCATTCTAGTAGACCACACCTGCCTTCTGATTCAAATTTGGATCTGATTTTAGGTACATATTTTCTTATCGTATTTATTGAAGTTTGAGGAAAGTATTACCATCCCATAGTTAAACAGTCTTTCCTGGGATGATCGGTCGACTTTGTCGGAACTCTTAAGCCTATGTTCTATTTATTTATTCATAATAGTGCTTCCTATTAAAAATCTCACAAAGACTTCCGCTGTTGCCGTGAGCCGTTGCTGACGGTCTTTTGAAGACCGCCAGCCCGATCACCCGTAAAAGAGCCGTTTCGGCAACTGAAACGGCTCGAAAAACTCCGAGACGTAAAGGGCTTGTGAGGAGAGCCGGCGGCTGCAGGTAGAGTCCCCTGTGAGACCCCCAGAAAGCTTTTTTTGCTTCTGGGGAGTTAACAGGGTGGGACTCCCTATCCACCCCGCTGAAGCTCCGGACGACTGGGAAACTCTGCTTCAAAGCAGAGCAAGACAGCGCGGCAGCATTACCAACAACAACGAAAAATAAGGAAGATCTGAAACTTCTTATTAAACAGCAAGTATTGGAAGTTTTTTGGACTATTTTAAAGAGTTCTTAAAGTGAAAGTAATCTGGCTCTGAGAAAGGGGGAAAAAAATGGCGCTTGCTTTCAGTGGAGAACAGCTGAAAGCGAAAGTAATCTGATCAGTGTATCCGGCTACATTTTAAAGTAACAAATCCGGCTGGAAGAGGCAGAAAAGTAACCAAAAATAAAATAAAATAAAATAAAAATACTAATTGACTTTTATAGACCTGATTGAATCTGGAGAACTTTTTGGGAAAAGTTGCTAGAGTTTGTGGAAAAGGAAGATCTTTAAGAGGCAAAATGGCAACAAAGCAACCGGGGGGGGGGGCTCCCCCACACATAAACAGAAACAGCCTCAAACAGCGCAGTTGCAATCTCAGACAAAGGAAGAAAGTCAATATGACCTTATTATTAAAGAAATTCAAAGATCAGAGAAGGAGGTTAAAGGAATGGTTCAAGAGAAATATGATGCAGTTAAACAAGATATTCAAACAGTGGTTAAAGGCCTGTCTGAGGTAGTGTTACAGATTGATAAAAAAGTAGAGAATCTTGCCTCAGAGATGGAGACCAAATTTAGAGCTTCTGATTCAAGAATGATAGAAATTGAAGAAGTTACACAAAAAATGCAAAATGAGATTACTATGATGCAATTTCGATCAATGGAATATGCTATTAGACTGAGAGGTGTAAAAGAGAACACCAGGGAGGATCTCAGGAAAATTTGTGCAGAGGCTTTGGCAGTTATGTTGAAAGTGGAACCAGGCGTGGTTTTGTGCAAGATGGACAAGGTCTACAGAGTTAATTCTCGTGTGGCGGTACAAAGACAACTGCCTAGAGATGTGGTTATATATTTTACAGACAGAAGAATGAGAAATGAAATCTTGCAAAATTCCTTTGTTACAACAGTTCAAGTTGATGGAAGTGAGATTGGAGTTTTTAAAGAATTACCACCCAAAATGTTAAGAGATAGAAAGGATTTTGGATTTTTGGTGGCAGAATTGAAAAGACAGAACATACAATTCAGGTGGGATGCGCCAATAGGTGTAATATTGAGGCTGCGAGGAGTGAGATACCGCCTTAACACTATTGAAAAAGCAGAAGAATTTTATTATAACGTTTTGAAAGCGGGCTCTCCTCCTCCACGCACATCTTCACCAATAGATAAGGAAGTTCAACTACATTCACCGCCCTGAGTCCCCTCGGGGAGAAGGGCGGTATATAAATCAAATAAACCATAAACCAACCATAAACAAGCTGAGATTGATCAAGAAACAGAAGCACAAATAAGGCAGTCGCAAAGGGAGGCAAGAGAGTCAATGGGAGCAGTAGGTGGAGTTGTGGTTGACCCTTTTGCACCATTTGAAACTTCTCTTTTGGAAGAAATGTCTAAAACCATCACAGAGGAGGTGATGGCTTTGGAAGTAACAACATCCAAAATGGAAGAGCAACGTATAACCAGAGCAATGTCTAAACAAATGAAGCAACAGCAGCAAGAATATATTAAGCCACAGCGTGAAAAAAGAACCAAAGATAAGCAGCAAGCTGAAGTCATGGGAGGAGCTAAACCGAAGATTGCTACCGTAGGAGAGAATCTTCAACAATTGCTCTCAAAACTTCAGACAGGGTCAAATGGCACTTAAATTTTTGTCTTGGAATGTTAACGGACTGAATTCTCCGCAAAAAAGAAGGAAGATATTTCACTATTTGAGACAATTTCATAATGATGTTATTTGCTTACAGGAGACTCATGTAAAATTGCAAGATCAGAAATACTTGATAAATTCAAAATTGGGAATGCAATTTGTTGCTTCAAATTTAGAAAAGAAGAATGGAGTGGTGATATATATAAACAAGAGATTTGTAGCTAAAACTATAGAAGTAGATAAAGATGGAAGATATATTGCAATTGAAGTTATTACAGATGGTGGACCAATCTTGTTGGTCGGAATATATGCTCCAAATCAACAGCAGGAAAATTTTTACAAGTTGCTTCATTTAAAAATTCTGGATTGGGATTATTCAAACATTATAATAATGGGCGACTGGAATGGAGTAATCCAACCTAGATTGGATAAAAAAACTACGGCCAAAATAGGGAATAAACTACCACAAGCTTTTTTCGAACTGAAAGAGGATTTGGAATTGAAAGACATTTGGAGAATTCGAAACCCAAATGAACTGGACTTTACTTTTTACTCAGACAGGCACAAATCCTTTTCCAGAATAGACTTTTTTCTCTTAACTTCTAACTTACTTTCTAAAGTAAAGAAAATAAAGATATTTCCTAGGACTTTGACTGACCACAGTCCGGTCTGGATGGAAATCGAGATGGGCAAAAGAGAAAGAAGATCCTGGAGAGTAAATGAGAATCTATTTAGATATGAAAAAAATATAATTGAACTTAAAAAGCATTTAAAGGAGTTTTTTAAATTTAACCTGAATAAAGGTACCCCAATTGAAACAGTTTGGGACGCAGGTAAAGCATATATGCGGGGAGTACTAATTCAAATGAACTCTAAACACAGGCAGAATCAGCAGAAGAAAAGACTACAACTGGAATCTGAGATAAAAAAGAAAGAACAACAACTGATACAAAAACCAACAGATGGAAAATTGCAAATGGCCATAAAACTTTTGAAGGATCAATTTCAAATGCTTATAGCAGACCAAACGGCAACTAACTTACAATTTGCAAAGCATAATACCTTTTCCAATGATAATAAACCGGGCAGGTGGTTGGCGTATACTTTGAGGAAACAAGCATCGACACGAATTATTGATAGTACTGAATATGCTGATAAAGAAGTTTATCAACAAGATCTAATTAAAAAAGCCTTTTTGGAATATTATACTAAGTTATATGCTAAAGATGACATACAGAATATTACTATAGATGAATACTTAGAAAACAAGAGAGTTTCAAAAATTTCAACGACTCAAAAGAAAAGTTTGGAACAATTGATAACAGTGGAGGAGATCAGTTTTGCTATAAAACAGTTAAAAACAGCTAAAGCTCCAGGGACGGACGGCTTAACTGCAATTTATTATAAAACTTTACAAGAAGAAATGATTGAGCATCTTAAAGATTTATTTCGTAATATACAACTAGGAGGTAAGATACCTTCCTCATGGAAAACAGCTTTTGTTTCATTGATTCCGAAAGAAGAATCAGGTCCTAAGAAACCAGAAAATTATAGACCAATATCTTTATTAAACACAGACTATAAAATCTTTGCAAAAGTACTAGCCAACAGATTGATGCCAGTTATTCAAAAGATAATTCATCATGACCAAGCAGGATTTATTGAAGGCAGATATATGAAGGAGAATGTTAGGCAAGTTATAGACTTAATGGACTATCTAGATAAGAATAAACAGATCTCTGCAGTGCTGGTTTTTTTGGATGCGGAAAAAGCCTTTGATCGAGTGAATTGGAACTTTATAATTAAGACTTTGGAAAAAATGGATTTGGGGGAGCGGTTTATACAAGCGATTGGTGCAATTTATCAAGAACAATATGCACAACTTATTATTAATGGATGTTTAACATCGAATTTCAACATACAAAAAGGCACCAGACAAGGCTGTCCATTATCCCCGCTATTATTTATTCTAACTTTAGAAGTCTTACTTAACGCAATACGGGATTCGAACTCCTTGACTGGAATAGCTATAAGGCAAGAGGACTACAGAACTAAGGCATTTGCAGATGATCTGGTTGTTACCCTATCACAACCTATGAACTCAATAATCCAGATGAAAAATATCATAGAAGATTATGGCATGGTATCTGGTTTTAGGCTGAATCAGAAGAAAACTAAAATGATTGTCAAAAATTTGACAGAGAGCAAAAAAAAGGAACTGGAAAGAATGGCAGGTTTTGAGATTGTTTCAAAGGTCAAATATTTAGGAGTACAAATCACAGACTCCAATGCTAAACTGTTTCAAAATAATTATGAGGTTCTGTGGCAAAAGATACAAAAAGATATGCAAAACTGGAAGAAACTGCAGTTATCACTGCTTGGAAGAATATCAGCAGTAAAGATGAATGTTTTACCTAGACTTATCTTTTTATTTCAAATGATACCGGTGCTTAAATCAGACAAACCATTGCTAGAATGGCAAAAAGGACTGAATAAATTTATTTGGAATGATAAAAAACCAAGAGTTAAACTGAAAATAATGCAAGATACTCGTGAGAGAGGTGGTCTTAAACTCCCAAACCTTCGACTATATTATGAAGCAACTGCATTGATACAATTAAGTGATTGGTTTGGGAAAACTAAGACTGATTTGTTGAATATAGAAAGTCATGACCTGGTTTGGGGTTGGCATGCATATCTATTTTATGATAACAAAGTGGACAAAGTGTTCAATAGTCATCTACTCAGAAATGCCTTGTTGAGAGTCTGGAGAAGGCACCGAATTAATTGAGATTATAAGATTCCGTTTTGGCTGGATCTTGCTGATACCATGTGGAATACAAATATTAAGTCACTCGGGGGTTTTTTATATAAAGAGTTACTTTACTTTGAAGAGGGCAGGTGGCGATTGAAGACTTTGGATATGCTGTTGGAAGAAGGGAAATCGTTGACTTGGTTGCAGTACAATCAGTTACAGATGAGATGGAAAGAAGATCAACAAACTGGTTTAATGGAATATGAAGTAGATTTGCTTGAACAGATAAAGCGGACAGGTCCAATGCATATTAAGAGAGTTTATAATGTTTTGTTAGAAAGGGATTCAGAAAATGAGCTAGTTAAAGATTGTATGATTAAATGGGCACAAAATTTCTCTCAACCAGTTATGATGGAAACATGGGAAAAAATATGGGTTCAGAATGTTAAATTTACACAGTCACAAAATCTACGAGAAAATTTTTATAAAATGTTTTATAGATGGCATTTAGACCCCAAGAAATTGTCTTGTATGTACCCTAACGTGCAGCCAAAATGTTGGAGATGTGAGTGTTTAGATGCTACATATTATCATATATGGTGGACTTGCAGGAAAGTGAGGGCTTTCTGGATAAAAATTTGGTGGGTTATGCAAAATGTTTTAAAGAAAAAAATACAATTTTCTCCGCAATTTTTTCTATTGGGTATAGCTAAAGACTTTACACTGGGTGAAACTAAATTGATTTTGTATATGGTGACAGCAGCTAGGTTGTTGATTGCCCAATATTGGAAGAGTGATGTTTTACCGACTGTTGACCAATGGACCCAGAAGATGGCTGGATTTGCAGAAATGGCAAAGGTTTCAGCTTTTTTAAAAGATCAGACGCATGAGAAGTATATACAGGAATGGAAATTATGGATTGAGTATGTACAGAATAAGTATCAGACTAGAAAATATTATATCGCTTTTAGCTGAGATGATTATGTTAGTATGTTAGTAAATATAGAAAAAAAGATATGGAAGATTGAATAACATATATATTGTTTGGGAATATTAACATTGCATATAATGGAAGTCAAGGGGGGGAGGGAAGAGGGAGGAGGGGGAAGGTTAGGGTGGGGATGGGATGGAATTATATATTGTTTCTATATGTATCTTATAATGTTGGGTTAGGGAGGGGGGGAAAATAGGGGGAAAAATTTGTATTGGTAAAACTTTTTCAATAAAAAAAAAATCTCACAAAAAGATTTGCAATAAAATTCAAAATAATGAGACAATATGCTAAATCAAGTGGACATAAAACAGACACTAAGTGTTACATAAAATATCCACAACATAATGAACAGAAAATTTCTAAAAGGGAATAAAAATAGTAATAATGAATTTAAAAATAGAAGAAAAAATCTTGTCTTTAACATCTTGGTTAAATTAAGGCAATGGAGTTAAAATATTTTTGTTAAGCTATATAACAAGATAAATATTATATTGTTATACCGCTCACCTGCATTTTTACTGGGTCTTAGGGCTTTGCCACATTTTTAGGTTTAGGATTCTAACAATTAATACTTTTTTGCTAGTCCACCTAATATAAGTCTTGCTATGGTACTACCTTATTAACTAGAAAACAAATGGAACTTGCATTTATACCTTTTCTCATTAGCATGGAATGACCCCTCTAATGCATGCAGCATATAAAGGTAAAACTGATATATGCAGACTATTGATGCAACATGGAGCTGATGTAAACTGCAACAATCATGAATATGGATATACTGCCTTAATGTTTGCTGGACTGTCAGGTAAATAATGTTTTCCTTTTTCTGTTAAATATAGCTTCTTATTTATGTAAAGAAAAAAAATAGTTCTTTTCTGAGGGAATACAGAGGAGTCCTCAGAAAAGATTTTGTTAGGAAGATTTTGTTCTCTATAAATGTGTAAAAATGTTCATCTTCAATTTGATCTGATGACATAAGGATCTCTTAATGAGGCATATATTTTTAAAATTATATTTTCTTTTTATTTGAGTTGTGCTGATAAAAAAAGACTAGATGGTAACAGAATTTGAGGAAATCAATGGGATGGGGCATTTTAATTTGGTATAAGATTTTGTAGCTTGATTGAATATAAATAATTGAGTGATGGGTCTGAATCATGTCCACAGAACTGACTGCTTTCTCACCCATATATTAGGATGCTATTTGGTGCAGTGTTCTTTTCTTTTTCTCCTAATTGGAGAACATGCAGAATCAAGTCTTTGGCATCAGTTGATCAGAATAAGGGTGGAGGGGAGGGTGAATAGCAGCCAATTAAAGTTCTAGAAAGCAACAGTTGAAGATGGTTTGTTGATTCTTGTTTCACCTTTGAAAAGAAAAATGGCTATGTTCTATGCCTGCAGATGCTTCCAACTGAAGGTACAATAAGGAAAAGAATTTGAACCTGTGTAATTGATTCTATTAGAAAACCAAGTGTTTGATTTCTTCCTTATTAGTAGAAGGGTTAGTTTTAATATCTATCAGAGGGAAACCTATTTAATCTATAGTTTATGAAAACATCTTTAAAAAGTCTAAATAAAGTTTCTTCATTTAGGCAATAAAGAAATAACCCGGATGGTATTAGAGGCTGGAGCAGAGATTGATGTTGTCAATTCTGTGGGGAGAACTGCAGCTCAGATGGCTGCTTTTGTGGGTAAAGACAAAGGATGTCTTGTCTATCTATTTTTCATTTATTTATTAGATTTATAACCTACTCTTCTGCTTGTCTTAAATATTTAAGATATCTTCTGCATTTTCTGTTAAAGAATGGAACTTGATTTGCATCATATGTTAAATTAAATCGTGAAAAAGTGTAAAATATTTTGGTAAGAAAAGCATTCTTCATTTTAGCTAACACACCCATATATCAATTTGTTTCTGAATATGTGGTACTTTGATATAAAATTGTGAGATATTTCTAGAAATATTAAATCTTTGTATGATTACACTTTTTAGATTGGATTGATACAGCACATTTTACTAAAGAAACACAGGCCTGAAAAATGGGAATGAGTTTAAAATTATATGTCAAAAATGGATCTATTTTAGATCCTGAATTTTCTGTACAGAAGACTTGATTTGAATCTATCAGTTATTAGTTAAATTATTTTCAATGTCTTCCTCAGTATTTTTTAGCAAACTATACTTCATCACCAAATCATCAGTTTTAATTGTGAATTAATAATCACATAGTCTTTCACTTCATAAAGGGAAATTATTTTTTCTCTTTAGGTCAGCATGATTGTGTAACAGTTATCAACAACTTCTTTCCACGTGAAAAGCTAAACTACTACACAAAACCACAAGGACTGGATAAAGAACCCAAGCTTCCAATTAAGCTAGCTGGACCTCTACATAAGATCATTACAACTACTAATTTGCATCCTGTTAAGGTACACTCTGCTCTTATTTGGATGTGTTTTTTTAACATGTTGCCAGCTAATTGGACCTGGAAAAATGAAATGAATCCTGTGACTTACCTAATTTGTATCTTAAGGCTGATTTCATATATAAGCATTTTTATTACTGTATAGTCCAGTCTTTTTTGCAGTGCCTTTAGTGTCTAATTTTCACATGATACTATATGTATATAGAATATGTTCCACTTGAAACTCACATTTTCTTTGCTATAGTGTTCCAGATTTTTGTATAGACCAGCGTTTCTCAATTTGGCAACTTTGTGATGTATGGAGTTTTCTGTTGGAGTTTTCCGTGTTACAATTTAGTGGTACAATTCTAAAAACTTATCTAATAGCCATGCTGGGTTAGAATTTTTACAGTTGTGGTCAGAACACATATGGAAGTTACTAGATTAGATAGATTCATGTTCTGCTAAACAAAATCACATTAAAAGAAAGTACATGTCAGTGTAAAGTTTATATTAGTCATGAAACAGTTCTTTTGAAATGTTTTTTTTTCAGCAAGAGGTGTCTATTTACCTTTTTTAGAACATTGCTTTCAGGTACCAGATGAAAGATTCTTTTAATAGGATTGTTTATTATATTTCTACTTTGCTTCAATCAGGATGAATTACATGATACACTTTAAGTTAAGATCCAGGATAAGTTTCCAACCAGTTACAATAATGATTAGGACATCAGCCCTAACATGCAACACTAAGGATATAAAAAAACAACAATAAACAGAAAATAAACAAGAAATAGAAATCAGTTTGTCTAGTGACAGGCCCACAGAAGCAACACAATTTTTAAAAGATTCCAGAAAATCAACATGGACAAGGCCAGTGTGATCTCCAAAATACAAAAGCTCTGGTGACAGAGTGGTTAAACTGCAGCATTCCCAGAGCCTGGAATTTGATCTTGACAGGACTCAAGGTTGACTCAGTTCTCCATCCTTCCGAGGTCAGTAAAATGAGGACCCGGATTGTTGGGGGAAATATGCTGACATTATAAACCGCTCAGAGAAAGCAGTATATGAAGCAGTGTATAAGTGCTATTGTTACTGGAATTACCAGAGAAACAATGCGATCTAGTCTTAGCGTCTCTAATTTTTGAGAAGTGTAAAATTACATGAAGCTTCTCTCTAACAATTTTAACTGATCGGACTGATACTGGTTAGAACAGACAATCTGAAAGGTGTCCAACTCTAAAGGCTTTAAAGGTCAACACTAGCATCTTAAATGCTACTTGGAAACTTACCAATAACCATTGCAGCCTGCAAAGTTGATGTTGTATCTTCCAGAATAAGTGCCAGTAAGCATATGGGATATAGTTTCCAAGTAGACTGTAAGGACAGCCCCAAGTGTATTGAAATACTTAATATGTGTGATAATGAGGGCAGGGGTTGCTGAAACTAAGTCATTTTGCCCCAGGTATGGTCCCAATTTTGCACCACCATACATGAGCATGGGCCTCTCTGGCCATGGCCTCCATGTACCACTCAGTTGCACTGGCAAAAAATATATCTTTGTGCTTATTGATTAAACATAAGTAAACAAAACATTTCACTGGCAAAAATAGACTAAAGTCAGAGAAAAACAGTGAGAAAGAGATGAATAAAGGCAACATATTATTTTTATCTATATCTCAAAAGGTACAACAATACTGAGGGCAACTAGCATGAATAGTCCCAAAGAGTAGTCTTTAACCCTTTTATGTACATATCAATACATATACAGAGAAAGAGAGTATATGTGCAGTTCTATTAAACTGCACTTGTGAATGCTTGCTATAAACATTTAATTCAGAAAAGAATTAACTTTATTTCCTTTTTCTTTTTTTTATTCAGTGTATTCAGCAGTGTATTCATGAATGTAAGATAAAGCAATCTCACACACAAATAAAAACAATTAAAATTGTAGATAAAAGTCACTTGGAAAACACAGTAATTTATGAACAGCACAGCCATTTTATGGGCTCCACATCACCCTGATACTCAGGCCATCAAGATTGGGATCAGCCTGACATTGGAGGAATGCTCTTTCACAATCAGCAGCAAAAAAAGTTCTCCTCCAGGGTATTATCAGGTGGCATTTTGTAATGGACAGACTGCAACAAGTCTCTTCTGCCAGATCTGATGATATGAGTACATGGCACTGTGGGAAAGGGGAGGAGGGTGTCTCTCAAATAAGCTAACCCCATGCCAAATAGGGCCTTAAAGGGTAATGCCAGCAATTTCAATTGGGCCTAGAACCAAATTGGTAACCAGTGCAACTCACAAAGTAGAAAGATAATATACATGTGTAGATTCACAAACCAGTGCATCATGCTATTGCATTTCACACCAACGTTAGTTCCAAGCTACCTTCAAGGGTAGCCCCATATCAAATGCATAATTTATATAAATGATGACTAGGGCATGAGTGACCAGCATGTAGAGCCTCCTGTTCCAGGAATGGCACACAAAGTTTGAGCAAGAGCCATGAGTGCAGAAGAACGCCAATTGTGCACTGGGTCTGTCTTGGGAAGTAGAACTTACTGGATATATAAATATTTTCTAAAGGTTGTGTTGCTGGTGAAAGAAAATCCTCTTCTGGCAGAAGTTGAAGCAATGCAGAAATGTTACAAAATATTGGATCTGATCTGTGAGAAGTGCATGAAGCAGAGAGAAATGAATGAAGTCCTTGCAATCAAAATGCACTACATTAGCTGCATTTTCAAAAAATGTATCATTTTCCTTGAGCGAGAAGACAAATTGGATGGATTGATCAAAAGGTATGTTATTTTTTCCAGTATTGTTCTTTTCAATACAATATATTATCTCTGCACAAGTACAGATTCTTGTACTTTTAATGATAATCTCTAACTATGAAACTGGAGCTTTTCATTAAGTCATTGGGATGGATGCATGATTTGAGATATAAGGTAACCATACCTTACATTTCAGTTTTGTATTTTAGCTACAGCTGAAGGAAAAATTACATGGTTATACAAAGTATATTCTTTAGAAATTAAAATCCAATGCTATCATCTTTGAAGTAAAATAATATATTGCCCTCACAAAACTTCTACATTAAATATTTTCATTGCAGCTTTTCTTTATGTTGGGATTTATGCTACACATATAACATTTGCATGAGTAGGAAGAAAAAAACATGGGCAACATATGTAACTTCAGCTGTATTCACCTTTAATTGCAGCCTGTTAAAAGGCAGAGAGAGAGATGGATTTCCAATTTATCAAGAGAAGATCATCAGGGAATCTATTCGAAAATTTCCTTACTGTGAAACTACCTTGCTGCAGCAGCTTGTGAGAAACATTTCTCCTGTTGAAATTGTGAGTATATCTTGATGAACAGTGTGTCTGTTCTGTACAGACTGAACATTTAGAATCAATAAGATACTTTTTTAGTCTGCATTATTCACACATGTTCACTGTAAATATGTTCACATGTTCACAGTTCTAATTAATGTAAAGTGGGGGACAGCTTTCTGCAAATTTGATTCTTTGGGTGGTTATCTCAAAGTGTTATGTACATGCTTCCTCATGTTTTTTCAGAAAACATGAGGAAGCATGTACTTTGCCTTAGCTCAGCTCTTGCTAACCTTTTAAGTTTCTAAGACTTGCATAACAGTCATGAAAACCTAAGGTACCAGGTATTACGGATTCTTCTAGTGTCACCTAGCTAAATATTTGGAGGCAAAACAACTAGCATTTGGCACAAACATGAATCAATCTGGCACTGGCTGCAGGGGGAAAAATGCTATTTAAGCAGATGCTTCAGTGCATCTGTTAAAAGTTATCTAACCCAGCTGGATAACTGACCTGAACACAATCAGGCAACAAAGATACAGAAGAAGCAATAAGCTTGGAAGTACAAGGTTATTCTGCTTTGTCCTTGTCTTCCCTTTCAAATTAGCACAGGGAAGAAATATACAATCATGCTTTACGAATTCTTACAGATCTGATAGAAGGCAGTGACAAGCAGCAGTCTAGAAAAGAATGGCAGCAGCACTCTACAGAAAGAACAACAGGCTTAACACAATATATTTTCTTAATAACACATAATAGAAAACAAGATGAGCAGTGACTTGCTTGTTGGCAACCCAATTCAGGAAGAAGCCAATTTCAAGTAATTAATCAAAGGTATAGTTGCTCTGAAATGTTTACAAGGCAAACACCTTTTGGAAATTTCTGGCAGTTTAGCTGATTGGTTCAGCAGTGACATAATCCAGGAATTAGCATGGGTACCAAACCCTCAATCCTTCCAACATATTGTTTCCTGATTTAGACATCTGCAGGATAACACATAATGTTCCAAATCATGTCAATATTCTCAGCCAGAAACATACAGCTGGATGCTTTTAGGACTGACTGACTGATGAGTCTTCTGTGTACTTTTCCCTTAAGATAATTTCCAAATAACAGAAGTTCTGACTAGCAGAGTTCATAGTTACTGTATTTTTCGGAGTATAAGACACACCTTTCCCTCCCTAAAAGGGGGTGAAAATTTAGGTGCATCGTATACACCGAATGTGGCCCCGCCCACACACTGGCCCCCACCCTTTGGCCTCTGCCTCGCAGCAGTTACATCCTTGCAAGTAAACAACAAGAAAAAACAGCTCCTTTCAGCTTCAGCACAGCCTAATTAGCACAAGTTGATTGGATCAGCCTCCTGACTCTCAGCTGATTTGCTCTCAGCTGTTTTGCTCAGGCTCTGCTGCTTGCTGCAAAGAGGTAAATTGCTAGAGCAGATTTTTTTTTTCCTTGTGCTAATCAAGCTATGCTGAAAACGAAAATGAAATTAAGCAGGCTGTTTGCTGTTCGATGCAACGATACAAAATTGCTCAGAGGCAGAGGGAGATTTCTTTTTCTTCTTTTCATCACCAAAAAAGGTAGGTGCATGTTATACTCTGAAAAATACGGTATTCTGGTGATACCTGATTGCCCTTGGTTTCCAATTTGTCTAGATTAAGCAGTGTGGAATTAGCACAGGAAAGAATGCTGATTCATAGACAAGTTGTATGGTCTTAGCCAAACCTACTCTGACAGTAGAATGCAGGTTATTCATCAGTGGGTCTACTTTCTTGAACTACCTTTTCTTAGAAAGCTTCCGTTAATAGATTTACATGTAACAATAGTTGAAAAGGGTTGAGGCTTGATGTGCCAACAAGAATCAAAATTCATCAGGCAAATTCTTCATCTTCCTGCCTTTTGTTCTGGCAAGTTGGTTTAAAGGCCTGAGAATCAGTGCATACAATTAAGCAACAGACAGCCATTTTAAATAACATTGGAAAATACAATTTTTATTTTCCATTCTCTTTTTAATTAGTTTCTTAAGAGTAAAATTACTCAATCTAGTTAGATTGTATAGCTTTCTTAAATGAAAACTGTGTTAGTTCTTTCAGTGAGAACAGATTTTAGAAATTTTGCCCTAAATCATTTCATTCTCTTCAGGATACCTGGTATTAAGGTAGATGCATATCAGGTACTTAAAAAAAACAACAACAATTAGAGCATAGAACCCTTTGGGCTTGGACTTAGAATTGTTGTTAAGCAAAACTGCTATTTCATCTCCCTTTGCCTTTCCAGGGTTCTGATCCCACAGCATTTTCTGTACTTACACAAGCTATTACTGGCCAAATAGGCTTTATAGATGCTGAATTTTGTACAACATGTGGGGAAAAGGGAGCAGACAAAAGATGTTCTACATGCAAAATGGTAAGAGTATGCAGATAAACTAATAAACAAATCTACCCTCCATCACTTACAGTATATAAATAACCAACACTCAATTCCTCTTTAGGTTAAGCATCATGCATATCACAAATGTACAGCATGCATCACATGATAAAAAGAGATTACCGCTCCGTACTTTGTGATCTTTAGAAACAATTCATATTTCTGCCATATCTATACACTAATTCATATTGCTTTTCCTTCACACTTTCTACTTCTCTTCCATATTTTCACAACTGTATTACTTGGTCTTCTTCTTGACCCGTTCACTTCTCCTTCATGTTTATTTTATAATTCAGTCATTCAGTCTGTCTGCAATCTTAACACACTTCATTCTGGTCACTCATCAGGTCATTCTTGCCCTCGTTCATTTATTACACACACTTTATAATTTTCCTCATTGCATTCAACTTTTGTTTTTCTTGACATATCCAATTCCCACTTCCATGTATCAATGGGCAGAAGCCTATTCTCACAAACTATTATTTTTGCTTCCTTCAGCTAAGGTTTTTTTCCTACATTATTTTCCTACTATCACTTGTATGTTCTTTCTTTTTATTTTCCCATCCTTTGTAATTATTTACCAAATAAAATTACTTACAACTGAGTGATAAGCCATTTGTATACATTTATGATACTGTATCTCAATCTTCAAAACTAATTTTAACTTTTAAAATGAGAACAAGAAAACAACTTCTCAATATTAGAATTTCAAGTGTGTGAGCAAACAACAGGCAGATCTCAGTCCTATTTTTGTTATTGTAAAGGCGTGTGTCTGGTAGTTAGGTATTCAAACCGTTTTAAAAATAAAAATGATAATATACTTTTATTGATTTTCAGGTTATTTATTGTGATCAGACTTGCCAGAAAATGCATTGGTTTACACACAAGAAATCGTGCAGCATGCTAAAGAAGATTTACGAGAAGCAAACGGTAGAAGCAGCCAAAGAAAAAAATAAAGGTTAAGATGCCTTGTTATTTCAAGAGGATTTAGGAATCTGTCCTTTATGGTGGGAAATATCTTCAAAACAAACTAATTACTAAAACAGATTATGGTTGTGTTCCAAAATAACAGGACATGACAATCTTTGCACTAGTGAACTACTATTATATTTTTATCTTGGTCAAAATTCATCCATTTCCTTGCCATATTCAAACAGATTATCCTGAGACAGCATTTTATACTATGGTTAAGTGATGGCAGTTTTTTAATGATTTTTTTTCAGATAGAACTTTTGCAATCTTGAGCTAATAATCTTTCTCATCTTAAAATCTTTTTCTTGGCATTTAATTTTCACCTGAAAATTTGATTTTTGGCAAGTGTAAATATTTGTTGGTACAAATAGTCCACAGGTTATAACCAATTTGTTTAGTGACCATGCAGTTTCTACAGCACTGGAAAAATAAACTTATAACGAAGATACAATCGTTTATGATCTTCACAGTGTCTCTTGATCACATAATCACCATTACAGTTAGTATGGTTCAAAAGACCGAAAGATTCTTACGACCTGCTTTCCCCCCACCCTGTCCCTCCCATGTTCACATGATTACATTTGGGATGCTTGGCAACCAGCCTGCATTTTTGGCCATTTGCTGCATCCTCGATCATATGACTGGGATTCATGTTTTTGCTGAAGGGATTACAAGAAGACAGTAAGCAGATACACAGTGAAGAATACACATCTGAAGCAATGTCCTAGCATTGGCATTGCAATAGTGCAAGGCGAACAGACGGTGTGCCTCTTTACTCCTTTGTAATCAAGTTCTCCCCAGTTTCTCTTGTGATGTGGGGTACATCAGGCACAGGAAACATTGCCAATAGAAATCTGTTTTCTTCTTTTCTCTCCCTTTCAAAGAGCAGAAAACTTTCTAGGGAGATGATACAAAAGTAAGGCAATGCCTTCCAGCCAGGGATCCACCTCCTGAACTAGCCGTTCAGGCTTCCTTGCAATTCAGTGCTCTGTTGGGGGATTGATAGCTATCCGACAGTGTTTCCCATGCTCTGCCAAATCAGGCAGAGAGGCAGCTCCATGGCTGCTCACCAAGTTCTGACCTCTTCGCAGTCCCCTTCTTTTGATCAAACTTTTCTTCACAACAAAGCAGTTGTCATCACAAGGCACCATCTTTTTGCCAAGGCCAGTTAATTTCCCCCCACAGATCCTGCCCCAATAAAACAGAAAAAGCCAGCAGGAGTCCCAAGTTGATGTGATCTAAGCCAGCAAGTCAAGCTGCCCTTGGACACCTTTTCTTTGCAAGCTCTCCAGGGCAGAGACTCCAGCAGTGCACAACTCAGAATGTCAAATGGAGCCAAGAAGGCTCTCCTTTGAGTTGCTTCAGATCGAAGAACAGTTGGGAGTAGATATACAAGAGATGTCATGGATCTTTCCATGGCAGACACCCAGTCACACTTGTGGTAAAACAAACATTTTGGACAGGAACAGAGAACAAGGGAACTGTCTCAGTTCTCCACACAGGCACCTCAGGCAAGAGGAACCTTGTTGACACCCTATCCTTTACCACTTCCCCCTTCCGGTACCCATATTAGTCCCCATAGCAGAAAGACCATTTTTTCCTCTTGTGAATCCTCTTCCATCAAAATGTCTGGAAGTTGAATCATGACAACTGGACTTGTTTATTTGTTTGAAATGTTTTGCTGCTAATTGAAGTAGCTTCTTCAGTCTGACCAAGTTAGTTAGCCTATTCATATTAGGTAAAAAATGAAACCACCCTGGAGGACATATATGGGGTTTCTTTAACCAACCTGCTTAGACTGAATAAGCTAGATATTCTTTTGTGCAGATATGATACTTTTACTGTTAAAAATATTAACACATATGGCATCACATTTTGGTTAAGTTTTTCCTTTTAATTTATTTTCAAATTAACAGAAATATTACAAATAGCTTTCTGTATTAGTTGAAATTCAGGCAGGAGGGTGTCAGTTTTCTGTATTACTTACCAAAATGTACATTCTTCTGTGCTTCACTTGACACATGGTTGTTTTCACTCTAGAAGCAGCACAAATTGCAGAATCTATTTTAACAAGTGAAGAACAGTCCTCTGAACCTGAAACTCACAAAGACATGGAAATAAAAAGTACTGGAGACCAAAGTGAAGTGATTCCCAGCATAAAAATGACTGTGTCATCTCCAGCGGTTTGTAACTTTCTTGAAGAGGAAACTACTTCAGAAAACATTGTTAGTGAAAAGGTTCAAGAATCTGAAGAATAAACAGTATTTTTTAAAGAATGTCATTTGGATCACAGTCTATAGACTGGACTTCACAATATGCTAAGTGCTCAATGACATACTGTATTTCAATTTTTATATCAACTATAACTCACAGAATTGTAGATTATAATAAAGAGCTTAAATAGCTGGTTAAAATCAGAATAACATAAACCCATCTGTTTTTGTTCCTGTATACCTTAGGTATGTTTTTAAAAAAAGTTTAAAATAGATTAATGTTGCAGTACAAAAAAGCTTATTTAATTCAAGCCAGTTTAATCAAGTTACTATCATAATGATAACTGAAATATAAACATAGGTAGTCCTCGACTTATGACTGGTTGCTTAGTGACTATTTGAAGTTATGGTGGACCCTCTGCCAAAGTTATTTAAACTTCTGTTTCAAAATTACACCTGCTGCAGAACCTCAGGGTCACTGTTCTTATGACCAACCACAGGGAAACTGCAGCAACACCTCTGCCTATCTCCCCTGCACCTGGGCTCCACATGCCTTGGGCCCGCTTCCCACCCACAGGGCTCCACAAGCTCTTCCTCACCTTTAAAAGATATCTGATTAGGAAAGGAGGATAGGTCACTCTGTTCCTGGACCTCATGGCAGTTATGGCTGCAATCCCATAACTGGCCACCATTTTGGGGAAGTAACCTATTGAATTGTGGCCATTCAGAAAATGGCATCCACTTCAGGATTGCACCACATAGCTCAGGAGCGAGGACCCCTGTCATTTCCTAATCCTAGTTCCAGAGTTTGAAAAGTAAATGCACAATGGATGAGGAGAGTGTAGGTTTTGTTGGGGTGGAAAGAAGCCCAAGGTCTTCAAGGACTTTGTCTTTCTTGGATTCCCTCCCCGCCCCCGCCCAATTTTAACTGTCTTAAACAAAATAAAATATATACAAAAAAGATCTCTAACCATAATGGACAGTCTCTATTATGATCATCAGTCAAGGATTACCTGTGCATTAAAATTCCTAGTTTTCATTTAGTATGCTACTTGCCAGCTTCTGTTAAACAGTATTGCTAATCTATATTGGTTTAATTAACTTTCATTATAAATTTTCAATTATAGAGCTTTTTTCGAAACAAATTAAGCATAGTATTTGCTGAAAAATTGACAAATAACAACTTGACTATATTTTAAGTATTAGTGATGTTTTAATAATATAATCAAATTAATCTTTGAACAATATGTGATCATGTGTATTCTGGAATAGAGAGGCATGTAACACCTTGAAGCTAGATTTGGGTGGGGGAGATAAGAGTAAAAGAGCTGAATTCCACAAATGTTTTTGAATTATACCTGACTTTCATTATATCCCAAATACTCAGATTGTACTTTTAGGAAAAGTAGAAGTACAGACAGTAGTGTTAAAAGTATTCAGAAATGTCAATGTGTTGTCATTTTCTCTCTTTGTGATTGGAATGGAAGTACAGATTATGCAGGACAGCTTTTTTTTTGGAAAGGAACAACTTTTAATATATTACTAGCTATCTAAAGTTTACCTGTTCGCTGCAGTACTTATGCTTTCAGTGAGATGCAGGCTTTATAGTGGGGGAAGAATTATTCATTTTATTACAACTGTGTCGCTAATAAATTTATATATAAGGGTTTTTTTTACCTGTGCAATAAACTACAGGTAATCCTCACTTAATGACCACTCATTCAGTGACCACTCAAAGTTACAATGGTGCTGAACAAATGATATTTGCAGCCATTCATAGACACTTGACCAGAATTCAGGTAATTGGCAGCTTACTCATTTAGGACTACTTTACCCCCACCTGTTTATCTCCTATCATATTTGCCCTTTTAGTCACCCTGCACCCTCATGGCCCCTGCCACCTGCATTCTGCTGTCCTCAGCTGACCTTCACTGGCTTTTTCCTTCTGATGCTGTTGCCAAGGCATGCCCACCCCAACCTTTCATAAGATGGCTGCAGCCCAGTGAAGCCTTATTCCCAAAGCCTTGGGAAGGCTTTCTGAGGCTTCAAAACGACTACATGTAGTTTCAGGAAGAAGGCATCAGGAAGGGCCAGGCCAGGCACACTTGTCAGCAGTGGGACAAAGACAGTAAAAAGTCAGCAGAGGCATTGGAGTGCAAGGCAGTGGAGGTCAAGGCAAAGTGCAGGGAAATGAAAGGGCATAAATGGGAGTAGATAGATGGCTGTGGAGAGTTGAAGAGGAGGCAAGCATAGCAGGATAAGGGAAACATGAATCTTTGCCGATCAGCCACCATTAGGACTACTGAAACCGCTGTTGATAAACAGTACAGTCATGTGAAATTTAACTAATGACTGCTTTGCTTAGCAATAGAAATTCCATTCCAAATTAAGTGGATTAAACAAGGACTACCTGTATACAGTTTCTGAAAATCCATATCTGCACATTATTCATATTAGTTGATCTAATATATAGCAGGGAATATAGCTGCACTCCCTTGGGGAAAATAGTTTTAAAAATACTACAGGAAGATTCTACTGTGATTTCTTTTCCTTTGATAAACTATTTTATTTAAATATTACCTATTATTCTTCATTTGAACAATAAGCTCGTGCTAGGCTAACCACTATTCTTTTTTTTAAAAAGCAACATAGATTATAAAAATTACAACTAATTTTTTTTAATTCACATAATTAAGGTGAGATTGATTTAATCTATGAAGTTATGACTAAATCTAGGCATAGAGAAACATTGTTCCAGCTTTTCAGTTGGACTATAACTTTTCAGTTGGAAAAGTTATATTCCAACTTTTTGGAATATAAAAACAAATAACAAGAGTATCTTGAATCCACCCCTTATTATTTTTTAGACATTTTTTTATTTCTGTAATTTTATTCTTTAATAAAACCAAAGCTTTTCATAAAATTTTATATAAAGTTTATTGTCATTATACAGTATATCCATACAACAAAATTCACATAACACCCAGAGACCAAACCCAATACACATGACAATCCCAGACACACCCCCACCTACCAAAAATTCCCCACTCCTAAAACACCCAAGCATCCACACAGCAGACCAAGTAATGCTGTCCAACAGCTCACTGATAGTGGCCCTTTAGTTCATTGTTGAGTACAATTATAGTTTTGGAATAAAAACTATTCAGAAGACGTGTGGTCCGAGTTTTAATTGTTCTGTGTCTTCTGCCAGAAGTCAACCATCCAAAAAAACAGTCCCCCCCAAAAAACAGTCCAAAAAAATCTCTAAAAAATGACAATGTCCTTACAGTAGGAATATAATATTTACATGGACATCTTTCAACTTATATTTCCTTCCAAAACTGTAAGTCAAAACCAAAGAAGAGCTGTGGTAGGACATGAACAAACCATAGTGACAATACACACAAAAAATAATTTGATACCCAGTCTTTTAAAAACATTCTTTGAGGGTTCCATAAACATGAAATATACTTTATGATGTATTGGCTTTTTTCTTAAATCAATATCTGTGTTTACATTTCTTGGACCTGGCTCTAATGATTTTCAAGATTGCATATTTAAATTCTTTATTCCACATTTCAAGTATATAATACTTGTTTTCATTTAATTTCTATTTCATTTTATTTTTGAAAATTTCGTGTAAAATTGTTAATTTACTTTAAGCACAGTTTATTTTAAAGATCATATCTGAAGCTACTAAGGCATCTGGTCCATATAGACATATCGCCTATTGTCTTCAAATTTGGCTTGTTCAAGTCAGTTTCTTTATAGTTCTGGATCAAATTTTCACCCGTTACCTATTAGTAACAAAATATGTCTAACAATCCTTAAGGCTAAAAATGAAAATCCTTGTTATTATACATTCATTCTAAAATTTGCTGAGGTTTAAAAGGGGTAAACAATGTAATCGAGTTGAAAGAGGGCAATACTCAGAAAAAAATGATCATTTCACAAGATTATATGTTGAAATGAAAACCAGATGATAAAGCTGAAAATCTGATAGATAAATCTCAGTTTTGCTAAAACATATTTTAAGGGGCTTTGCCTGGTATAAATTTATCAGTAATTTATCTGTATAAAATAATTATCTGAATTGATATTGTAATTCCTTTTAAAATATCAGTATTTGAATATATATATTCTTTAATAACATCCAGTTCCAAAGTAAATGTATTAATTAAGAATCTAATACCCTGACCTGGCAAATACTGAATCACCATTTTTGTATATCACTCCAAAATACTCCAAAGGACCAGAAACAGGTTTCAAAATATTTGTGTTGGATATTGTTGTCCATGGCAAATGCTGCTGCTAATTTCCTTTAAAATCTTAGTTAAACAAATTAGCAATGTTATAGCAATACTCTCCATATATTGATTGATAACATATACATATAGTCTTTAAAATACAATTGTAAATGGAGGCTGTCTATTATGGTTGCATGTTGCAATGGATCTCATGTATTGGCGTCCCATACCTACTCCCCAATGCAGCCAAGTTAAATAGGACATGGGTGTCTCGGGTGCAGAGAAGCCATTAGTGGCCTAGAATAGGCCCTGGTCTGCCTGCCCTGGCCTTCCCAAGGTCTCCCCATTTTCTAAGACATCCTATACAACACCCCCTGCCCCTGCTCTGATTCCCACTGTGTTTCCCCAGGCCTTAGACCTGATTTCCACCCCACCGAACTAAACACCCTCTTCACTTACTGTTTGAAAGTCCAAGGCCTTCTAGAGTGCTGGAACAGATTACTTCATCATACGGCCACGTGGTACAATTCTGCAAGTGGCAGAGATATTTATAGCTATCAGAATTCAGTTTAGCTGTTGTGTACATAGCAGCCACTTCTGGAATCATGTCATGCGACCAAGGGACAAAGCAACCCATTCTACTTCACTGATGTGGCTTGCACCACCATTCAGAAACTTCTGGGCCAGAATTAGTTACTGCTTCCAGAAATGCACCATGTAGCCGTAGGATAAACCATTCTGCTTTGCTACCTTAATGAGGTCTGCACAGCAATGCAGAAAGCTTTAAGTTGCAGAAAGCTTCTGCAGTGATATATAGTTTTAAGGCAACAAAACCAATTTGTCTCTTGGCTGCTATTTTGCTCTGCCCTCAAGTGGTTGGAACGAAATGGCTGCATTTGGATCGACACTGCCCGGCCCAGGGACATAGCATCTCCTACAACGTGAGGTCCAGAGATCTTCAAAGGATAAATGTGGGATGGGTGACAAGCATGTAAGGAGCAGGCCCAAGTGGTGCAGTGACAGTGGGGGAAAAGTGGGGGGAGGAGATGGGGCACTATAGCAGTTGTAACTTTGAAGCAGGATCATATGTATGGTAGGTTTTGGGGATTGTTGTAACCTCCAACAGCTGTTAAGTAACTTTTGTAGCTTGAAGAACTATCACTACAAACCATAAGAAACTCTCGTTAACAATACTTCCTCCCCACGTCCTATACATTTTTAAGAATAAATCAGTAAGACAATTTAAAAGTTTCTTATTGGAAAAAAAATAGAAAACTCAGAACATTGTTGCATCTACTTTTATTATCTATATTAATTTGCAGCTAATTTCCAGACTAGCAAATAATATTTTTTCTCTCATTTCTTATATGAAATGCAAAATATTGAACTTGGTAAGTCTGTACTAGGAATGTACACAAAACAAATATTTTATAACAAATCCAAAATCAAGACAAGCTGAATTGTTCTGGACTAGCTATTTTTACAGAATAAGTAGAATAATCCCTTAAACAGTTCAGTATTCTGACTGGTTTCTATATTTTTTTTAATCCATGTAAAACTTTGTCAGATTGAATATTTGCCTCCAAAAGTTTATTATAACAGGAAAAGACATCCCAGCCAGTTAGAATTTGTCACACTGCTTACTTGCTATCCAGTCAGAATGCCTAATAGATGTCATTCTAAATTAGCAAATTAAATGGTAAAGACTGCATCTAAATCTTTGCAACAGTTACAAAGAAAATCATAGTTCAGCCTTTAACTAATATGTAAAATAAAATGTTCTTAGTGTTTCTTACAAAGAAAACAATATGATTTGGTTAGACTAATTTATGACAGATATTTAGGGCCATCCAGAAGTTGCTAATTTGTCTCACGGGTGGATATATTAGCTGGAACAGCTGGCCCTGAAGTTCAATAATGATCAGAGGACGATACATGCCAGAGTTTTCAAAAATTAATGCCAGATAATTTTTTCACTTACTGCATTATTTACAACTTGTAAATGCAAATGAAATTTGAATATTATATTTAGACTCACTTCAATGGTTCTATAAATAAAGATATTAACACTTATTTTAAATACGATGATAAAGTCTAGTGGGATGAAATAACTAATCTCATATCTCCCATTTCTTCTACCAGTTCACGGTATTTCTTAACGTAGAAGGCAATTAAGGACAGACTTTTCAATAGTGATCTCATATCTTTGAAGATATTTCAAGCAATATAATTACAATATTGTTACAATTGTTGGGTGGCAACAATTTGCATTTAAACCTCTATTACTTCAAAATATTCTAATTCTTTTCAAAAATACTTTGTTACTCCAAGACCGATCTATCAGGAAGATAACATTATTGCCCTGGCCACTGAATTCTTGAATCACTCTTATTTTTAAAAGTGTTCTACATTTAGTGTTAACACAACTAAATAATATTTCCCCCCTTAAAATATCTTCAATTGACACTTGGAATATTTAATAGGAATGCAATTGAAAAAAGTTCTTAAAAGAGAGTTTTCTGTAAGAAACAGGCTCTTATCTGAATCTAATGGTCAGTTTTTCTGGCCTTTTCTCTGGACCGCTGCCAAGGCGTTTTTCTTCACAGGTAGGCATTTTCCCCCAATCCACAGTTGAAAATTCCACCATGCCACGCTTCATTGCCCGCACAAAGACAGCATCTTCTGGATTTGCAAATGGGATTCTTTAAGAGTAACCCCCACCCCAAAAAAGTTACTAAATGACAATATTAATATACAATCAATGGTTAAATAGGCATAATTTAAGCATATTCTTAAAATAATCACAAAAATGTTTTACCATGTCTAAAATAAGGCTCCCTTTAAGTTTTTCCTCTGTAATCTCAAAAACTGTTCCAAACTCACAACCAAATTCTGCTCAAATCTCAAGAACTCCAAACCGAAAACTGAATTCTGCTCTGCCCAAAATTATTTTTTCCATCATTGTTTCTTTTTGATTTTGAGCCAACCCTGACTCCTGTTGATTGCCTGGACAAGTCCAGGAAGTTTTCTTAGCAACATTTTTAGAAGTGGTTTTCCATTGCTTTTGTCTTTGATCTAGGAAAGTGAAAACTCAAGTTTCCCCATTTCTAGTTACTGCTTTAACCACTAGACCAAACTGGTTCTCAGTATATTTTGTACCAAGTAATTGTGCAAATGGTATGTAAATTAAAGAGGAAAATCTCAATGATATACAAGTCAAATAGTATAGTCAATATATTCATACCAATTATATCTTCCACTGAAATGTTCTTTTGCAAATCATTTAAAATTCAAGATGGCAAATCTAGTGTTATGTCATATTTATATCTAATGATATTGATATTTAAACCTTCATGAAGAATTATGCAGCATAACTCTTCATGAAGTTTATAAAATGCATATTAATATTTATACAAGTACGATTATCTGTTCAATTTAAGGAGCTATGGCTTGACTTGTCCTTTTACTTGTGTAGAACTTTTTAATTTACAATATAATCTTAAAATATGGAGAAACTGTTTGAACTACTTACTTAACTAAGTGATTTCCAAACTCGCAACCTAGAATAATTGTTAAAAACATTGAGTGTTGTTTATTCCTTTTGTCAGTTAATATATATTACTAAACAACTAATCAACTTAAATTACATTCATTTTAAAAAGTAAATGCATAAAATTCTCAATTAGTTCTAAAATATTTATTCAATAAAATGTATTGAATTTTAATTTTGAATGATTAAGGATAGGCCCTTATAATTTATAAATCTTTAGAAATTTACAATGTGTACATTTTGAATAAGAAAGTTTGCTTTTTTTCCTCTTCAGATTAACTTCTATATGCCATGCCTTTTAAAATATATTAATTATACATATTTGAAGATCTAGTTTTTATATCATTTGGAGAACTACTTATATAGTCCAAAGTCTTCATCACTCAATCATTATTCTACTCAATCATTTTCCTTAACTTCTAGAAGCAAAACAATTAATTTTAATAATTGCTTCATATTTGTGCAATATGTGCATACAATGAACAAATTTAAAAAAAATTAAATTAATTTTTAATTTATCAAAGTTCAAAACCTCCAATAGTTGAACCAGAAAAGCTAAAAAATTAGATCAAATGATTCAATACAACTATGTTCTTACAAAGAGTTTTTATTGACATGTACAATATAATTACAAATAAAGATCTTTTGAGGTTGAGGGGTAATTATAAAAGTTTAGATAATGTTGAAAATTATTAAGCATGTCAGGGAAAGAATGTTGATTGGTAATCTATGTTATTAAGAAGCATGGTGGCTCATGTGATTAAGACACTGGCTTGATAAGCAGGAAGCTCAGATTCGAGGCACGAGTGCTGTCATGGGGCTGGGTGAGCTCCTTTTCTTTGCTCCTGCCAGAGATATTAAAGGACCCCAACTGGGTGTACCCCAGGCAACAGTGATGTCACCAGCTAATTCTTTCAACCTATAATCACCTCGATGCATCCAACAAGAGTATATGTTACTTTAGTAAATTATTATTGAAATACCTGGAGGCAAGCGCAACACTTTGGATGTCAGACTGAATGCTGCCTTTGGCAACAAAGGTATATCTACTCTTTTCCCAAATCCTATGGACTGAAGGACAAGAGTCTTCTCATGATTGTAGATATGCAACGCTGATTCTCTTTCTTTTCTAGTTATTTCTGAGAAATATAAATTAAAGTTTTGTTAGAGCATTAAAATATATTAATACTTTTCATCAAATGCTCAAGTTTCTTTGGTTTTTTATTTATTTTTAAGAGACTTATCACATTCCATAAAATGTTCCAGAGATTCCTTTATGTCTTTCTATTCTTCCTTTAGAATATTCCTTGAAAACTTCAGTGCCTATTGCCCTTTCAGAGGCATTTTGAAACCTTGCTTCCAGAGTGTATTTTTGTTAAATGGGACAGTTGATCCATACCATTGAGAAGTTTTGAAATTTATGGTATAAATAAAGTGGTTAAGGAGTAGTAACTATTTTCCCTTTTCAAAATATTATAGCCAGATGTAAATCAATGAAATTGAATCTTCGAAAAATCAGGACAAACAAAAAGAATAATTTTTAGACAACACATAATTAAACTTCAGAATTTGCTGTGATGTGATATGAAGGCTGTCAGTTTGACTGGCTGCAAAAAAGGGTTAGACTAATTCATAGAAATCATGGGGATGAATGGTATTAGCCTTGATGGCAGTATGACTACATGTAGTTTGTAACCTAGAGCCATTTGTTCAGTGACTGTTCAAAGTTACAAAAATCTTGAACATTAAGATGGTTAGGACCAATCCTTGGAGTGACGGTAATTATAGCACACTTGATCATTTGTTTGCAATCTGGGTGCTTGGCAATTGATTTGCAGTTATGACCAGTTGCAGCATCTTACAATAATTTGATTGCCATTTGCAATCTTCTCTATTGTCTTCCTCATAAATTAAAATGGGAAGCCGTCAGGGATGGTCACTAGTTGCCCTAGTGCACTCTCCCTGACACTCATGTGATCCTTAAACAGTCCTACAACCTCCATGATCCATGCTCTTGAGCACCTGGGCTATAATTCTCATGTACCTCCTAGCACCTTCAATGGATTGAAACCCTTACACGCTCTTTGCACTCCCTCCCCAAACCTTGATGCACTTCTCACATGCACTTGCATATACCCTCCCCAAGTGCACAGTATACCCAATCCGCATCTTTTGCACCTTCACATCCCTCTTCCACAGCACCTTCAACTCTCCTCTTGCATGCCACATCTCTTACGCACCCCTTTGCACCTTTCCAGACTTGCTCCTCTCATGAACCTCCTCCTGCTGCTTGACCTCTGCCTCAGTCCTCACACCCGTACACATCTGCCTCAACCTCTCCATGCTTTCCCAGGCACCCTTGCTACTTCCTCCACCAACAGCAGCCACTTACCTGCCTGACAGTTTGTGTATTTTGGTTCTGGAAACCTAGCAAGAATACACTTCACTTAGCAACCAGGAGATTGCTGTTGCTATGCAATATGGTAGTTCGTTACAACTGCATCACTTAGCAAAGAAAATTTTGATCCCAACTCCTACTGTAAGTCAAGGATTACATATAATCTGAAGGCCATCTGCTGGGAGACTAGTGGACATCCTGCTACAGTTGGCTGGGCACTGTGAGAAAAGACCGCCCAAAAGGTTGATGCAACAGAGTACCGATTATATTCTTATTTATTTATCAAATCTATATAAACAACCCTCTATTAGAAAAAACTGTGGGAAGGGAGGCAAAGCTGACATCGTGGCAAGATGACGATTCTTTCATAGTGCTTTATGGAAGTTCGTCAAATTTCTCTTGCCAGATGGTCCCAACGGATCTAAGCCAACTTGGAGGGGTGGTATAGAAGAGAGGAGACCCCCATATATCACAAGATCGCTAACTCCTTGTTTGATCCAGAGGAAGCTCCCAATCTGGCAGGAAGGAAAAGACAGCCATTGCATGCTATCCAAGGCTGTGACAGCCCGAACAGAGAAGAATTAGGGAAGACTGAAGAACAGTATGGCTAACTTCTATCAAATTTTCCCCTTTTAAAATTGGCTAAGTGACAGTGGGGTGGTAAAAGAAGGGGGTGGAATTGTTCATCTCCCACTACATAAGAATAGCGGCGAACAAGCACAAAGCTAAAATAGATCCAAACAGGAAATTTGAACTATTTGAGTAATTTGAAGATATAAATGCTGAAAGAGGAAAATCGGATTGGTTAACCTAAGTATTATATTAATTGGATATTATCGATCTAAAACTTTACTTGGGATTATAAAACTTGGGCTCCGGAATCCTTAAAGGGAACAAAATGGCATACTAAAGGAAGTTAAAGGAGAGTAGAAGAGAAATAGTGCAACAGTGACACCTTCTGGCTAGAAAAACCCCATAGAGAAAGTGGAGAAAGTGAAGAAAAGAAAGTGTGAATAGTAACTGACCTTGGGTAGCTTATTGGAAAAACATTGTTGCAAGATTTAGATAAGCTGTCTGCACCTTATTTTACAGAGAAAACTACAGAGGAAGAGAGTGGAAACAGTGTAAGTTTAAAACACGGCAGCTCCCTGTTGGGATATAGATCTTAACAATTGAGCAATTGAGCAACTGAACCTGGGAAATAACTCAGCCTTACTCCTTGGGGATTTAAAATCTGTTGGATATAACTCTGGGGTTTTGGTAGGCCTTTGTGGATTACAACTTGGTGAGCATTTGTGGATTATAACCTACAACTTTGTGGATTCTAACGTATAAGTCATTAAAAGAAAATAACATTCGTTGATAGTGATATATGCACCTAATAATGCACAAGGTGAATTTTATGGAAAACTCTGTAAGAAAATTGGAATATGAAAATATTTGTGTGGTAGGAGACTTCAGTGCAATTGTAGACACAGAACTTGACCATAAGAGCAGTAAAATAGGTTTAAAAAGCCAGAAAAACACTCCCAAAAACCTTCTTTAAAATGATAGATGAAATAGGAACCCAAGATGTATGGAGAGAAATGCACCCTATAAAAAATCAATATTCATTCTATTCAAACAGTCCTGGTCCAAAATAGACATGGTATGGATGACATCAGAACTGAAAACATGTGTGCAAGAGACAGAAAAAGAACCAAATGTTTGAGCAGATCACAATCCAATGAAAGTTATTTGGAAAGGACAAAAAAGAAAATGGAGATGGACATTAAATCAAGCAATATTGCAACATAAAGAATTCATCCAAAGATGGAAAAAAAATTGGATTTTTTTTTCCAAGGAGAATAGGAAGGAAGAGACCTCCTTGCAAATTGTATGGGATACTGTTAAAGCCAGTGGTGTGTTGCCCCCAGTTCGGATCGGTTCTACAGAACCAGTAGTAAAACTGGAGGGAGGCTCCGCCCACCCACCCTGACATCATCAAAACACTTCTGCGCATGCATGTGCACGGCCCCATTGCAAACCGGTAGTAAAGGTAAGTAGAACCCACACCTGGTTAAAGCATGTACTCGGGGATTAGCTATAACATATATGGGAAAGAAAAATAATAAGAAACAAAATAAGAAAATATTAGAAGAATAATACAAAAGATTAGAATCAGAATTCCAGAGAGAACTATTAAAAAAGGAATTGAAAAATCATATAGACTTAATAAAACGTAAAATAAACCTATTGGAAAAAGAATTGGCACAAAATATTAAAAGTGAAAGTGCAAAACATTTTTTTTTTGAAAATGCAAATAAGCCTGGAAGATGGTTGGCATATAAACTAAAAAGAGAGAGAGAGAAAAAATTGATACATTGACTAATCGATGAGAAAGGGACTTTTCACTATCAGAATGAGGAGAAAAAAACTATTATAAAAGAGTACTATGAGAAATTGTATGACGAGGAAATTTTGGAAAACAAAATACAACAATATTTGGAACAATCTGAACTCCCTAAGGTACCCGATACAGTTAAAGATATGCTGAATGAACGGATAACCATGATGGAATTGACAGAAGCAATCAAGAGACAAAAAAATAATAAAACACCAGGGCCCGATGGGCTACTGGCAGAATTTGACAAACAACTAGAAAAGGTATTAAGCTCAGTGATGTTGGAAGTTTATAATGAAGTACTACTAGAAGCAAAAATACCAAATTCATGGATGGAAGCAAATATTACTCTTATACCAAAAGACGATTCAGATTTAACACAGATAAAGAACTACTTCTACTTGCATCTTTACTGAATGCAAACTATAAAATATGTTTCAATAATAGCAGAGAGATTAAAAAAGTACTTGAACGAATTTATACATCCAGATCAGAATAGATTTCTGCCAAAGAGACAGTGAGAGAATTAAGAATTATTCCTGTAAAAAGCATAACCTGAGTAACGCCATTTTAAACGCCATGTGTTACCTGATATAACCTGATTATATAACTTGGTAGTGAAAACATGAGAAAGGAAACTGTTTTGCAGGATATATGATGCAACAAATGTTCTGGTAAAATTCCAAAATGGGCCTATTTGGGGCCTGCTCATTCCAGAAGGAAAAGCCTACAAATAACGATACCATTTAGCATGGAAACATCTGTGTAGGATATTTTCGAAGGGTATTGTTGGAGGGGAATTTCCAGGGTGGAACATGAGCCAAATATATTATATAAGACCTGAAACCAATTCCCTGGTGGACCGTGTATATCCATTTGTATCGGGCTTCTGTATCCTGAAAACTGTATATAAACCATGTTATCGAAATGGCCAGTATTCCTTTCCTCCGGGAAAAGGAATCCTTTTGCAAAAGTTCATAATAAATCTGCTGTTTTTTCGTGTTCATGTTCTCTGTGTCACTTATTATACGGTAATATATAATATGCTGTTTTTCTGCATCTAACAGACAGATTAAAAACAATATGAGAATGATTCTAAATACATTGGAGTATCATGAAATGTACCCTGGAAAACAAAAGACATTGATGTTTTTAGATGCACAGAAAGCATTTGATAATGTTAATTGGCAATTTATGTTATTATTACAACTAAAATATATGGACTTTGGGAAGAGATTTATTAATATGATTAAAGCAATATACTGTAAACCATCACCCAAGGTGGTAGTAAATGAAGACATGACAGAGAACTTTTATATCAAGAAAGGCACTATACAGGGATGTCTCCTGTCCCCGGCGCTATTTATATTGACTTTGGAAGTGTTAACCAGGAACATTCGGCAAGATAAAGAAATAAAAGGAATGGAAATAAAAAAGAGAGCAGGTAAAGGAGACAACGATTGCTTGGGCTAAAAACTTTGGACATGCAATAGAATTAGATAAACGGCAGAAACTATGGGATAGAAATATTAAATTGACTATATCAACTGCATATAAAGAAAATTTGTATAAAATGTTTTATAGATGGCATTTCTCACCGGCAAGACTGGCAAAAATGTATAAGGATAGATCTGCTAAATGCGGGAAGTGTAATCTATCATCTGGTTCATATTACCATATGTGGTGGACATGCCTAAAAGCTAAAAAATATTGGATGAAAATACATACTTGGAAAAAATGATAAAGCAGCATATAGGCTTGAAACCAGAAACATTTTTATTGGCCATCCTAGCGGAAAAATATGAGAGAAGGATTATATATCTGGTTTTACATATACCAGGGGTCAGCAACCTGTGGCTCTGGAGCCGCATGTGGTTCTTTCATCTCTGCTGCGGCTCCGTCCAGTCAGTTCCACAATTGATAGGGAAAAAGGACGCCGCGCTAGGGAAGACACTATGGTGGAGGGAACCGGACTTCCGATTGGCTCCAGAATTGAATGGAGGGCTTCCAGTTAGGGCCTTTGTGGCTCTTTGAGTGTTTAAGGTTGCCAACTACTGACATATACTAACCACAGCCAGAATTGTGGAAAAAGGATGAGATTCCATCAGATGAGAATGTAATTAAAAAAATACTAGAATGTGCAGAAGCATAGATTAATGCTTACTATTAAGAATAAAGAAGAAATTGAATATTTTTTGATATGGGACGTATTTTATCAATGGCTGGACAATAGAAACAGAAGTTAGAAAAGAGGAGACATAAAAAGAGGAAATGTTAAAGTTGAGAGTTGTTAAAGAAGATAATGTTAAGTATTACTGCTATTATATTATCAATATTATTGTGAAGAATACTATAACAAATATGTGGATTATGACTGTTTAAAACAACTGTACCCAGATCACACATTGTTTGATGGAAACTGATTTTTTATGTTATATAAATAAAATAAATAAAACATGGGGGGGGGGGGAGAACTGCAGGAAGCAAAAGATTAAAAGCACAATACACCACAAAGATTATATTAATAAACAATGCTGAGGCCCCAATAAAACTCACATTAATCCATCAACAAAATATCCACCAAAAAGATCACCGCATATTGAACCTTATAAAATTACTTTAACCATAAAAATAATACTTTTTATCTTTGCAAAACATTTCTCTTGAAAATAGGGTTCTACCTTTTCTGTCGAGCAAAGTTACTGAGGGAATGTGATATATTACATATAGACGGTATCTGCACTCTCGTGACAGAGGATTGTTAAACAGGTCTGCAGAAGTTGAAACACAGAAGAAAATTATTGAACACAAATGTGACAATCTAATGCTAATTTCCACTGTGCAAACATAATATGCCATTTTGAATTCAGAAAGTGAATCCTTCCTGAACCTTCTGACCCATTGTGAAAAAAATGACTACCCTTGCTTTTTGGCTTATTTTGTGTCATTTTCTTTTAAATGCTTATGTACCTTATGATTAACTAGGAAAACTTACTACTTTAAGCAAGGAAATAATCCACAAGTTGCACATGTGTCATTTTTTTTTTACCCTTGCAAACAGACTTGTTAATGCATTTCAAGCAGAGAAAAATTACAACTGCAATAGAACAGACTCTTTCTTATGTGACTTACTAAGATCATTATTGGATTTCAGTAAAATAATATGTATTCGATATTACATCCAGGCTTGAAAAGTTGATGAAGTACACAAGCTCAAGAAACTGACGTACTGCATATTGAAATAGGCTATAGTAAATTCTATAGTAACAGAATTTTGATATCCTGATTATGTATTGCCACCATCTCTTTTATATTGTAGTGTATAGGGCAGGAGCCAAACTTGTGTCTTCTAAATACAATCTTGTTTCCCAAGAATTAAGTCATGGTTCAGATCTCTTTGTTTATATAACCATTTTTGTCTATTTCCATCAGGTTGATCTCCACAATAAGCTACAAGTTACAGTACATTAAAATTTTAGGATTTGAAGATTCATTACTTTGGAAAGCATTTGGTTTAGTACATCTGAATAATATGAATATCTATAGAATGGATGAGGCTTTTTTCAAGGAATTCTAAAAAGCCTTTGTTTTAGAAATGTTTTTTTCTCTTTCATAAAAAGGAAATCTAATTAAGTGCACTTAAAGAACCACTAGATGGCAGCAGTGGAAAGAACACCTACTTACACTATTTTTGTAATTTACTTAGAAATGATGTCAATATTAACCAAAACATTTTTGCTATCATAGTATGGATTTTCATTTCAATTATTTGTACAGTATGCTACTGTTGTATGTAATCTTTTGTGCCTTTCAACAGGAAGAAAATTTAAAAATAATATTATACAAAAATATATCAAGATTTAATGTAATAAATCAGTAGTTTTGCTGAACTAATTAATACCTTTTTGCAAAATAAAAATAGTTCTTTGTCTATACTCATTGAAGAAATTACATTGGTTTATGGACTGTCAGTTTGAAAGAATTATAAATAATATCTTTAATATTGTATCCTATTGTGGGGTTGGTTTTTTTTTTTTTTTTTTTTTTTTTTTAAAAAAGGATTGCATTATTTTTTTTTTTTTTTTTTTTTAAAGTCACTTCCAACTCCTGCCAATTGCCTGAATTTTTACAGCT